>CM060686.1:41552500-42752500 GCA_030686995.1 Artemisia argyi | reverse complement strand
TCTTCGTCCATGACATGGTGGGCGGCCGAAATCCAACCTCCATTCGTGTGGCTGCAGCCCCCATAGCCAACACTTCCCCCACTGGATTCGGGTTTGTAGCCATAAATGACAACCTTTTGACTATAGGGCCGGAACTACACTCTACGAGTGTGGGAAGGGCCCAAGGTATATATGCGGGTGCTGACCTTAATGAAAAGAGTTTTATGATGGTTCAAAATTTTGTCTTCCATGAAAAAAGGTTTAACGGAAGCACTTTGAGTATATTGGGTCGTAACCCTATTTCGGCGTTGGTGAGAGAGTTTCCAGTGGTTGGAGGGAGTGGTGTTTTTCGCTTTGCTAGTGGGCATGTTAAAGTTAAGACTCATTCCTCCAATGCTACTAATGGAGATTACGTTTTCGAATATGATGCTTATGTTTTGCATTATTGATTTCACCTTGGACTAGAATAAAATGGAATAATATTCTTATGCTTGCATTCGCGGATGCCTAAGTACACACGCATCTAATTAATCAAACTTAAATGTTCAATGTAGTAATATTTCATCATTAAAAAATAATTAATTCTTTCAATTTACACAGAGGTGCAAGGCAAACGAACAACAAACTGCACCGCTAGCCTTTAATCGATTCCAAAAATAAGATCAAATATCGATCTTCAAACTTGCTTCTACTATATCAGCCCCAAATGATACCTTCGATCACATCTAAATGTGTAGTAATAACGAAAGTTATAATTTGTTTTTTGTTTTTGAAGTAAATATTGTTTCAGACGACAAGTGTCGTCGCTAAAATGTTCACTTTCGTTGCTAGAAGGGTCGTCGCTAAAGGGTTGTGAGAGTCGTCTCAAAGTATCTTTAGCCACGAACCTTAGGGACAATCTAACACTCATCATCGTTAAAAGTCCCCATTTAAAGTAGTGACTATCAACAAAATTAGATTGGTAGTTAAACAACACATACGACCGGTCTTAATTAGCATTTTCACACAAACAGTAGCGGCGGTGGACGGTTTACAGCCACACCACAGATAACCAGACGAGGCACCGCTCGTTTGTTCCTTTAGTGCTCTCACATGCATGTGCAATTCGATTGGCACATGCATAAATGCTATTATGAAGTCCTTGTTGCTATTGGATTAATTGATGGTTTTAATGCATTAATCAATATGAATGCATCAACATGTTTTAAATGATTTACTATTAACTATTTTAAGAAGTTCAGAATTTCGTAGCAACAACGGACAACTAGTTCACAATATGTAGTTGTGTACGTTGCATTAGCCCCAATTGCAACAGAAACAGATTGTTACCGTTGCATAAGCCCACATGTGTCGTTGTAGTAGATGTGTATGTTTCACATATAGGTTTTGGGCTGGTGAAGAGCCTATTGGCTTTTTAGCGATAAGGGTGCTAGATGAAACTAACACGTGTAAATTTCATACACTTGCAAAACAAGATTATTCAATTAGTGTTTTAGAACGTATTTTTGGGAAGATATAAATAAATATGCGGATAAATAAGCCGAGTTGGTTAGTATCTCAAAATCAATAGACATACCAATTGGAACAAAATTTTAACTTCGAGAAATATCATCACAAATACAGTAAATTATACATACTCAAATGCACCTTGAACGACTTTTTCCTAACTGTTCAATTTCGATCTTGGTTAAATTTTCGAAGTGTATATCTCTAACATATTAACGCAAAATAATTAGGATTAATTTCATATATTACCATACTTTCATGATTAAATTTCATATATACTCAAAGTGCAAGTATTGAATACATAATGCACAATATTTTTAATGCATGTTTGAGTATATGAAATTTCCAACTAAAAGGAGGGGAGATATGAAATTGCCCAAAATAATTAATCTTTAGTCAGATTAATCTAAATTAGCACCTATAAATTATCGGTTAGAATGTCAAGTTTTAAGTTGTCAACCCTGAATTTAGGTATTAATCTACTTCGTAATGATGTCAACTTTAATTTTTCAGTCTAAACTTTGGCCCATTCTAAATGTTTCGATATAAATAAACAAACACAATAAAAAACAACCCATTAGTGATTTGAAGTACCAACTTGTAAGTTGGTGAGGTTTACTTGTTGACGTGAGTTATATATATACAAATGTATTTTTCGTCTAGCTTATATATATGAATCTTTTGCTCCTTATTCTTGCTTGTGCTTTGGGATATACTTTCGTTTAATCAAAAAGTTGACAAATCCAAGACTATATACCTTTTACATGCTCTACTACGTTGAGAAAACATAAAAATAAATAAGTTTAATACGATAGTATGATGTACCAATAGTAAAGCATCTGTGTACTTCGGTAACAATAAAAACTGCTGGTTCGTGAACTCTTTAAAAAATCTCCAGAAATACATGAAGAGAGTTATCTTTTAGAGCAAATTTGTAAACTTTCATATAGAAAACTAATCTAGAGTCATAGATGAACCATAACGGCATTCCTAATATCTTTCCATGTTGAATATATTGTAGAATATATAATCATCAATTATTACAGTAGCATTTGATTTGGGAAGACATATCAGATATTCAAACAGAAAACCAATTATGTGAAAAAAGAACAGATGATATACAATCGAAGCATTAATAATTAATGAAGACTGGGTTGTTTCTAATTCAATGAAACGAAAACACATACGATTGGTGTGCAAGCAGCGAAGACCAATCAATTGAGTGGAAAGTGGCCGATGTGCATAAATTATGGCCTGCTTAACATAGGTTGGCTTGATATAAGAAGAATATAAGACAAGGTATACTTTTTCACGTACTATGATTGCTTCACTAATATGGAAATTCTTCCAAGAAAATAATAACCTAACTAATTAATCGTAACTTGTAAATGAGTTATTGAATGGATAACTTTAAATACTATAAAAGACTAGTTCAAAATGACTAGAAGGAGTCAAAACTATGCACATTCGTTGATCGACTATGTAATATACTCCGCAGTTCATAATTCATAAAATAATCAACGAAAGTAAACCTTCATTATAGTATAATTTGAAGACTTTTCCAAGGAATTTCGATGTTATGATTCAAGTATAAAAACCGAAGCACCATGCAAAGCAAAATTAAACCACTCTATCCACCATTTCCATTTCTTAAGTCTAGAAAACAACCATGGCCAACAATCCAACCTCGACTGTCGCAGCCTTCACCGCTGTGACCTTCTTAGTAATCCTTTTCTCCTTCCTTCACGTCGGAGAATCCCAAACATTCGCAACTAGGTTGCCACCACTCCGACATGGAAAGCAAAACCTAACACACCTCCACTTCTTCTTCCATGACGTGGTGGCCGGTCCAAATGCAACCGCTATCCGTGTGGCTGAAGCCCCCATAACCAACACTTCCTCAAGTTCGTTTGGGCTTGTGGCCATCATTGACAACCTTTTGACAGTGGGACCTGAACGAAACTCTACCCGTGTGGGAAGAGCACAAGGGATGTATGCGACTGCTGACTTTAACGAAATTAGTTTAATGATGGTCCAAAATTATGTTTTTTATGACGAAAGGTTTAATGGGAGTACTTTGAGTATAATGGGCAGAAACCCTATTTTATCAGCAGTAAGAGAGTTTCCGGTGGTTGGAGGAAGTGGCGTTTTTCGATTTGCTAGTGGCTATGCTGAGGCTCGTACTTATTTCTTCAATGTTACTAATGGAGATGCCATTGTTGAGTATGATGTTTATGTTCTCCATTATTAATTTCTACCTTCTCTAAGAATAAAAATGAGTATGAATAACTTTATTGTACCTTCTCGTGTACGAATGGCCACACATATGCATATTTGCATACAATAGCGTACCATATTTACTCTAAAGTTTTGTATTTTCATCTTATAAAAAGTAGTGATTATTTGTTACTATATAATTTGTTGGTAATTTTAGTGTCATCAACTGTTTTAGGTAATTGTGATTTACTAGAGACCAATGGACTTCATATTAAGCTCGGATACGAGTTAGGGAAGTGTGGAGTGCACACTCGTTAAGCTAATATGTTTTCGCCCTAACAAAGATGCGGGGGGTCAAGGGGGTCGCGCTACCATGCAGAGTTAAGGGGTAGCGCCCATTGCGGGGTCAAGGGGGAGCCGCCCCTCACGGGGTTTAGGGCAGCGCCCCAAAACCTAAACGATTTTCGTTAATCGGTATTAAGAGAATTAACATATTTTCCCGCTAAAATCCAACCAACATGTCTGTTGGTGAAGAGTTGTGACTCTTGGAATTTAACCGATTCTAACCGAATTTAACTGCCATAACCGTCAAAAATTTATGTTATTTAACAGATAATGTTGGTCTTTTCCAAACATACAAATTCACACAATTCTCTCTGTCTTGCTTTGTTCTCTTGTGTTTTGAACAAAGTGTTCTTCTTGAATTATCCCGATACGGATTTCGTGATACCCAAGCACCAATAGGGCCAAAATATTTTATACAGAATGTGAACCCTACACGATTCATAAAGATATCCAAGATTATCATCACCCTAACCCCAATTTACTAACATAATCTTGTGTGGGTACTCATTGTGGCCGTTTATTTAACCACAATTGCCTTGTGGACCATAACGTGAGTACACCAAACGTTTTCATACTTGTTGGGTTTGAGTTTAGATAACACTGCAATTTTTGTTTTTACTTTAAAGGTTAAGTCAATTTATTAGAAACGAACTTTCTCCATTTTCACGAGTTAGCTAACAACCTTATATTTTTCACGATATAGGTTATGAAACTTGTTGTAATCGGGTAATATCACTATCGTGACCGGATGATTTTCCACTTGTGTAATTTTAATTTTTTCCATAATCATATGGGGAATTTCAACCTTGGATATTTGTTGGGTTCGGTTTATTGACCCGATTTAGTTGTCATCTTCAATAAACTCACACACACAATTAAAAACACACACAAAAACATAAGCATTTAGATTTTAATACACAAAATGTATTTACAACACACACTTCAAATTCGCTACCATACCAACCACCATCAGCCTTCGCAACAACCCCTATCACCAAGTATAAAACCCACGGCCACAACTACGGCGCCAAACCACCACCAATGCCGGAACTCTTCTCCCTTGAACCACATCCGCCCCGTCCAAACCATCACATCCGACTACGAACCTCCATAGCCATCGTAAAACCACCAAACCCGTGTCAGATCTGCTAAAATATGGTGTGTGTGTGTGTGCGCGTGCGCGTGCACGCATGTATGTGTTCTAGATGATGTTCTCTTTTCCTTTCTGACTAGTTAATGCAAAATCAAATATTTTATTTTCTGTATCAGATTTTTATATAGAACTAGTTGTTTCTTTGCTTGGACTGGAAAATTCAAAACCACTATTTGACTTCAAATGTTAAATCTGTTCATGGGTGTTTATCTATACTACATTATAATGCATTTGAGACTATTATATAATTAGAAAGGCTTAAAATTCAAACTTTTTTCTTGCTTATTATGGAAAGATTCCAAAATTAATTTGTTAGAAAGGAAGTTGGTTAGGAAGCGGTTGGTTGTTTAAACTAAAATTATTTGGCTTAACTATCTATAATATCTCTATTTATAAAGCATGAAGACAACTAAACTTGTAACAAAATAACGCAATATAATCATACGGTACCAATCGCCGCATTGTGTGAATACCGTTTTAGTGTTGATAAAAAAGGGTGTTTGGATTTCCTACAGTTCCGCTTAGTTGAGTTTTGAAGATTGTAAGGAATTATTGAAGTCAGAATTAATACTGCTGACGGATACTGCTGACATATTCCTGCGGAAGCTTAAAGTTGTTTTTGCTGACTACTGGTTTCTGCTGACGCATAGTGATACTGCGGATGTAGTTAATCTGTGGATAAACATTAGTTATTTATAGATAAGATATTTAGTATATCTTCTAGACTTTTATGAATATACGTTTCTTGTAGAAGAGATTAGGGTTTCCACTAATATATAAGGAACCCTAGGTCATTGTATTATGTACGAGTTTTCATAACATTGTTAGTAAAAGAATATTGATCTATAGAAGATCAAAGTTTATTATACAGTTTGTTTTTATATTCCGCAATAACTACAAGCTCATGGAGTTTATCTATTTAGTCTTACTAGTGATTACATTAGTAGGCTAACGATCTATTGGCTCGAGATCTATCAAGGTTTATATCCTACAAGTGGTATCAGAGCCACGAGATACTCTCTGTAACCTAAACACAATCAAATAACTTTTCACTTAGAACCAATGGGAGACAAACTATCTTCATCTACTGATGTCACTCTCACAGAAACCGGCTCTCTCACTCAACAACTACAACAGGTTGCATTCTCTAACAGGAATGCCAAGCTTCCCTTTCTCAGGAAGGACGAGTATGAGATCTAGGCTATGAAGATGCAAAACTGGATTGCAAGTATTGACTATAACCTCTGGAATGTGATACTCAATGGCTGCTGTCCTAAAAAGCAAATAAAAGATGCTGATGGCAACATTAAGATTGTGGAACCTATTTCTGCTGAAGAAACCCTTGTTGTACAAAGGGAGAACAAAGCAAGAACTATTTTGCTGCAAGCAATCCCTGATGACCACATGGGAGATTTTCATTCCATGACTGATCCTAGAGAAATCTGGTGGGCTATAAAAACTAGATTTGGGGGCAATGAAGAATCTAAAAGGATGAGAAAGAGTATGTTGAAACAAGAATTCCAAGAATTCAGAATAACTGAAGAAGAGGGTCTTCACAAAGGCTATGATAGGTTTCAGAAGATACTAAGTCACTTGAATCAGCTTCTAGCCATACCTGACAATGAGGAGGTGAATTCCAGGTTTCTAAGAGCCTTACCTCCCTCATGGTCTCAGGTTAGTATATCCTTGAAAACCAAAGGAGGCCTGGACTATCTCACATTTGATGACTTGTACAACAAACTCAGAGCTTTGGAAGGCGACATCAAGGGACACGCTCCATATACAGCAACTCCTTCACAATCTGCATTTTTCAGCTCTAACTCAAACTACATGCCACATACTTACTCAAGTCCATCCACTCCCAGTCAAAGTCTTCCCATTACCACATTGTCTTTCTCAAATGCTAATCCTATAACTCATCCAAAGATTAGTAATGTGATGGAAGATGTACTTCATTCGTTTGTTGCTGAAGTTGATAAACAACAACAATTAGCTTATGAAGATTTTGAGCAGATTGATGAACTTGCTTTAGAAGAATTGGACTTAAAATGACAAATGGCAATGATCTCACTCAAGGTTAGAAGATTTGAGCAAAAGGTTAGTAGAAAGCTCAATGTTAATGGTAAAGATACAGCTCGTTTTGACAGAAGGAAAGTGAAGTGCTATGCTTGTGGAGAAATTGGCCATTTTGCAAGAGAGTGCACAACCAAGAAGGGTGAAGCTAATACAAGATATTCAGCATACAAGAAGAAAAAGGTGGAGGCTGGAGAATCAAAAGCATTGGTAACTGCTATAGATGTTGGTGTTGACTGGAATGAGCATGACTCTGAAGATGCAACAAGCAGTTCTCCTCAAATCTCTTGCATGGCTAGTTGTGATGCTGACTTCGCCTTCATGGGAATATCTCGTCAGGTATCTACTTGTGTTTGTGATTGTGATTCTAAATATAAAACTCTTAAAGAAGCTTATGATGAGATGAAACCAAAATATAATACTTGTTTTATTGAAGCTCAAACATACAAAGAAGCTCTTAAAACTCTAGAACAATAGAAGGTGTGGTTTCAACATAATCAATTGGCTTATGAGGAAAAGATTAGAGTATTAAATAGAGATTTAGAGAATACTAGCAATGAATTAAAGTTTAATGAAAAAGAAAAAGCTAGAATCGAGTCTGAGAAAGATGTTTTGCAAGAGAAATTGGATAAAGAAGTAGCTAGGCATAAAGAATGGTTAATATCAGGAGATAACTTAGCTAGCTGTCTTTATGGTAGTCAAGTTGTAAACTCAAGGATAGGTTTAGGTTTTAAAAAATATGTTGGTTTAGAGGCAAGGAATGATGTGGGTAAATCTACACCATCTGGCTTAGCAAATTATGTTAAAGAAGGAGAATTGCATGCTGTACCAGGACCTATTAGAGGTGTATTTATGCCTACCACCAAAACCTCTGAATTTGATGGTTCACACCATCTGTTTGACAAAAAGTCTGAAGACTTGCCAAACCTTACTTGTAAATTTAACTCTGACTCTCCAACCATAGGAACCCCTAAGCCTACATCCCATAAGTTGGACTTACCAGAATCAAAGAAACACACTGGCATTAGGATCAATGACTCCCCTGACTCTAGAAGTATAGCTAGTAATGATTCTAATACATATGTCTCTTGTTCTTTCAGGGACAAGGCCTCAAAGACCTCTAGTTATGCCAGCTGTGATTCCAAGACCAAGTCATACTCTCCCAAGTCCTCAATAAAGCTTTCTGACAAGTCATCTTACAAGTCTGTGGACTCTGAAGTTGCTGCTGATGAAGTTCTTTCTAAGACAGCCTCTTCTGAAGACTTATTATTTACTTCTTTTGAAAACAATTCCTTTCAGTATTTGCAAAACAATTCTATTTCTGGTGTTTCTTTGAATAATTCTGTATTTAATAAGACATCTTTTGGATTTAATAAATCTTCTAAGAAGAAGAAGTGTTTTGTTTGTGGTAGCAAAGTGCATTTGATTAAGGATTGTGATTTTCTTGATCAGAGGATGGGTGTTTCTGTTGTCAATAATAGACCTAGACAAAAGTGGACCAATACTTGTTCCAAACCCTCATTAGTTCCACAGGCACATTACACCATCAGCAGAATGAATTCCATTCCTGCTGATTGGTCTGTTCCTTCTGATAGGTCTGTTTCTGCTAATAGATATATGAATACCAATAGAAATAGATATGTGTCAAGACCATTTTATGGATTTAATCATTGGTATGGATATAATGACCCAATGTTTTTGGGAAGGGCTAATTGGGATTCTGCTGAAATGTCCTCAGCAGATTGTTCTTGGACATTTAAAAGGCCATATAACTACAGGGATTCCAGGAACAATTATGGATCTAACTCATCTTCTTGGCTACATCATAATGATCCACAGGGCAGGCTCAAGCCTTTCATGACTTAAGTCTCATAAAATATTCATGTTGTTGTACATTAACCTTTTTTGTTGTAGGAACATCCTCTTCTTAATAAAGACTTAGGTATTGTTGACAGTGGTTGTTCAAGAAGCATGTCTGGGAATCAGGAGAAGCTACATGATTTTGTGCCTTTTAATGGTGGAATAGTGAGATTTGGAAGTGGGGTAGGAAGGATCACTGGTAAAGGAACAATTAGAACACCAAAGGTGGATTTTGAGAATGTCTACTATGTGAAGGAACTTCAAGGATTCAATTTGTTCTCAGTATCACAAATCTGTGACAAAAAGCTTCCTGTGCTTTTCACTAAAAAGGGTTGTCTCATTCTTTCACCTGACTTCAAAATACCTGATGCCAGTCATGTATTGGTAAAGGTTCCAAGAAATCATAATCTTTACACATTCAAATTGAATGATGTCAAGCCAGAAGGTGATCTAGCATGTTTGGTGGCTAAAGCATCCTTGGATGAATCTACTAAATGGCACAGAAGGATGGCACATGTTAATTTCAAAGTTATCAACAAACTTGCTAAAGATGGACTTGTTCATGGACTTCCTTCCAAGATATTCACTAATGAACATAATTGTGTTGCATGTAACAAGGGAAAACAACACAAAGCTTCCTATAAGGCCATTACTGCTGTGAGCACAATCTCAGAACCATTGCAGCTACTTCATATGGATCTTTTTGGTCCAACATCCATCAGGAGTATTGACCATAAGTACTTCTGTTTGGTAATCACTGATGCTTTCAGTAGATTTAGTTGGACTTTCTTTTTGGTGACTAAAGATCAAACCTTTCAGGCACTTAAAGAATTTATGGCTCTCATTGAAAACCAACTTAACAAGAAGATTAAAGGTATAAGGTGTAACAATCGGACAGAGTTCAAAAATGCTAATCTTATTGAACTTTGTGGGTTAAAGGGTATTAATAGAGACTATAGCACTCCTAGGACTCCACAACAGAATGGGGTTGCAGAAAGGAAGAATAGGACCCTTATAGAGGCTGCAAGATCTATGCTTGCTGACTCTAAACTTCCCACCATGTTTTGGACTGAAGCAGTTGGCACTGCTTGTTATGTGTTGAATAGGGTTTTGATTACTAAACCTCATAATAAGACACCCTATGAGCTTTTGACAGGGAAGAAACCTACCATTGAATACTTGAAACCTTTTGGATGTCAGGTGACTATTCTAAACACAAGTGACCACCTAGGTAAATTTGAAGCAAAAGTTGCTGAAGGGTATATTGTTGGGTACTCAGCTCATAGCAAGGCCTACAGGGTATATAACTTGGCTGCAAAGAAGATAGAAGAGACTCTTAACCTGAAATTTCTGGAGGATAATGAAAATGTTCAGGGAAAAGGTCATTATTGGTATTTTGACCTTGATTACTTAACATATTATTTGGGGTATACAAGACATAAGACTAAACCCTCTGCAGGTATACAAGTGTCACCTACTAACAGTGCATGTACCCTAAAAGATGACTCAGACAGTGATGAACCCACTATTGTTGTATCTTCTCTACCTATTCATATAGCAGGTCCTCCTAACAAAGAAGCCTCTGATGCCAAAACTACTGATGATGTGGAAAACTCAACCTATGCAGAAGATCATGCTAGACTCAAAAAGCAAGAACATGCAGCTGCTGAGGAAGCTAAAAGACTTGGTCTTGAATTTGCTAAAGACACTGAAGCACTCTTGAAACAAGCTACTATTGATATCAGCAGTCAATCTATTTCTGCTGATGAAGCTGCTGTCAATTCTACTAAAGGCAATTCTGCTGAAGGCAATTCGGCTGCAGTTCCTGTTTCCATTGAAACATCCACAAACTTAGATGAACCTTATGGCAAGTTTCCCATTCCCTCAGATCTTGCTAATGTTGAACAAAGTGATGGTATTTTTCAATCAGCTTCTTATGATGAAGACTTTGCTCATACACTAACCAATCTTGATACCTCCATTGATGTTAATCCTGTTACCACTAAAAGGATCAACACCATTCATCTACAAGATAATATACTTGGGGATCCAAATGCTATGGTTCTCACCAGGAGTGCCATTAAGAATACCAAATTTGGACAATGTACATTTCTAACATATGTATCTACTCAGAAGAGAGACAATCACACATATCAGAAGCATTGTCCGTGTGCTTGTTTCTTGTCCCAAGTTGAACCAACAAGCATTAAACAGGCTTTAAGTGAACCTAGTTGGGTTGAAGCTATGCAGGAAGAGATGCAACAATTCAAGAATCAAGATGTATGGATCCTTGCTGATCTTCCTGTAGGGAAAATTGCTATTGGAACCAAGTGGATATTAAAATGCAAGAGGGATGCAAGAGGTATTGTGGTTAGAAATAAAGCAAGATTGGTGGCTCAAGGTTTCAGACAAGAAGAAGGGATTGACTATACTGAAGTCTTTGCACCTGTTGCTAGGGTTGAGACAATTAGATTATTTTTAGCATTTGCCTCATATATGGGGTTTAAGGTATATCAAATGGATGTCAAGAGTGCCTTCCTCTATGGCAAAATTGAAGAGGAGGTCTATGTTACTCAACCACAAGGCTTTGAAGACCCCCAACATCCTAAGAAGGTGTACAAAGTTGTCAAGGCACTTTATGGACTTCACCAAGCACTAAGAGCATGGTATGCTAGATTGTCTACATTTCTTTTGGAGCATGGCTACAGAAGAGGAACAATTGACAAGACCCTCTTTATTAAGAAAAATTCTAGGGACATCATTCTAGTACAGGTCCATGTGGATGATATCATTTTTGGGTCCACAAAGGAAGCATGGTGCAGGGAATTTGAAGATTTGATGAAAGGTGAATTTCAGATGAGTGCAATGGGGGAATTAACCTTTTTCTTAGGGCTACAAGTCAAACAACAACCTGAAGGGATTTTTATCCATCAGGAAAAATATGTTAAGGACATCTTGAAGAAGTTTGACTTTGAACTTTTGAGGACTGCTACTACTCCATATGAACCACCCAAGCTTAAAAATCCAAATGAACAAGATGAGGCTGTGAATGTTCACCTCTATAGATCCATGATTGGATCACTCATGTATCTCACAGCTTCTAGGCCTGACATTACCTTTGCTGTCAGTGCTTGCTCAAGACATCAAGTCACTCCATTGACTTCCCACCTAAATGCAGTGAAGAAGATTTTCAAGTACATCAAAGGCCAACCCAAGTTAGGCCTTTGGTACCCAAGGGAATCACCATTTGTGCTAGAAGCATACAGTGATAGTGATTATGCAGGAGCTAATTTGGACAGGAAATCCACAACAGGAGGTTGTCAATTTCTTGGTAGAAGACTCATCTCTTGGCAGTGCAAGAAACAAACCATTGTGGCTACTTCTACTACTGAAGTAGAATATGTTGCTGCTGCCAACTATTGTGGTCAGGTACTTTGGATTCAGAATCAAATGTTGGATTATGGGTTTAACTTAATGAACACTAAAATCTACATTGATAATCAAAGTACTATTTCTATTGTTAAAAATCACGTTTTTCATCAAAGAACTAAACATATTGAAATTAGGCACCATTTTATAAGAGATGCAAATGAGAAGCATCTAATTCAAGTGCTTAAAATTCATACTGATGATAATGTGGCTGATTTATTAACCAAGGCTTTTGATGGACCTAGGTTTAATCACCTAGTTGTCAACATTGGGATGGTCAACCCTTGAATGCTATGTTTGAGGGGAGGCATAAGCCTCATGGGAGGCATATGCCTCGAGGAAGGATTGTACATGTTGTATATTATGTAGGTTATTATGTTTACTAACTTTGTTTTGCAGGTTTCTTACTAATTTTGTATATTATTATGGTTGTCTTTTGTGTTATGTTTGAATGTTTGGTTGCAGGTTATGTTCCTGCTGATGAACAAAGATCTACACAACTTATATCAGTGGATAAAGATGTAAAAGACAAAATAAAAGGTTCTTTCATTATTAAAGAAACAGAAAGTACATCATCAACACCATCAAACATCAGAAGTACAAAAGACACCATCTAACAACATTCAAACAACCTAACAAGAAACCACCTTCTAAACCAAAACACCACCACCTCCCACAGCCCACATTTCTACTCCATCTTCCTCTTCCCTTTTCCTATGTCCTTGGGGTCAGGCATCCTCTTGTGGACCCCTCTAGATTGCATGTCTTTGTTCCAGAGCTTGGGAGCAGCAAGTCCAAGGACAACCTTCAGTGGATCCTTGTTCCTTTGAGAGGACTGTGGCTCTTCAGGGACAGAGATCTTCCTCATATCAGCACAAACCCTCTCCATCTCACTAGTAAGGAATGCTTTGACAGGAGTAAAATCAGGGATAACAACAGCAAGATGAGTTGGAGCTTCCTCTGTTTCCTCTGATGAGGATGGAGATGGACAAAATTCTGAAGGTCCTTCACCAAGATAGTAGTATGCTCTTTGTATTTGGGGAATGTCAAAGGTGGAATCAGAAGAAGAATCAGAGGAAATATCAATAATTTTGGGGTTTGATTTCATGATTGGGGTGTTTAGAAAGGCTTTGGTGTGAAGGTTTGAGTGTACTATTGAGTTATGAGTAGCTTATGCCTTGAAGACTTCTTTACAAAGACTTGATTTGGGATTAATATGAGTAAATGCAAGTTAATGGGAGGTAGTTGAGTCAGTAGCAATTACTAATTGTGTAAGTTGTCCATTTATGTGAATTCTTCGGATGAAAGTCACTTGGGTTTGACCAATTGCTGCTGATAACACCTACTTTATTCTTAAGTTTGTTCCTGCTGATGGTTTATAATAGATTAATTTATTCAGGGGAATGCAAATCTTTCAGAAGAATAACAATCAAGTAAAGACAAACAAGGCAACATGTTTATTGAATCTTTAGAAGTACAAACAGGAATAAGATTGAAAGATTCATACAAACAAAACAAGCCTATCAATCCTACACTTCCTATTCTACTTTGCCCTTGCCCTTGTCTTCAGCTTTCTTCTCCTTGCCTTTGTTGATGCTGAAAATTCCTTGCTGCTGGGGACAAGGTAACCCAATCATCACTTTTCTTGTCTTTGGCAATGGTGGATTTGACTTTCTTCCTCTTGATGGTCGCTTTGGACGAGAGGATGGGGGCTTCTCAGGTGTTGTAGGGTTGTAGAGTGCATCACTTTCATCATCATCCTCATCAGAAGAAGTGAAGACGAAGGGAGACTGATTAGGATTGGGGACTCTGTTTGCCCTCTTCAATGCATTCCACTGTCTCTCCATCTCTCTCTAGTGTCCAGGATTATCAATTTCAGATGGATATGGTGGAAGATCCTCTGATGATGATGAACTTGGAGCAGGTACATCATGTCTCTTTTTTTTGGCTTGCTCTTTTGTAAGACCCCGTGGGAGGGTTGGCATTCTGAGTGGTGATGGAGATGTTAGTGACTCTAATGAAACAAATGACTCAGAAGCAAGGTTGATGATATTCGGATTGGATGCCATGGTTCTTAATTGATTGGTGGAATTGTAATTAGGGATTTGTGTTATTAAAGTTGTGTGGTGATATTTGGGAATCATTACCCTATATTTATAAGACCATCCAAATCGTGTGTATTTATTACCATAAATGTGAGGTGGTTTGTAGATAATTAAGGGTGAATTGAAATTTGAATAAAGAGATTTTCAAAGATATTTGGTTACCACTGAAGTTGTGATACTGCTGATTGATTCTGCGGATGGTGCTGTTGAATGAATGGTTGAACGTAGTCAACAATTGATTGATTTCTGCGGATTGACCATCTACTTTCTGCCATTTGACTTGGTTCCTGCTGAAGAGTCAGTTTAATTGGGATAATTCAAAGTCGATTATTGGTCAAAGATTGGTTTCCATAATTTATGCCAATTACACTCCACGTTTGGTAACTTACCACAATTAACCTCGACGTGCGAATCCCACTCATAATTAACTGATTCCCTCTCGCTATAACATTTAAAAACCATTTCAACATCATTCAGCACTCCCAACCCTAATTTCTTCTTATCAATCAATGGCTGCACTACTTTTCAAAGGTGATCATAATAAGAATGCTTTTCTAGGTCGTGGTAAGGGTGATCATGACTATGTAGGAATGATGGAATTTCTCCAAAGATCCAAGATTCATTATGCGTTAACCCGTTATCCTAATATTATTTATGAATCTCTGGTTACACAATTTTGGCAAACGGCAAGGACGAGGTCTGTTAATGATGGACCAACATAGATTGTTGCAATGGTAGATGGGGAAGAATGTGTTGTCACTGAGTCATTGGTCAGAACTTAACTACAATTGGATGATGAAGGTGGGGTGAGCGAATTAGCTAAGGAAGAAATACTTGCAGGTCTTCAGGCTATCGGATATAATGGTGATGGGAAAGTGTGGTACAAGAATTTGTTTTGCCCTAAATGGAGATTTTTTACACACACTTTGCTTCAGTGTATGAGTTCTAAGTCTGGTGGATGGGATCAATTTTCAACAGACATTGCTCTTGCCATTGTGTGTCTTTCTCAGGGAAGAACCTTTAACTTTTCTAAGTATATATTTGATGAAATGCTTGGTAATGTTAAGGATACCAAACTTAAATATTTAATGTATCCTAGGTTTCTTCAAATTATTTTAGATATTCAGACCACTGATCCTACCCATTTGCCTGTTAAGGGTTTATCAAGAAAGGTTTTTGCTCAAATGAAAATCAAATATACATGAGAACACAGACCCTTACTCCCTGCTATGTTGCTTGTTGGCAATGCTCCTGATGGAGTAGCTGCTGATGCAGCTGCTAATGCCCCTGTTGGCAATGCCCCTGATGGAGTAGCTGCTGATGCAGCTGCTGGTGGTCAGGATCCTACTGATGCTCAAGCACTAGCGGATTCCCCTGACATGACTGATATTTCTACTGATGCCAGTGCATCAGTTGCTCCTGATGTTCAGCCACCACCCTCTCCTAGGCCACCCACACCTATACCTTCACCCATGGCTAATACTTCTCAAGAGCATGTGCTCACTAAGAACTTAGGCCCTGACCAACCTGTACATTCCCCACAGTATACAAGACTTCCTACACCTTGTCCCTTGAGACCTAGCTTTGAAGATAATGTTGATGTATATGTAGACTTAGATTATTCTACTCATAGGACCAATGATGCTTCTAATGCCACAAATATCCCTGTTGGTGGAACTGAAGGTCCTGTTACTCTTACTTCTTTGTCTGTTTTGTTGAACAGGTATGTGAATAAGGTGGACAAGTTGTAAAAGGATCTGAATTTCACCAAAAAGAATCTTGGAGGAGTTGTTCTGAATCTCATTACAAGAGTCAAGAAGTTGGAGGTTAAGCTCAAGAACATGAAGAGAAAAGGTGATGTGTGTGAATCAGATGATGAGTCTACAAAAGCATCTGACACAATTGATTTGGAAGGACTTGAACTTCTTGCTACTACCACACTAGATAGTGTTCAGAAGGATGCTACTGATTCTAGGCCTGCACCACCTACTCATTCTGCTGATAAAAGTGTTCAAAAAGTTCCAAGAGTAATTTATGTCAGGAGAAAGCACTCTGCTGATAAGACATCTGCTGATGCTTCTAGGAAGGAAGTATTTCCTGATCCTATGCCAGAGGTGGTTACTCATGCTACATCAGCAGATATACAAGTTGAATGTCCCGCTGTTTCTACTGATAAGCATTTTGTTCCTCCTGAGACTGCTACAACTCAGAAAGATAAAGGAAAGTCCATCATGGTTGACCAGGACATTCCTTCAAGAGTAAAGTCAAAAGAGGAACTTGCTAATGAGAAGCTTAGTGAGCTTGTTGCAGCTAACTGGCAAGCTAAAGAGGATGCTGCAGCAACAAAGATTCAGTTGGATATGAAAGCATCAGAAGAACTTGCTAGGAAAATCCAGGCTGATTTGGATAGAATGGGAACTCCATTTACTAGTACTCTACCTGCTGAAAGACAAAGGGAACTAGATGAAATTGCTAAGTGTCTTTCTGCAGAGCAATGGGAAAATTTGTCTAAACAAACTGCTACTAAGCCTACTTTGGTTGAATCTGTGCTTGGAGTTAATTATCAAGCCACTGATTTTGCCAAGATGATGGTTGAAAGAGGTAAGTTGCAGAGACAATAGGAGGAAGAGAGAAAAGCTAAAGAGCTCAGGGAGAGACCAAGGACAAAAGCAGAAATCAAGAAATATATGAGGAATTTTGTTAAGAATCAAGGATGTTCTATGTTTGGGTCAGGATGGACTCAAAAGAAAGTTTGGGGCTTTTCAGATTCTCAGCTCACTTACTACTATGACAAAATAATTTCTAATCTTCATTCCTTTGGTATTCATGTCCAAGATGTATTAGAGAAGCGTGCCAGACTTTTGGAAAGGCATGTTGCTAAGAGAACTAAGCTTGATTATTCTGCTGATCAGCCTACTGTTGGAAATTCTGCTAAGTAAGAATTCTGCTGAAGGTTACTGCTGAAGAGCTAGTTCCTGCTGAAGACTAGTTTCAGCATTATTAGTTTCTGCGGATATAGTATTTCCGTATTTTATGTATTATAGTTTGGATATGCATGAGTTTATTTAGGAAGTGATAATGCATATCTTTTAGAAGTTTTAGAATATACGTTTCTTGGGAAACGGTTTAGGGTTCCTTGTGTATAAAAGGAACACACGATTATGTATTGAATTACGTTTTAGAAAACACTTTTATTATTATTAAAAGATCCGTAGAGGATCAAAAGTTCTTAGTATTAAACTTGTGTTTGTTTCCGCTTTAAAATAAAAGTTACAGAGATTGTCTATTAGTGTGTTTTTGATTACATTAACATAACTAACGATTCTAGAGTGCTCAAGAAGATCTATCAAGGTCTTATAGTTCAACAAGTGGTATCAGAGCCTCGAGAGAGTCTCTGTTATACTAAGAAACACAAATCTTACACCTTAAGAATCCAAACAAATCAAGTAGCATGCCTGGATCTGATGATGAAGTTGATACAACCCAAAACCTTAACACCACTTCTCTTCAACAACTCAGCCTCTCCAACAGTAATGCTAAGTTTCCATACTTGAAGAATGCTGAAGAATATCATTTGTGGTCCATGAAGATGCAGAACTGGATCACAAACATAGACTGGAATCTTTGGGAGGTTGTCAGAAAGGGGAATATCCTGAAGAAGCATGTTAAAGATGCTGATGGAATAGTTACAATTCTAGGTCCCAAAACTGCTGAAGAGATTCTGGCTGTGCAAAGGGATAGTAAAGTAAGAACAATTCTGCTCCAAGCTATACCAGATGACCACATGGGTGACTTCCACTTCATGGAGGATGCCAAGGACATTTGGATGGCAATAAAGGCTAGATTTGGTGGGAATGATGAATCAAGAAGGTTGAAGAAGTCAATGTTGAAGCAGCAGTTTCAAGAGTTTCAGATATCTGAGGAAGAGGGAATCCATAAAGGCTATGACAGGTTTCACCGGATCTTAAGTCAACTTAATCAGCTGAAGGCTAGACCTGATAATGAGGACTGCAATGCTAAGTTTCTGAGATCTTTGCCACCATCTTGGTTGCAAGTTAGTATTGCTCTCAAAACAAAGGGTGGATTGGACTTAATCTCTTTTGATGACCTCTACAACAAGCTCAAATCTCTTGAGCCTGATGTTAGAAGTCCAATTCGTCCATCCACTCACTCAGCCTTTGTCAGCACCACCACAAAACCTGTGCATAATGCCTCAAGCTCTTACTCCTCAGGAGCATCTTCTCAAACCCAAACTCAATATGCTCCTAAATCAAAATCCAGTAGTATAATGGATGACATTGTTTATTCATTTGTGGCTGAATATGAACATCAGCAGTTTCTTGCTTATGAGGATTTTGAACAGGTAGATCCTTTGGAGATGGAGGAGATGCACTTGAAATGGCAGCTTGCAATGATCTCTATGAACATTAAGAGGTTTGAAACCAAGTCTGGAAGGAAGTTTGGCTTTAATGGAAGAGAGGCAGCAAGGTTTGACAGAAGGAAGGTTAAATGCTACACTTGTGGCCAAGTGGGACATTTTTCAAGAGAATGCAAGGAGAGGAAGTCTGGTGATGAAGTTAGATATGGATCATATCCATTGGAATCAAGGACTCCTAAGGCTGCACCTTCAAAGGCAATGGTGACTCTGGATCACCAGATTGATTGGGCTGAACATGAAACTGCTGGAGAGGAAGCTTCTACTTCTACACAAGTGAATCTGCTGGCATACTCACCTTCAGAGGACAAGAAGGAGCAAGTCTCCTTGATGGGAATCTCTCAGGTACATAACTGTGTGTTTGGATGTAGTGTAAGATACAATGAGCTTAAACAAGAATATGATGAATTGAAACCAAAGTACAATGAGTGTTATATTGAAGTAGAGTCCTATAAAATGGCTTTAAAAACTTTAGAGAAACAAAAGGTTTGGTTTCAAAAGAATCAAGTTAAATTTGATGAAAAAATAAGAGTTCTAGAAAGTGACTTAGAATGTGCTAAGATAGACTTAAGACGTACTGAAAAAGAGAAGTATGATATAGAAAAGGAAAAACAAGAAATACAAGCTAAGTTAGATAAAGAGATAGCTGGTCGTATGAAATGGCAGGAAGGAGCATTTAATTTGAGTAAATTGATTGATGGTCGCCAATCTGTTAGGTCTAGAAAAGCATTAGGATATGAGAAATATATAGATCCTGAAGAGTTAACATATCCTGATATGTCTAGTGTTTTTGACCCTGAACCAGCCTTAGCTTATCAAACACCTGTTAAATTTGTTAAGGAAGGGGGAATGAATGCTGTCCCTGGAACTATAAGAGGGGAACACATGCCTATAGACCTGTCCATACCTATTGACTTTGATGGATCATACCATCTCTATGGCAAAAAGTCAACTGACTTGCCAGACCCTATTATTAAATCTACTGACTTTGTCTCTTGTTGTGATAGTGACAAGTCTTCTGATGAAGGGTCTACCTCATTTGCCAGCTATGATTCAAGTGAGAAGTCTGACCTGCCCAAGACCAAGACCACTCCCAAGACCACACCAAAGACATCACCCAAGACTCCCCACAAGCCTTCTAGAGTTGCTGCTGATACCAAGACAGTTTCTACTGAAGACTTGTTTTTAAATTCTTTGCAAAATAATACTTTTGGTTCTGTTAAAAACAATTCTATTTATCATGGTGGTTTGAATACTTTTTCATGTTTTGAAACTTCCGTTAGTTTGAATAAATCTTCTAAGAAGAAAAAATGTTTTGTGTGTGGAAGTAAATCTCATTTGATTAAGGATTGTACCTTTCATGAGCAAAGAATGGGTGTATGTTTTAGTCAAAGGAAACCTAGGAAAATGTGGAAGAATGTTAGTGAAATACCCTCTTTTGTTCCACATTAGCAGAAATCCAATTCTGCTGAACCACATTTGATGAGTGCTCAAACACTCATCATTTTTGTCGTATTTAAACTGCCAAAACATCCGAAAACGCTCAGAAATGCATCAAAATACTTAAAATATCCCAGGGATTGTATTTTGTACGTTTCTAATGCAAAATGAGCAAAAACAATAAAAAACAAGCAAAGTTTACAAAATTGGCAGTTTTAGTCCCCCGACTTTCAAAAATTTACAAAACTAGTCCCTACGCATTTGCTTTGAAAGAAAAGTCAACCTAAGGCGTTTAAAAGTCAAAAGTCATTAAATTTAATCCTTAGGTGACAATTTTGGAAAAATTACACTTTTGGTCCCTGCAGTTTGGGAAATTGGCGAAATCAGTCCCTGGGAATTTTACAAGTGGAAAAATACTTTTTTGGTCCTTGGATTAATTTTGGAGGATATGCAAATTGGGTCCCTTAATTTTCAGCAAATGCAATTTTGGTCCTTGTGTTTTTATTACCAAACAAACCAAACGGACCCTTTGCATTTTTGTAAAGTAAAACTAGCCAAAACCAATCAAACCCAATCCAAACAATCACCCCAAGCCCACCTCCAAGGCCCATTTCCCTTTTTATTAAACAAAACCCTCAGTCAAAATAAGTCAATCCCCACCCCCCTCTTTTCTTGCCCGCCATAACCAAACAACACAGCCCCCATCACCTCTGCTATCCCAACATCCTTGTCCCCCTCCCCTCTCCTACCAGCCACCCTAATTCACCACTCCACTAAACACTAATTTACACCCTAATTGTCCCCCACTACAATTGGTACAAAAGGAAAGCATCAATGGTCAAGATGGGGGGGGGGGGGAAGCAGGAAATCAATGGCTAAGGATATCTCCAAGGGTACAAAGCTGTGGTGTTTTCCAATGACAAGACAAAAGGCCAGACAAGCAGAGACAAAAAGGGAAAAAGAGCAAAAAGAAAGAAAGCCTGGTTCAGTGATATTTTTCCTCTTTTTTTATGTATTTTCTTTTTTAGTATTTAAGTATCTCATTTGTAAGCCATGAAGGCTAAGTAGTTAGTGAAATTAGAAAAAGTAGTCAAGTAGTTTTAAGTGTACTTTGTATTTCAGTAACCTTGTAAAAACCTTTTTAATATTAATTCAAGTATTAAGTTTCTTAAAAATTCCAAGTTTCTTAATTGCAGTCTCAAAATCTTCTTTCAGTATTCAAAGCTTGTGTTCTTACTCATTGTTGTTCTAAGTCTTAGTTATCCACCTTTATCTCAGAATCAAAAGGTAAAGCATAGAAAGGGCAATTAAGTGAGAAAAGAAAAAAAAAAAATATATAAAAAGAAGAAATAAAACATGAGATGAGTGAGGGCAGGTTACCTTTGCATTAGACCTTGGAGGCTTGAGGAAGTTGCCTGCAATGGAGGGGCAAGATGAACTTAACCTAGCTTGTTGTGAAACAAGCTAGGAGCTTGAAGCTGCCATTTAGTTGGGACCTTTGTTAAGCTAAGGCCAAAGGTCACATATCTTTCTTTCATCTATTTAGCTCTAACTTATGTCTTAGATAGCTTGTAGTAGATTAAACTTACTATAGTTCAGCTAGATTAAGTTTGTTTTTCTTTTGTTAATTCTTACTTTTAAGCAATCTTACATGTGAACTGTTTCAATTAGCTAAAATAATTAATCTGAGTTACTTGTTGTGCAACACTATCTCTTAATTGAAATTAGTTTTTTTTTTACTTTAATACAGCTTATTAGAAGCCTTGTGATCAGTTTAGAAGCTCAAAAATTTTGGATTACTTTGAAATTCTTTCTAGACAGTGCATGAAGGGGTGTTTGGTTAAGCTGTGACCCATGGGTTTGAGCATGTTTCTGGTGTTGTGCTTTGTTTAAATATGTCCCAATAGACCTCAATAGGATAATCAAAGTCTAAAAAGTGAACCTTGTTTGTAGAAAAAGTCAAAATCCCATTTGGAATTGCTTAACTGTCACACTGTGTAGAATTGTTACTTCCAAATCAACATTTCAAGTTTAGATCATGTCAACTTAGGTCATTGTAATTCCAATATATGCTAAAACATCAATCTCAGCAAGTAAATCCCTACCAAAGTCCATTTGAGTCAAACTGAGTCCTAAATTGGAAAAGTCAAAGATTCTTACTTGCTCAGTTTTTCCAAAAGTTTGGAGATTTGTTCTGATTTTTGTGGGTTGATTGGGTATTTGAAATTTTGTATGCTTAAACCCTACCACTTAGTCTACTGATTCCTGCAAAAGTTAGATTTTTTAGAATTTATTTGAAGCTTGTGCAAGCTTGTGATTGGAGCTGCAGGGGAAGAAATCTCCCCTGTGCACCCAGTTTGATCAAAGTTTCGAGTGAACTCATCTTGTTCATTAGTTAACCATTTTACTTGATACTTGGTGTTTTGGATAGCCACTTGGCTTGTTTTGTTGGTAGTATATCTGTTTTTACCTTAAGTACTTAATTGCTTAGCTTGTTGTGTCTCCTAAAGTCAACTTGGACCCTAACTGTTTCTGAATCAGCATTCAACTGAGCATGTTTAAAATTTTGCTCCTTTGTGACCAAACTTGGTTTGTGATTGCTTTCAAGTGCTTAGCATTGCATCATTAGATTTCTTTTTGTATTTGCTTGTGATTTGTGTTTTCAGCTTAATTAGTAAAGTGCTTATTTCATCTTAAATTGTGTTATTCACCACTGTTGCACAAATAAGCCTGCATAAGCTTGTAAAATTGCTAAATTCAGCTTCTTTGAGTTGTTTCGTGTCTACACAAGTCATTTTCATTATTATTTCTGAGTTTTGAGCTTGTGGGGGCAGGTTTTTGGCTTGTGCTCATTGTGAGTCAGACACTGATTCAGTGGTTCCAAGCCCACTTCACCAGCCTCTAACTAGTTACATACCAAAGCTCACCCTAAGATTCATGGTTCTTTAGGAAGTTAGTGGTGCTAGCTGACTGAATCTAAGCTTTCTTTGGGGTTTTAAGCTTTTACCACTAGCTTTTCTAGGCCTGGAACTCACTTGCAGGCCTGTTTGGCTTCTGTGGTATTGTGAATGCTAATTGGTTAATTCTAAGTTTTTGCTTGTACTTACTCTAACCATACTAGTCCATTTACAGTAATTTCTAGCTTACTCATCATTTGGTTGCTTCTTGTGGCTTTTTGGATCAAACATCCTCATCTCTTAGCTTATTAAGCCTTCTTATCCAAACTTGGGCCTCCATTCAGCTTATTAATAAGCTTTAGCCAAAGTACTTTTGTAAAAAGTTTCTAATTTCACCAGCAAAAGTAGTTTGTAAAATAAAAATTAAGAAAATCCAAAAAAATTAGAAGTGATAGCTTCTATTTAAGCTATCTTAGCTTATTTTCTGCTTATTCATAAGCAAAAGCTATTTTTAAATTTTTCTTAGGTTGCTGTTATCATATTAGATTTTTAGGAATTTTTTCAGAATTTTCTGTAATCATTTAGTATTTTTTATAATTTAGTTTAATTTAAATTAATTAATTAAATAGTTTTTAATTAGTAATAATTAATTAAAAGTTAGGAAAAATAGTTTTTCTGTTTCAAAATTAGTTTTATATTATTTTAGATTTTTCTAAATTTTATTTTCATTTTTCTAGTTAATTTTTATAATTATTAGCAATTTAGGGTAATTTAGTTAATTAAAAAGTAAATAATAATTAGTAATTAATTAATAGTAATTAATTAAATAGTGTAAAAATTATTTTTCTTTTTTTAAAAATTTTCTTAAGTTATTAGGATTGTAAAAATATCATTTCCACGTTCGTAGGACTTTGTTTACTCCCGTTTCACTTTTTTATTTGCGCGTTCGCGTTTATTTGTAATTAAAACGCGCGTTTTTAGGTTAAATTGCGTTTTTAAATCATCTGATCATCAGTAATTGTTAGTTAAGTGTTTATAAGTCATTTTCCATCATTATCTCGTAGTGTAACCATAATAATTAAATTCCTGACCTTTCTGATCAATCACCCGATCCTTTAAAACGTTCACAAATACAATTGCACGCCTCGCTGGGACAAAACGACCCGGGGATTCCCTAAACTCCTTGGTTAGTTGGTTTTTGACATTTGACTTGGTTGACCATTACCTGGTGAACTTAGTTGACCGTTCGGGATCAATCAAAATTTGGCGCCGCTGCCGGGGAGGCTGCTGCGTATCTGCACACGTTCTTTAAGATTAGTGATTTTTCACACATCACTGTACAAATACCACCAACTTTTTGTAAATCTTAATCATAAAACAAAAACGTCATTAACACTTTTCCTAAAGTGTTAACAACACCAAAAAAATAAAAAACAAACAAAACAGATCGTTACGTTTTCTATATCGGGTTTCTTTTAAGTTGATTCTTAAAGAAATACGATTTTGGTAAACGAAACGATACCAAAAAGATTGTCCAAAAGTTTTTTCACCCATTCACAAAAACCCAAAAACATTCGTCTTTTCTCGTGAATAATTCTACATAAAAATAAACCGTCGCAAACCAAGACAGAACACCTACTAACTGGGGGTGTGAACAAATAAGTTCCCAAATCAAAAAGATTAAACTTGCCTTTGTATCCATGTGAGTGGTGTACCTTTTCTAAAGAAGCCACTCACTTGTGATTATTGGTTTAAGTTCACTGTGGTTTTGCCTCGACTTTGTTTTGATTGATTTTTGGTTACTAGTGCATGCGCACCCGCTCTTCTAGGTCTACTAGCCCATTACGTGAGCTTGTACGAAAACCTAGAAGACCTCGTAGACGTTCCGCACCAACAGTCGAATCTGAGATCCGTACTGTTTCCACTCCAGCTGTCACCATGGCGGAAGACCGCCCTATGTGTGAGCTTCTCCAAGCACCCATCGAGGGTTACGGAGACGCTATTGTTGTCCCAGCCATCGTGGCTGATAGTTTTGAGCTCAAAACCGGGTTACTTAATCTTGTAACCTCAAGTCAGTTTTACGGTTTTGAGAGGGACGATCCTCATGCTCATATTCGATGGTTCAATAAAATCACATCGACCATCAAGTACAAGAATGTCCCGTGTGAAGCAATTAAGCTTCTTCTCTTCCCATTCTCCCTCGAGGGTCAAGCCCGGATTTGGCGTGAGAAACAACCCATTCGATCTATTGAGACATGGGAGGATCTGGTAAAAAAATTTGTGAATGAATTCTTCCCACCTTCTAAGACCACGAGTCTTAAAAACGAGATCACCAAGTTCACTCAGAAATATGACGAATCATTTGGTGAAGCGTGGGACCGTTTTAAAGAATTACTTCGCAAGTGTCCACATCATGGTTTCTCCGAGTTGATGCAACTCGATACTTTCTACAATGGCGTGAGCCAAGTTGATCAGGATTCTCTCAATGCCTCCGCAGGAGGTAACTTTTTGAGTAGAACCACCAAAGAAGCCTTAGCAATCATCGAGAACAAGTCTAAGGTCCGCTCTACACGAAGCAAGTCGGTTGTTTCACAAATTAGTGCGGGTTCTTTCCGCTTCATCTCCTTCGAGTCAGTCTAGCACCGATGCTAGGATTGACAAGCTTACTGAGGCTATTCAAGCTTTAGTTCTCGCCCAGACTAAGAAAGTCTCATTTCCACAACATCCTCCACCTGTTGAGGTTAAGAAGGTGGAAGTCTGTGTAACTTGTGGTGGGCCGCATGCCTACTACAATTGCACAGCTACTGATGGTTCTCCGTTTGAAGCTCATGCTGTAGTCGGGTCATCTAATCAAGGAGGCAATCAATACCGCCCTCCTATGGACCCGAACTACCGTCCTAATCATTATCCTGGACCTCCTGGTTTTCATCAAAACCAAAATGTCCAAAACCGTGGCCAGAATCAAAACAGAGGAAACCAAGGTTTTCAAAACCAAGGTAACTTCAATCAAGGTCATGGTTTTCAGAATCAAAACCAAGGTTTCCAAAATCAAGGTTTCCAACAAAATCAAGGAAACTTTATTAGAAACCAAGGTCAGGGTAATTTCAATCCCGGGTATTTTCATGGAAACAACAACCCTAATCAGGGTAATTTTCAAAATCAAGGCCCCAATCAGAACAATCGTGCTCAAAATTTTAACAACCAAAATCAAGCCATTGTTCCTACTGGGCCTTCATCCGACGAGTTGTTAAAACAATTCATGAAGTCCCAAGAAGAAATGAACAAGTTGTTGGTCAGCTAGATTTCTGAAATTAAGAAGTCTTTAAATGAACGACCCTCGGGCTCAGGAACACTTCCGAGCAATACGATCGCTAACCCGAGGGGCGATGCTAAGGCGATCATAACTAGAAGTGGTGCTTCTTATGATGAACCCGCGATTCCTACTACCTCTTCTTCCTCTCCTCCAAAGGTAGTGAATCATGAACCTGAGGTGACAAAGGACAAGGTGCAAATTCCTAGCCCACGAAGTACCGCACACGTCCAACCTAAGGTTATTCCAGAAACCAGATGCAAGCCTGGAGTTGTCTTTGAACCACCTGAAACTCCAGTGGACAACCCTAAATCCAAAACTTCTATCCCCTATCCATCACGTCTTAATGAACAGAAGCTCCGCGAAAAAGCTAGTCACCAAATGGATAAATTTTTCCAAATCTTTCAAGATTTGCATTTTGACATTAGCTTCGCGGATGCTATTCTCTTGATGCCCAAGTTTGCATCAACAATCAAAAATCTGTTAAGTAATAAGGAAAAACTCTTTGAGATGGCAAGAACTCCATTGAATGAGCACTGCTCAGCAGTGCTCTTGAAAAAGCTTCCTGAAAAGCTTGGAGACCCCGGAAAGTTTCTCATTCCTTGTATTTTTCCGGGTATGGTTGAATGCTTCGCCTTGGCCGATCTTGGTGCTAGCATTAACCTGATGCCATATTCTGTGTGGAAGAAATTATCTCTTCCCGAACTTACTCCCACGTGCATGACATTAGAGCTTGCCGATCGATCGATTTCTCGTCCACTTGGCATAGCCGAGGACGTATTTGTTAGAGTGGGAAAGTTCCATTTTCCAGCAGATTTTGTGATTGTTGACTTTGATGCCGATTCAAGGGTCCCTCTCATTCTTGGAAGGGGATTCCTTAGAACTGGGCGCGCTCTTATCGATGTATTTGAGCAAGAGATCACATTGCGTGTTGGAACTGAAGCAATCACCTTTAACCTTGATCAAACATCAAGGTATTCCTCCAATTATGACTCTGAATCGGTAAACCGAATAGATGTCATCGATGTTGCGGCTGAGGAGTACGCTCAAGAGGTTTTAGGTTTCGTTGATGATTCTACGAGTGAAAATTTCACTCCGTCTTCTTACCCCATCATTGCTAATTCTGATCCTTCCCTCACTCCGTTTGAGGGAAGTGACTTCATCTTAGAAGAGATTGAGTCCTTTCTTAAAAGTGATTCGATTCCCGATGGAATCGATAACCAAGAGATTGACCCAGAGAGGGATATTCTTCTCCTTGAGAAATTGTTAAACGAAGATCCCTCTCCTCTTCCCGTTCTACCACAACAACTTCATAATCAGGAAATCAAATATGTTGAGGAAACTGATGATTTTCCTGAGGTCGAGCTTAAGGACTTGCCGCCTCATCTTGAATACGCATTTCTTGAGGGTGATGATAAATTGCCCGTCATAATTGCTAAGGATTTAAGTGATGAGGAAAAGGCTGCTCTAATAAAGGTTTTGAAGTCACATAAACAAGCAATTGCTTGGCGTCTCTCCGACATAAAGGGCATTGACCCTGAATTCTGTACACATAAGATTTTAATGGAGGACGACTTCAAACCGGCAGTCCAACAACAAAGAAGGGTGAATCCAAAAATTCATGAGGTAATCAAACAAGAAGTTTTAAAACTCCTTGATGCCGGATTAATTTACCCTATCTCGGACAGTCCTTGGGTGAGCCCAATTCACTGCGTTCCAAAAAAGGGTGGCATTACTGTTGTCACAAATGAGGAAAATGAGTTAATTCCAACTCGTTTGGTTACGGGGTGGCGTGTCTGTATTGATTATCGCAAGTTAAATGACGCCACCCGTAAGGATCATTTTCCTCTACCCTTTATGGATCAAATGCTCGAGAGATTAGCGGGGAATGAGTACTATTGCTTCCTCGATGGTTTCTCGGGTTACTTTCAGATTCCCATTGATCCGCAAGATCAAGAGAAGACCACGTTCACGTGCCCCTATGGAACTTTTGCGTATAAACGTATGCCATTTGGCTTATGTAATGCTCCGGGCACGTTTCAACGATGTATGATGGCCATATTTTCTGACATGATCGGGAAAACTATGGAGGTCTTCATGGACGATTTTTCGGTCATTGGGGATTCGTTTCAAACATGTCTCTCCCATTTAGACAACATGCTTAAACGTTGTGAAGACACAAGGTTATGTCTAAATTGGGAGAAAAGTTACTTTATGGTCAAAGAGGGCATTGTCCTCGGCCATAAAATTTCAAAGAGTGGGATTGAGGTCGACAAAGCCAAAGTTGATGTCATAACAAAATTACCTCATCCCACTACCGTCAAAGGTGTTAGGAGCTTTTTGGGTCATGCCGGTTTTTACCGTAGGTTCATTCAAGATTTTTCTAAAATCGCCCGGCCTATGACCCATCTCCTCGAGAAGGATGCTCCTTTTATCTTCTCTCCCGAGTGCATCGAAGCCTTTGAAACATTAAAGAAAAGGCTTACCGAGGCACCTGTGGAAAACTAGAAGGGGGGGGGGGTTGAATAGTTTTCCCTTCTTTTTCGTTTTATAAAAACTTTGTTTCAAAATGTTGATTAGAATTTATTCAATTGTTTGTTTGAGAAACCTTCAATTAGATTTTAGTATAAAAGCAACATATAATCAATATGATCAATTATATATGTGAACTTTTAGATTAGTTTTCAAAACTTAGTTTTATGAATGAAGCATAGATCAAACTTTATGTGTATAAGTTTTCCTTTTAAAATCTTAAAACGTTTTGTATCAAATTATCGATTAAGTTAAGCTCAACATGAGAAGTGTTAAATATATATATTAGTCCGTTTGACCATAACATACAATTATATGTCCTATCACACTATTAACTTCTATGTAAAACACATTCAATCATCACAACAATATAAGCAACAATTAAGACATATAGGCAAGCATAGATATAAAGCGATAAATGCAAGAATGAATGAAAAGAGATGAGAGAAAGAACATGCAAACCGAACACGATGATTTATAGTGGTTTGGCTACAAGGACACCTTCCTTGTTCCTACTCCACTCCCCGAGTCACCTACTCGAGAGTTTTCTTCACTACTCAACAAGCTCCCTTATGGCGGAGAAAACCGTACACACCAATATACACACCAATTTACACACCAATCTTCACACCAATCTACACACCAATCTACACACCAATCAACTTCTTCAAATCTATCTACTTCACAACTAACTACTCCACACCTATCTTCTTCACACCAATCTAGTTCCTAACTTATCTTCTTCACACCAAAAGTATATTCACACCTTCAAGGCACTAATGTCTTGACACCTTCAAGCCACTAATGTCTTCACAACTTCAATGCACTAATGTCTTGACACCTTCAAGGCACTAATGTCTTCACAACTTCAATGCATTAATGTCTTGACACCTTCAAGCCACTAATGTCTTCACAACTTCAATGCACTAATGTCTTGACACCTTCAAGACACTAATGTCTTCACAACTTCAATGCATTAATGTCTTGACACCTTCAAGCCACTAATGTCTTTACAACTTCACATAAGCACTAACTAGATCCTAATACATCTTTGGGTTTATGATAGGGAGGATACTTCTCTTGCACTTTAAGTGATGAAAGATTGGATCACTTGAAACAAAGATTAATAATCTTATGATCAAAGGGTTTTAGAAGGATGTTTAGAGAGAATTGGATCTGAAAATATTTGTGCAAAAGGTTGGAAAAATTCCAGGTTTGAGGTGGTATTTATAGGGAAAAATTTCTGACAAAATCTGACAGGGGAGCGTGGCCGGTCCCCTTAATTGTGTGCCGGTCCCCTTAAAATTAAGGGGGCCGCCCCTTATAATTAAGGGGGCCGCCCTACTGAAACGGCCAGATTTTCTGTCTTTTAGTGGGGAAAGTTTATTTGGTGAAAAACTAACTAATTTTGGTTAAAAGTTTGAAATCATATATTTAGTATGATTAAAACATTTTTCTTTATTACCAAAAGTGTTTTTCAAAAATATATAATAAGTTTATATAATTAAATAAACTTTGTATTAGTTAATTAAATACCCCTTTGATCATGAAATGTATTAAACACTTGTTTATCCATACCTTAAGTGATTGTTGAAGCATACTTGAGACGTTGAGATGTCGAGGCTTGTTGACGTAAGAATGCATAGATGAATTGTGATCACAAGTAACTTAAGCACTTTACGTTATATGTTGTAACTTACATTTTTGTCATCATCAAAACATGAAGAGGATGTTTAGATTAAATATCGTAATATTCATGCCAACAATCTCCCCCTTTTTGATGATGACAAACTATGTAAACTATAACTTATAGTAAAATGTATAAGTTACTTGTTTACACTTCTTCTCCCCCTTTTGTCGAAGCAAAAAGGTGGACTCTAAATGAGACTTCTACAATGCTTGAACTCTTGAGATAGAATGTAAAAGGCGAGCTTGCATCATCGTAAGTGAAGCCTTGATCCTATCAACCTCAATGCTCCCCCTTGGTGTATGCTCCCCCTTGGTGTATGCTTAAAACTTGTTTTGGCTACCAAAGAATCGAGCGGTGAAGTAATCCTTCAAAACAAAGTTAGTAGACAAGTGCACATGTATATAATGATGATAATGGATATATGCATGAAACTAATAGGGGAACAATATATGGACATATTAGGTATATGCACTAAAAGTATGACACATGCAATTATTGTTTTTAAAACAAAACCTAAATCCAAAAGAAAATTTAGAATCTAATGCAAAGATTAGAACCTAGGAAAATGTAGGATTGGTGGGATCAAGGATGGATAAACTTTGATGGAAGGTTTAGGATAGCATAGGTTTGTGAATTTTGGGAAGTGTAGGATGAAATGGGCTAAAAAATAGAGAAGGGAAACAACACATTCGACCATCAGATGGCCGGTCCCCTTAATTGGAGGCCGGTCCCCTTAATAATTAAGGGGGCCGCCTTATGATTTAAGGGGGCCGCCCATCTGGTGATTCCCAGATTGCCAGAAAAGGGTTTTTGGTAGTGCATTGCAGAAAGGTTGTGTTTTTGGTTTCAAACAAGTCCAACTCTTTGAGGCAATTAAACATAGACTAATTATGTAGGCAATTATGTAGCTAAAGCATGTTAACCAAAGAGATTAAGTAATCAAGCAATTTCATCTAGCAAGCAAAATATAAGTGCTAGGAAACAATAAGCAACATCAAGTATTTCATAACTACATAACTAGGAGAATTAATCCTAATGCGTATTATGATAGCATGGGTTTCTAGACTTGTTACAAACGAAGTCTTAATAGATAAACCATGGCCCTCTTGATTTGATTTAGTTCACTTATAAGTGTCATTTATATAAATATAGATGACAAATATGAGATCACCATGCATGATTTAAAGAGACGTTTTTAGCATTATTCAACAATGTTTGAAAGTAGGTTTTCATGTAGATATGAGAGTTAATTGAATAAAATAGATTCGGTTTTACTTCAAAATGTGTTAATGAAAGGTAAATAAAATTTTCTCAATCTTTGGTTTTGATCAAAACAAAATTGTGGATATTTATTGTGAAAACATCTTATTTAAAAGTGGGATAGTTATTTGAAAAACTATTTTCCAAAATGTGAGGTTTTTGCATATTTTTAAAGATATTAGATTTTTGACAACAAATATCATTAATCATATATTTTAAAAGATGTTTGTTATAGATCTCATGCTCAAGAGGATTGGTTAATCCTACTATTATCTCATGCTATCGTTTCTACAAATCCTATGATCCAATTGTGGAAAACTAGAAGGGGAATGAGGAGGGATGAGCGTGAATGTAAAGGGAAGGTGATGACAAAGGGTTGACAATTATGGTTTGGATTAATATATCGTTCAACAAGGGTGGATGATAGGGAATCATGGGATTTTTAGGTGTTTTGTTGGTTGACGACCGAAGGTGGATATGTGAAATGAGGTGGTGATGAGTCGACAACACTTGATCATGAGTCGACAACACTTGAAGCTTGGATTTCTTCATTGTGTTCTTCACTTGCTAGTAAGTGGAAATGACGCATTTCGTAATGAAATTCACTTGGATGAGGTGGTGATAACTTTTGGTGGTGGAGATAATTGTGAGTTGATATATTCTTTGATGGATGGAGTGGTGGATTTGAAGTGGGGTTTGTTGGTTGAGGGTTTTGATGTTGTTCAAGTGATGGGGTTTGTTGAGATCTAGTAAGAAGATACTCAATCCAGGTAAAGTGCTCATTCAAAGCAGTGGTATGTTGTTGAAGGAAGATGCAACAAGGGCAATTGTTAACATGCTTCTCAATTTGGTTAATGTTATGTGGTGATGATGGTGAGCTTGATTGAGGTGGATCCAAATTGCGTTGAGCAAGATGTAATGCTAAAAGAGCACTAAGCTCATGAGTCTCTTTTAGCTCCTCAACGAACTTCAAGTGTTCGGAGGAAGGTGATGGTGGTGGAGCATGATAATTGTCTTGGGTGAAGGTTTGCACATGCAACATGGGAGTGGCATGTGAGGTTGTAGGAAGTGGTGGTGGTACTCTAGGTGGTGTGAGGTAGAAGGATATATGTGAGTGAGTGTCATTTCCCTTCCCATTAAATTCATGCTCATCCGGATATATTATGAGACTAATCTGACCTATCGGAAAACGACACTAAGGTTCATATGAAATAAGGGTGTAGGATCTAAAAGAAATAAAAATATACCTAGATGAATGATACATATAGAGTAAATCATGTAAAGGCATACAATCAAATCACATAGGAGCAAATAAACATCTAGAAATAACATATATGCGATATGCCATAAATCTAGGAATGAAATCATCTAATGAGAAGCAAAGTTCATAAAAGTAAGCTTAGCGTTAGGTACATTTAGGAAGAGCGATTTAATCAAGTTGGAGAATGAGTATGAGACTATTACTAGTGGTGCTCAATTCAGGCTAAACACGACCATTTTTACGGGTTACACACACCCAACTTCTCACATAGAAGCAATCCAACCGTTAGGTTAAATTGAGTTTCTAGTCAATAGATTCTCCAGTAGTCATTCTCTTTTTAGAAGAAATTGAGTTCCTAAATTCACCTATCGAAGAGTACCAAATATGAAGTTTGCTTGATTCACTAATACTTGGCATAATGTGACTCAAACACCATGTTTTTATGAAGGTAAGTCTACATGATATATTTTACTCACTATCCCAATAGAGATGTGTTAAATGTTAAGATAAGAGTAAATGCAAAGTTTTAATCTTTTGTTCATGATTAACCGGTTATTTGGTTTTGATGACATATTACTTGATTTAATAAATGTGCTTTGATTTATGAATGCTCCTTAGCATATCTTGAAAAATGAATCTCATTAAGATTATTTATCTTAAACGAGATTGTGATTCACAAATAATATCAAAACTAGACATTTATATATTCTAAAGCAAATATTATTTTCTATGATTTTTGCCAATGTTATATATCATAATTTAACTAGTATTTGAAACAAAATGAAGTTTACTTGTTTATGCATTGTGACAAGTTGTTTTTCAATTCTAATAACTTAAATTATTTCAAAAAGAAAAGTGTAGTGCATTATCTTGTAACACAACCATTCATGCTACAAAGAAAATGAAATACATATAATATATAGTGTGTATTGTTCTTAAATATGTATTTTATCTTGTGGTGATAATTTTAAGTAGTGTGAGCAAAGTTTACATATGTTGTTAGTTTGCTCATGTTTGGTTTTTCGGATATGACACATTTATCCATTGCATTGCAATGTAAATTGCTTGAATATTTCGGACGAAACATCCAAGTCGTCAATCCTACTTCATTGTATATTTTATAAATGTGTTTAAAATGTTATTCTAATATTTGGAACACAATTATTGGACAAGTAGATTCAATATGACATTATCAACACAAGTGTGAGTTATGATCCAATGCATACTCTTTTCATCTACAAAGGATGTAAATATTTTCATATCAATCTAGTGTGATTGAGTATGTAGATTCAAGACTATATCATTTGATGTAATCTTGAAACTTAAATAAATAACAATCCAATTTCTTGTCCATACTCAAAAAACATGTCAATTAGATTTGATGAATATATCAACCATAATTTGAATAATGAATTGATATAATATCAAGATCTTTCTTGACCCTCACAATCACTCATTTAAGATAAATAGGCATTTTGATAGTGTGTTCCATTAATCCTAAGATTATTTATGAGTGAGGTTGGTGAATGATTGAAATTTGACTTATTACTTCATGATTGTTATAAGTTTTGTATATGTGAAAGACTCTTCATTGTTACTTATAATGAACACACTTAGATTTTGAAAATACTTTTTCTTTTATATTACTACTAATGTTTTACAAAGATTCAATTTGTCATATTAAACAACTTAAGGTAAAACAAGGTAATTTGTTGAAAATGTTTAAGTGTGTTGTTAAGAATAGATTAAATTGATTGAAATATTTAGGTGATTAGATTTAACTCATTTACAAGATGTTTGAGTAACATTAAGCCATCTATTCCTATATGCAATGCAAGCATAATAATGCAATCCTAACGCAAGAAATCTAGCATAAGATCAAGTTAAGTATAAGCTAGATAACTAACTATAAACTAATAGAGTACAAGGCACATATGCTAAGATATTCAAATAGCTAAATTACAAATAGCAATGATTAGCAAAGTAAAATCACAAATGAGTTCACATAGCACATAAAACACTTGTCGTCGTTTTGTGTTTTATATATACCAATGTTTACTTAGCTCGATTTTATTTGAAAATAAAAAAAATTTCCTATCCATTTTAAAATTTAATAAAGATCAATATTTTGAAAACATAAATACTTAATTTTTCAAAGATATATCGACTAGGAATGCCCGACTCGAAGGAAAAGTTGAAATACAAGTTTTATGTTAAAACAAGACTCAAATTTTTGACCTTCGTGTAGTATTTTAACTTTCTGACTTATTTAAGTTTGTAATGGTTACTTGTAAGTATTTTTAAATGAAAGTAGACTCAATTACCTTTAAAACGCCGGGTGGCACGACTTCTACGGAGTTACGGTTAATTTTATATGATATTTCAAAGTTTTTGAAAAACTGTCAAACAGACAGGCGGACCCCTTAAATTTAAGGGGGCCGCCCAGTATTTAAGGGGGCCGCCCAGACAATTAAAGGGGCCGCCCATCTGATACTCAAAAATGCAATTTTTGTTAAAAATTATTTTCTGACTTTGTGGAAAGGTGTGTAACTTTTTGATTTTAAAAACGAACATATAACACTTGTTTTATGTATAATCTTATCTCGAGCTAGTATAATTAGTGTATATAATATCAAAACTAATACAAGTTAATCAACAAAACACTTTTCATATTAAATCCTCCTTAATGGGTAATTTGATACATGGATCGTACTCAATTTTTAAAACCATTTGTTTTGAAAATTTGAGCGACGTGGCTCTGGTACCAATTGTGGAAAACTAGAAGGGGGGGTTGAATAGTTTTCCCTTCTTTTTCGTTTTATAAAAACTTTGTTTCAAAATGTTGATTAGAATTTATTCAATTGTTTGTTTGAGAAACCTTCAATTAGATTTTAGTATAAAAGCAACATATAATCAATATGATCAATTATATATGTGAACTTTTAGATTAGTTTTCAAAACTTAGTTTTATGAATGAAGCATAGATCAAACTTTATGTGTATAAGTTTTCCTTTTAAAATCTTAAAACGTTTTGTATCAAATTATCGATTAAGTTAAGCTCAACATGAGAAGTGTTAAATATATATATTAGTCCATTTGACCATAACATACAATTATATGTCCTATCACACTATTAACTTCTATGTAAAACACATTCAATCATCACAACAATATAAGCAACAATTAAGACATATAGGCAAGCATAGATATAAAGCGATAAATGCAAGAATGAATGAAAAGAGATGAGAGAAAGAACATGCAAACCGAACACGATGATTTATAGTGGTTCGGCTACAAGGACACCTTCCTTGTTCCTACTCCACTCCCCGAGTCACCTACTCGAGAGTTTTCTTCACTACTCAACAAGCTCCCTTATGGCGGAGAAAACCGTACACACCAATATACACACCAATTTACACACCAATCTTCACACCAATCTACACACCAATCTACACACCAATCTACACACCAATCAACTTCTTCAAATCTATCTACTTCACAACTAACTACTCCACACCTATCTTCTTCACACCAATCTAGTTCCTAACTTATCTTCTTCACACCAAAAGTATATTCACACCTTCAAGGCACTAATGTCTTGACACCTTCAAGCCACTAATGTCTTCACAACTTCAATGCACTAATGTCTTGACACCTTCAAGGCACTAATGTCTTCACAACTTCAATGCATTAATGTCTTGACACCTTCAAGCCACTAATGTCTTCACAACTTCAATGCACTAATGTCTTGACACCTTCAAGACACTAATGTCTTCACAACTTCAATGCATTAATGTCTTGACACCTTCAAGCCACTAATGTCTTTACAACTTCACATAAGCACTAACTAGATCCTAATACATCTTTGGGTTTATGATAGGGAGGATACTTCTCTTGCACTTTAAGTGATGAAAGATTGGATCACTTGAAACAAAGATTAATAATCTTATGATCAAAGGGTTTTAGAAGGATGTTTAGAGAGAATTGGATCTGAAAATATTTGTGCAAAAGGTTGGAAAAATTCCAGGTTTGAGGTGGTATTTATAGGGAAAAATTTCTGACAAAATCTGACAGGGGAGCGTGGCCGGTCCCCTTAATTGTGTGCCGGTCCCCTTAAAATTAAGGGGGCCGCCCCTTATAATTAAGGGGGCCGCCCTACTGAAACGGCCAGATTTTCTGTCTTTTAGTGGGGAAAGTTTATTTGGTGAAAAACTAACTAATTTTGGTTAAAAGTTTGAAATCATATATTTAGTATGATTAAAACATTTTTCTTTATTACCAAAAGTGTTTTTCAAAAATATATAATAAGTTTATATAATTAAATAAACTTTGTATTAGTTAATTAAATACCCCTTTGATCATGAAATGTATTAAACACTTGTTTATCCATACCTTAAGTGATTGTTGAAGCATACTTGAGACGTTGAGATGTCGAGGCTTGTTGACGTAAGAATGCATAGATGAATTGTGATCACAAGTAACTTAAGCACTTTACGTTATATGTTGTAACTTACATTTTTGTCATCATCAAAACATGAAGAGGATGTTTAGATTAAATATCGTAATATTCATGCCAACAGCACCGATTCTTGTTGCCCCCAATTGGGACTTGCCCTTTGAGCTCATGTGTGATGCGAGTGATTATGCTATTGGGGCAGTCTTGGGGCAACGTAAAACGAAACACTTTCAGCCTATACACTATGCAAGCAAAACGATGACTGAGGCTCAAAGTCATTACACCACCACTGAAAAAGAATTATTAGCTGTGGTGTATGCCTTTGAGAAATTCCGGTCATATTTGATCTTGACAAAAAGCATAGTGTATACGGATCACTCGGCTTTGAAGTACCTTTTTGCAAAACAAGATGCAAAGCCGAGACTTCTACGTTGGGTTCTCCTCCTACAGGAATTTGATATCATTATTCGTGATAAAAAAGGAGCTGAGAACCTAGCTGCTGATCATCTCTCCCGTTTGGAAAACCCCCATCAGGATATTTTCGAGAGGAAAGAAATTAATGAAACATTCCCTCTCGAGACACTCAATGCGGTTACCTTTCGTGGAGATTCTGTTACCCCTTGGTTTGCCGATTTTGCAAACTATCTTGCGGGTAACTTCATTGTGAAAGGGATGTCGTCCCAACAAAAAAATAAATTTTTCAAAGATGTAAAACATTACTTTTGGGACGACCCCTACTTGTTTAAAATCTGTGCGGATCAAGTCATCCGGCGGTGTGTTTATGGCCAAGAAGCCTCTGAAATTCTAAAGGCTTGCCATGCTGGTCCCACGGGGGGCCACCATAATCCAAATTACACCGCCAAAAAGGTGTTTGATTCTGGTTTCTTTTGGCCCTCGATTTACAAGGATGCCCAAGAATTAGTCAAATCCTGTGACGCGTGTCAACGTCACGGGAATATCTCACAAAAGAATGAAATGCCTCAAAATGCAATCCAAGTTTGTGAAATATTTGACGTTTGGGGCATCGACTTTATGGGGCCATTTCCATCATCTCACGGAAATAAGTACATACTTGTGGCTGTTGACTATTTGTCAAAATGGGTTGAAGCCAAAGCTTTACCCACCAATGATGCCCGAGTAGTCGTGAAATTCTTGAAAGCTCTTTTTGCTCGATTTGGAACTCCACGTGCTATAATTAGCGATCGTGGTACGCATATTTGCAATGACAAATTCGACAAAGTCATGCAAAAGTGTGGTGTAACTCACCGTCTTTCTACTGCGTACCACCCTCAAACAAGTGGACAAGTAGAAGTTTCCAATCGAGGCATTAAGAGAATATTGGAAAGAACTGTAGGTGAGAATCGTGCATCGTGGTCGGATAAGTTAGATGATGCACTTTGGGCTTTCCGTACGGCGTATAAAACACCCATTGGGTGCACGCCATACAAGCTTGTGTACGGGAAAGCGTGCCATCTACCGATCGAGCTTGAGCATAAAGCCTATTGGGCCCTCAAGCATGCCAATTTTGACCTAAAAACGGCGGGTGATCACAGGAAAGTTCAACTGAATGAATTAAATGAACTTCGTGATCAAGCTTACGAGAACTCTTTGATCTATAAGGAAAAGACAAAGAAGATTCATGACTCAAAAATCAAAAACCGCGTTTTCAACGTTGGTGATCGAGTCCTTCTTTTCAACTCTAGACTCAAGATCTTCTCGGGAAAGCTCAAAACCCGATGGACTGGTCCATTCACTATCACAAAAGTTTACCCTTATGGCACCGTTGAATTATCTCAAAATGACGGTCCTAATTTCAAAGTGAATGGACATCGGTTGAAACACTACTTTGGAGAGGACATACCATCCATGGTTGTCCCAGATCTCCAAACGTTCCCCAAGGACAATTAAATTCGGGGATCGAGTCAAGCTAGCGACTCGATGAACAAAAATTAGCAACATATATGGGTTTTCACCCGTATCTCTGATTTCTTTCTACTTTCTACCACCCTAGTGTGGGGGAATGGCCAACCCCCCGCTATTTGAAAAATGTATATATGTATATAAGGTTTCATCAAAAAAAAAAAAAAAAAATGTGATTGTATGTACAGATTAATAAAGTGAAAAATACAAAACGATCTTCCCACAGTTAGTTTTTAATATTATCTTTTTACATTCAAGGATTCGGCATAATAGCCGGGACTTTGAATATTGAGGACAATATTCAATTCTAAGTGTGGGGGAGGGGAAAATTCTAGCGAATTTTATCACATTATATCCTAGAATCCCCGTTTTTGGCCTAAAATTTTAAAAATTTTTCACTTTATTTCAAAATTTTTGTGGTAATCAGTCCGCCTTGTCTAAACGACAAAAGGGATTGGCTAATCCAGGAGCAAACGGCTCTTGGTAAAGATATCTCAAATCCGTTGACGGCTGGAAATTTGCCCAAAATTGTATGGTTCCTCAACTCCCCGAAAACAAATGAGTTGGCTAGCCCGCAAGATTATGGCTTGTGGTAAAGGCCGTGGAAAATCCATAATTGGTAATCAGCTCACCAAGATGTTGACTATTCCATCAAGAGCTGGCTAGTCCAGGAGCAAACGGCTCCTGGTAAAGACAAATCAAATCCGTTGAAAGCTGGTGGTTTGCTCAAAATCACACGGTTATCAGGTGTGCCACAGTTCTTACACCTGGCTACTCCAGAAGTGATGGCTTTTGGTAAAGAGTTTAAAATCCATCAAGTTTTCCAAAAATATTGCTAGGGACTAGCAATAGTTTAGTGTGGGGGATTGATGAGTGCTCAAACACGCATCAACATTCTTCATGGAGAAGAACCAGTACTAGACCATATGTTCGACCCACTAGTTCTTTCTTTTCTAATGGTTATTGGCCTAATCACTTTGACTCAATGTATTATGGTGGTAGGTATTGGAATACTGTTGTGAAGCCCTCAGCAGGTTGTTCTTGGACAAAGAAGGGACCTAATTTGCAGTACAGGCCCAAGAACAATGGTGGATCTAAAACATCTACATGGCCTATCACTAATGATCCACAAGGCAGGCTCAATTCAGCAATGACTTGATTCTCCAATGTGTACTAACTTTTGTATATTTTTGTTGTTGTTGTAGGATCATCCTTTGAAAAGTACTGAAGTAGGTATTGTTGATAGTGGTTGTTCTAGAAGTATGTCAGGGAACAAGGACAAGATGCATGACTTTGTGCCCATAGAAGGAGGAGGCAGTGTCACTTTTGGTGGTGGAGATGGCAAAATTACTGGGAAAGGGACTATTAAGACACCTTTGTTAGACTTTGAGAATGTTTATTATGTGAAGGAACTGGAGCATTTTAATCTATTCTCTGTATCACAAATTTGTGACACTAAGAATAAGGTTTTCTTCTCTGAAGATGAGTGTCTTGTACTCTCCAAGGACTTCAAACTTCCAGAAGACACAACTGTTTTGCTGAGAGTTCCTAGAACCTTCAACTTGTACACATTCAATCTGAATGATGTCAAGCCAGAAGGTGATCTAACATGTTTGGTGGCCAAAGCTTCCCAGGATGAATCTACCAAGTGGCATAGGAGAATGGCTCATGTGAATTACAAGACTATCAACAAGTTGTCTAAACTTGGTCTTGTTCAGGGCCTTCCTTCTAAACTCTTTACCAATGAACACAATTGTATTGCTTGCAACAAGGGAAAGCAACACAAAGCCTCTTACAAAGCCATCAAAGCTGTGAGCACCATTTCAGAACCTCTTCAGTTGCTGCACATGGATCTCTTTGGTCCAACTCCTATCAGAAGTATTGATCATAAGTACTTCTGCCTGGTTATCACAGATGATTTTAGCAGGTTTTGCTGGGTATTCTTTCTAAAAACTAAAGATGAAACAACTCCTATTTTGAAAGAATTCATCATTTTAATTGAAAACCAGCTTAATAAAAAGGTTAAAGGAATTAGGTGTGACAATGGGACAGAATTCAAAAATGTTGTTTTCATAGAATTCTGTAAGTCTAAGGGGATTAGAAGGGACTATAGTACTCCAAGGACCCCACAACAAAATAGGGTTGCTGAAAGGAAAAATAGGACCCTCATTGAGGCAGCAAGATCAATGCTTGCAGACTCCAAATTACCCACTATGTTTTGGACTGAAGCAGTAAGTACTGCTTGCTATGTCTTGAACAGGGTATCCATCACTAGACATCATGTCAAGACACCTTATGAACTTCTCACTGGGAAAGTTCCAGACATACATTACCTTAAGCCTTTTGGATGCAAAGTGACCATTTTAAATACAGCTGAAATACTGGGTAAGTTTGATGGGAAAGCTGATGAGGGATATATTGTGGGTTATTCAGCTCATAGCAAGGCTTATAGGGTTTATAATCTGCATGCCAAACGGATAGAAGAGACTCTTAACCTAAGATTTCTTGAAGATCAGCCTAATACTCAGGGACAAGGCCATTCTTGGTATTTTGACCTAGATTATTTGACTGACTATTTGGGTTATACTAGACATGCTTCTAAACCTAATGCAGGTACCAAAGATCCAAATTCTAACCTTGCAGGTTCCATGGATGATGACTCAGAATGTGAATCTGAGCCAGATGAACATACCATTGTTGTACCATCTTTTCCACTTAACCATTTTGTAGGTAATCATTCTGCTGCTGAACAAGATGATGAGTCACATTATGCAGAGGATCTTGCAAGACTGAAGAAGCAAGAACATGCTGCTACAAAGGAAGCTCAGAAACTCAATGACAAGGTTACACAAGAGGCTGAAGCGATCCTACATCAATCAGCACAAGCAGTCAGTGGAAATCAGGATGTTGCTGACAATTCTACTAAAGGCACACCTATTCCCACTGACAAGTTCAAAGCTGCTGATACTAATGATGCCAACTCTCCCATTTCTACTGAAGCATCTATAGACTTGGAGAAGCCCTTTACTAGATTTCCAAGTCCTTCTGATCTTGGGAATTATCAGCCAAAGCCTGGCCTATTTCACTCAGCTTCTTATGATACTGAGTTTGGGCCTACAGTCAACAACCTTGATGCCACAATTGATGTTCACCCTACAACAACAAAAAGGATTCATAATGCTCATCCCCTATCAGAGATTATTGGAGATCCTAAAGATCCTGTTAAGACTAGAAGCACTGTAAAGAATACAAAATATGGTGAAGTTGCTTTCATCTCTTATGTCTACAATCAAAAGAGGGACAATCACACAGACTTCAAACATTGTCTGTTTGCATGATTTCTTTCTCAGATAGAGCCAACTAGTGTTCCTCACGCACTGGCAGATTCAAGTTGACTTGAAGCTATGCAAGAAGAGATGCTGCAATTTAAGAATCAGCAGGTTTGGATTTTGGTTCCTCTTCCTGATGGTAAATATGCCATTGGGACAAAATGGATTTTGAAGAATAAAAGTGATGCAAGGGGGATTGTAGTGAAGAACAAAGCTAGATTAGTGGCTCAAGGGTTTAGACAAGAGGAAGGCATTGACTATGATGAAGTCTTTGCACCAGTGGCCAGAGTTGAAGCTATTAGGATATTTTTGGCCTATGCCTCTTATATGGGCTTTATGGTTTATCAGATGGATATTAAAGGTGCTTTCTTATATGGTGAGATTGAAGAGGAGGTATATGTGACTCAACCCAAAGGATTTGAAGACCCTGATCATCCTGAGTATGTGTAAAAGGTTGTCAAAGCTCTCTATGGACTTCATCAAGCTCCCAGAGCTTGGTATGCTAGACTTTCCACATTTCTGCTGAAGCATGGCTACAGAAGAGGTGCCATAGACAAGACTCTATTCCTCAAGAAAGATTCTAGGGATATTATTCTTGTGCAGGTGTATGTGAATGATATTATCTTTGGTTCCACCAAAGAAGCTTGGTGTAGAGAGTTTGAGGATCTGATGAAGGGAGAATTTCAAATGAGTGCCATGGGAGAACTCACTTTCTTCTTGGGTTTACAGGTTCAGCAGAAACCTGATGGTATTTTCATTCATAAGGAGAAGTATGTAAAGGATATGTTGTCCAAGTTTGATATGGAGAATGTCAGGACTGCCACTACTCCTTATGAGGCTCCCAAACCAAAGAATAATACATTTGCTGTGAGTGCATGTTCCAGGCACCAAGTCACTCCACTTACTTCTCACTTGAATGCTGTCAAAAAGATTTTTAAGTACCTAAAAGGCCAACCCAAATTAGGTCTTTGGTATCCCAAAGAGTCTCCATTTCAGCTAGCAGCTTATAGTGATAGTGACTTTGCTGGTGCAAATTTGGATAGAAGATCCACAACTGGAGGTTGCCAATTCCTTGGAAGGAGACTGATTTCTTGGCAATGCAAGAAACAGACCATTGTTGCTACCTCCACTACTGAAGCAGAGTATGTTGCTGCTGCCAATTGTTGTGGACATGTTCTGTGGATTCAGAATAAATTGCTGGATTATGGGTATAACTTTATGAATACTACCATTTTCATTGACAATCAAAGTACAATTTGCATTGTTAAAAATCCAGTTTTTCATAATAGAAACAAACATATTGAAATCAGGCACCACTTTATCAGGGATGCTTATGAGAAACATTTAATTGAAGTGGTAAAAATTCACACAGATGAGAATGTGGCAGATTTGTTAACCAAAGCATTTGATGGACCAAGGTTTCAATATTTGGTGGTCCATATTGGTATGCTCAACCCTTAACTGCAAAGTTTAAGGGAAGGCATAAGCCTCAGGGGAGGCATATGCCTCAGGGGAGGATTGTGAGTGTAAACTTTGTAGATTTATGCAATTTGTATACTTTTTGAGGTTTAACACTAACCCACTAATATTTTTGCAAGTTGCTTGGTGTATTTGCATATTTTATGTCTGTTTTGTAGATGTTCTGAGATTGTAAGTTGTATGTTAAAGTCACCAAGAGCTGTATTCAAGGGAATGTGGTCAAGTATGCTGAACATGGTTTCTTCTGATTAGTTGATTATGCTGAAGGTCTTACAAAGTTGATTAATAAAGAAGATCTTTTCATTCATTCAAAGATACAAGTTACAGCTTACATTCAAAGTTCCAACTGGATTACAATGACCATTCCTAAACATTTGCCTAATTGAAAAAGAAGAGAAGGAAGACTGTGAAGATGCTCAAGTACCAAATTCAAGAAAATACTCAAGAACTTTGGTCCATGGCAACATTCCTCAATCATCTACTTCAGCTTCTCCTTTCCCTTACGTATAATCTCTGCCTTCTTGCTTTGTCCGATGTGCTCTTGTGTAGAAAGATCAGGTCCTGGAGCAGGAAGATCCAACACCTCATTTTGTGATGTTGGAAGAGATGGATCTCTCTTACTTGATCTTGGTTGGGATCTCTCTGGTGTGGAAGGAGGAAGAAAGGTTGGATCTTCATTTTCCTCCTCTGAAGAGTCTTCATCAGAGGTACAGATGAAGGGAGAGACAAGTTCGCTCTCAGCAGGAATGGGTACATGGCTTGGTTTACCCTTCTTATGTGCATTCCATTGTCTTTCATGTGCATCCCATCGCCTTTCCATTTCTCTTTCATAGTCGGAATCATCAAGCTCCCAAGGATATGGTGGCAAATCTTCTTTTGATGATGAAGAAGAGGAATTTTGATCTGAAGTTTCTGGGTTTGATGACATGGTTTTGGTGATGAATTGAGGTTAATTGGGAAATTAGGGTTTTAGAAATGATTTGGGGTAAATTGATGACTGAGATGTGTTATTTGGGGTGATTAAATAAGCAAAGTTTAGGCGTTATGATAATTAATGCGAGTTGGGCGGCACAGTAAAATCAAGATATTCACCGAAGATATTTTTACATTTTCTTGGTTTCTGCTGATGTTGACCATTCCTCAGCAGATTTGATTTTCATTTCTGCTGAAGGGTAATTTTGAAATTGGAAGTTTTTGAATTACACGTCAGACTCGGTCAATAATTAGTTCCGATAATTTTGACCACGATTGGGGAACTTCCAAATATAACCCACTTTGCATATCTCTTCCTAAACAAAATTATTCGCTTATCACTCCACTTAAACCCATTATTCTCTGTGTAATTCATAACCGTCTCACGCAAGTTTATTCCAATGGCACAACTTGAATTGAAAGGAGATCATAACAAGTATGCTATTCTGAAAAAGGCTAAGGGACATGAAGAATTTGATTTAATGGTAGAGTTTCTACAAAGGTTAAAGATTCATTATGCTTTGACACATAGTCCCAATCTGATTTGTGAATCAATGGTGAAGCAATTTTGGGCATCTGCTACAAAGAGATCTGACACAGAGATTGTAGCTGAGATTGATGGTGTAGAGTATGTGGTGACAGAAGGTTTGATTAGGACAAAGCTTCAGTTGGATGATGAGAATGGTGTGTATCATTCCAACACTGCAGAGATTCTTGCTGGGCTAAGGGAAGCTGGATATCAAAGTACTGATACATCTAAGTGGCACAAGAATCAATATTGTCCTAAGTGGAGGTATTTGGTGCATTTTCTGCTCCAATGTATAAGCAACAAGTGTGGTGGATGGAACCAATTCTCTCTACAATTGGGTTGTGGTATTGTTTGTCTTTCTAAGGGTCTAACTTATAATTTTTCTAGGTTTATTTTTGATAATATGCTGGAAAATATTGATAAACAACAACATAAGTTTTTAATGTATCCTAGGTTATTACAAATGATTTTAGATATAACCACTGAAGATAAAACCCATGTGCCTATTAAAAGTCTTGGTTCTAAGTTGTTTGCCTCAATGAAAACAAATTATACTGGGGAACATCACCCTTTGTTAGATGCTATGTTGCCACCTGGCAATGATAATGTAGTTGAGGGTGATGATGCTGGTAATGTGCCTTCTCAAAATGCTGCTGATGATGGTAATCCATCATCTTCTTGTGTTGCTGTTGATGGTAATCCTTTAGTGGTAATTGAGGAAGAGCCAGCTACAATTGCTGAACCACTACCTATTTCTACTGACTTACCACCACCTAACCCTGTACATATGTCACCTAGTCCTACCATTTCACCATCTCAGGATGCTCCAGTTGAGCAAATTCATGAGTTTGAAGATAACTTTCAGCCTCTTAAACCTGAGTTCACTAGTCTACCTACACCCAGCCCTGTGAGAGAGCCAATTGATGAAGGCTTTCCTAATGTTGTACATGAGTCTGTTTCTCCTGCTGGGTTCAATGAAGCTCCACTTACCACTGAGCAATCAGCTGGTAGAGCAGAGGACCCTATTACTCTCACTTTGTATAGGATTCACTTTGCAGGTACATGAAAATGACTGATAGCACCAAAAACACAAACCAACAAACCAAAAGCGTTTCACTTCCACAACATTCAAAATGAAACCCGATACATCCTCCAACACACATTTTCATCATTAAAAAACCTTAGACTTGTTGTTGGAAAATGTTTCTCATTAAGGAAAATGATGTTATTTTATAGATGTAGGATTTTATGTTCTTAGTTTCTTTTTATTTTTAGAGGTAGGATGTTATCTTCCTAATTTCTTGTCTTTGACTTTTTAAAAGTCAAATTTTACATGAAATGAATGTCATTCTACTATAAGGTATGCATTGTTTGTTGACCATTTAGGTATTGTGAGTAAACTATGCCTTGCTATGGTAGCATACATATATCTTGTGTTTTAGAAACTAACCTTCCTTTTTGTAGGATCATTATCCATGTATTCTTTTCTTGATACTCCATTTAGGGGAGTAATATTCAAGGGGGAGCATGAGAATTGCATTATTCCGCTTCGCAACTCTTATTTGTGTTTTAGAGAAAAAGAGCTTCCATGACTTGTTCTACACTTGTCTTGTGCGGCAACTAACATTTTTTTTGTAGGTTCAAAATCCATGTTTCCTAACTTGGCACTCCTTTTAGGGGGAGTATTGTCCAAGGGGGAGCACTTGCATCATTTCGCTCCGCTTCTCTTCTTTTTGTTTCGACAAAAAGGGGGAGAATTTATATTAAACTTGTTCTCATCTCTTCTCTAACCCTTGCATATCACATCATTTGAGTAAAACAAGTTTTAATACAAACTTTATAAGACTTAACACTAAAACTAGTGGCTTACTTATAAATAAAGTTTATGTTTTGTCATCAACAAAAAGGGGGAGATTGTTAATACAAATATCGCCTAAAAATGTTATTTATATTTTACGATCTTTGCTAAGTTTTGTTAATGACAAAAACTTTAGTTTATAGTAAAAACATCACTTTAGTTTTTAAGTCTTGTATAACTAGATTTTACATTTCTTTTTAAACATAACATTGTTTTTATTTCTTAAATAAGAAAGTGTCACATCACATCAATAAGCATTTATGGTAAGTTTATGTGTTTGACTATCCATAAGCTCTTACACATGTTGGAAGCATTCCATGTTGATTCAATGTGTGGTTGACCAAGTAATAACTTGATGTGACTTTGGTTGGTTTGGAAAGATTTATGGCAAGTTTGACTATCAGACCTGGCGGAACCCTCAGGGTACATGGGCGGAATCCATTCTAGGGTTCCGCCGGATCCGCCAGACTGCTAGTTTGTTTTGCTATAAATACTAAGCCACTTGCTAGTTTTTCCTCATCACTAAGAGACATATATTACACATATTCTCTCATCTAACTCAGTAACATTTGACTTGTGTGATTCTCTTACGTAGCAAAGGAGTTCACAAGTTCATCCAGGAAGTTACAAGTTTCAACTCAAGGTTGCAAGACTTGTTAGCTTAGCCTTGTGTAAACTTAGTGTAGTTTATACATCATTTAATTGTGTATATTCAAGAGTGATCGGTTAGTATTTTTGGCCTTAAAATACATAGTGTGACGGGAGTTGTTGTACCCTTGTAAAAGAACTATCGGGAGTGGTTGTACCCTTGTAAAAGAACTCGACATCTAGCTTAGTGTTGGAAATTGTGGATAGGCGACGTTAGGTTGGTTCTACCTTGAACTAGGACCCGGTATCTAGCTTTGTATCGGATAAAGTGTAACCAACGATTGTAAAGGTTTCTCCACCCGTGAAAGGAGCTTGTTGACTAGTGCTTGAAACTCTCGAGTTGGAAACTCGGGGCGTGGATGTAGGGCAAGGAAAAAGAGTCCTTGTAGCCGAACCACGATAAACAATCGTATTGTGGTTTGATCGTTTCTTTCTTTGTCTTTGCATATTACATATTGTCTTTAGTTAGAATCGTTAATTGCACGTTAAGCTTTTCAAAGATTAACAAGTAATTTGAGTTTATATCTTTAATCAAACGTAAAGTTTTTAAAAGATAATTAACTTAAAAAGCGGTAAACTATTCAACCCCCCTTCTAGTTTTCCACACATTTTAAAATATTATGACCAGGCTTTTGGCAATAATAACAATTGGAAAACGCCTTTCTCTTTCTGTTTACTTTCAAAGAAAAAACCCTTAGTCTTTCTAGTAACCCGCTCGTCATTCATCTCTTCAGCCTTTCGCTTCTTGACCCCATCTGTCTTAACCCTTAGGGCATCCTTAACATTACATACCAGCTTGTAAAGCCTCATTAGCGTAGGCTCCTCGTAAGTCTCTAAAAAATTAAGGGTTAATGGCATCGTACTTTTTCATTTATGCCTTTATCAGATATGAACTAAAAATATTACCACAATATCCATCGAACTTTGCATTTTTGTGCCGATATCAGCAACTTCGCCATTTTTACTTTCAAAATTCACGTCATGTGACACATGTACATGGCATGCCCCTTTTTTTGTACCGTTAGGTTCCATGTCAGCCCTTATACACACCGTTAGGTCGTCTTCCCCAATCAAAACACATATAACCCAAACACTAACATATACAACCTAACAGTGTGTATTAAGGGCTGACATGGAACCTAACGATACAAAAAAGGGGCATAACATGTATATGTGTCACATGACATGAATTTTGAAAGTAAAAATGATGAAGTTGCTGATATCGACACAAAATGCAAAGTTCGATGGGTATTGTGGTAATATTTTTAGTTCATATCTGATAATGGCACAAATGGAAAAGTATGTTACTATTAGATGCCATTAACCCTAAAATTAAGTAAGTATGAACAATACTCCGCGGGTAGAGACTGCATGATACATAATACCATAAATGCCTCACTCATAGGATTACCAAGCTTCTAGAGACGATTAAAAAATCCCTCCACCAGAGTGAACTGAAACCTTGCCTATCTGCCAACTCGCATGTGATAATTTCTTAAACTCATATGTAAGGGCAAACATCTTGATAAGGATTTATTTGTTACGCTTTTAGGGGGTCATTTAAGCCTAAATTCGTGAATATATGATCAAATATTGCCTAAAATTATTTCTTTTCTCATTTTAGGTTCTTGATACGTGATTTCTGGAATTTGGAGCATTTTTGTTGGGAATTCTGTTAAGTAAGAATTCTGCTAACTGTTTCTGCTGAAGGTTACTGCTGAAGAGTTGGTTCCTGCTGAAGTAGTGTATCTGCTGAAGACTAGTTTCAGCATTATTAGTTTCTGCGGATATAGTATTTCCGTATTTTATGTATTATAGTTTGGATATGCATGAGTTTATTTAGGAAGTGATAATGCATATGTTTTAGAAGTTTTAGATTATACGTTTCTTGGAAAATAGTTTAGGGTTCCTTGTGTATAAAAGGAACACACAATTATGTATTGAAAAACGGTTTTTAGAAAATACTCTTATTATTATTAAAAGATCTATAGAGGATCAAGAGTTCTTAGTATCACACTTGTGTTTTGTTTCCGCTTTAAAAATACAAGTTGCAGAGATTGTCTATTAGTGTGTTATTGATTACAGTAACATAGCTAATGATTCTAGAGTGCTCAAGAAGATCTATCAAGGTCTAATAGCTCAACAAGTGGTATCAGAGCCTCGAGAGAGTCTCTGTCATACTAAGAAATACAAATCTTACACCTTAAGAATCCAAACAAATCAACAAACATGCCTGGATATGATGATGACGTTGATACAACCCAAAACCTTAACACCACTTCTCTTCAACAACTCAACCTCTCCAACAGTAATGCTAAGTTTCCATACTTGAAGAATGCTGAAGAATATCATCTGTGGTCCATTAAGATGCAGAACTGGATCACAAACATAGATTGGAATCTGTCGGAGATTGTTAAAAAGGGGAATAGCCTGAAGAAGCATGTTAAAGATGCTGATGGGGTTGTTACAATTCTAGGTCCCAAAACTGCTGAAGAGATTCTGGCTGTGCAGAGGGAGAGTAAAGTAAAAACAATTCTGCTCTAAGCTATACCAGATGACCACATGGGTGACTTCCACTTCATGGAGGATGCCAAGGACATTTGGATGGCAATAAAGGCAAGATTTGGTGGGAATGAGGAATCAAGGAGGTTGCAGAAGTCAATGCTCAAGCAGCAGTTCCAAGAGTTTCAGATATCTGAAGAAGAGGGAATTCATAAAGGCTATGACAGGTTTCATCGGATCTTAAGTCAACTTAATCAGCTAAAGGCTAGACCTAACAACGAGGACTGCAATGCTAAGTTTCTGAGATCCTTGCCGCCATCTTGGTTGCAAGTCTGTATTGCTCTCAAGACCAAGGGTGGGTTGGACATGATGTCCTTTGATGACCTCTACAACAGGCTTAAATCACTTGAGCCTGATGTTAGAAGTCCTATTCGTCCGTCCACTCACTCTGCATTTGTTGGCGCCTCTACAAAACCTGTGCATCATGCCTCAAGTTCTTATTCATCAGGAGCATCTTCTCAAACCCATACTCAATCTGCTCCTAAACCAAAATCCAGTAGTGTGTTGGATGATATTGTTCATTCATTTGTGGCTGAATATGAACATCAGCAGTTTCTTGCTTATGAGGATTTTGAACAGGTGGATCCATTGGAGATGGAGGAGATGCACTTAAAATGGTAGCTTGCGATGATCTCCATGAACATTAAGAGGTTTGAAGCCAAGTCTGGAAGGAAGTTTGGTTTTAATGGAAGAGAGGCAGCAAGGTTTGATAGAATGAAAGTTAAATGTTACACTTGTGGTCAAGTGGGACATTTTTCAAGAGAATGCAAGGAGAGAAAGCCTGGAGATGAAGTTAGATATGGCTCCTATCCAGTGGAAGCAGGGACTACTAAGGCTGCACCTTCAAAGGCTATTGTGACTCTGGATCACCAAATTGATTGGGCTGAACATGAACCTCCTGGAGAGGAAGCTTCTACTTCTTCACAAGTGAATCTGCTGGCATACTCACCTTCAGAGGACAAGAAGGAGTAAGTCTCCTTGATGGGAATCTCTCAGGTACACAACTGTGTGTTTGGATGTAGTGTAAGATACAATGAGCTTAAACAAGAATTTGATGAATTGAAACCAAAGTACAATGAGTGTTATATAGAGGTAGAGTCTTATAAAATGGCTTTAAAAACTTTAGAGAAACAAAAAGTCTGGTTTCAAAAGAATCAAGTTAAATATGATGAAAAAATAAGAGTTCTAGAAAGTGATTTAGAAGTTGCTAAGATAGACTTAAAACGTACTGAAAAAGAGAAGTCTGATCTAGAAAAGGAAAAACAAGAATTACAAGTTAAGTTGGACAAAGAGATAGCTAGAAATAAACAATGGTTAATATATGGTGATAATCTAGCTAGTGAACTTTATGGTAGTCAGGCTGTGAACTCTAAAATAGGTTTAGGATTTCCAAAATATGTTGGTTTAGAAGCTAGGAATGACCAAGGTAAATCCACACTAGCAGGGTTAGCTAACTTTGTCAAAGAAGGTAACTTACATGCTGTCCCTGGACCTATAAGAGGGGAACATATGCCTATTGACCTATCCATACCTAGTGACTTTGATGGATCACACCATCTCTATGGCAAAAAGTCAACTGACTTGCCAGACCCTATTACTAAATCTACTGACTTTGTCTCTTGTTTTGACAGTGACAAGTCTTCTAATGAAGGGTCTACCTCATTTGCCAGTTGTGATTCAAGTGAGAAGTCTGACCTGCCCAAGACCACTCCCAAGACCACTTCCAAGACCATACCAAAGACATCACCCAAGTCTCCCCACAAGCCTTCTAGAGTTGCTGCTGATATCAAGACAGTTTCTACTGAAGACTTGTTTTTAAATTCTTTGCAAAATAATACTTTTGGTTATGTTAAAACCAATTCTGTTTATCATGGTGGTTTGAATACTTTTTCATGTTATGGAACTTCCTTTGGTTTGAATAAATCTTCTAAGAAGAAGAAATGTTTTTTGTGTGGAAGTAAATCTCATTTGATTAAGGATTGTACATTTCATGAGCAAAGAATGGGTGAATGTATTAGTCAAAGGAAACCTAGGAAAATGTGGAAGAATGTTAGTGAAATACCCTCTTATGTTCCACATCAACAGAAATCCAATTCTGCTGAACCTCATTCTTCATGGAGAAGAACCAGTACTAGACCATATGTTCGACCCACTAGTTCTTTCTTTTCTAATGGTTATTGGCCTAATCACTTTGACTCAATGTATTATGGTGGTGGATATTGGAATACTGCTGTAAAGCTCTCAGCAGGTTGTTCTTGGACAAAGAAGGGACCTAATATGCATTTCAGGCCCAAGAACAATGGTGGATCTAAAACATCTACATGGCCTATCACTAATGATCCACAAGGCAGGCTCAAGTCAGCAATGACTTGAGTCTCCAATGTGTACTAACTTTTGTATATTTTTTGTTGTTGTTGTAGGATCATCCTTTGAAAAGTACTGAAGTAGGTATTGTTGATAGTGGCTGTTCTAGAAGTATGTCAGGGAACAAGGACAAGATGCATGACTTTGTGCCCATAGAAGGAGGAGGTACTGTGACTTTTGGTGGTGGAGATGGCAAAATTACAGGGAAAGGAACTATTAAGACACCCTTGTTAGATTTTGAAAATGTTTATTATGTGAGGGAACTGGAGCATTTTAATCTATTCTCTGTATCACAAATTTGTGACACTAAGAATAAGGTTTTCTTCTCTGAAGATGAGTGTCTTGTACTCTCCAAGGACTTCAAACTTCCAGAGGACACAACTGTTTTGCTGAGAGTTCCTAGAACCTTCAACTTGTACACATTCGATCTGAATGATGTCAAGCCAGAAGGAGATCTAACATGTTTGGTGGCAAAAGCTTCCCAGGATGAATCTACCAAGTGGCATAGGAGAATGGCTCATGTGAATTACAAGACTATCAATAAGTTGTCTAAACTTGGTCTTGTTCAGGGCCTACCTTCTAAACTCTTCACCAATGAACACAATTGTATTGCTTGCAACAAGGGAAAGCAACACAGAGCCTCTTACAAAGCCATCAAAGCTATGAGCACCATTTCAGAACCTCTTCAGTTGCTGCACATGGATCTCTTTGGTCCAACTCCTATCAGAAGTATTGATCACAAGTACTTCTGCCTGGTTATCACAGATGATTTTAGCAGGTTTTGCTGGGTATTCTTTCTAAAAACTAAAGATGAAACAACTCCTATTTTGAAAGAATTCATCATTTTAATTGAAAACCAGCTTAATAAAAAGGTTAAAGGAATTAGGTGTGACAATGGGACAGAATTCAAAAATGTTGTTTTCATAGAATTCTGTAAGTCTAAGGGGATTAGAAGGGACTATAGTACTCCAAGAACCCCACAACAAAATGGGGTTGCTGAAAGGAAAAATAGAACCCTCATTGAGGCAGCAAGATCAATGCTTGCAGACTCCAAATTACCCACAATGTTTTGGACTGAAGCAGTAAATACTGCTTGTTATGTCTTAAACAGGGTATCCATCACTAGACATCATGTCAAGACACCTTATGAACTTCTCACTGGGAAAGTTCCAGACATACATTATCTTAAACCTTTTGGATGCAAAGTGACCATTTTAAATACTGCTGATATACTGGGTAAGTTTGATGGGAAAGCTGATGAGGGGTACATTGTGGGTTATTCAGCTCATAGCAAGGCCTATAGGGTTTATAATCTGAATGCCAAAAGGATAGAAGAGATCCTTAATCTAAGATTTCTTGAAGATCAGCCTAATACTCAGGGACAAGGCCATTCTTGGTATTTTGACCTAGATTATTTAACTGACTATTTGGGTTATTCTAGACATGCTTCTAATCCAAATGCAGGTACCAAAGATCCACATTCTAATCCTGCAGGTTCCATGGATGATGACTCAGACTGTGAATCTGAGCCAGATGAACATACCATTGTTGTACCATCTTTTCCACCTAACCATTTTGTAGGTAATCATTCTGCTGCTGAACAAGAGGATGAGTCACATTATGCAGAGGATCTTGCAAGACTGAAGAAGCAAGAACATGCTGCTACTCAGGAAGCTCAGAAACTCAATGACAAGGTTACACAAGAGACTGAAGCAATCCTACATCAATCAGCCCAAGCAGTCAGTAGAAACAAGGATACTGCAGACGATTCTACTGAAGGCACACTTATTACCACTGATAAGGTCAAAGATGCTGATGATGCACACTCTCCCATCTCTACTGAAGTTTCTGCAGACTTTGAGAAGCCCTTCACAAGATTTCCAAGTCCTTCTGATCTTGGGAATTATCAGCCAAAGCCTGGCCTATTTCACTCAGCTTCTTATGATACTGAGTTTGGGCCTACAGTCAACAACCTTGATGCCATAATTGATGTTCAACTTACTGCAACTAAAAGGATTCATAATGCTCATCCCCTATCAAAGATTATTGGAGATCCTAAAGATCCTGTTTGAACTAGAAGCATTGTAAAGAATACAAAATATGGTGAAGTTGCTTTCTCTCTCAAATAGAGCCAACTAGTGTTCCTCAAGCACTGGCAGATTCAAGTTGGCTTGAAGCAATGCAAGAAGAGATGCTGCAATTTAAGAATCAGCAAGTTTTGATTTTGGTTCCTCTTCCTGATGGTAAATATGCCATTGGGACAAAATGGATTTTGAAGAATAAAAGAGATGCCAGGGGGATTGTGGTGAAGAACAAAGCTAGACTGGTGGCTCAAGGGTTTAGACAAGAGGAAGGCATTGAATATGATGAAGTCTTTGCACCAGTGGCCAGAGTTGAAGCTATACGGATATTTTTGGCCTATGCCTCTTATATGGGCTTTATGTTTTATCAGATGGATGTTAAAGGTGCTTTCTTATATGGTGAGATTGAAGAGGAGGTTTATGTTACTCAACCCAAAGGATTTGAAGACCCTGATCATTGATGAGTGTCTAAATACTCATCATTTTATACTAATCTGAGCTGCCAAAACACACAAAAACACTCAAATATATATCAAAATACTTAAAATATCTTAGAGGTGTGTTTTATATGTTTCAAATGCAAAATATGCAAAAACAGATGAAAAACGTACAAAGTTTGCATAATTGGCAGTTTCAGTCCCTCAAGTTTCATAAATTGCCAAAACTAGTCCCTGGTCATTCTAAAACTTGAAAAAGTCATCAAAGGTCCTTTTTAATCATAAAGTTACATATTTAGTCCTTTGGTGCAAAGTTTCACAAAATTACAAGTTTAGTCCCTGTACTTTGGAAATTGACAGAAATGGTTCCTGGGATGTAAAAACTTTGAGAAAAGCAATTTTGGTCCTTGTACTAATAATCTTTTGCAGGAATGGTCCTTGGTATGAAGTTTGGTGAATTTGCATGATTGGTCCCTGAAGTTTCACAGTTTGGCAAAACAGGTCCCTCAAATTTTCAAACTTGACAGTTTTAGTCCCCGGGTGTTCAAAATGGGAAAATTATCATTAAGGGTCCTAGGGAATTCATAATTGTCACTATTAGTCCTTGGGTGAATGTTTTGAATAAATTACACATTTAGTCCCTCAAGTTTGGCAGTTTGTCAGTTTTAGTCCCCGGGTATTTAAAAAAATTAAAAATATCAAAAATGCCCTGGTACTATTCACATGTGATAATTTAGACCCTTATTTAAACTTTGGGAAAATGCCACATCATACCCTCAACTTTCACCAAATTACAAAAATAGTCCTTGTGTGAAATATAACCAAACCGGACCTTATCCTTTAATAAATAAAACAAACTAACCCAAAACTAATCCTACCCACCCTTTTATCCAGCCCATCACCAAGCCCAATCCCACAGCCCAAAACCAACACCCCGTTATTATATTACCAGGGTCAACGCCCGGTCAAAACACCAAAACCACCCCAGCTTTCCACCTTTTCCCTCCCAATACCACCACCACCACACAGACCACCCAAACCACCATACCAGCCCCTAGTATCACCTCCTACTCACCACCCACTAGTCACCCTCCACCTCATACAACCCTTGAAAACCTCTCCACGCATAATCTGACACCCAAGACTTTTGGCGCGTAAAAGCTTTTTAAACGGCTTGGATTGATTGGACCATATCAATGGCTCACAGATGGTGGGAAATATCTTGGTGGGTCCCACTAGCTCAGAAAATAGCTACAAAAGGGAAAGGAAGCAGAAGAACCAGATTATTAGAGTAGTCATAGTTTAAAATAGTCGTAGGTAGTATAACTTGTCATTTTAATTGTAATTTTCAATTTAAGCAGTTGTATTAAGTTAATTTAGTGTAATACAAACTTTATAAAACCTTTAATTGTGATCTTGTTCATTAAATTAGTAAATAGCAATTTTAAGTAAAATCGACAATTTTACTTAATATTATTAGTTGTTGTTGTTATTGGAATTTTAAGTTCATATAAGCTATTGACACAGCTTATATAAGCTTTTATAAGTTTAAGTTTAAGTATTGTTTAGATAATAAAAAATATAAAAAAATAATTAAATAAATAGAAAATAAATAAATCAAGAAGATTGAAGAAAAATCTTGGAGCAGGCATGATTGTGGATTGATGGGGTATTAGAAGCTTATTTGGAAGCTAATAGGTGTAATCTAAACCTTTGGTTCATTGGTCTCACTTGAATTCAATTTTGTAAGCTTTTACTCCATTTTTTACATTCTACTGTTGTAATAATTGATATGGCTTAATCTAAGTTGTTTTGTGTTAATTTAGTGTTTGTAAGTTATAATATAGCTTAATATTGGATGTTAGCTTATTAGATTCTATTGTACTCATGTTTTCCATTTTGACTGCCAATATAGCATTTTTGTGATCTACATATATTAGCTGTTATAAGTTCTGTTTTTATGCTTAAATGATCCCATCTTATCATATCACAAACACCTGAACCAGTTTCATAGTTTGAATCAGTCACTTTCTTTGAAAATTTCATTTCAGTCATTTATAAGGGAGTGTTTGGCTAAGACTGGTTCAATGTACTCTGGGATGTTTTAGTTGAAGTTCTTAGTTGAAGTAAGTCACATTAGGTCTAAAGAGGTTTAGTAATTCATAAAATTTGTATCTCATTAGTTACAAAGTCAAAATCAACCTTCATTACCTCAACAGTTAACTGTTGAGGTTTTGTGATACTAAATCTCACTCATTTCCATTTAGAAGTTGTTGTATTAACTTAATTTAGTTCTATTATAGTTTAAAACATCATTCTCAGTTAGTTTAGAAAGATCAAAAGTCACATAAGTCAACATAACTAGTTTTCACTAAAAAGTCAAAAGTTCAAATATCAGATTTTTGTAAAAGTTCAAGTAATTTTCTAGAATTTAGTGTTTTGATTTGGACCCTGAAACTTGTTCCTAGTAATATTCTACCACCTCAATTTCAGTTTCCCATAGTTTTTATAATTTTAAGATTTATAGTGTGGGTCCTAGAGACCTCCAAAGTAGGTTGCAGGGAAGGGTATCTCCCCTGCACCAGGGATTCAAACCACTTTCATTGGTCCTTTGTGGCTTAACCAGTGAACCCCACAGCCAATCCTTTGGCTTTTAAATAGCTTATTAGTAGTATTGAGCAGTCCTTGGCTTATTTTGTGGATTGGCTTATCTATTTTGGCTTATTTGGTCTCAAGTCTCACCCTGACCTCAGTCCTTACACTGAGTCAATCAGTGTTGAGACCCAAGTTCTAAGGTCTATATTCTGATACATAGTAGGTCCCATCTTGCAATTCTTGGCTTATTGGAGACACCAATAAGCCAAATTTATAAATTAGACCTTATCTTGGACTTTTGACCACAGTTGACCATCTAATCAAGCCTGTTATTAGTCTGGTTCACTAAGTCTTCTGTGTTCCCTCAGTCTATTGGACTTGTTTCCAAGGCTCCCTCAGAGCTTATTAATAAGCAATAGGCAGAGCTTATTGACTTATTTTGTACCTTGCCAGTTACCCTTGGCAGGTCAAGTCCCAAATTGGACCCTCTTTCACCTCTGTGGACCCCACAGAGGTCCAAAGGTGCCTATTTGGACTGTTCAGATTTCAGGTTTTTACTTAATTGCTTATTGTGGTTTTGTGCTTATTCTAGCTGCTTATTTGGTTGAAACTCACTTAATATTGTTCAATTAGCTCATAGGAACCAGATTTAGCCATAATGGGTCCCACATAAGTTTATTTGAGCTTATTTTCATTTTCAGTCAACATAAGTCAACTGTCTAGGTTCTTAGCTTATAACTAGCTTATTTTTAAGTTATAGAAATATTGTTTTCACAAAAGTTAGTTATATTTAGGTATAATATAGGTTGGAAAAAGAAAATTCAAAAAAAAAAAAAAAACAATATAATAGTAAGTGATAGTTTCTATTTAATTTAATTTAATTTTAATTTTCATTTTTAGATTTTTATTAAGTAATTTGTAATTTTATATTTTTATTAATTTCCTTTTAGGTTAAAGTACTTATAATAATTTTCTCAGATTTTTGTTTTGTCTTTTAGTATTAATTAGAATTAAAAATAGTTTTATTAATAATTAATCAATAAATAAGTTTTAAGTAGCATAATTAGTTTTTATATAGTAACACCTATATTTTATATTTTTCCTAGCTTCTATAAGTCATAAGATAATTTTAGAAATTTTCTTGTGATTTATACTGTTCATTTAATAGTTTTTATAATTTAAATAGTTTAAATAGTAATTAAATAATAAATAGAATAATAAATAGTAAACTAGTTTAAAAATACATAAAATAAAGTTTTTATAATTTTTTAGGATTCCTGTGATGGTTAATTAGATTTATAAATTTTTCCATAATTTTCTAAGTTGATTTAGTATTATTTGTAATTTAAAATATTTTAATTAGTTTAATTATTATAAATAGTTTTTAATTAATAGAAAATCTATAAAAAGACAAAAATATTTATTTTTATTTTTTATACTTTCTTCAAGTTCTAATTTAAGTTTAGAAATTATTTTTATAAGTTTTTAGTTTAATTTGTAGTATTTATAATTTTTAGTTTTAATCAAATTAGTTTTAAATAAATAGTTAAATAGTTTTTAATTAAATAATTAATAATAAATAATAAAATAATCTTAAAAATAGTTTTCTTTTTAAATTAATTTTATTTTAAGTTTAAGTTTATAGAATTGTCATTTTTAACCCCTGTAGTTTATTTTTCTTAAAACTCACCTTTTTCTCAGTACGCAATCGCGTCTGATTTTAAATTGGTGTACGTTTAAACGTTTTTAAATACCTAGCTTTCACGTAATCATTCCATTAGCTTAATTAAGTCATTTTATTTTGTAAAACCCTAGTTTAAATCACTCACACACACTTTATACCTTTCCTGTTCACATTCACTAAATCACAGATTCGTTTTTAATACCATCACAACCTCGTTGGGACATTACGACCCGGGAAAACACTGTATTTCACGGAAGCATTTGCCAAAGCTGTTTGACTATTACAGTTGGCCATTCACAAGTGGCTGATCAATAATTATCTGACTGTTTGAGGCGAATCAAAATTTGGCGCCGCTGCCGGGGAGGTTGTGCGCTTATTCTAAACGATTTTGCGTATTAGTGATTCTGAATATACATCCATTGTATATTTACCATCTTTTATCCATATTTTTATAAAAACAAAACACAAAAATATTCACCTTTACACCCCTACCTATTTGATTCTTCATTTCTCATCCCCAAAACCCTTTGATTCTACTTTCTTCCACTTATCTCATAATTGATTCTAATGGCATCTCTCGATGACGATTTCATTAAACAAAGGGCCTGTAAAATTGAAGTTGAAAAACTTATGGCCTTGTCAAAAATGTCGAGATGTTATGTTGATTATGATGGACCTTCGATTCCTATTCCCTCTCCGGTGAGGGAAAGAGATCATGAAACCGAGGTGACAAAGGACCTTGTACTTTCCTCTGACGATGGAGGTGCTAAATACGTCCAAACCACGGTTGTCCAAAAACCTAAGCTCACAATTGATCCTAACCTTTCACGGTTTACGGTTAAAAGTTTGTCAAGCAAACGTACAGAGCTTAGAGCAGTGACTGAAAAGAACGACTTACCTAACCTTCACGTTTATCAAGAACCAAAACCCGAGACCATAACGGAAGTGGTGGAAATTGCTAGCTCTAAGAGCACACCACTTGTCCCACCTCCAGATTTTGTTTCTTGTGTCGGTTGTGGTGAGCCGATTTTCGGTTTTCCATGTCATTGGTGTACATGTGAACAATGTGGTAATGATATCCAAAACGGGAGTTGTTTGTTTTGTGGATCGAGTAATTCATTTGCTTATGATCCTAATCAAAACTCATTCAACGACTCCTCAAAATTTTCCAACTACCCATCACATTCATACGAGCAAGAATCATATTATCCAAATCTCAATGATGCTTCGTATCAAAATACATCAAACCAGACTCAACAGTTTAACTGTTGTGAGTATTGTGGTGGTTCACACTACAGTTCTGATTGTCAAACTAGGAATCTGTTTGTCTATGAACAGGTTCCTAATAACAATTATGACTTAAACACATACGACTCACAACCACATCAGTTCAACTGTTGTGAGTACTATGGAGGTCCACACTTTAGCTCTGATTGTCAAACAAGGAATCCATTTCCTTGTAACAATTATGACTATTCGTTTCAAGACCCACCTCCACAGTGTCAAATAAACCAAGCAACTCCTCACATCCAGCAAGACCCTTGTCTAGAGGTTCTTGAGAAACTTAAAGATCTTAAGGAGGAGTTGGCTAATATGTCGTCTCACAATGCACAAAGTTTTTCTTGTGTATATTGTGGGGGTCCTCATAATGATGATCAATGTCAACCTTCCGGTTTTGACACATCCACACCCCCACAGTCTCCAGTCACTCAATATTCTCGTGATAAATCTATCACAGAATTACTTGCTGAAAAACATGCTGCTAGAGACGAAAGAAGCATGGAAGAATTACTAGTCTTAGAACAAGCAGCTATAACACGTACCAAATTTCAAAATGCTGTTCTTCTCTATAAGGATGATGAAAGTGATGATACCTCATCATGTTCATCAGTTGAGACTCCTTCCATGCATATACAGGGAGAAAAGAATATAACTGAATCACCAGCAGTAGAAATAATGGAACTTGTAGACTCCATTACTGCTAGTCCTTCTCATCTCCCTGAGTATGATGTTATCACACCCGAGGTTCCCACTCACTCTCTGAACATGGGGGACGAGCATCTTGACACTGTTCCTGCAAAGGAATCGGACGAATTCATAAAGTCTAGTGTTGAGAACCTTGTCCCAATCCCAAGTGAGTCACAGGGAATTCTTGATCATGTGTGTGATATTCCTCCCCCTCTTGTCTTTCCAAATAATTACACTGAGATGTTCTCTGATTCTGATGAGAACTATTCTTTATCTTGTGGAGACATAAGTTATGTGGGGGAATTACCTTCTGAGCTTGTCAACTCAGAAGAAGAGAATGAGGAAGAAATAATCCAAGACGAAGCTCTTCGTCTTACATTATTAAATGCTAATCTTCTCATTTCTAGAATCGAGGCTTTTAATGAAAAGCCTATTTCATCTCCTATCCCCGTCAAGGATAGTGAGGTTTTGATCAATGATTCTATTCCTGAATTGCAAACGTTCCATTTTGATCAAGTGGAAGAGAAGATAAGTGGTATCACCACTTCTCATTCTTATAATTCTCTTCCCGTTTATGAATCATTTACTATTGAGGAGTTCCCCAGTGAATTCACTCAATTCAATCCCGAATACGAATCATTCACCTTTGATGAGTTCTCCAATGAACTCACTCATATCATATCTCCACCGGAGTATGATAGTTTCTATTTTGATCTAGACATACCCATAATATGTCTTGATCAAACGAGCTTAAATGAGGAGATTCATGAAACAATGAATTCTCCTATTGAGGATGAGGAGTTAATCATGATTTTCATCATGACTTTCTTTCTTTTCTTCATATATCCTGTTGCTTCTCCTATTCTTCACTCTTTCGGGAGTGAAGACATTATCTTTGACCCCGGCATTCTCATTTATAAATTATGAGCCGGTTACTTGTCTCATCGGTGTGGAACTTTCACGTGCTTCAAATGTTTATCCAAACATCTTGAATGAAAGTCCGATTGAGATTGTCTCTTCCACTTACTTCCCCATAGATTTTTAACTTGCTTTTTCTCCAGGTCTGTTCAGGACTTCTTTATTACAGTTAACCGTTCACAAGCGGTTAGCTTGCGTGATAAACCTGACAGTTTGGGAGAAAAGGAATCAAATACGGGGTCGAGTCAAGCTAGTGACTCGGGAATCAAAAACATTAGCAAAAACATGGGTTTTCACCCGTGTGTAACACCCTAGTGTGGGGGAGATGCCCCACATGTTGTATATATATATATATATATATATATATATATATATATATATATATATATATATATATATATATATATATATATATATATATATCCTTAAAAAAATGTACATATAGTGATAGCTTCTATTTAAGAAGTTTTATCTAAAAAAATAAATTGTATGTATATACACATAAAATAAAGGCTATGTAATATTTCCTTCTTACGTTCTAAGTGTCGGTTTAACACCCAGTACTTTGAATATTGAGGACAATATTCAGTTTTAAGTGTGGGGGGAGATTCGTTATTCTAGCGAATTTAAACACATGTTTCATCAAGAACCCCCATTTTAGCCAAAATTTTAAAATTTTTTCTCACTTAGAATGCAATAAATGGTTATCAGTCCGCCATGTCTAACCCACATAAGGATTGGCTAATCCAGGAGCAAACGGTTCTTGGTAAAGATAACTCAAACCCGTTTATGGCTTGCAATTTGCCAAAAATTGTATGGTTCCTCAACTCCCCATTATCCTCAAAAGCTAATGAGTTGGCTAGCCCGCAAGATTATGGCTTGTGGTAAAGGCCGTAGAAAATCCATAATTGGTAATCAGCTCACCAAGATGTTGACTATTCCATCAAGAGTTGGCTAGTCCAGAAGCAAACGGCTTTTGGTAACGACTAATCAAATCCGTTGACAGCTGGTGATTTGCTCAAAATCACACGGTTATCAGGTGTACCACAGTTCTTACACCTGGCTACTCCAGAAGTGATGGCTTTTGGTAAAGAGTTTTTCAAATCCATTAAGTTTTTCTCAAAAGATTGCTAGGGACTAGCAATAGTTTAGTGTGGGGGATTGATGAGTGTCTAAATACTCATCATTTTATACTAATCTGAGCTACCAAAACACACAAAAACACTCAAATATATATCAAAATACTTAAAATATCTTAGAGGTGTGTTTTATATGTTTCAAATGCAAAATATGCAAAAACAGATGAAAAACGTACAAAGTTTGCATAATTGGCAGTTTCAGTCCCTCAAGTTTCATAAATTGCCAAAACTAGTCCCTGGTCATTCTAAAACTTGAAAAAGTCATCAAAGGTCCTTTTTAATCATAAAGTTACATATTTAGTCCTTTGGTGCAAAGTTTCACAAAATTACAAGTTTAGTCCCTGTACTTTGGAAATTGACAGAAATGGTTCCTGGGATGTAAAAACTTTGAGAAAAGCAATTTTGGTCCTTGTACTAATAATCTTTTGCAGGAATGGTTCTTGGTAAGAAGTTTGGTGAATTTACATGATTGGTCCCTGAAGTTTCACAGTTTGGCAAAACAGGTCCCTGAAATTTTCAAACTTGACAGTTTTAGTCCCCGAGTGTTCAAAATGGGAAAATTATCATTAAGGGTCCTAGGGAATTCATAATTGTCACTATTAGTCCTTGGGTGAAAGTTTTGAATAAATTACACATTTAGTCCCTCAAGTTTGGCAGTTTGTCAGTTTTAGTCCCCGGGTATTTAAAAAAATTAAAAATATCAAAAAATGCCCTGGTACTATTCACATGTGATAATTTAGACCCTTATTTAAACTTTGGGAAAATGCCACATCATACCCTCAACTTTCACCAAATTACAAAAATAGTCCTTGTGTGAAATATAACCAAACCGGACCTTATCCTTTAATAAATAAAACAAACTAACCCAAAACTAATCCTACCCACCCTTTTATCCAGCCGATCACCAAGCCCAATCCCACAGCCCAAAACCAACACCCCGTTATTATATTACCAGGGTCAACGCCCGGTCAAAACACCAAAACCACCCCAACTTTCCACCTTTTCCCTCCCAATACCACCACCACCACACAGACCACCCAAACCACCATACCAGCCCCTAGTATCACCTCCTACTCACCACCCACTCTCCCACTAGTCACCCTCCACCTCATACAACCCTTGAAAACCTCTCCACGCATAATCTGACACCCAAGACTTTTGGCGCGTAAAAGCTTTTTAAACGGCTTGGATTGATTGGACCATATCAATGGCTCACAGATGGTAGGAAATATCTTGGTGGGTCCCACTAGCTCAGAAAATAGCTACAAAAGGGAAAGGAAGCAGAAGAACCAGATTATTAGAGTAGTCATAGTTTAAAATAGTCGTAGGTAGTATAACTTGTCATTTTAATTGTAATTTTCAATTTAAGCAGTTGTATTAAGTTAATTTAGTGTAATACAAACTTTATAAAACCTTTAATTGTGATCTTGTTCATTAAATTAGTAAATAGCAATTTTAAGTAAAATCGACAATTTTACTTAATATTGTTAGTTGTTGTTGTTATTGGAATTTTAAGTTCATATAAGCTATTGACACAGCTTATATAAGCTTTTAGAAGTTTAAGTTTAAGTATTGTTTAGATAATAAAAAATATAAAAAAATAATTAAATAAATAGAAAATAAATAAATCAAGAAGATTGAAGAAAAATCTTGGAGCAGGCATGATTGTGGATTGATGGGGTATTAGAAGCTTATTTGGAAGCTAATAGGTGTAATCTAAACCTTTGGTTCATTGGTCTCACTTGAATTCAATTTTGTAAGCTTTTACTCCATTTTTTACATTCTACTGTTGTAATAATTGATATGGCTTAATCTAAGTTGTTTTGTGTTAATTTAGTGTTTGTAAGTTATAATATAGCTTAATATTGGATGTTAGCTTATTAGATTCTATTGTACTCATGTTTTCCATTTTGACTGCCAATATAGCATTTTTGTGATCTACATATATTAGCTGTTATAAGTTCTGTTTTTATGCTTAAATGATCCCATCTTATCATATCACAAACACCTGAACCAGTTTCATAGTTTGAATCAGTCACTTTCTTTGAAAATTTCATTTCAGTCATTTATAAGGGAGTGTTTGGCTAAGACTGGTTCAATGTACTCTGGGATGTTTTAGTTGAAGTTCTTAGTTGAAGTAAGTCACATTAGGTCTAAAAAGGTTTAGTAATTCATAAAATTTGTATCTCATTAGTTACAAAGTCAAAATCAACCTTCATTACCTCAACAGTTAACTGTTGAGGTTTTGTGATACTAAATCTCACTCATTTCCATTTAGAAGTTGTTGTATTAACTTAATTTAGTTCTATTATAGTTTAAAACATCATTCTCAGTTAGTTTAGAAAGATCAAAAGTCACATAAGTCAACATAACTAGTTTTCACTAAAAAGTCAAAAGTTCAAATATCAGATTTTTGTAAAAGTTCAAGTAATTTTCTAGAATTTAGTGTTTTGATTTGGACCCTGAAACTTGTTCCTAGTAATATTCTACCACCTCAATTTCAGTTTCCCATAGTTTTTATAATTTTAAGATTTTTAGTGTAGGCCCCAGAGACCTCCAAAGTAGGTTGCAGGGAAGGGTATCTCCCCTGCACCAGGGATTCAAACCACTTTCATTGGTCCTTTGTGGCTTAACCAGTGAACCCCACAGCCAATCCTTTGGCTTTTAAATAGCTTATTAGTAGTATTGAGCAGTCCTTGGCTTATTTTGTGGATTGGCTTATCTATTTTGGCTTATTTGGTCTCAAGTCTCACCCTGACCTCAGTCCTTACACTAAGTCAATCAGTGTTGAGACCCAAGTTCTAAGGTCTATATTCTGATACATAGTAGGTCCCATCTTGCAATTCTTGGCTTATTGGAGACATCAATAAGCCAAATTTATAAATTAGACCTTATCTTGGACTTTTGACCACAGTTGACCATCTAATCAAGCCTGTTATTAGTCTGGTTCACTAAGTCTTCTGTGTTCCCTCAGTCTATTGGACTTGTTTCCAAGGCTCCCTCAGAGCTTATTAATAAGCAATAGGCAGAGCTTATTGACTTATTTTGTACCTTGCCAGTTACCCTTGGCAGGTCAAGTCCCAAATTGGACCCTCTTTCACCTCTGTGGACCCCACAGAGGTCCAAAGGTGCCTATTTGGACTGTTCAGATTTCAGGTTTTTACTTAATTGCTTATTGTGGTTTTGTGCTTATTCTAGCTGCTTATTCGGTTGAAACTCACTTAATATTGTTCAATTAGCTCATAGGAACCAGATTTAGCCATAATGGGTCCCACATAAGTTTATTTGAGCTTATTTCCATTTTCAGTCAACATAAGTCAATTGTCTATGTTCTTAGCTTATAACTAGCTTATTTTTAAGTTATAGAAATATTGTTTTCACAAAAGTTAGCTATATTTAGGTATAATATAGGTTGGAAAAAGAAAATTCAAAAAAAAAAAAAAAAACAATATAATAGTAAGTGATAGTTACTATTTAATTTAATTTAATTTTAATTTTAATTTTTAGATTTTTATTAAGTAATTTGTAATTTTATATTTTTATTAATTTCCTTTTAGGTTAAAGTACTTATAATAATTTTCTCAGATTTTTGTTTTGTCTTTTAGTATTAATTAGAATTAAAAATAGTTTTATTAATAATTAATCAATAAATAAGTTTTAAATAGCATAATTAGTTTTTATATAGTAACACCTATATTTTATATTTTTCCTAGCTTCTATAAGTCATAAGATAATTTTAGAAATTTTCTTGTGATTTATACTGTTCATTTAATAGTTTTTATAATTTAAATAGTTTAAATAGTAATTAAATAATAAATAGAATAATAAATAGTAAACTAGTTTAAAAATACATAAAATAAAGTTTTTATAATTTTTTAGGATTCCTGTGATGGTTAATTAGATTTATAAATTTTTCCATAATTTTCTAAGTTGATTTAGTATTATTTGTAATTTAAAATAGTTTAATTAGTTTAATTATTATAAATAGTTTTTAATTAATAGAAAATCTATAAAAAGACAAAAATATTTATTTTTATTTTTTATACTTTCTTCAAGTTCTAATTTAAGTTTAGAAATTATTTTTATAAGTTTTTAGTTTAATTTGTAGTATTTATAATTTTTAGTTTTAATCAAATTAGTTTTAAATAAATAGTTAAACAGTTTTTAATTAAATAATTAATAATAAATAATAAAATAATCTTAAAAATAGTTTTCTTTTTAAATTAATTTTATTTTAAGTTTAAGTTTATAGAATTGTCATTTTTAACCCCTGTAGTTTATTTTTCTTAAAACTCACCTTTTTTTCAGTACGCAATCGCGTCTGATTTTAAATTGGTGTACGTTTAAACGTTTTTAAATACCTAGCTTTCACGTAATCATTCCATTAGCTTAATTAAGTCATTTTATTTTGTAAAACCCTAGTTTAAATCACTCACACACACTTTATACCTTTCCTGTTCACATTCACTAAATCACAGATTCGTTTTTAATACCATCACAACCTCGTTGGGACATTACGACCCGGGAAAACACTGTATTTCACGGAAGCATTTGCCTCAGCTGTTTGACTATTACAGTTGGCCATTCACAAGTGGCTGATCAATAATTATCTGACTGTTTGAGGCGAATCAATCATCCTGAGTATGTGTACAAGGTTGTCAAAGCTCTCTATGGACTTCATCAAGCTCCCAGAGCTTAGTATGCTAGACTTTCCACATTTCTGCTGAAGCATGGCTACAGAAGGGGTGCCATTGACACGACTCTATTCCTCAAGAAAGATTCCAGGGATATTATTCTTGTGCAGGTGTATGTGGATGATATTATCTTTGGTTCTACCAAAGAAGCATGGTGTAGAGAGTTTGAGAATCTGATGAAGGGAGAATTTCAAATGAGTGCCATGGGAGAACTCACTTTCTTTTTGGGTTTACAGGTTCAGCAGAAACCTGATGGTATTTTCATACATCAGGAGAAATATGTAAAAGATATGTTGTCCAAGTTTGGTATGGAGAATGTCAGGACTGCCACTACTCCCTATGAGGCTCCCAAACCAAAGAACAATTTTGATCCTGATCTCCCTGTGAATGTTCATTTATACAGGTCAAGGATTGGTTCTTTGATGTATTTGACTGCCTCTAGACCTGATATTACATTTGCTGTGAGTGCATGTTCAAGGCACCAAGTCACTCCACTTACCTCTCACTTGAATGCTGTCAAAAAGATTTTTAAGTACCTAAAAGGCCAACCCAAATTAGGTCTTTGGTATCCCAAAGAGTCTCCATTTCAGCTAGCAGCTTATAGTGATAGTGACTATGCTGGTGCAAATTTGGATAGAAGATCCACAACTGGAGGTTGCCAATTTCTTGGAAGGAGACTGATTTCTTGGCAATGCAAGAAACAGACCATTGTTGCTACCTCTACTACTGAAGCAGAGTATGTTGCTGCTGCCAATTGTTGTGGACAGGTTCTATGGATTCAGAATCAATTACTAGATTATGGGTATAACTTTATGAATACTACCATTTACATTGACAATCAAAGTACCATATGTATTGTTAAAAATCCAGTTTTTCATAATAGAACCAAACATATTGAAATCCGGCACCACTTTATAAAGGATGCTTATGAGAAACATTTGGTTAAAGTGGTAAAAATTCACACAGATGAGAATGTGGCAGATTTGTTAACCAAAGCATTTGATGGACCAAGGTTTCAATATTTGGTGGTCCACATTGGAATGCTTAACCCTTAACTGCAAAGTTTAAGGGGAGGCATAAGCCTCAGGGGAGGCATATGCCTCAGGGGAGGATTATGAGTGTAAACTTTGTAGATTTGTATAAGTTGTATAATTTTTGAGTTTTAACACTAACCCACTAATATTTTTGCAAGTTGTTTGGTGTATTTGCATGTTTTATGTCTGTTTTCCAGATGTTCTGAGATTATAAGTTGTATGTTAAAGTCACCAGGAGCTGAATTCAAAGGAATGTGGTCAAAAGTGCTGAACATGGTTTCTACTAATTAGTTGTTTATGCTGAAGGTCTTACACAGTTGATTAAGAAATAAGATCTTTTCATTCATTCAAAGAAACAAGTTACAACTTACATTCTAAGTTCCAACTGGATTACAATGAACATTCCTAAACATTTGCCTAATTGAGTACTACTAAGCTTCGATCACTTATTACAAAATACTTAAGGCTATGACAAGTACAATGATGAAGCTGAAGATGAAAATGGAAAAATAAGAAAAGGAAGACTGTGAAGATGCTCAAGTACCAAAGTCAAGAAAATACTCAAGAACTTTGGTCCATGGCAACATTCCTCAATCATCTACTTCTGCTTCTCCTTTCCCTTACATATGATCTCTGCCTTCTTGCTCTGGCCAATATGGTCTTGATGAGGAAGACCAGGTCCTGGAGCAGGAAGATCCAACACCAAATTTTGTGATGTTGGAAGAGATGGATCCCTCTTACTTGATCTTGGTTGGGATCTCTATGGTGTGGAAGGAGGAAGAAAGGTTGGATCTTCATTTTCTTCCTCTGAGGAGTCTTCATCAGAGGTATAGATGAAGGGAGAGACAAGCTCTCTCTCAGCAAGAATGGGTACATGGCTTGATTCACCCTTCCTATGAGCATTCCATTGTCTTTCTTGTGCATCCCATCGTCTCTCCAGCTCTCTCTCATAATCGGAATCATCAAGATCCCATGGATAGGGTGGTAAATCTTCTTCTGATGGAGAAGAGGAATTTTGATCTGAGGTTTCTGGGTTTGATGACATGGTTTTGGTACAGAATTGGGCTTAATTGAGAAATTAGGGTTTGAAAGATAATTTGGGGTAAATTGGTGACTGAGATGTGATTTGGGGGTGATTATATAAGCAAAGTTTAGGCGTTACGATAATTAATGCGAGTTGGGTGGCACAGTAAAACCAAGATATTGACCGAAGATATTTTTACTTTTGGTTGGTTTCTGCTGATGTTGACCATTCTTCAGCAGATTTGACTTTCATTTCTGCTGAAGGGTAAAGTTTCAAATTGGAAGTTTTTGAATTACACGTCAGAATCGGTCAATAATTAGTTCCGATAATTTTGACCACGATTGGGGAACTTCCAAATTTAACCCACTTTGCATATATCTTCCTAAACAACATTATTCGCTTATCACTCCACTTAAAACCCATTATTCTCTAAGTAATTCATAACCGTCTCACGCAAGTTCATTCAAATGGCACAACTCGAATTGAAAGGCGATCATAACAAGTACGCTATTTTGAAAAAGGCAAAGGGACATTAAGATTCATTATGCTTTGACACATAGTCCCGATTTGGTTTGTGAATCCTTGGTGAAGCAATTTTGGGCATCTGCTACTAAGAGATCTGACACAGAGATTGTGGCTGAGATTGATGGTGTAGAGTATGTGGTGACAGAAGGTTTGATAAGGACAAAGCTTCAGTTGGATGATGAGAATGGTGTGTATCATTCCAACACTGCAGAGATTCTTGCTGGACTAAGGGAAGCGGATATCAAAGTACTGATACATCCAAGTGGCACAAGAATCAATTTTGTCCTAAGTGGAGGTATTTGGTGCATCTGCTGATGCAATGTATAAGCAACAATTGTGGTGGATGGAACCAATTCTCTCTGCAATTGGGTTATGGTATTGTTTGTCTTTCTAAGGGTCTAACTTATAATTTTTCTATGTTTATCTTTGATAATATGCTAGAAAATATTGATAAACAACAGCATAAGTTTTTAATGTACCCTAGATTCTTACAAATAATTTTAGACATAACCACTGAAGATAGAACTCATGTGCCTATTAAAAGTCTTGGTTCTAAGTTGTTTGCCTCAATGAAAACAAATTATAATGGGGAACATCGCCCTTTGTTAGATGCTATGTTGCCACATGGCAATGATAATGTAGTTGAGGGTGATGATGTTGGTAATGTCCCTGCTCCTAATGCTGTTGATGATGGTAATCCATCATCTTCTGGTGTTGTTGCTGATGGTAATCCTTCAGTGGTAATGGAGGAAGAGCCAGCTACAACTGCTGAACCATTACCTATTTCTACTGACTTACCATCACCTACCCATGTACATGAGTCACCTAGTCCTACCATTTCACCATCTCAGGATGCTCCAGTTGAGCAATTTCATGAGTTTGAAGATAACTTTCAGCCTCTTGAACCTGAGATTACTAGACTACCTTCACCTAGTCCTATGAGAGAGCCAATTAATGAAGGTTTTCCAAATGTTGTAAATGAGTCTGTTTCTCCTGCTGGGTTCAATGAAGCTCCTCTTACCACTGAGCAATCAGCTGGTAGAGCAGAGGACCCTATTACTCTCACTTTTGTTTATGATTCCCTTAGCAAGTACATGAAAATGACTGATGACCTTCAAAAGGAGCTTGCTGATACCAAGACTACTCTTGGTAATGAAATTAAAAGTTTGAAAAGCAAGGTTCAAGATTTGGAGGCAAAGCTGAATCAGCAAAAGCAAAGTAAGGGTGGATTGGATTCTACTGAAAGAGCAAAGGAGGCAAATTTGGATTCTCTTGAGATTCTAGCTGAAGTTGCTAGACAGTCTAAGGTTGTTCCTCCTAAAGTTGCTGAAGTCCCTCAATCTAAACCAAAGATACTAGTTAGCAGAAGAAGAAGAAGTACAAGACAGTATTTGGCAAGGAAAGCTGCTGAATCTTCCGAAGTGTCTAGTGGTGATGATGATATGCTTATGGCTAAAGCTACTGATATACTTCAGGAGAAACAATCACTAAGTGGTGTTGCTGCTGACATATCTGCTGATAAAGGGAATACATCAGGAGAAGCATTCTTTGTAGCAGGGAAAGAGTATTTGAATTCCCCTGTTCATCATTCATCTAAGCATCAACTAGTTTCTCCTAATAGAGAGGTTCAAGAAGTACATGATGAACCTATGGAAGATTTGAATGTTCCTCATGATGATATTGCTGAAGGAACAGATGTGGATTTGGATGAACTTGTTATAGCTGAAGGCAGAGCTGCACAAGAAAACCTCTTCCAAGAATGGGAAGATTATAAGAAGAGTGCTAATATGGCTGAGGAACAGCAAATCAAGTTTGATGCAGCTTATGAGTCTGTCACTCAAAGATATGTTTCTACTTTGCCTATTGAAAGACAAAGAGAATTGGATGCAGCTGTTCAAGAATTTGATGAGTCAGATTGGCAGCAGATTGGAAAACAAATGCTTGATAATCCTGATGTAGCTGCAGATATTATTGGTAAAAGGGTAGAAGAGCAAGACTGGGCTTCTGAAATTGTGAAAGTTCTGAAGTTGAGAAAGAAGGTAGCAGATGAGTTAAAAGCTAAAGCTAAAAGAGATAAACCTATGACTCAAGCACAACAGAGGGATTATATGAGAACATATGTGAAAAGTCAAAGCAGTTCATTATTTAATACTGCTTGGTCTAAGAAACAAGTGTGGGCACTTCCATTTGACAAACTGGTTGAGATTTATAACAGAATCAAGGCTAGAAATGACAAAGATGGAATGGGTTCTTCAAAGAGTATTCCTCTTCTCAATGCTGATGCTGGTTCATTTGTTAATATTCCTATTGCTGCTGAAAAGATATCTTTACCTGCTGCTTCTGCTGATGTACCACATGTTTCTGCTTCATCTTATGTGGATAAAGGTAAAGCTAAAGTGATAGCAGAAGATCCTCCATCCAGAAAGAGAACTAGGAGACAATTGGAGCAGGAAAGATTGGGTGAAGAGACTGCTAGGAAGTTAGATGAGGAACAACAAGCTGAACAAAAAGCTGAACTTGCAAGATTTCATGAGCTGAAGGTAAGAGAAGTTGAAATTCAAGCTGCTAAGAATAAACAGATAAGGAAGGCTATGGATGAACAATATGCCTCTGCTGCACTTGAATCTTCTAAGGATTCTACTGATGAACAATTGGATAAGCCATCAGTGGAAACTGATGCTGCAGAAGGTGAATCTGCTGAAACAGAAGTTCATGCTGCTATTTATGTTCCTAGAAGAAGAGCAAAGAGGATGGCTAAAGTTAGATCTTCACATTCCAAACAAAGTCTCATCAATGTGAATGCTTCTGATGCTTTCTTTATAAATGAAGGATCCCCTGATGATTGGCCTGCAGCAAATAGAGATGTTTTGGTTCACTGGGAGTTAACTAAAAATGGTCAACTGAATACCATTTACAGATTGGATAAAACTTTCATATCCTTTACATTTCTTCAAGAGATTCTACATCTTGTGGATCTTCAGGATTTGGTCACTCTATATGAGTTGGTTCTCAAGTATTATGCAAATCATACTCCTCAAGGGTCTGGATTGTATTTATTGGGTGATCTAAAAGTGTTGTTTGATTCTTCTACTTCCACTGGTGAAAGCTATGACATATGGAAGAACAATCAGAGATGGAAAGTTCAGAGTTGGAAGTTCTATCCTATGCCTTATGTTCATGTGTTGGAAACTACAACTGGTCTAAGGCTTATTATGGATCTTACCAAAAGATTTCCTCTGAAAGTGTCTCTAATGGAGAAAATGCTACAAAAAAAGTTGGAGATTCCTCCTGATCCAGTTGGGAATACAAGGTTGTTTGCTGAATCTTTGGTGAAGGTTTTCAAACAAAGGATTAAGACTTCCAGAGCAGCATCTGTTTAGGGATATCATGTTGTATATTTGTTTTTATTTCTTATTAAAAAAAAAAAAAAAAACTAACTAACATTTTGTTGTATAGTATTGTATGCAGGTTTGGTTATCAACTTACCTGATGTTGACTATTCCATCATAAAGTTGACTAGTCCAAAGGGTACAGCTTTGGTAAAGACACATCAAATCTGTTGATAGCTGTAATGGTTTGCTCAAAACCATAGGGTTTTCAACTCACCCATGCTTTATTGCTGAGTAGTTGAAATGGTTGTCAATTGACCATGGATTTTTCCTTTATGGATTCCAAATAATTGGCTGGCCCACATGTGTATGGCTTGTGGTAAAGGCCGTGGAAAACCATATTTGGTAATTAGTTAACCAAGATGATTTTCATCAAAATGATTGGCTAGTCCTGAGCAAACGGCTACAGGTAAAGACATTTCAAATCCGTTTATAGCTGATGATTTGCTAAAAATCATGTGGTTATCAGTGTACCTTAGAACACTTGGCTACTCCAGTAGTGATGGCTATTGGTAAAGAGACATCAAATCCATTCTTTTCAATGATTCACCTCTCACAGGAGTTAACACACCTGGAAGTGATGAGAATAGTATGAAACTAATTTGTTTTTGATGTACATTAAGTCATTTGTTGCTGCAAAGAATGGAGCTTTCAAGTATTTGCTGATCATAGAGATTCTGATGAAGATGATTCTTTGCTGGTGCTATCTAATTACAGTCCTTTTGGTATGTTATTCTGAAGATCTATCAAGAATCTTGAACTTAACCAGGTCAAATTCAAGATTAGGGGAGGATTGTTGGGAATTCTGTTAAGTAAGAATTCTGCTGACTGTTTCTGCTGAAGGTTACTGCTGAAGAGTTGGTTCCTGCTGAAGCAGTGTATTTGCTGAAGACTAGTTTCAGCATTATTAGTTTCCGCGGATATAGTATTTCTGTATTTTATGTATTATAGTTTGGATATGCATGAGTTTATTTAGGAAGTGATAATGCATATCTTTTAGAAGTTTTAGATTATACGTTTCTTGGAAAACAGTTTAGGGTTCTTTGTGTATAAAAGGAACACACAATTATGTATTGAAAAACGGTTTTTAGAAAATACTCTTATTATTATTAAAAGATCCATAGAGGATCAAGAGTTCTTAGTATCACACTTGTGTTTTGTTTCCGCTTTAAAAATACAAGTTGCAGAGATTGTCTATTAGTGTGTTATTGATTACAGTAACATAGCTAACGATTCTAGAGTGCTCAAGAAGATCTATCAAGGGCTAATAGCTCAACAATTTTGGACGTTTTTTGGGCTTAAATGTGAAGAAAATATCAAAGTCGTGGAAAACCTATTAGGAATTGCACCTGACGGTGTCACACCTTAATAGGTGACACCGTCATTTGGAGATAATGGAGCTTGGAAATATTACACATGATGCTCCAGTGTACTTTTGAAGAATTTACACCTGACGGTGTCAAGTGTATTTACAAGTAGGCCGTCTGGTGTTAGCTTAAAGAGAGACATACCAGAAGTGTTATAACATGACGACGTCAGAAGGTTAGCATGCACAAGACGAAACCCTAAAAACAGCTACATAACCTGATGCTGTCAGCCTTGTAAATCTATATATACTTTTCAATTTTTCATTCATTAGTGTGCAACTTTTGAGACATAAACCCTAGTACGAATTTCAGAAGATTTTTAGGGTTTTCATAATCTCTTTTCTTCCATGTTCAATTGAAGTTAAGTTTTCTTTTAATCATTCAATATGTCTATGTATTGTTTGATTACTTGTTTATCTTTTCTTCCTTTTAACATGATAGCTTAAGTTTAGTAGTGTTTGCTTAGATCTAATGAAATCTAGTTATTGATTTTCGATGAGTTGTCTATTGTTTAGTTGATTTCTTCGCGTTAGGTTAAGAAAATTGGCTGACCTCCATCGTGTAACAAGCTTGAACGTCTTAAAAAGACATCGCATGTGCTACGGTTTTTCTCGTTGTATTTAATGCATGAATTGATGTTAGTGATTCTATGATAGGGTACTAAACGTGCCGTTGTAGGAGAATTGATATTCATAAAGTTGGGGAAGGTAGCACACCCCCACGACTAGTATTAAGGAATACAACGCTTCAACTAAAACAACTACACTATGACATTCAACGAATCAACAAGACATAACTAGGGAGTAATTATGTCTAAGTAAACACACTTGTCTCATTATAAGAAGTCCATCAATGTTATTTTCTTGTTATTTAATATTGTTATTAGTTTTTGGTTAGTTGATTAGCAACTAATTTTGCCCAATCCTTCAAAACCGAAATTTTACTGCTTTCATAAAACATAAAAAAAAAATACAAAAAGAATCATCCCTCACCCTTAGGCTTAAATTGACATACACTTCAACCTAACGACACTATTCTCCTAGAGAACGATCAATCCCCCGGACATACCTATACTACACTACAATGACTAGGTACACTGCCTCAGGGATTGCAAAGCTTCTCAAGATTCCTTGAGAAGTAAAAGCTTTTGTGAGGCCACAATCTTCGCATCACATCTCAAATTTCTTGATTCAGAATGAATATCCAAAGGAGATCTAGTTCCAACTATGTTTGATGCGAGGTGACCGAGTAACCTTGTCACCATGATTTATCGGATGATAAGGCATTTCAGGAATCTTATCGATGAAAATGTATCGTTCCTGCCTTGAGGGGTTAGCCAAATCATGGGTATTAGAGTGACAATGCAACATGTTGTAGTATGTCATCTACAGTTTTAGTAAAGACAATTATTGAATTAAATCATCTTATCATAATAGCTACTAAACCCAATAACTTCACATATTACACTAGGATCCATATTATACCATCACAAAGTACATCGCTATGTCGTAAAACTACCTTGTTATAGTTTTTAGGTATGTGGTTTGCCACCACCAATTGTCCCCTAGAGACAACTCCTAGAGCTGAGACTCCAACACCAGTCAGACGTAGTTAGTCTCCCATGAAATCTTGGGTCCGCTATGGCAGATATCCAATAGATTCTACCATAAAAGTCAGTGGCTTTGGAATTCATTGATCTCTGCTAGGGCATACGACTAATCAACCCACTAACCACCTCCCCTACACTAACCGTGTACCCACAGACACCGTGCTAGGGCATCCACTATCTGCAGAGTCTGAGCTAAGAGAGTGGAACAGTTTATGGATGGCGGATTAGTCTAAGATTACCATATGGTAAGACTTTAAACCTAGCGGCTTAACAGTCTTATCTTTTTATATCCAATATTAAAACGATTTTTCTCAAAAAGCTGTTTTAAGTATCAACTATGCATAAAATCATAACACGATTTGTTAAGCTTTTAAAACAAATAATTTTGTAATAAATATCTCTAAACTCGGATATACCCTTCCCAAGCCTTTTTAGATAGGTTGACTAAATTCATAGATTTTATAAATTTTATTACGCGAACTCCCTGTTAAGGACACGGTGCTTAAGTACACCCCATTCCCTTGACTTTAGCAGAGACAGCTCGTTTTATTATGTCTCTTAAATAGTACTGGTTGACATATTATTTAACATATAACCATGTATATCTAAGGGTGCTCATCGGGCGAAAACCGGACCAGACCGAGACCGAATCCGGCAAAAACTTAGACCGAAGCCCGACCAAATGTGGTCGGTCCGGTCTCGGTCCGGTCCGGTCTCGGTCAAAATAGGCTAAATGTTTGGTTTTTAAGCCGGACCGAGACCGAAATTATGAAAAACCCTAGACCGAGACCGGACCGAATGTGGTCGGTCCGATCTCAGTCCGGTCCGGTCGGTTTTGTCGATCGATCCGGTCCATCCGGTCCGTTTGCTCACCCCTATGTATATCAAACAATAATAAAACCCTATTGACACAACCGAGCAACTATCTATTGTTGATCCCGAGAGCCACTTCGAGAATCAACTTTGGGTCATTAATTGTTAGTCATCATATATTCTGAAACATTTTTAAAACGTAAATGTAAACTCCGCGAAAAATATATTGCCGAATTTCCTTATGACAAATGCTATAGCGAGTTTAGAAATGACCGAGTTTAGAAATATATCGGTCCGGTCCATCCGGTCCGTTTGCTCACCCCTATGTATATCAAACAATAATAAAATCCTATTGACACAACCGAGCAACTATCTATTGTTGATCCCGAGAGCCACTTCGAGAATCAACTTTGGGTCATTAATTGTTAGTCATCATATATTCTGAAACATTTTTAAAACGTAAATGTAAACTCCGCGAAAAATATATTGCCGAATTCCCTTATGACAAATGCTATAGCGAGTTTAGAAATGACCGAGTTTAATTAATTTACTATAAAGAAGTTCAAATTAGAAAACTGAAGCTTAAGTAAAAAGGCTTAACAAGTTATCTTTAAGAAATGTATGAAATTCTCATGGTTGTCATATGAGAGTACCTTGTGCTTTGCACGCACAAAGTGATAAAATACGGTTGACATCTTTGGTACGTATAAAGCATGTTGTATTAGTATAATTATGTAAAAAATTTCAATGACTATCAATCTTTTGTGATTTAACATGCTTGCAATATTACGTAAAATTGTTCAAGGTAGCCTTTATATGCTTTCAATCTTTAGAGTCATCCTTTTTTATGTATGCAGGTGTGCCGGGATCTCCGTAAAAAAGAAGCGCCTGTCAACTTTTTGACGGACCCGTCGGATAGGAGATCCTGACATTTTGGGTTATTGGAAGGGTTGGAGGGAAACATGCTTGTGTGAATCTGAACAGGGTTTCTCCTCTCATGGAGTTGAGTAGTCAGGGTTTTACAGCTGGACATGCCGCTTTGAAAGCCGCTTCGTACAAAGTTACAAAACACGAGAAAGCATGCATTCAAAATCAACATGTGTTTATTCCTTTCGTGTTTGATACATTTTGTTTCCTTGCAACTGAGGCGGTGGAACTACTCAACAGAGTCCAACGAGTTATGAACAGTAATGTTATAACATATAGATCCACGAATGTAGTTTTCAAAAGAGTTAGCTTTACAATCCAAAAAGGGCTAGCGGGACGCAGCTTGCTGCTCATTTGCCTTCGACCACTATGTAAATTCTATTTTGATTAAATAAAATATTTGATCTTAAAAAAATTAATAATAAATAAAATAAAAAATAAAAGAATACTACACAGTTAGCCTTCAACGAATGAGCAATTTATAAGAAATTAAGATGAAAAGAAGCTTGTCATGATAACCGATATCATGAAGAACCAATCAATGTAGAAAATGAGAAGATAAACATTAACATGCAAAAGAAACAAAAGAAATCATATAAAGGCTACCTTTTAGATCACAAGCTATGTATCTCATCAATGAATAACATGGAAAAGAAACAAAAGAAATCATATAAAGGCTACCTTTAGATCACAAGCTTTGTACTCATCAAATGAATAACATGAAAAAGCGAAAGAAACAAAAGAAATCATATATCTACACTACGTTATAATACATTTGAGACTATTTTATAATTAGAAAGACTTAAAATTCAGATTTTTTTCTTACTTATTATAAAAATATTTCAAAATTAATTTGTTAGAAAACAAGTTAGTTAAGAAGTTTGTTAAGAAGTGGTTAGTTGTTCAAACTAAAATTATTTGCTTTAACCATCTTTAATATCTTTACTCAACTAAACGTGTAACCAAATAACGCAAAATATAATCACACGATACTCGCCGCGGCATTGCGTAGTTACCGTTTCTACTATATTATATATATATATATATATATATATATATATATATATATATATATATATATATATATATATATATAAAGGCTACCTTTAGATCACAAGGTTTGTATCTCATCAAATGAAACCATTGGCCAAATCTATTTCAGATATCAACCAGCTGCAAGATCAAAAGAAAAATTATGACTACGAAACCAAGCAATCATAATAAAATCAATAGACATTTTAAATATGTAAAACCGGGTAAATGAATTATTATTAAAAAAATAAAAATAAAAAAATAAAAAAGCCGCATTGACCAAGTTTCACAATCTAAAATTGTGTTAAACGGTTTGATGACGAAGCCGTGAACCGAACCTTGGAAATCATCTATCTTATAAACGTTTGTTTTGCATCGAAGTGGTTGTATCCAAGTTCTAAGAATACGGACACGTAAGATGAATTGTCTTTTACAACGCTCATGTCAGAAATGAAATTTTTTTCATACTGAATCACCATTCGGTTACTGCTAAAAAGGAGGTGACTTGTTGATAGAGAGGGTGTGTTTATTTTCATGTAATAGGCAGATGAGCAGTACACTGCATCAATGTATATTCGGATTTTATAGGAACGACAGAAGATAGGCAACACGTATTCATAGAAGTGATTGTAAATTACCAAGCATGAGAAATTCGGGTATACATTTTTAGGAACGTCTTAAATAACACAACAAAGTAAAGAGTGATTATACTGTAGATTGTAACATTCTGAAAATTTAAAACACTGAAAACTTGAATACAGTTCATACTTAAAACGCGTCCATATTGCTATATCGTTACCGATGGAGATGGAGCAATGCTTGAAGTGGGATTTCTTCAAAGTTTCTGCTTTAAATCTTTGAATATAGAGACACTCTTATGTATTGCCGTTAGTCCCCGTAATGGAGGATATGAGCATCATATTCAACAATCGCGTTACCTTTGGTTGCATCTAAAGAGTAAGTCTTTGCGAGTACATAACCACGTGCAAATCGAAAAAGACCGCTCCCGCCAACAATTGAAAACTCCCTCGGATTGGACAAAACTGGATTCCTCGCTAGCAGACTGAAAGTGCTCCCATTGTATTTCCCTTCAGAAAAAACAAAATTCAAAGCCATCGATAATACAAATTCATTTTGGCCAGCAGATGCTAACATCCCTTGAGCTCTTCCCACTAACTTAGAGGTTATTTCTGGACCCATTGTCAAAGGATCGTCAATGACGTATGTAAGGCCAAATAAAGTTTGGGAGGTGTTGGTTGTGGGAGCCCGAGCAACAGGTACCGATGTGGGGTTATTGCCACTAATGGTGTCATGAAGGAAGAAGTGAAGATGGGTTAGCTTCTCTTTCTTTAAAGCTAGTAATTCTAGTGGCAAGTTTTTGGAGAATTTGGTGGATTGTCCTACAATGAGAAGCGAGAATAGGAAAATGGTGAAAATGGTACACTTGTTCTTGATGTCAACTTGTGCCATTGTGGAAGGAACGTTAAGGTGAAGTAATATGTAAGCTGAAATGATTTTCTTATGTAGACATGAAAATATGTGGTTTTGGATAGGGAAAATTCCAAAAATGTCCCGATTGCTCAAGGGCTCTAGACTGTAATTTTTTTGTTTCCGTATCTACCCCAGTTGACTTGGCAACTCGAATTTTTCCAGTCATATGACGCCAAGTGTCCGATATGAGGGCCGCCAGTTGCCAAAAAGTACACCATGTGGAAAACTAGAATTGGGGGGGGGGGGGGGGGGGGGTTTGAATAGTTTTTACGTATTTTGTAATTTATTTTGAAAACCTTTGTTTGCTTTTAAAAACTTAGATTCGATCTTTATGTGAATTCAACTCTTGCACAATATAAACAACTATATGTAAGTAAATAAAGACAATGCAAGTAAAGTAATGAGAGTAAAGAGATGGAAAGATCTAACTGCGACACAAAAGATTTATAGTGGTTCGGCTACAAGGACATCTTCCTTGCTCTACTCCACTCCCCGAGCACCTAACTTGAGAGTTCTCTTCACTATGTCAACAAGCTCCCTTATGGCAGATTACACCAATATAACGACACTAAGCTAAATGTCGAGTTCTAATCCTAGCTAGAACCAATCTCACACCACTTGTATCTTCACAACTTCTTTCACGACTACTTCACGACTTCTCCACGATTTCTTCACGAATTCTTCACAACTTTTTTCACGACTTTTTTACAACTTCTACACAACTACTTCACTACTACACAATACTACCTCTTCACACCTTCACTACCTATACACCTTAGTTTCTTTACACCTTTACTACTTGCACAACTAATCTACACACTTATGTTCACAACAAACTACCTAGTTTACACAACTTATATACAAATGAATGAATGATTTACAAAAAATTGTATACTAACAACTTAAGTGGGAGGATCACACAAAGTTCTAATACTTCTAATTTTGAAGCTTAGAGGTATTCTTCTCTTGCACTTGAATGGTTGAAACTTTGATTACTTGGAAAAAAAAAGCTTATGATTATATGATCAAAGAATTTAAGAGAATAGAAATGAAGAATTAGATCAGTTTTGTCATTCTGTGGAGAAGGTTTTTCTGGAACATTTTTGCTATTTTGGTTGAAAATTTGAATTCATATATTTATTTTAGATTAAACATATTTCTTTATTTCCAAAAACGATTTTGTAAAAGGTATAAAATATCTTGTGACATTTTATAAAAAGTCTAGTGTTTAAAAAAATATTCCTTTGATCATAAAATGCATTAGGCATTTTGTTTATTCATACCTTAAGAGATTGAGTTGTTGAAGTGTATATTAGCAACTAAATACTTGTTTACATAATAATCTTTGCGGTTAATGATTTTACATTTTGTGATTATCAAAACGTAGAGATATCGAAAAGTATCAACACACCAGTTGCCCAAAAAGTACACAAGTTGTCATACCTTGTAGTCCGTAAAGTCACACTTGTCACTTGCAGATTTTAGTTGCCCAAAAAGTGCTGGTTGTCTTGACATAGATAAGGAAACACAAGAGTTTGAGTCTAGATAGCCTCAGCCCTTGGGCAGTCGGGGCATTTTTGGCATTATCCCTTTAGGATATAATATCTTGGAATTCTATATGTGGTCTGTATTTTAAGGTATACAACTTTGTTTGATCGTTATGGTATAGCATACATAGTTTTGTCGGTGCTTTATTGTTTTCTATTTTGATATGTATTAATTAAAAGGGTAATTGCGCGTTGCGAAGACGGATACTTTGTAATTAAATTTTAAAAATATTTTCTACTAATACATTTTTTCGTGACAATAACTTTACAAAGAATGGAAACTTTAGGTTCTAATAAATTCAAACAAAGTCAAACTATATATTATGTTAAAAGTTTACAGTAAAAAACATAGACATGTCATTTAATATTTTTTTAGAAAATTTTATTAAATTTTATTTTATAAATGTTTTAGTGTACGTGTCTAAGGAGAGTACTTAAATTTTTATTTTAATAGGTTGTTTGATTTGTACCATGTAGTTTATTTATTTGCATTGAGAGTATTTTAGACTACCCACAATAACAACTCTCAGAGAGCTTCAATTTTTATGCCACATCAGAAACCCATACGGCCTTTTAGGCATAGTAAGACGATCAAAATCATCTTCTTTTTTCTCTAATTTTGTTAACAACAAAATTAAATTTAGTTAATAATAAAAAAAACTATTAAATAATAATTCAAATATATTTAAAAACATTACAAATAAAAGTTCAAATAAAAAATAATTTCACACTTATTAGTTATTTATAAATAAAAATGAAAATAAAAATATATACATCAAGGACCTAAAGTTTAAATTGCTTATTTATAAATTAAAATAAATAATAATAATGATAATAATAATAGTAATAATAATAATAATAATAAAATAATAATAATATAATAATAATAATAATAATAATAATAATAATAATAATAATAATAATAATAATAATAATAATAATAATAATAATTGTTGAGAATTATTGATTTGATGATTACAAAACTACATGTGCATATATGAAGAATAATGAAAGTAATTCTTCTGAACCAAAGTACTTCTGATGCAAAGTACTTCTGCTGAACCAAAGTACTTCTGATGCAAAGTACTTTCTGCTGAACCAAAAGTACTTTGAATCAAAGTACTTCTGCTGCAGTATTTGAAGAAGAATGAAACACAAGGGCTTAATATGACAAGAAGGAAAGTTACAAAAAGATGAAGATTTTAGAAGATTCTAGAGAATATTTACTTTCCTAATTGTATTATGATTGTCTTTCTTGTAAACCCTAATCCTCTAGTATATAAAGAGGACATGGGTCATTAGGTTTGGTGTACACAAAAAATATGTAGTCGACTAGTTAAAGGTGTGTGTGTCTAGGCGTCAAGTTCCTACAATGGACGCCTAGGGTTTATTAGTTTTAGTTAGTTAGTTAGTTCAGCCTCAAGGTCAAGTCCTTGATCCCTGCATATTATATTGTTAATCATTGTTAGTGTGCTTATTGTTAATCCTAGATCAATGTCTAAACAACATGGAGTCCAAAACGGTCCTAAGAACTTATAGAAGATGGTGTGCATAAGTTCTATCAGGTGGTATCAGAGAAAGGGGGCTCTCGATCTAGGGATCTACAAGGTTTTTCGAAGAAAAGGTAAAAATTCGAATCTGAAAAAATTTTCGTTACCTTTCTGCAGTTAGCCGTTGGATCGGGCTGAAATTTTTTGTGTAGACTCTCAGTATATCAAGCTAACTTTTCACTGGAGGGATACTGAATTGGAGCTTTTATGCGTAAGATATAGGGTGTCGAAAACTGCCGCAGAGAGAGATGAAATTTTTGAATTTTTAAGATTTTTATGATCTCAACTTTCTGAATTTATGTTTACATGGTATTAATTTATTATGGAAGTTGAATATATGTTGTTTGAAGTCAGTAGATGATCAAAGAAAGCAGTTTTGGACGAGTTTATGTTCAGTTTTTAGGGTTTCCAATGTACAAGAGTGATATTAATGGTTTTCTGCTGTATGACTGATTCTGATCTGATGGTGATGCACTCTAACGATGGTGTTGTAGCAGATGTTTATATTTGTTTGATGAGCGAACAAAATCCTAACATCATAATCCTGAATCAAACCCTATACCTTCAACTTTGGCAACAAAAAGAACACAAACCCTAATTGATCATATTTGTACGTTATGGTACGTTTTGTGGAGTAAGTCTACTGGTTGATGTAATAAATACTAGTCTTGGTGAGTTGAATGTGATTTCAATGATGAACCCTAGTATGTATCATAAGCTGGATGTCGAATAATGCTTGAAAGTACTGCTACTCAGAAGAAAGTTACCACTGCTACGCTTAATTATTGAAAGGCAGTTTGTTGGGCATGAAGTACAAAAGTGAGGGGAAGTATTTATTAGATTTGGAACACGTTGGTTCCAACATACACACAAGGGAAGACACACACAACAAGAAAGATTTTTGGAGTTTGATTTATTTTGTTCTTAAAAGTTTAATGGCTCATTCTTATTGCTTAATTGATTACGAAGAAAGGTGAATATCATTTATTTGATATTGTAGTTGAGTTTCACAGGTGCGTGTTCTTATCATATCTCAAGGTGGGTGTTACACTTTGGAGATAACTTGTTCGTGTTTTATTGTTGTGACAAAGACTTGATGATTCTAGCAAAGGTGTGTTATCTACAAACTGAAGGTGCTTAATGTTAACATTTGCTATCACTTTAAGGAGTTACGTTGTAGTGCTCGGTGTCTCATATATAGTTGAGGATTTATCATGAGATTGGATAGGTTTCATCTACTTATACTTTCTAGTTTAGTATGAGTTTGGAGTCACGTGGATAGTGTAAGACATAAGATGCAAGTTTGGGAAATTCAACTTCTTCATCAAATTCGTTATACTCAGTTTTCTTCATCAGTGATCATTACATAGAGCCTACAGAAGTGAAGAATCAAGAGATGGTAAACATATTAGTTTCAAGGGAAGTTTATTGTTTAATTGTTTAACCAACTACATGCACCATTTAAGGGGAAGTTTTTCATTACTACTTCTAGTCATTATTAATACGACTAGTTTAAAATTTCTATTGTCTTGAGTTCATTTTTCTCAAGCTTTTTGGTGTTCTTCATGGAGGGTAATTCAAGACATTGGAAAGATTGGATTGAAAGTTTTGATATATGATGTGGGGTAGTGACGATCAAAGTTGCATATCTTTTCATGTTCCTTATTAGATGATTACAAAAAGGGGAAGAAGACTACAGAGATATGATTTGCAGCTTATTTATATGTGGTGACATGTTCAAGAAGATCTTAAGTCAAGGGGAAGCATTGAAGATTGTTTCATTCATGGAGATAGTTTTGTAGTATCAAATAGGGGAAGATTGTTGGGAATTATTGATTTGATGATTATAAAACTACATGTGCTTATATGAAGAAGAATGAAAGTACTTCTGATGCAAAGTCGATGCGTGGGAATTGCACCAGGCTTTACCTCTCAAGGGATCTTGAGAAGCTTACAACCCCCACCAGGCAGTGTATCTGATCGTTGTAGTATAGTATAGTGACAAGTACCGGGGGATTGATCGTTCAACTCAGGAATACTGTCGTTAGGATTGAAAATTAGTCTAACTAGGTCTAAAGGTGAAGGATGATTCTTTTTGTGTTTTTAAATTTATGGAAAGCAAGTAAAATTCTCGGGTATTGGAAGAAGGGGCGGAATTAGTTGTTAATCAACTAACCCAAAAGCTACTAATTAAACTAATAAACAAGAAAAGTAAACTAAGGTTCTACAAGGGATGTGAAGCATGTCTACCTATGATATGTTACTCCTTGCTAACTATCCAATTCTACCTATTGAATTGTCACACCTTGTTTTAATTGACGGGTTGTATTCCTTAATACCAATCATGGGGTGGCGTACTTACTTCCCCAATTCTATAAGCTCCTACTTCACTCCTATGTCGAGCCGGCTAAGAAGCTCCTAGCATGGGATCACTAGAATTCGCTCATGCATTAAATACAACCATAAAAACCTAGTACACGTCGGTTCATGTTTCTTAAGACGTTCAAGCAAGTTACACAATGGAGATCTGCCAGTTTTCTTAAGCCTAACATCAAATTCATTCAATTAAACAAGAGACAATAGGAATCTAGAATTATAAACTAAACCAATTAGACCTATCAATGTGTCACACCCTAATTGATGAAGATAGACACAAACATCAACAAGGAATCAATAAGATATAATCAATTATATACAAGTTTCACATAATCATAAGTAGACACAAGGTGAATTAGCAAAACATAATCAAAGAAGAGCAAACAACAATAATAATGAAAGACGTAATTGAGATAGAATTATCAAACCAATACATGATGTTTATGGAGTGATTGAAACCCTCTAAGTTGCTGGAAAAACACCTACCTAAACCCAGGAATCGACCTTAGGGTTTAGGGCTTAAAAAAGTGAAGTTATGATGTTATATTTATAGGCTAATTTTCTGTCGGCCCATCTTGACGGCGTCAGCCCGTTACACTTGACGGCGTCACGACCATTTTTTCACCAAATTGTAGATCTCTTCGTCCTCTTCGCGTGGGCTTTTGAATCACCTAAATCCGAGTTCGTATGCAAAAGTTATGACCAAAACAATATCAGCTACTCCGCGCGCAAGTTTTGACAAGTTAACACGTGACGGCCTTGGGTGACGCCGTCACGTTTCTTCTAGATCGTCACCACTTTTACTCGTGACGGCGTCATCAAAATGCTCTTGACGCTGTCAGGTACTGTTCCCAAAAAGGAAAATTAAGAATTTGCCGTTTTCTTCACTTTTATGCTCCAAAAACGTCCAAAATGCTTCCTTTTCCAGAATTCACTCCAAAAGTACCTAAAATCACAAAAGGAACGATTTAGGGCAATATTTAATCAAATAAATTCAATTCCGGGCTTAAATGACCCCCTAAAAATGGTTCATTTTTCGCCTTATCATATATCCCTACACTTGAGATTTGCTTGTCCTCAAGCAAATAAGCTTTTCCACAAAAAAAAAAAAAAAAAAAAAAAAAAGTTAGGGGTCATTTAACACTAATATAAAAGTAATTACAACAAATGATCATTCCACCTTAGTCAAAACAAGCACGGAAATTATACACTAGCACCTCACATTAAGTATTTGGATACTCTCATCTCTCGGGTGTTGTAAATTTATATGTCATAATAGGAAATGGAGAAATATCACTCTCAACCTGTCATAGCAAATAGATTACCATAGGCTTGGGAAATGATCAAACCTCCACCACTTGGCGTAAGCACCTAGGATAAACTATCAAAGAGGTCTTTTAAAGGGTCATAACGTTAGGTGTAGGGGATATGGAAGACACGGTTTTGTTGGATAAACGGATATTTTACTGGTGGCAAGTCAATTGTCTTAGTTAACTACATGTACAATGAGGCGTTGCTAAGCCAAGACTCGACTTAACTTAAACTAACTACGACTCTTTTTGGATTTTTTTTTCAAGACACTATTTGACTTAAACATAAATAAAAGAAACGGATGGTAGCCCGTATGTTTTTCTCTTTTCTTTTTCTATTTTATTTTTTCTTTTATTCGGTTTTTTTTTTTTTTTTTTTTTTTTTTTTTTTTTTTTTTTCATACACTTTTACTCTGCCATCCAAAATAATACGTCAAAGGGAGCTCGTTTCCTCCCTACACTTGAGCTTTTACATACTTTACAATCAACTATTCTAATGACTCGAATCAAGATAATCAAGACACTTGGAGTACTTTTAAATATTAACGCACATATGGGGGTAATATATGATGTTCTTCCCCATTACTCCATAACACAAGTACTTTACCCATGAGTCCCAATTGACCCAAAACAATATGTACAAGGTATGATTCGACTTAGCAACCATGTAATCAATTAGACAACTAACAAAGGGTTTAAACAATTAATAATAATGCACTAAAGATGAGTGCATACAAGGAAGGCTAAGGCGATTTAGTTGCACATTTGGGGTGGATTGTAAAAAAATTCTTCCTTAAAGTAAAATGCTTAAAGTTAGAAACGAAAAGATAGGCTCGGAGGGGTGTACTAGGGGTATCGTGTACTAAAAATGAGTACAACACAAAGGTGTTGGAGAATTACATGACCTATGAAGTCAATGTAATTATATTACAGGTGTAGAACAAGGGTTATCCTAATGCCTCTTATCATGTAGTAAATCCTAACTACACGAATGTAGTCTCACTAGCGGTCTCGGGATGCATCGCTACCACAAGTTCTAGAATCTAAATGCTACCGGTACACTCATAAGCACCAACAATTAATGCTTTTTCCTAAAGATCTAAGGGCGAACCTCACATATTTGGGGTGAAAATTTTTGAGTGGTATGGTTTTTGTGCTAGTCATACAAATCATCCATGAGACGCTTATTAAGACTAAAGTTTCACTCCTACATGTTACAAAAAATTTTAAATTTGGTGCTAAAATTGCCCTAACAAATATTTCTCTCAGTTTTATTACACATTCACTATCAAACAAAACAAAAACCAAGTGGAGTAATAGTTTCTAATATACCCTCCCTACACTTAAACAGAACATTGTCCCCAATGTTCTAGATAAAAGATGTAAAAGTAAAAATAAATAAGAATGAAAGAAACTAATACTCCCCTGATTCGTTCACCATGGATAATATGACAACATGGTTAAATCTACCTCCAAGAAGATGAACGTTGAAAGCTTCCCTCCAGAAATATAAATCATCTTCTTGTCCTCTAATCAACAAACACAAAAACCAAAGCATCAAACCGAACAAAAATCACAACTAGATGTAATTCCAGACTTAGAAATAGAAACAAGACAAAGCAACAAAAGGATATGATACTTGTGGAATGAATTACAAATAGGAACTTATAAAACATATCCACAATTATTGACACACAAACAAGATAGAATATATGCTAATCATGAATTGTGAAGTTTTCATGTTCGAATTTAGTTCTTTTTAACAAAATATAAATTTCCCTACACTTATCTTTTTGTAGAATACCTTTATATGCAATTAGGACGAGGTTAAAAAACAAAATAAAGCATTTTCACAAATTATTCGAAACATGAAAATTAAACAACTATGATTAAGCATATATGACACAAACAAACAAATAAAATAAAAACATCAAACAATTAAAAAAAAATAGGTTGCCTCCCAAGAAGCGCTTGTTTTTGTTCGAGTCATGAGCCTGACTCTACCCTTATTTAACGGAAATATGGGAGGTTTTCCCTACACTTAGGATTAAGTGTGGGTGGAAGTAGTGATACACACCCTTAGGGTGGAAATATGCCACGTGAGGTAAAGGGGGTGAGTGAATGGCTTCCATCATCCTAAAACTACCCGGATAATATTGGTTGATGGGTGGGTCGGTTCCTCTTTTGTCTCCTAGATGTATATCTAAGGATGAAAAGTTGTGTAAAGGTTGAGGTTCCGGTTCATCAACATTAGGAAATTCCCTAGAACTAGGAGTAAGGTTATCACTACAAGTATTCAAACCTATATCCTCTAGTGGTGCTTGGTCCAAGGGTTCTACCTCAATTGGGGTTCCTATAGTCTCATCTACTTCTTCTGGGTAAGCCATGGCGGTGTATGTGCCTCAAATGATGGTAGGACTTGTGGGGTACTTTGTGGGCTTGGATTATCCACCTCATCCTCCATTGTATCTAGATTACCTATGTGTTTATTTTGGACTATGATATTAGGCGCCATTGATGCGTGGGGATTTGCACCAGGCTTTACCTCTCAAGGGATCTCGAGAAGCTTACAACCCCCACCAGGCAGTGTACCTGATCGATGTAGTATAGTATAATGACAAGTACCGGGGGATTGATCGTTCAGCTAGGAATAGTATCGCTAGGATTAGAAAACCTAAAGACTAGGTCTAGAGATGAGGGATGATTCTTTTTTGTATTTTTATATTTTTTTGAAAGCAAGTAAAAATCTCGGGTTTGAAGGAGTTTGGCGGAATTAGTTGCTAGTCAACTAACCCAATACTAAAGATGCAATCAAAATAAAATACTAAAAATGAAAACAAACTATATTAAACTAAAGTTGTGAGCAATATGTGGGAGAAATGTGTTTACTTAGATTTCACTACTCCCTAGATATCTTTTACACGTTAATTACTTGTTATAGTTGCGTGGATGACGGATTGTATTCCTTAATACCATTCATGGGGTGGCGTACTTACTTCCCTAATCCTATGAGCGCCTACTTCACTCCTATGTCGAGCCGGCTAAGAAGCTCCTAACATGGGATCATTAGAATTTACTCATGCATTAAATACAACCAATAAAACCTAGTACACATCGGTTCATGTTTACTAAGACATTCAAGCATGTTACACAATGGAGATCTGCAAGTTTTCTTAAGCCTAACATTGAAATCATTCATCCAATACAACCATAAACAAGTAATCAACACATAATTAACATCTAGGTTTCATTAGATCCAAGCAAACACAAGATAGATCTAGCCTAGCATGTTGAAATCAAGACAAGTAAAAGATATAATCAACCAACACAGAGACATATTGATTGAATTAAGAGAAGACTTATCTCAATAGCACATGAAAGGATTCAAGGGATGAAAACCCTTGAAAGTACTATAAAATATGAGCTAGGGTTTACAAAGTTCGGCCCTAGTTTCTCCACACAAGTTCATCTCCTTATGAATGAAAAATAGAAAACTATATATAGAGTTTGATAGGTGACGGCGTCAAGAACAAATGTCTGACGCCGTCATCTCGCCACCAAATAGTTCCTCGGACTGCCTAGATCTGGGTCTGACGCCGTCATGTGTACACCTTATGCAGGCCATCACCAAATTAACTCTTGACGCCCTTGTTGTGACGCCATCAGGTTTGCACTGGGTCATCACCACTTTTACTCTTGACGCCGTCAGGATATTCCTCTTGACGCCGTCAGGTACTGTTCTCAGCTTGCAAAATTAAGTCTTTGCCGTTTTCTTCACTTTTATGCTCCAAAAACGTCCGAATTGCTTCCTTTTCCATATTTCACTCCCAAAGTACCTAAAATCACAAAAGGAACGATTTAGGGCAATATTTGATCAAATAAATTCAATTCCGGGCTTAAATGACCCCCTAAAAGTGGTTCATTTTTTGCCTCATCATATACCCTTACACTTGAGATTTGCTTGTCCTCAACCAAATGCGCTTTCATTCTAATCAAAATACAAGTTATGGGTCATTTAACACTAATATAAAAGTAATTACAACAAATAATCATTCCACTAAAGACCGAAGACAAGCACGGAGGTCATACACTAGCAACTCACAAATAGTGTTTAGATACTCACATCTCTCGGGTGTAATAAAGTATATATCACAATATGGAAACGAAAAATATCTCTCACTACCTGTCATAGCAAAATAGATTACATAGGCTTGGGAAAGGATCAAACCTCCACCACATGGCGTAAGCACCTGGATAAACTATCAAAGAGGTCTTTTCAAAGGGTTGTAACGTTAGGTGTAGGGATATGAAATACACGGTTTTTGTTGGATATGGGCAGTCTTTACTGGTGGCGAGTTAACAATCTTGGTTAATTACATGTACAAAATGGCATTGCTAAGCCAAGACTCGACTCGACTTAAGCTAATAAATGAAAAATAACAAAAACATAAAATGAATATAGAATGAAACGGGATGGTAGTCCGTATGTTTTTTCTCTTTTTCTTTTTCTATTTTTTTTTTTTTTTTTTTTTTTTTTTTTTTTGTGTGTGTGTGCATACACTCTTACCCTACCATCCAAAATAATACATCATAGGGAATGAAAATTCCCCTTACACTTGAATTTTTACATACTTTACAATAAACTAATTTAATGACTCGAATTAAGATAATTAAAACACTTGGAGTACTTTTAAGATTAACGCACATACGGGGGTAATATATGATGTTCTTCCCCATTACTCCATAAAATAAGTACTTTACCCATGAGTCCCAATCGTCCCAAAACAATATGTACAAGGATATGACTCGACTTAGCAACCATGTAATCAATTAGATAATTAACTTAGGGTTTAACAAATAACAATAATGCACTAAAGATGAGTGCATACATGGAAGGCTAAGGCGATTTGATTGTACATTTAAGTGGGGTGTAACAAATTCTTTTTTCAAGTAAAATGCTTAAAGTTAGAAACGAAAAGATAGGCTCGGAGGGGTGTACTAGGGGTTTCGTGTACTAAAAATGAGTACAACGCTAAGGTGTGGGAAAAATTAATTGACTTAACTAGCCAAGTAATATGACTTAAATGGTCAAGTAATTATGATACGGGTTTAACACAAGGGTGATCCTAATGCCTCTTATAATGTAGTAAATCCTACTACACGAATGTAGTCTCACTAGCGTTCTCGGGATGCATCACTAACACAAGTTCTAGAATCTAAATGCTACCGGTACACTCATAAGCACTAACAGTAAATGCTTTTACTATCAAATCTAAAGGCGAACCTCACATATTTGGGTGGAAAATTTTTCTGAATGGTACGGTTTTGTGCTAGTCATACAATCTCCTATCCATGAGACGCTTGCTATGGCTAAAGTTTCACTCCTAAATTTTGTAAAAAATTTTAAATTTGGCGCTAAAATTGCACTAACAAGTATTTCTCATAGTTTTATTACACATCTACTATCAAACAAACAAACTCAAGCGAAAGTGTATCTGTAAGGTATCATCATTTTACCCTCCCCTTACACTTAGGATGAACATTGTCCCCAATGTTCAAGTAAAGAATGTAAAAGTGAAATAAGTAAAACAAATGAAATCAAATACTCCCCTGATTCGCTCGGTATGGATAATAAGGTGGCCAGGTTAGATCTTCCTCCAAGAAAATGAACAATCAAAGCTTCCCTTCCAGAATAATAATCATCTTCTTGTCATACATAACATGTATATCCTGAGAATACAGACAAGGCAACCTCGCATAAAATCGGCGACAATCTACATATGCTAATAAAACCTAGAAAACAAAATAAGATATAATGCTTGTGGAATGATGTTTGCAGATTTCCTGGAGATTATAAAACTAATAATTCAACAAAAACTTTAAGACTCCGTTAGAAAAACAAAACTGGTAAAATTTCCAGATTTTTTCACGTGACGCCGTCAAGAGTAAACTTGTGACGCCGTCAGAAGTGACCTGCAGAAATTCTTATGTTAAGTTTCTGGAAAAACTTGGTCCTACTTCCTCGAAAATCCTGCAAAACATCATTATGACTCGATACAAGCATTTGACTCTAACAAATACGAATATACATGTTCACTTAATATTGTGGAGAATCATGATCGGTTTGTTTCTTAAAAACATATTTGGGGTTTCCCCTTACACTTATCTTTTGCAAAAATACCTTTGGGTGAAGTTAAGACTAGGCCAAACAACAAAGTTGAGTATTTTCACTTTTTAGTTTTGAAATATGATCTACCAACAATAAAAATAAAGAATGCATACGGAAGCAAATAACAAACAAACAAAATAAAAATCGCACAGAACATGGGTTGCCTCCCAAGAAGCGCTTTTCTTTATTTACGAGTCTTGTAGCTAGACTCAAGGTCATGGGTTACCGTGTGTCACTTATGCTCACATAACCAAGCGTGAGCCATCTGATAGTCGCCTCATCTTTCTTATAATCATATCCTAAATGTAAACATCCGCGATAGTACCTTTTATTCTTTTCATGAGTATATTTAAGCCCTTTTCTCTTATCATTCTCACTTAGCATTTCTATGGGCGGATACCTACTACACTTCTCCATGGAAAAATCCTTGAACCTAGGGTGTGCATGGGGCATTTGGTAGACAAAATCTTCATCCCCATCCGAGAATGTAATTAACCCTTCCATAAGTTTTTCATCGAGGTTGGTCAACCTTTTGAAAGGTCTCCTAAACACAATTTGGGTTAACTTATTGTCAATAAATTCTCCTAGATTCTCCATAACCATGAACCCAGTAAGATAAGCAAAGCTTCCTACAAACACATGCAATGATATTGCCCTAGCAATGATATTATCTCCTTTATATTCTAACTCATCTACCATGATTTTATTATATTCATTACGCGAGATTATGTTCATTGGGATAGATGAGTTAAGGTAGGCGTTAAAGCTCCTAAATCAAATCTTACAAGGAAATTGCATATTGAATGAACTATCACTCTCAATCCTTGTTCTAGGGTCGACATGCCTAAGAGGGTTCACTTCATCTTCCATCCTATCCTCATTAATCACATCACCATCATCAAGATCCTCATCGGAGTCTGAATAGTAAAAAGGACTAGCCCTATGGTCATCATCATGGTCAGACTCCTCTAACTCAAAATTATTGTCAAAGTGGTGGTTAGGCGAGAGGTTAGGTGGGTTCGCATTTTCCACTAAAGGGATTGGGGCGGGCATTTGGAAAATCCTACGACGAAAAACACGAATAACAGGAATCAAACGATCAATGTTATTGTTATCCATTGGGATAGTTTACGAACAAAGGAAACAAAGAAATCAGATAGACTAAAGAGAACTTAAAAGTAAAAATAAAATCTTACTAAAAAGGAATCTAGCAAGTAGACCTAATAAAAAGAGATTCTAACCTAGACAATAACTATTCCCTGGGCTGCGGCGCCAAAAACTTGATGCGTGGGGATTCGCACCAGGGTTTACCTCTCAACGGATCTCGAGAAGCTTACAACCCCCACCAGGCAGTATACCTGATCGATGTAGTATAGTATAATGACAAATACCGGGGGATTGATCGTTCATCTAGGAATAGTGTCGTTAGGATTAGGAAACCTAAAGACTAGGTCTAGAGATGAGGGATGATTCTTTTTTGTATTTTTATATTTTTTTTGAAAGCAAGTAAAAATCTCGGGTTTAAAGGAGTTTGGCGGAATTAGTTGCTAGTCAACTAACCCAATACTAAAGATGCAATCTAAATAAAATACTAAAAATGAAAACAAACTATATTAAACTAAAGTTGTGAGCAATATGTGGGAGAAATATGTTTACTTAGATTTCACTACTCCCTAGATATCTTTTACACGTTAGTTGCTTGTTATAGTTGCGTGGATGACGGATTGTATTCCTTAATACCATTCACGGGGTGGCGTACTTACTTCCCCAATCCTATGAGCGCCTACTTCACTCCTATGTCGAGCCGGCTAAGAAGCTCCTAACATGGGATCATTAGAATTTACTCATGCATTAAATACAACCAATAAAACCTAGTACACATCGGTTCATGCTTCCTAAGATGTTCAAGCATGTTACACAATGGAGATCTGCCAGTTTTCTTAAGCCTAACATTGAAATCATTCATCCAATACAACCATAAACAAGTAATCAACACATAATTAACATCTAGGTTTCATTAGATCCAAGCAAACACAAGATAGATCTAGCCTAGCATGTTGAAATCAAGACAAGTAAAAGATATAATCAACCAATACATAGACATATTGATTGAATTAAGAGAAGACTTATCTCAATAGCACATTGAAGGATTCTAGGGATGAAAACCCTTAAAGTACTGTAAAATATGAGCTAGGGTTTACAAAGTTCGGCCCTAGTTTCTCCACACAAGTTCCTCTCCTTATGAATGAAAAATAGAAAAGTATATATAGAGTTTGATAGGTGACGGCGTCAAGAACAAATGTCTGACGCCGTCATCTCGCCGCCAAATAGTTCCTCGGACTGCCTAGATCTGGGTTTGACGCCATCATGTGTACACCTTATGCAGGCCGTCACCAAATTAACTCTTGACGCCCTTGTTGTGACGCAGTCAGGTTTGCACTGGGTCGTCACCACTTTTACTCTTGACGCCGTCAGGTACTGTTCTCAGCTTGGAAAATTAAGTCTTTGCCGTTTTCTTCACTTTTATGCTCCAAAAACGTCTGAATTGCTTCCTTTTCCAGATTTCACTCCCAAAGTACCTAAAATCACAAAAGGAACGATTTAGGGCAATATTTGATCAAATAAATTCAATTCCGGGCTTAAATGACCCCCTAAAAGTGGTTCATTTTTCGCCTCATCAGCCATCCAACTAGATATCTCAACATGAGTATATTCATCCCCTAACAAACTTGTTTCATAATCCTTCAAATTTGTTGTCAATTGATTTGTTATGTTGTTTGTCGGGTTGTCTAATCTATAATAATATTGGGCACAATCTTCTATGGCATCCCATGCTTCTTCAGCATTTAATTCTCTAAAGTCCCCATTGGCAAAATCCTTAATGCACATTTGGTCACATCGGTCGACACGATAGTAAAAGGTTTGGGTTAGAGATGCTAAAGCGAAACTATGATGAGGGACTATTCGGAGTAAATTTTTAAAACGAGTCCATGCATCATATATGGGTTCATCTCGATATTGATTGAACATCAAGATGTCATTAGGGTAGAATGGATTTCGTGGTCGGTAGTATGGTAGATTCGCATTCTCCATAATGGTGAAAGGAAGAGTCAATGGAAAGGTTTCTACGAACAAATACACAAAGAAAAGATAGACTACGGGAAAGCTAATAAAAAGAAAATAAAAATCTCACTAAAAAGGAATCTAATGAGTAGACCTAATCAAAATAAATTTCAACCTAAACAATAACTATTCCCCGGGCTGCGGCGCCAAAACTTGATGCGTGGGAATTGCACCAGGCTTTACCTCTCAAGGGATCTTGAGAAGCTTACAACCCCCACCAGGCAGTGTACCTGATCGTTGTAGTATAGTATAGTGACAAGTACCGGGGGATTGATCGTTCAACTCAGGAATAGTGTCGTTAGGATTGAAAATTAGTCTAACTAGGTCTAAAGCTGAAGGATGATTCTTTTTGTGTTTTTATATTTTATGAAAAGCAAGTAAAATTCTCGGGTATTAGAAGAAGGGGCGGAATTAGTTGTTAATCAACTAACCTAAAAGCTACTAATTAAACTAATAAACAAGAAAAGTAAACTATGGTTCTACAAGGGATGTGAAGCATGTCTACCTATGATATGTTACTCCTTGCTAGCTATCCAATTCTACCTATTCAATTGTCACACCTTGTTTTAATTGACGGGTTGTATTCCTTAATACCAATCATGGGGTGGCGTACTTACTTCCCCAATTCTATAAGCTCTTACTTCACTCCTATGTCGAGCCGGCTAAGAAGCTCCTAACATGGGATCACTAGAATTCGCTCATGCATTAAATACAACCATAAAAACCTAGTACACATCGGTTCATGTTTCTTAAGACGTTCAAGCAAGTTACACAATGGAGATCTGCCAGTTTTCATAAGCCTAACATCGAATTCATTCAATTAAACAAGAGACAATAGGAATCAAGAATTGTAAACTAAACCAATTAGACCTATCGAAGTGTCACACCCTAATTGATGAAGATAGACACAAACATCAACAAGGAATCAATAAGATCTAATCAATTATATACAAGTTTCACATAATCATAAGTAGACACAAGGTGAATTAGCAAAACATAATCAAAGATGAGTAAACAACAATAATAATGAAAGACATAATTGAGATAGAATCATGAAACCAATACATGATGTTTATGGAGTGATTGAAACCCTCTAAGTTTCTGGAAAAACACCTACCTAAACCCAAGAATCGACCTTAGGGTTTAGAGCTTACAAAAAGTGAAGTTATGATGTTACATTTATAGGCTAATTTTCTGTCGGCCCATCTTGATGGCGTCAGCCCATTACACTTGATGGCGTCACGACCATATTTTCACCAAATTGTAGATCTCTTCGTCCTCTTCGTGTGGGCTTTTGAATCACCTAAATCCGAGTTCGTAGGCAAAAGTTATGACCAAAACAATATCAGCTACTCCGCGCGCAAGTTTTGACAAGTTAACACGTGACGGCCTTGGGTGACGCCGTCACGTTTCTTTTGGATTGTCACCACTTTTACTTTTGACGGCGTCATCAAAATGCTCTTGACCCCGTCAGGTACTGTTCCCAGAAAGGAAAATTAAGACTTTGCCGTTTTCTTCACTTTTATGCTGCAAAAATGTCGAAAATGCTTCCTTTTCTAGAATTCACTCCAAAAGTACCTAAAATCACAAAAGGAACGATTTAAGGCAATATTTAATCAAATAAATTCAATTCCGGGCTTAAATGACCCCCTAAAAACGGTTCACTTTTCTCCTTATCAAAAGTACTTCTGCTGAACCAAAGTACTTCTGATGTAAAGTACTTCTGCTGAACCAAAGTACTTCTGATGCAAAGTACTATCTGCTGAACCAAAAGTACTTTGAATCCAAGTACTTATGCTGCAGTATTTGAAGAAGAATGAAATACAAGGGCTTAATATGACAAAAAGGAAAGTTACAAAAATATGGAGATTTTAGAAGATTATAGAGAATATTTACTTGCCTAATTATCAATGTTGCAAAAATCGTGAATCGGTCCTGAGGCGATCGGGGGCCGAGTTGCGTTTTTTAGCCCATTAATCGGCCCAAAACCTTGTAATCGCTGATTAATCGGCCGACTTCCTTACAAATGTCTCCAAGTTCCAGGGCCTTGTAGCTTTGAATCGGCGATTACAAGGCCTTGTAGGCCGTTTTTTGCAACATTGCTAATTATATTTATAACACCCCCAAAATCGATCAATACAGCGGAAGACTTAAAATGTCAGCGGAAGACTTTTGGGGTATTATATCGTGGATCTTTGTCACAATTATAGAAAACGATTCAAGTGATCGTTTTAAGTTTTATTTAAAATACCAAATATTCATAATTTCAAGAGGTTTCATTATTCAACAACAAGTTTTAATTCAAAGAGAAATAAACATTTCTTTATTTGCCCACTTCTTGCCTTTTCCATCCATTCCATTTAGTTACCTGAGATAAACATGCTAAAAGTCAACAAAAGTTGAGTGAAATTCATAGGTTTATAATTAAGAGTTTGAGCACAAGAGATAGGTGCTTATTGTATATAGATACGAATAAACAAGTTAGAAATCACATTCATTATTGCCTTAAGCTCATGACACTCAACGATTCAACAGACATCAATATTTTCAGTAATAATGATGTAAAATATATAGCCCCCAAGATAGGTATTTGCCAGTAACGTATGATATTCAAATAAAGTGCATTTGGTGACTTTCCTCTAGCAACCAAATGAGGATTGTCAATCCCTAATAGATCCATCCACAATTATTTACGTTCACCTTTTAAGTGATTAAGGTTCATGATCGAGGGACTTTTGGCAATAGCTACTTAAGCAATAATAATATCAGGAAAAGACTTGTGTTCGGTTTTTGAGCATGTATCCCCCCCCCCCCCCCATAAAAATAAGTTAAATGTGGGGTATGAACTCACATTAGTAGTACAGTAGAACAAATGTAATCTCAACGATGCAAGGCAACGGCTTCACACACAACCTATAAGATATGGCACGTTTTAGTTCTTAAGTCTCATTTTATTACGAACGTTTATTACTATTAATTACGAATAATCCATAAAGAGCATAGGCGATGTGTTACGTCGTATATAAAATAGATAATGGTTACGTATTGTTTTATCGTCTAAATTTAATTATCGTTATATAAATTTTATCGTCTAAATTTAATATGAAATTTATTATTTTTAAAAAAAATCAATATTACTATTAAATCCTTTAAGTTTCTCCAATTTACACATTTTACCCTTAACGGAAAACATTTACGTCGTTAGTCCCAAAATTATATATATTTAGGTTTTAAGTCCAAGTATATCAATATTTACATTTTTCAATCCCAAGTTTCAATATTAACAGTTTATACCCTAAGAAAACAGTTTTTATACTTTTTACCCCAAAGTTTGCATGTTTGACACTTTTAGTCCCTATCTCTCGAAAATTTGCAAATTTAGTCCAAAAATTACCAAATTTAAAACTCAACATTTTTATTATTTTAATAAGCTCAGAAAGTGTAAATTAGCTTATTCCAACAGCTTATTAGCTTATTTTCACTATTTTTCACTAAATGGGCCTAACGAGCCAAAATTTAAGGCCCGTTAACAAGTTTTGATCCAAGGGGTTTGGGGGAACTTTGGTTTTTATCAAAATCCATCATTTTAAGTCCTAATTTCATTTCAAAAGTGCTTTTTCACCCAGCTTATCATAATAAGCTAAAATTAGCTTTTTGGGCTTATCGGCCCACATAAGGTTTTTAATTTCTGAAAACTCGTTTAACTTTAGTCTCGTTCAAGTGATCAAACCAAGTTGTTAAGTCGAATAAATTACCATTCTCGTTAGTATACCAAGTAAACAAATAGTTCGTATAAAAATATTAGGGGGTCGTGTGTCAAATTTAGAAATGGTGAGGTCAAAGTGTAGCCACAAACTCAACGCGTATAACTTGTGAAAGTTGAAAAATATTCTAAGTCTTTTAGTGAAAATCGTATAGGTCCACTTAACTTAGAAATGTGTGATTTTTAGAGTGTATATGTTAATATATCTTCGAATCTTTTATAGGTTCTCGTTTATGACTTATCCAAGAAATAGTATGATACATAAAATATATACGTTGCTTTTATGATTTACGATTTATAAGCTTCAAGTGTTTGTGCACAATATCAACATACGTATATATAAATAGAAAGAGAGGTTCAAGTTCTCACCTCACCTATAAAAGGTGGCGTAAAAACAAGTGTAAGGTTCGTGTAATGGTACAAATGCTTCGTGGTTCACTTCACGTTCCACCAAGGTTCAAGAGGCTCCAATCTTGGCTTCCTAGGTTCACTTCGAGGCGTGGTGCTCTTGGCGATTTGTTTGTCCCTCCACAGCTCCTACTCGTTACTATTTTTGGTGTAATGGTTCGTTTATGTGCATGTAACATTTTGTGATTTGCATAGGAGGCTTATATAGGCAGTATTTTGAAGGGTAGAAACAAGATAGGCTCACAAGTATTGGTGTAAGCATGTGAGGGCGAATAGTAATGCCACAAACAATGCCAAATCGATTTTGTACATGGCTAGATCTTGTGAGATATCATTCCTGTTCATTCCTGACAATCCCATGGTGTTTAGGGTTCGGCTACATGTCATAGGGGAGCGAGGGTGGCAAGAAAGGAAAAACATGCCACGTTTAGACTTATGATTCGCCTTAAACTAGTTATCTTTTATTTCTCAACCACTTGTGAATGGTCAATAGTAAAGTCAAACTAATCAAGACAAATGCTTCCGTGAAATACAGTGTTTTCCCGGGTCGTAATGTCCCAACGAGGTGTGCGATGTTTTATTATAAACGAATCTGTGATTGAGTGAATGTGAACAGGGATATGAATAAGTGTGTGTGTGTGTGTGATTAAACTAGGGTTTTATAACTTAAATAACTATTAGAATGATTATGTAAAAGCTAGGTATCTAAAACGTTTAAACGTACACCAATTTAAAATCAGACGCGATTGCGTACTGAGAAAAAGGTGAGTTTTAAGAAAAATAAACTACAAGGGTTGAAATTGAAAATTCTACAAACTTAAACTTAAAATAAAATTAAACTAAAAAGAAAACTATTTTTAAGATTATTATATCATTTATTATTAATTATTTAATTAAAAACTTATTTAACTATTTAATTAAAACTAACTTAATTAAAACTAAAAATAATAAACACTACAAATTAAACTAAAAACTTATAAAAATATTTTCTAAACTTAAAAATGAACTTGACGAAAGTATAAAAAATAAAAATAAATATTTTTGTCTTTTTATGAATTTTCTATTAATTAAAAACTATTTATCTTAATTATACTAATTAAACTATTTTAAATTAAAAATAATATTAAACTAACTTAGAAAATTATGAAAAAATTTATAAAACTATATTATGACTTATAAAAGCTATAAAAAATATAAAAACTAGGTGTTGCTATATAAAAATTAATTATGCTATTTATAACTTAATTATTAATTAATTACTAATAAAACTATTATTAATTCTAATAAATATCAAATGACAATATAAAAATCTAAGAAAATTATTTAAATTACTTTAATATATAAGGAAATTAATAAAAATATAAAAACACAACTTACTTAATAAAAATGTAAAAATGAAAATTAAAATTAAATTATATTAAATAGAAACTATCACTTACTATTATATTGGTTTTTCTTGATTTTTATTTTACAAAACTATATTATATATAAAAATAAGTAATTTTTGTAAAAACATCTAATTTCTAGCTTATTAATAAGCACTGTGGAAGCTTATTGCTTCCACAGTTGACTTTTGTTGACTGAGATGGGAAATAAGCTCAAATGAGCTTGTGTGGGACCCACTATGGTATATTCTGGTTCAAATAAGTCTTATGGACTTGTCAAAACTTAAATTGGTCAAATAAGCTCAGTAGATAAGCTAATAAGCACAATTAAGCTAATCCAAAAACTGAATTCTACTCAGAATGGGGACAAGATTCAAGGGTATTTCTAGGTGGGGTCCACTGAGTACCAGGTCAATCCAAAGGTTAATCTAGGATCTCTACTAGGAGGGGGGTTGGAAAAACCTATTTATAGGGTGTGGGGCCCACTGAGATGGCCACAAAACACCACCAAAGTGGTGGTGTTGGCCTGATATCTAGTGTGCAGGGGAGATGTTCTCCCTGCAAGCAAGTTTGGGCTTGAGTGGGACCCAGTAGAAAAATCCTAAAAGTATAAGGATTGTTGAATCTTAAAGATGGACTGGTAAATTAATACTACAAAAAGTTTCAATGCCTAAAACCTATTCCTAAATTCTAAACAATTATCCCAATATTTGAGAAAATCTGAGATGCACAAATTGACTTTTTAGTGAAACTTACTAGTTTGACTTATGTGAAATTCTATGGATCACTACAGATTGTATAAGTTATATTAAGCTATTGTAGACCTAAAATAAGCTAAAGCTACAACTAATAAGGTAATGGGTGAGTTTGTGGATCACAAATCCCTCACAGTTAACTGTGAGGGGTGATCAATTGTGGTTTTGAATTTTGCTTTATATAAGACCTAAAAAGATGGTTGGACTGAGCTAGTATGAACCTGAGTTACTATTATGAATCACAAATTCACACATAAACTCAGTTAAACTCACTGAGCAAACCTGAGCCAAACACCCCTATTAAACCTGATGTGAAGATTTAACAAAACAACTCAGTGATTTAAACCTTAAATCTAACTCCTAACATTATATTGATATTATTAAAGATTAAATAAGCAAAAATCAATCATACCACAAACATATAACTCAAGTTTGTCAATTTTGAGTCATTCACTGTGAGATTTTCAATTTTTTAGCATTAAGTGAATCCAAAGAACAAGTGACTGAGTTAAACCTATATTATCAGTAACAAGTATCTAATAAACTTATAAGAACAATAATTAAATAATAACAAGCATGATCAAAGTAAAAACATAATATTGAAATATTACTTACAAAGGGTATATGACTGAGAAACCAAGAACCATTGAACCAAATCAATACCTAGTATCCCCCATAGGATTCTAATACCAAATTCAATCCAAATGAAACCTGCTCCTTTGCTTTTCCTTCTTGTTTTTATGAATTTTTTATTTATTTTCTATTTATTTGATTTTCTATGAATTTATGAGTTTAACTAATAAACTGAATTATAAGATATCAAAAAGCTTTTGTAAACTTTGTTAGAGCTTAAATAAGCTTATGAGATCATATAACAACAACAACTAACAACATACAACAACTTGAGATTTTTGAAATTTTAAGAAACTTGCATAAACTGAAACAGCAAAGGAAACTTGAAATTAACTTAGTTTAAAGATTGAAATACATGAAAATCAACTGAGTACAAGCTTGTTTAATTGAAATTATAACTGAATTCATAAACTACACTACATACGACCTAATTATCCTAAACCTAATCTAATACTTTATCTCCTCAGCTTTTTCTTCCATTTGTAGAGACTTCTGAGGTTAGTGGGACCCACTGGGGCATTTCCCACCACATATTGACCATTGATAAGGTCTGAGTAATCTTGGCCGTTTAAAATGATTTTTGGCGCGAAAAAGTCTTAGGTCACTTGTGGGTTACGTACGCGGGTTTTAAGGGTTTAATGAGGGTTTGGGAGTATGTGTGAGGTGGAGGGGAGTGGGTAGTGACTGGGGGTGTAGGTGGAAGAGTTGCAGAGCCATGTGGGGGGGGGGATGAGGTGGAAGATGGTGAATAGTAGGGCGGTTTAGGTGTGGGTTTGACCCAGTTTGACCGGAGGGAGTATATTATATTACTTTTGGGCCGGATGTGAGTGGGCTTGGATTACAAAAATAAAGGGAGTGGTGGGCTTGTTGTGTTGTATTGGATTTGGTATTAACATTATGGTCTGGTTTGGTTTATTACACACAAGGACCAATTTTGTAATTATTTAAAAGTTGAGGGCTGAATTGGTATTTTCCCAAATTTTATCATAAGGGCCTATCTTGCCAAGTGTGAATAGTAAAAGGGTATTTTTGATATATTTCATTTTTTAAAATACCCGGGGACTATAATTGACAAAACTGAAACTTGAGGGACTAAATGTGTAATTTATTCAAAACTTTCACCCAGGGACTAATAGTGACAATTATGAATTCCCTAGGACCCTTAATGATAATTTTTCCATTTTGAACACCCAGGGACTAAAACTGTCAAGTTTGAAACTTTGAGGGACCTGTTTTGCCAAACTGTGAAACTTCAGGGACCAATCATGTAAATTCACCAAACTTCACACCAAGGACCATTCCTGCAAAATATTATTAGTACAAGGACCAAAATTGAATTTCTCAAAGTTTTTACATCCCAGGGACCATTTCTGTCAATTTCCAAAGTACAGGGACTAAACTTGTAATTTTATGAAACTTTGCACCAAAGGACTAAATATGTAACTTTATGATTAAAAAGGACCTTTGATGACTTTTTCAAGTTTTAGAATGACCAGGGACTAGTTTTGACAATTTATGAAACTTGAGGGACTGAAACTGCCAATTATGCAAACTTTGTACGTTTTTCATTTGTTTTTGCATATTTTGTATTTGAAACATATAAAACACATTTCAAAGATATTTTAAGTATTTTGATACATATTTGAGTGTTTTTGTATGTTTTGGCAGTTCAGATTAGTATAAAATGATGAGTATTTAGACACTCATCAATCCCCCATACTAAACTATTGCTAGTCCCTAGCAATCTATTTGAGAAAAACTTAATGGATTTGAAAAAAACTCTTTACCAAAAGCCATCACTTCTGGAGTAGCCAGGTGTAAGAACTGTGGCTCACCTGATAACCGTGTGATTTTGAGCAAACCACCAGCTGTCAACGGATTTGATTAGTCTTTACCAAAAGCCGTTTGCTTCTGGACTAGCCAACTCTTGATGGAATAGTCAACATCTTGGTGAGCTGATTACCAATTATGGTTTTTCCACGGCCTTTACCACAAGCCATAATCTTGCGGGCTAGCCAACTCATTAGCTTTTGAGGATAATGGGGAGTTGAGAAACCATACAATTTTTGGCAAATTGCAAGCCATAAACGGGTTTGAGTTATCTTTACCAAGAACCGTTTGCTCCTGGATTAGCCAATCCTGTTGTGGGTTAGACATGGAGGATTGATACCATTTATTTCGTTCTAAGTGAGAAAAAATTTTAAAATTTTGGCTAAAATGGGGGTTCTTAATGGAACATGTGTTTAAATTCGTTAGAATAACGAATCTCCCCCCACACTTAGAACTGAATATTGTCCTCAATATTCAAAGTACCGGGTGTTAAACCGACACTTAGAACGTAAGAAGAAAATATTCCTTAGCCTTTATTTAAGATGTATATACATACAATTATTTTTTAAGATAAAACTTCTTAAATAGAAGCTATCACTATATGTACATTTTTTTTTATTTTTTTTTTTATTTATTTATTTTTTTTAGGATATATATATATATATATATATATATATATATATATATATATATATATATATATATATATATATATATATACAACATGTGGGGTATCTCCCCCACACTAGGGTGAAACATGGGTGAAAACCTATGTACATGCTACTGTTTTTGATTTCCGAGTCGCTAGCTTGACTCGACCCCGAATTAATTAGTCCATGGGGAAGTAAGTGGAAGAGACAATCTCAATCGGACTTTTATTTAAGACGTTTGGATAAACATTTGAAGCACGTGAAAGTTCCACACCGATGAGATATAATGACACCTGGCTCATAATTTATAAATGAGAATGCCGGGGTCAAAGATAATGTCCTCACTCCCGAAAGAGTGAAGAATAGGAGAAACCACGGAATATATGAAGAAAAGGAAGAAAATCATAATGAAAATCATGATTAACTCCTCGTCTTCAATAGGAGAATTCATTGTTTCATGAATCTCCTCGTTTAAGCTCATTTGATCAAGACATATTATGGGTATGTCTAGATCAAAATAAAAACTATCATACTCCGGTGGAGATATAATATGAGTGAGTTCATTGGAGAACTCCTTGTAAAGAGAATCATTCACCAGATGTAAATCCGTGAATTCATGTTCCTTTGTAGACTCATCACAATCCTCATTCTGAATATCAAAAATGGGATTATCAATCAAAATGAATTCAAATTCGAATTCAAATAGAGGATTGGTGATAGTAGTTTTGAATGCTTCAGGAACAAGGGGATGTAAATCTGTGAATTCTTGTTCCGCTGTGAACTCATCACAATCCTCATTCTGAATATCAAAGATTTGATTATCAGAAATCACAGTGAATTCAGATTCGAATTCATATAGAGGATTAGTGAGAGTAGTCTCGACTGCTTCGGGAACAAAATGATTATCATTCTCTTCTTCTGAGTTGACAAGCTCAGAAGGTAATTCCTCCACATAACTGATGTCTCCAGAAGATAAAGAATTTTCATCAGTATGTGAAGTACTAAGCTCGATGTTGGGATTAGAGTTTAAAAGATTTTTAGTTTTTCCCATATCGGCTTCAAAATCAAGAATATCATCATTACTTCCAGATAGAAGTGGAATGATGTGAGTGAGTTCCTTTGTAAAATCCTCATGAAGAGAATCAACATCAGAATGAGGCAGTGATGCTTCAACATACTCAATGTCTCCATAAGATATACAATCATGACTGGAATTAGAGACATTCTCAATTTGATCATTTGGATTATCAAGGGAGGTAGGAATATCACACATATGATCAAGAATTCCCTGTGACTCACTTGGGATTGGGACAAGGTTCTCAACACTAGACTTTATGAATTCGTCAGATTCCTTTGCAGGAATTGTGTCAAGATGCTCGTCCCCCATGTTCAGAGAGTGAGTGGGAACCTCGGGTGTGATAACATCATACAGAGGGAACTGAGAAGGACTAGCAGTAATGGATTCTACAAGTTCCATTTTTTCTACTGCTAGTGTTTCAGTTATATTCTTTTCTCCCTGTATATCCATGTAAGAAGTCTCAACAGATGAACTTGATGAATCTTTTTGAATGATAACAATGTTATCATCATCATCACTGTCATCATCGTACTCACAAAAAGCAGCATAGCGAATATTGGCACGTATTTTGGCTACTCTTTGCTCAGCAATTAAATCTTCCATGCTTTTCCCAGAATCTCATTCTTCAGCAAGTAATTTTGTGATAGATTTATCACGAGAATTTTGAATGAGTGGATATTGTGGAGGTGTGGATGTGTCAAAACCGGAAGGTTGACATTGATCATCATTATGAGGACCCCCACAATATACACAAAAAGAACTTGGATCATGGAGAAGCGACATATTAGCTAACTCCTCCCTAATGTTTTTAAGTTTTTCAAGAACCTCTATATAAGGGTCTTGCTGGATATGAGGAGTAGCTTGGTTCATTTGGTACTGTGGGTCTTGAAACGAATAGTCGTAATTGTTACAAGGAAATAGATTCCTTGTTTCACAATCAGAGCTAAAATGTGGACCTCCACAGTACTCACAACAGTAAAACTGTTGAGTCTGGCTTGGTGTATTTTGATACGAAGCATCATTGAGATTTGGATAATATGATTCTTGCTCGTATGAATGTGATGGGTAGTTTGAAAAATTTGAGGAGTCGTTGAATGAGTTTTGATTAGGATCATAAGCAAATGAATTACTCGATCCACAAAACAAACAACTCCCGTTTTGAATATCATTACCACATTGTACACATGTACACCAACGACATGGAAAACCGAAAAGAGGCTCACCACAACCGTCACAAGGAACAAAATCTGGAGGTGGGACAAGTGGTGTGCTCTGAGAGCTAGGAATTTCCACCACTTCCGTTATGGTCTCGGGTTTTGGTTCTTGATAAACGTGAAGATTAGGCAAATCGTCCTTTTCAGTAATTGCCCTAAGCTCTGTACGTTTGCTTGACAAACTTTTAACCGTAAACCGTGAAAGATCAGGATTGATTCTTGAAGGTTTAGGAGTATTTGTGAGCTCAGGTTTTTGGACAACCGTGGTTTGGACGTATTTAGCACCTTCATCGTCAGAGGAAAGTACAAGGTCCTTTGTCACCTTGGTTTCATGATCTCTTTCCCTCACCGGAGAGGGAATAGGAATCGAAGGTCCATCTTAATCAACATAACATCTCGACATTTTTGACAAGGCCATAAGTTTTTCAACTTCAATTTTACAGGCCCTTTGTTTAATGAAATCGTCATCGAGAGATGCCATTAGAATCAATTATGAGATAAGTGGAAGAAAGTAGAATCAAAGGGTTTTGGGGATGAGAAATGAAGAATCAAATAGGTAGGGGTGTAAAGGTGAATATTTTTGTGTTTTGTTTTATAAAAATATGGATAAAAGATGGTAAATATACAATGGATGTATATCCAGAATCACTAATACGCAAAATCGTTTAGAATAAGCGCACAACCTCCCCGGCAGCGGCGCCAAATTTTGATTCGCCTTAAACTAGTTATCTTTTATTTCTCAACCACTTGTGAATGGTCAATAGTAAAGTCAAACTAATCAAGACAAATGCTTCCGTGAAATACAGTGTTTTCCCGGGTCGTAATGTCCCAACGAGGTGTGCGATGTTTTATTATAAACGAATCTGTGATTGAGTGAATGTGAACAAGGATATGAATAAGTGTGTGTGTGTGTGATTAAACTAGGGTTTTATAACTTAAAATAACTATTATAATGATTATGTAAAAGCTAGGTATCTAAAACGTTTAAACGTACACCAATTTAAAATCAGACGCGATTGCGTACTGAGAAAAAGGTGAGTTTTAAGAAAAATAAACTACAAGGGTTGAAATTGAAAATTCTACAAACTTAAACTTAAAATAAAATTAAACTAAAAAGAAAACTATTTTTAAGATTATTATATTATTTATTATTAATTATTTAATTAAAAACTTATTTAACTATTTAATTAAAACTAACTTAATTAAAACTAAAAATAATAAACACTACAAATTAAACTAAAAAATTATAAAAATATTTTCTAAACTTAAAAATGAACTTGAAGAAAGTATAAAAAATAAAAATAAATATTTTTGTCTTTTTATGAATTTTCTATTAATTAAAAACTATTTATCTTAATTATACTAATTAAACTATTTTAAATTACAAATAATATTAAACTAACTTAGAAAATTATGAAAAAATTTATAAAACTATATTATGACTTATAAAAGCTATAAAAAATATAAAAACTAGGTGTTGCTATATAAAAATTAATTATGCTATTTATAACTTAATTATTAATTAATTACTAATAAAACTATTATTAATTTTAATAAATATCAAATGACAATATAAAAATCTAAGAAAATTATTTAAATTACTTTAATATATAAGGAAATTAATAAAAATATAAAAACACAACTTACTTAATAAAAATGTAAAAATGAAAATTAAAATTAAATTATATTAAATAGAAACTATCACTTACTATTATATTGGTTTTTCTTGATTTTTATTTTACAAAACTATATTATATATAAAAATAAGTAACTTTTGTAAAAACAACTAATTTCTAGCTTATTAATAAGCACTGTGGAAGCTTATTGCTTCCACAGTTGACTTTTGTTGACTGAGATGGGAAATAAGCTGAAATGAGCTTGTGTGGGACCCACTATGGTATATTCTGGTTCAAATAAGTCTTATGGACTTGTCAAAACTTAAATTGGTCAAATAAGCACAGTAGATAAGCTAATAAGCACAATTAAGCTAATCCAAAAACTGAATTCTACTCAGAATGGGGACAAGATTCAAGGGTATTTCTAGGTGGGGTCCACTGAGTACCAGGTCAAGCCAAAGGTTAATCTAGGATCTCTACTAGGAGGGGGGTTGGAAAAACCTATTTATAGGGTGTGGGGCCCACTGAGATGGCCACAAAACACCACCAAAGTGGTGGTGTTGGCCTGATATCTGGTGTGCAGGGGAGATGTTCTCCCTGCAAGCAAGTTTGGGCTTGAGTGGGACCCAGTAGAAAAATCCTAAAAATATAAGGATTGTTGAATCTTAAAGATGGACTGGTAGATTAATACTACAAAAAGTTTCAATGCCTAAAACCTATTCCTAAATTCTAAACAATTATCCCAATATTTGAGAAAATCTGAGATGCACAAATTGACTTTTTAGTGAAACTTACTAGTTTGACTTATGTGAAATTCTATGGATCACTACAGATTGTATAAGTTATATTAAGCTATTGTAGACCTAAAATAAGCTAAAGCTACAACTAATAAGGTAATGGGTGAGTTTGTGGATCACAAATCCCTCACAGTTAACTGTGAGGGGTGATCAATTGTGGTTTTGACTTTTGCTTTATATAAGACCTAAAAAGATGGTTGGACTGAGCTAGTATGAACCTGAGTTACTATTATGAATCACAAATTCACACATAAACTCAGTTAAACTCACTGAGCAAACCTGAGCCAAACACCCCTATTAAACCTGATGTGAAGATTTAACAAAACAACTCAGTGATTTAAACCTTAAATCTAACTCCTAACATTATATTGATATTATTAAAGATTAAATAAGCAAAAATCAATCATACCACAAACATATAACTCAAATTTGTCAATTTTGAGTCATTCACTGTGAGATTTTCAATTTTTTAGCATTAAGTGAATCCAAAGAACAAGTGACTGAGTTAAACCTATATTATCAGTAACAAGTATCTAATAAACTTATAAGAACAATAATTAAATAATAACAAGCATGATCAAAGTAAAAACATAATATTGAAATATTACTTACAAAGGATATATGACTGAGAAACCAAGAACCATTGAACCAAATCAATACCTAGTATCCCCCATAGGATTCTAATACCAAATTCAATCCAAATGAAACCTGCTCCTTTGCTTTTCCTTCTTGTTTTTATGAATTTTTTATTTATTTTCTATTTATTTGATTTTCTATGAATTTATGAGTTTAACTAATAAACTGAATTATAAGATATCAAAAAGCTTTTGTAAACTTTGTCAGAGCTTAAATAAGCTTATGAGATCATATAACAACAACAACTAACAACATACAACAACTTGAGATTTTTGAAATTTTAAGAAACTTGCATAAACTGAAACAGCAAAGGAAACTTGAAATTAACTTAGTTTAAAGATTGAAATACATGAAAATCAACTGAGTACAAGCTTGTTTAATTGAAATTATAACTGAATTCATAAACTACACTACATACGACCTAATTATCCTAAACCTAATCTAATACTTTATCTCCTCAGCTTTTTCTTCCATTTGTAGAGACTTCTGAGGTTAGTGGGACCCACTGGGGCATTTCCCACCACATATTGACCGTTGATAAGGTCTGAGTAATCTTGGCCGTTTAAAATGATTTTTGGCGCGAAAAAGTCTTAGGTCACTTGTGGGTTACGTACGCAGGTTTTAAGGGTTTAATGAGGGTTTGGGAGTATGTGTGAGGTGGAGGGGAGTGGGTAGTGACTGGGGGTGTAGGTGGAAGAGTTGCAGAGCCATGTGGGGGGGGGGGTGAGGTGGAAGATGGTGAATAGTAGGGCGGTTTAGGTGTGGGTTTGACCCAGTTTGACCGGAGGGAGTATATTATATTACTTTTGGGCCGGATGTGAGTGGGCTTGGATTACAAAAATAAAGGGAGTGGTGGGCTTGTTGTGTTGTATTGGATTTGGTATTAACATTATGGTCTGGTTTGGTTTATTACACACAAGGACCAATTTTGTAATTATTTAAAAGTTGAGGGCTGAATTGGTATTTTCCCAAATTTTATCATAAGGGCCTATCTTGCCAAGTGTGAATAGTAAAAGGGTATTTTTGATATATTTCATTTTTTAAAATACCCGGGGACTATAATTGACAAAACTGAAACTTGAGGGACTAAATGTGTAATTTATTCAAAACTTTCACCCAGGGACTAATAGTGACAATTATGAATTCCCTAGGACCCTTAATGATAATTTTTCCATTTTGAACACCCAGGGACTAAAACTGTCAAGTTTGAAACTTTGAGGGACCTGTTTTGCCAAACTGTGAAACTTCAGGGACCAATCATGTAAATTCACCAAACTTCACACCAAGGACCATTCCTGCAAAATATTATTAGTACAAGGACCAAAATTGAATTTCTCAAAGTTTTTACATCCCAGGGACCATTTCTGTCAATTTCCAAAGTACAGGGACTAAACTTGTAATTTTGTGAAACTTTGCACCAAAGGACTAAATATGTAACTTTATGATTAAAAAGGACCTTTGATGACTTTTTCAAGTTTTAGAATGACCAGGGACTAGTTTTGACAATTTATGAAACTTGAGGGACTGAAACTGCCAATTATGCAAACTTTGTACGTTTTTCATTTGTTTTTGCATATTTTGTATTTGAAACATATAAAACACATTTCAAAGATATTTTAAGTATTTTGATACATATTTGAGTGTTTTTGTTTGTTTTGGCAGTTCAGATTAGTATAAAATGATGAGTATTTAGACACTCATCAACTTATCTTTCAAATGGTTTGTTTGGTGCTTTTCTTGGGTGTTTTCTAGGGTAGTAAACGAGCGAGAAAATGTGTAACAACTATCATCTCTATTTCCTTGGCACTAGGTGATACGAAACAATTAAAAATATTGTTAGGTTATGTGTAGAAATCGTAAAATACTAGGGGTGTTTTGGGTGTGGTCGCGACAGGGAACAAAGAAAAGAAAAAGAAAACATTAAGGGTGCGTTTGGGCTTAAAGCCTGGTGGGCTTGTGGTTTGCTTCGGCCCAACTAAAAAAGAAAGAAATAAAAGAGTCCGTTTGGTTTGTATGTTGGATTTCGTGGCCCATTGGGTGTTGGGGGCCCACATGGCGTGTATCGAGTATCGTGTCGAAGTTCAAAAATATTAGTGAGCATTTTCAGGAAGTTTCGTAGGTTCGGGGAATATAAAAATAGTATACGATATTTAGACGAAACGTGTTGTTATAAATATAAACGAGTTATATATATTTATCGTTCGAAATAATCATAGGTTATCTAGGTCGTGTGTAAGCATCGTTCCTGGGTAAACGGTCAATCACGGTTATCGTAGTGGTTCAATATCAAGCCATATCATAAAAAAATTTGTTACCCGTAAAATGGTGTTAAGTTATCGTAACATCGTTTTAATTATTCGTATGCATTTACTAATCGTAAGGGAAAATTTACGAGAGGTTACATTACCTACCTATTACAGGGAATTCCGTCCCGGAATTCTAGTCTAAGATAGTTGCCAAGGGTGTCTTAGGTGAAGAGATGTAGGTACTTGGAGCGAATCTGATCCTCGCGCTCCCAAGTATATTCCGATCCTCGTTTGGAGTCCCAACGAACTTTGACAATAGGGATATGGTTTTGTTTGAGTTGTTTAACTTCTCTATCCACGATTTCAATGGGTTCCTCTGTAAAGACAAGGTTGTCATCTAGTCGAATTTCTTTCAATGGAATCACGAGAGATTCATCGGATAAACACTTCTTAAGGTTTGACACATGAAAGGTGTCGTGGATCCGACTAAGTTCTTCGGGTAGTTCTAGTTTATAAGCCACGGGTCCTATCCTTTCCAGGATTTTGAATGGACCGATGTATCTGGGGTTCAACTTTCCATGTTTTCCAAATCGTACCATTCCCTTCCAGGGAGATACTTTCAATAAGACTCTATCTCCTATTTGAAATTCCATGGGTTTCCTTTTTAGGTCGGCGTAGCTTTTCTGTCGGTCTCGGGCTGCTTGTAAGCGTTGCTTAATCTTAACGATTTTCTCGGTTGTTTCCCGAACAAGGTCTGGTCCTATAAGTTGTCTTTCTCCGACTTCTGCCCAACAAACGGGCGATCTGCACTTTCTACCATACAGTGCTTCGAATGGTGCTGCTTTTATGCTGGCGTGGTAACTATTGTTGTATGAAAACTATGCTAATGGTAAGTGCGTATCCCAACCTTTTCCAAAATCAATAACGCATGCTCGAAGCATATCTTCCAAGGTTTGGAGAGTTCTTTCACTTTGACCATCAGTTTGAGGTTGGTAAGCGGTACTCATATCTATTTTAGTTCCTAAGGCTTTGTGTAACAATTTCCAAAAGTGAGAGGTGAAACGACTATCTCGATCCGAGATGATTGAAATTGGTACTCCATGTCGAGTGACAATTTTCTTCACATACAGCTGAGCTAGTGTATTCATCTCATCGGTTTCTTTGATGGGTAGAAAATGAGCGGATTTTGTGAGACGATCCACAATAACCCATGTTGTGTCGTATCCGGAGGAGGTTCTTGGGAGTTTGGTGATGAAGTCCATAGTGATTCGTTCCCATTTCCACATAGGAAGTTCTGGTTGTACAAGTAGACCTGAAGGTTTCTGATGTTCTGCCTTTACTCTTGAACACGTCAAACATTTACCGACATATTCTGCGATGTCAGCCTTCATGTTTGGCTACCAATATAGTTTCTTTAAATCCTGATACATCTTGTCGGAACCTGGGTGAATGGAGTATTTTGACTTGTGGGACTCATACATGATGAGCTCATGAATACCTCCAACCATAGGGATCCAACTTCTGTCCTTGAAACACATTGTTCCATCGGATTTCTTCACGAAACCATTCTTATTCTCGGGCATGCCGTAAATCTTTTCTTGGGTCGGTTTTCTTCTTTAAGTGCTTCGTTCTGTGCGGTAAGGATTTGGGATGGAAGAGGTGAGTGAATAGTCATCCATAGTGATCTAACTCGAAGGGGTTTCAATTGTTCTTTTCGGTTTAACGCATCTGCTACTACATTAGCCTTTCCTGGGTGGTAACAGATCTCACAATCATAATAGCTGAGCAGCTCCAGCCAGTGACTTTGTCTCATATTCAAATCCTTTTGATCCAAAATATGCTGAAGACTCTTGTGGTCGGTGTACACGGTACATTTGGTGCCATATAAATAGTGCCTCCATAACTTGAGCGCAAATACTACAGCTCCTAACTCCAAGTCATGAGTTGTGTAGTTTTCCTCATGTTTCTTCAGTTCTCGGGATGCATAAGCTATTACTTTGCTTCCTTGCATCAAAACTGCTCCTAGTCCATGATAAGATGCGTCGCAATATACTATAAAGTCCTCATTTCCTTCTGGGAGGGCTAATATTGGAGCTTCACAAAGCTTTTGTTTTAAAAACTGGAAGGCTGCTTCTTCCTTTTCTTCCCAGTTGTACTTCTCATTCTTTTGGGTTAGCTTAGTCAAAGGTTTTGCAATCTTGGAGAATCCTTCAATAAATCTTCAGTAGTAACCTGCGAGACCTAAAAATTGACGTATCTCCGTGGGGTTTGTAGGAGATGACCAACCTTTTACAGCCTCAATCTTTGAAGGGTCTACGTGAATGCCTTGACTATCGATGATGTGTCCTAAAAATTGTACGGTGCGAATCCAAAAGTCGCATTTGGAGAACTTAGCGTACAGTTCTTCTTTCTTGAGCAGTTCTAGAATGATTCGTAAGTGTTCCGCATGTTCCTCTTCGTTGCGAGAGTAGATCAAAATATCGTCGATGAATACTATTACAAACTTATCCAAGTAAGGTTTGCATACTCGATTCATTAAATCCATGAAAACTGCTGGTGCATTGGTCAGACCGAACGACATTACTTGAAATTCGTAGTGACCATAGCGCGTTCTGAATGCAGTTTTCAGAATATCCTCTTCTCAAACTCTTAGCTGATGATATCCTGATCTCAGATCAATTTTTGAGTACACACTCGATCCTTGCAATTGATCAAACAGATCATCAATTCGAGGCAATAGGTATCGATTCTTTACCGTAAGTTTATTCAACTCCCGGTAATCGATGCACATTTGAAAGGATCCATCCTTCTTCTTAACAAATAAAACTGGAGCTCCCCAAGGTGATGAGCTTGGTCGAATAAATCCTTTTTCCGACAATTCTTTTAGTTGTTCTGACAATTCTTCCATTTCAGATGGTGCTAGCCAATAAGGTGCTTTAGCCACTGGTGCCGCTCCAGGCACTAGTTCAATCTGAAATTCTACTTGACGTACGGGTGGAATACCAGGTAATTGTTCAGGGAATACTTCAGGAAAATCCCTAACGATAGGAACGTTATCAAGCTGCTTCTCGGATGACTTATTTTCCGTAACTTGAGCCATGAATAGTTGACATCCTTCCTTCATGTATTTTATCACTCGCATACATGAGATAATTCCATATCGAGGTTTGCTTTTGTTGCCCAGGACAATGAGTGTTTCATCCTTGAGTGGTATATGGACGGCCTTTTCGTCACAGTGAATCCTAGCACGATGGTGGGATAGCCAATCCATGCCGATGATAGCGTCGAAACTACCAAGTTGAACCGGCATAAGATCAATGGCAAAAGGTTTTTCGGATAAGGTTAGGGTGCAATCTTTCATGATAGTATTGGTATTTATTAAATTCTCGTCAGCCATTTCGACTTCGTAGGTGGTGTTTAGCTTAGAGGGGGTAACATTAAGTAAAGGGGCAAACGTATCTGATATAAAACTTTTATCGGCGCCCGAATCAAACAATACTCTAGCATTATGATGGTTTAGTAGAAACGTACCGGTGTTGGGAATTATACTAACAGTTACCACGGCTAAGAAAAGATGTTACAACTGCAGAAGATTGTACTTGTAGTGGAAACTCATTACCACTGCAAGAACATATATTACCACTACTTATTAGATAACTGTTAGGAAACGTGTTTAGATAAATATAGAATAGATATTGTGTATGTCTTATTCTATTAGCTTTATACTTATCTTGTAGAAGAGGACTCCTTGTGCTATAAAAGGAGATCCTAGGTTAAAGGTTTGATATATGTTTTTCTAGAGCTTCAAGGTGTAACCCTAGTGATATCAAGATCACTCGTATTATTATCATTAATAATATTGGAGCTAATAGTTTGTTTACATATATTGTTCTTGTTCATATACAACTGTCTTACTCACAATCAAACTTCTAAGTGTTACTAAGTAGATTCCGCATACTTAGTAATATAATTCAAAGTATCAATCTAACACAAGTTCAAGGTGTTTAGATCCATCAAGTGGTATCAGAGCAAGGCTTTGATACTTTGATTTAGAAGACTCTAGTTCACTTAGAAGAATCAATGGAGACAGAAACCAGTAACTCAAACATTGCTGCTAAGCTTCCAAAGCTTAAGTTGAATGACTTTGAGATGTGGAGGCTGATGATCGAACAATTCTTTATGGTCCAAGACTATACACTTTGGGAGATCATTATGGTTGGAAATTCTTTCAAACCAAGTTCTACTTCAGAGATGGTTGGTGGCAAGGAAGTAATTAAGGTCAACACTGGACCTGTTACTAATGATGAAAGACTTCAGCTGAAGAATGATCTCAAGGCCAGAGGTTTGCTGCTGATGACACTTCCCAGAGACCAAGTTCTAGCATTCAGCAAGTTCAAGACTGCAAAGACTCTTTTTGATGAGATCTGTGAAGTTTTTGGTGGTAATGATTCCACCAAGAAGACTCAAAAGACCTTGCTAAAACAGACTTATGAAAACTTTGGTTCAACAAGTAATGAATCTCTTGATAGCATCTTCACAAGGCTACAAAAGATTGTTACTCAACTTACTATTTTTGGAATAGAGGTGGAAAGGGAAGACCTTAATTTAAAATTCTTAAGAAGCTTACCCTCTGAGTTTGGAACCAATGTTGCTGTGTGGGAAGATAAGCCAGAATTGGAGACCATGAAACTTAATGACTTGTATAATAACTTCAAAGTTATTGAACAAAGACTGAAGAAAGCTGGCAAAATAAGCTCAAGTTCAGGAAGTGTAGCACTCAGATCATCATCTATTGATGATAGTTCAGATGAAGAAAGTGATAGTGATGATGACAGTGATAACATTATTGTTTCCACTGGTAGCTCAAAGAGACAGATTGCAGGACTTAGTGACACTACTTTTTATGCCTTTATATCAAGTCAAGTGGGAGGTTCAATTCTTAATCATGAGGATTTGGATCAAATTGATGAGGATGATATGGAGGAGATGGACATCAAATGGCAAGTAGCATTACTAAGCCTAAGAACAAAGAAGTTTTGGAAGAAGACTGGAAGAAAGATCAACATCAGTGGCAATGAAATAGTAGGTTTTGACAAAAAGAAGGTGGAATGCTATAATTGTCACAAGAAGGGGCATTTTTCCAGAGAGTGCAGAAAGCCAAGGAAGTTTGACAACAGGTCAACTTAGTACAAGCAGGACAAGAAGAAGGAACCTACTACTGATGAGCCAAAGGGGCTATTGGCTATTGATGGAGTGAGCTTTGATTGGAGTTTTATGACTAAGGAAGAGGAAGATGATTCAGAGTCTGCAATGGTTGCTACAGAGCTGGCACTAATGGCTTTTTCTGACTCTGAGGTACAAATTGATAATGCTTGTTCTAAATCTTGTAAGGCCTTAAAAGAATATGAGAAAATTAAAGCACAATATGATGAACAATTGCTAAAGTTAACTCATACTAATTACAACTTAGCAAATCATAAAAGAGGCCTAGGTGTTTTAGAAACTCAATTAGAGCATTATAGGGCAAATGAATCTAAGTTCAATGATGATATTGCAGTATTAAGAAGAGACTTAGATTATCAGGTTGCTGTTAATAAGGTTCTTAGAGAAGAACTAGAAAAGGTTAAAATGGCTAGTGAGAATATAATGATAACTAAGCAAACACTGGATCATCAATCCAAATGTATTGATAAGATTTGGGAAGCCCAAGTTGTGAGCAAAGCCAAATCAGGAGTTGGATACAAAACTGTTCCACCACCTATAAGAGGTGTTCCATCACCTCCTGGCATTGACTTAGCTCACACAGGATTAGAGGAATTCCAGGAACCACCTATGACCTATGGACCAAAATTTGTTAAACCAGTTGAAATTGAAAAGGTTGAGGTTGATGTATTTGATAGTGCTAGTGACTCATCTCTTAAAGATGAAAATTTAAATGTTGAGTCTAAACCTAGTGTTCCTAAGAATGTTAAAGTGGAGGTTAAAATAAGTATTCCAGATGAAGTCAAAGAGAAGCCTAGGTCACAACCTAATTTCACTAGGCCCACTACTAGATTTGCAGAGATGTACAGAAGTAGGTCACCAACTCCTAGGGGTAATATGAGGAGTTGGAATCATGTTAAATCTAGTCAATTTGGTAGTGACTTTGTATTCAATAACAAACCCTGTCATATATGTGGTAGCTTTGACCATTTGTCTTATAGCTGTACCTACCACTTGGGAAGAAGAGAAGTGTTTGGGAATACTAGGGTGAATGGACAAAATGCTAATAACCTAACTTACCCAAATCCACTTAGCAAGATGATTCCCAGGTCTGCTTTGCTTCATTCTGGCATTAAATCACTTTCCACTGCTAGACCAGCAGTTTCCACTGCTAGACCAGCAGTTGCCACTGCCAGAAATAAAAACAGAGGTTACCCTAAGCCCCCTGTTACTACTTTTGTTAAATCTACTCAAACAGGGAAAAAGACCAATTTTGAAAAGAAAGTTAACAATAATCAGAAGTGGGTACCCAAAGTTTCAAAACAAGCAGTTTCCACTGCGAAGCCAGTAGTTACCACTGCAAGGCCAAAGGTTACCACTGGTGGGTCTGTTAACAAGAAAAGGGTAAATATGGGAAATGTTGTTAAGGCCTCAGCACGTTGGGAATGGAAACCAAAAGGAACCATCACCTCAAACAATCCCAATGGTGTATCAATGACCTTTGATAGATATAATTATATTGATACACGAGGCAGATCCAAGTCATTTGTGGCTTGGGTCCCCAAAAGGAACTAATTCCTTTATTTTGTGTGCAGGGACATTCAAAGACTACAAATGATCAAGGATACTCAGATAGTGAATGTTCCAGGCACATGACTGGCAATAAGTCCTATCTTTCAGATTTTCAACCTTATGATGGACAATTTGTCAGCTTTGGAGGAGGAATTGGTGGCAAAGTTTCTGGCAAAGGAACAATCAAGGCTGGAAACATTGATTTTGAAGATGTGCAGTATGTGAAATAACTCAATTACAACCTTTTTAGTGTGTCACAGATGTGTGACAAGAAGCATAGAGTTCTATTCACAGAAGATGAATGCTATATCTTATCTAAGGATTATAAGCTTCCTGATGAAAGTGACATTTTGCTTAAAATCCCTAGAAAAGGTAATATGTATAGCATTGACCTGAAGAACATAGTGGCTCATAATGATGTTACTTGCTTACTTGCTAAAGCTACTTTGGATGAATTTTTTGATGGTATTGAAGTTGACATGACCAAGTCTCATAATGATGTATCCTTGATCATTTGTAGTCTTTGAATGTCCCTGCACACAAAATAAAGGAATTAGTTCCTTTTGGGGACCCAAGCCACAAATGACTTGGATCTGCCTCGTGTATCAATATAATTATACTATCAAAGGTCATTGATACACCATTGGGATTGTTTGAGGTGATGGTTCCTTTTGGTTTCCATTCCTAATGTGCTGAGGCCTTAACAGCATTTCCCATATTTACCCTTTTCTTGTTAACAGACCCACCAGTGGTAACCTTTGGCCTTGCAGTGGTAACTGCTGGCTTCGCAGTGGAAACTGCTTGTTTTGAAACTTTGGGTACCCACTTCTGATTATTGTTAACTTGGTCATGTCAACTTCAAGACCATCAACAAGATTGTGAAAGATGGACTTATCAGAGGTCTACCAGAGAAAAGATTTGAAAATGACCAGAATTGTGTTGCCTGTCTCAAAGGAAAGCAACACAGAGCTTCATGCAAGACCAAAGCATTCAATTCTATTGATCATCCACTCTTTATGCTGCATATCGACTTGTTTGGTCCTACTTCTGTGAGCAGCATAAATTTGAAGAAGTATTGTCTTGTTGTGACTGATGATTTTAGTAGATTAACATGGGTTTTCTTTTTAAGAACCAAGGATGAAACCACTGGCATCCTTAAGACATTCATCACTGAAGTTGAAAATCAATATGAAAAGAAAATCAAGATCATCAGGTGTGACAATGGGACAGAGTTCAAGAATAAAGTTATGGATGATTTCTGTAGAGACAAAGGTATTAAAAGAGAATTTAGTGTTGCAAGAACTCCTCAACAAAATGGAGTTGCAGAAAGAAGAAACAGAACACTAATTGAGGCTGCTAGAACCAAGTTAGCTGATTCAAAGCTTCTAGTGACTTTTTGGGCTGAAGCAGTTAACACTGCTTGTTACATTCAAAACAGAGTTTTAGTGGTCAAAACAAAGAACAAGACACCTTATGAGTTGTTCAGAGGAAGGGCTCCTACTTTGGAGTTTATGAGGCCATTTGGGTGTCATGTTACCATTCTCAATACCATTGATCATCTGGGTAAATTTGAAGAAAAGTCTGATGAAGGCTTCTTTGTTGGATACTCTATGGTTAGCAAGGCTTTTAGAGTCTATAACTTAAGAACAAAGAAGATTGAAGAGAACTTGCATGTTTAGTTACTTGAAAATAAAGCAAACATGGCAGGTTCAGGACCAGATTGGCTATTTGATCTTGAAACATTATCAAATACAATGAATTATGTTCCTCTCACTTCAAGCACTAGAGACAAAAATCTTGAAGATTCAGAAGAATTCATTGATGAAGATGAAGCTTGTAAAGATGATGAAGATCAAATTGTTATGCCACTTTGGGACTTTGTTGATAGTTCTGAAAAGACAAGTGATGCAGATGGTGTGAATTTTGATGTTAATAAAAATATTCCTACTTGCAGTGGTAACTCCATTCCCACTGCTACACCAGAAGTTTCCACTGTCAGCCCAAATGTGGAACATACTTCTCAGGAATCACTAAGTGATGATGTAGAGATCTCAAACATGCCTACATCTTATGATATTCCTAGCACATCACAGTCTTCAATTCACAAAGTGCATCCACTTGATAATGTTATTGGTGAACTTCAATCAGGTGTGAAGACTAGAAGACAAACAAAGGAAAATGATATTCATGGGTTCATCAATGAAGTGTATGAGTCCAAGAAACATAGTAAGAAGAATGAGTGTTTGTTTTTCTGTTTTCTCTCACAGGTGGAGCCTAACAATGTGTATATGGCTCTAGGAGAATCTAGCTGGGTTGAAGCTATGCAAGAAGAGTTGCTGCAGTTTAAACTTCAAAAGGTTTGGGTTCTTTGTGATTTGCCTGATGGTATGAAGGTCATTGGTACTAAATGGGTTTTCAGAAACAAGAAAGATGAAAGAGGAATTGTAATCAGGAACAAAGCTAGATTGGTTGCTCAAGGATACACTCAAGAGGAGGGTATTGATTATGAAGAAGTGTTTGCTCCTGTTGCAAGGATTGATGCTATTAGATTGTTTTTAGCCTATGCATCATTTATGGGCTTTACAGTCTATCAAATGGATGTTAAGAGTGCCTTTCTGTATGGTACTATTGATGAGGAGGTATATGTCTCTCAACCTCCAGGCTTTGAAGATCCTCAACACCCAAATAAAGTGGTTAAGGCTCTTTATGGCTTACATCAGGCTCCAAGGAAGTAGTATGAAACCTTAGCTACTTATTTATTGAATAATGGGTTTCATAGGGGCAAGATTGACCAAACTTTGTTCATCAAGAAAGACAAGGGTGATATTCTACTTGTGCAAGTATATGTTGATGATATTATCTTTGGGTCTAAGATTGATGTTAAACCACCAACTTATATTGACCAAGGAATGGTCAATAAAGTCAAATAGCCTAGATCAATGCTCCGGGTAATATAAGGTATCACCAGGTTGTTAAGTCCCGTTGAAGTGTGAATTGTAACTTTAGCGTATTAGTGATCGGGTGATTTTTCACAGAAAAGGGTTGTAATATGAATTATTTGGAAATTATTAACAAATATAGCTTAAGAAAGCTACGTGATTGATTACGGGAATTGAGATTACAACGATTTGAGCTAAAACCTAAAAACGTATGCTTTGATTAAAAACGTACACAGACGAACAAAATGAAAAGTACAACTGATGGACTGGAAAGGTTACAAGTGTAAAATTATTATTTTTACAATCCTATTAATTAAAGAAAATTTTAAGAAAATTAAAAACTATTTTTACACTATTTAATTATTTATTATTAATTAATTACTAATTATCTATTTATTACTAATTAAATTAATTAGAATCATTAAAAATACTAAAAAGACTTAGAAAATTAAGAAAAATTTTATAAATCTAATTAACCATCATGGGAATCCTAAAAAATTATAAAAAGTTTATTTTATGTATTTTTAAACTAATTAACTAATTATTAATCTAATTACTTATTAATTTCTTATTAAACTAATTATATTATAAAAAATAGAAAATGAGTAATATAAATTCTAGAAAAATTTGTAAAAATGTTTTAACTTAAGTAAAGGATAGAAAAATTATAAAAATTAGGTTATACTTTATAAAATATAATTATGCTATTTAATTACTTAATATTAATTAAAACTTAATTAAACTAAAATTAATTATAAAAACCACTAACAGACAAAATAAAAATCTGTAAAAATTTCTAAAATTACTTTAACCTAAAAGAGAATTTATAAAAATATGAAAATGATATATTGCTTATAAATAAGCTAAAAAGAAAATTAAAATGATAAATCCTATTAAATAGAAGCTATCACTAAAATTAAAGTTGGTTTTTTTGGTTTTTTCTTTTTCCAAACTGATTATACACTAAATACTAAAACTTTTTATGAAATCACTTTTCACGCAAACCAGAAATAAGCACTTTGAGTGCTTATTTGTCCACTCTGTTGACTTTTGTTGACTGAGGATGGAATTAAGCTCAAATGAAGAGTGTGGGGTCCACAATGATAAATTTTGGTCTCTCTGAGTTACATGAACTTGAATAAGCAAGAATCAACCAAATAAGTGGCTTAAATAAGCCACAAATCACCAATAAGCAGTTTGCATATTGAGTTTCTGAGGCAGATTGGGGACAAGGTTTGGATGCAAAACTAAGTGGGGTCAACTGGTCTATAGGTCAAATAACTGGTCAACCCTTAATCCCTGGTAGGAGGGGGGTTGAATGGAGCCAAGATGGAGGTGTGGGACCCACTGGGTCAGTCACAAAACACCACCAAAGTTGGGTGGATGAACTGAGTCTGCTGAGACAGGGCAACTAACTTGCCCTGCAGGTTACTTCCAGGGGCATTTTGGTCCCTTAGAAAAAATCACAAAAATATAACAAACTTGGAAATCACAAATTCTACTGGTAGAGTTATCCCACAACAAATTTAAGACCTCCAAACACAACACAAAATTCAATTTAATTCATGCCATTTTGGTAAAAATCTGAGATTGAGCTTTTTGACTTTTTAGAAAAACTTGAGTTTTGACTTTTGGGAACTTCGATTGCCGATTTAATGACTTAAAATGTTATGATAAGCTGTATAAAAGCTAAGTTAAGTAAAAAATCCAACTTGTGAAATGGTTTGATGAGTTTTGGACTTCAAAACTCACCACAGTTAACTGTGGTGAGTACTTCCTTGTGATTTTGACTTTTGTGAGGTTTTAGTACTAAGTGAATTGTTTCCCTGAGCCTAATTTCACCCAAACAACCTTATGAAACATAGAATGGAGCAGTTACACAAGTAGCATGGTACAAACATACAACAACCAAACACCCCTTTAACAGACTTATATGATGAAATTGTGATGAAAACAAATCCACAATATTACCTACTGATTACTACTGATCCAATTACCAATAATTAAACAAGATGAACACACTTTAACTATTAAAATTACTTATTACTAAAGAAGGGAAATTTTTAGCTTACAAAGCCTTCCAAGCTAACTGCAAAGTGCCAAAGAACCACAATCACCAATCCTATGTGACTTCCACAAGTCTCTAACCCACAGCCATCCTTAATCAACTGTGCTCTATGCTTTCTTCAATATGTTACACCCCTTTTTTATTTAATTTTTTATTTTTCTTGATTTTTTTAGGAATTATTGAAAACTGAGTTAGAATGTTCACACAAGCTTAAAAAGCTTATAAAATCTTGTTTTCTGAGTTTACATAAGCTTGTAAATGACTTGTATACACATTAGTAGCTTAACTTAATACTTGAGAATTTGAAAATGGAACTTGAAAATTGAAATTAAGAACTAAACTTTGAGACAGACTTTTATTGATAATAAGGGTTACAATACATTAAAAATAAACTGAAAAACATAAAAGACTAAAGATATTACACACCACAAAGCTTCTATGAGCTTAATTATATATAACGAGCTAACAACTAGGACCTAAGTCTTCCACATGGGCACTTTTTGAATTCTGAAAGACCCATGGTCTTTGTGATGACCCTTTGACCAAATCCTCACCATTGAATTAGATTTTGATCATTCCTAGCCTTTGATCACGATTTTGGTGCCAAAAGAGGGTCGGGGCAATTTTTAGTGGTACTGGTGGGTGTTGTTGAGGTAATTTATTGTGGTGGGTTTGTTAGGTGGGGATTATTAATTGTGGGGGAGATTTGGTGAAAAATTCGAGGAGGGGGGGGGGGGGAATTGTCTCCCTGGTTTTGCACGGGTTTGTTGGGGAAGAAGGAGGGTCAGCGGGGTGTTTGACCGAGGGTTTTATATTTAAAAGGGAGTTGGGCCGGATCATGTGGTGGGCTGGGTAATGGGTGGACTGGATGAGGTTTTGGTTTTGGGTTTTGATATTAAAAAAGAGGGTCCGGTTGGTTAGTTTAGGAACAAGGACCATTTTTGCAATTTCTTCAAAACTCAAGGACTGAAATGGTAATTTTCCAAAGTGCATCCAAGGACCACAATTGATATTCATCCAAAGTTCCAAAACCATTTTTCCATTTTTTTCAAATTTCAAAATTTCCCAGGTACCTATTTTGCCATTTTTGGATTTTCAGGGACTAAACTTGTAATTTTGGAAAACTTGATACCCAAGTGTAATTTTTATGATTTTTTGACTTTTTAAAACCTTGGGTTGACTTTTCCTTTTAAAATAAATGCATAGGGACAAAAATTAACAAGTTTTGAAACTTGGGAGACTGAAGTTGCCAATATTGCAAACTTTGTACGTTTTTCTTTGTTTTTGCTCATTTTGCTTTTAAAACACATAAAACACAATCCCTGGGATAATTTAAGTATTTTGATATCTTTTTGATTGTTTTTGTATGTTTTGGCAGTTCAAATACGTCAAAAACGATGAGTGTTTGAGCACTCATCAATCCCCCACACTGAACTATTGCTAGTCCCTAGCAATCTTCTTAGAAAACTTGATGGATTTTAAACTCTTTACCAAAAGCCATCACTTCTGGAGTAGCCAGGTGTAAGAACTGTGGCACACCTGATAGCCGTGTAATTTTGAGCAAACCACCAGCTTTCAACGGATTTGAGTAGTCTTTACCAAGAGCCGTTTGCTCCTGGACTAGCCAGCATCTTGATGGACCTAGTCAACATCTTGGTGAGCTGATTACCAATTACGGATTTTCCACGGCCTTTACCACAAGCCATAATATTGCAGGCTAGCCAACTCATTAGCTTTTGAGGATGATGGGGAGTTGAGGAACCATACAATTTTGGGCAAATTGCAAGCCGTAAACGGATTTGATCTATCTTTACCAAGAGCCGTTTGCTCCTGGATTAGCCAATCCCTTTGTCGGTTAGACCTGGCGGACTGATTACCACAAAAATTTTGAAATAAAGTGAAAAATTTTTGAAAATTTTGGCAAAAAACGGGGGTACTTGAAAGATATTTTGATAAAATTCGCTAGAATTTCCCCCCCACACTTAGAAATGAATATTGTCCTCAATATTCAAAGTCCCGGCTATTATGCCGAAGCTATGAACGTAAAAAGCCAAGATTCGAATCTAACTGCGGAAATACCAAATTCACTTTATTTCTATATATACACATTTTTTTTTAAGAACTCATATACATATGTACATTTTTCAAATAGCGGGGGGGGGGGGGGGGGGGGGTTGGCCATTCCCCCACACTAGGTGGTAGAAAATAGAAAGAATCAGAGATACAGGTGAAAACCCGTATTGTGCTATTGTTTTTGTTCATCGAGTCGCTAGCTTGACTCGATCCCCGAATTCAATTGTCCTTGGGGAAAGTTTGGAGATCCGGGACAACCATGGATGGTATGTCCTCTCCAAAGTAGTGCTTTAAACGATGTCCATTCACTTTGAAGTTAGGACCGTCATTTTGAGATAATTCGACGGTACCATAAGGATAAACTTTTGTGATAGTGAATGGACCAGTCCATCGGGTTTTGAGCTTTCCCGAGAAGATCTTGAGTCTAGCATTGAAAAGAAGGACTCGATCACCAACGTTGAAAACGAGGTTTTTGATTTTTGAGTCATGAATCTTCTTTGTCTTTTCTTTGTAGATCAAAGAGTTCTCGTAAGCTTGATCACGAAGTTCGTTTAATTCATTTAGTTGAACTTTCCTATGATCACCCGCCGTTTTGAGGTCGAAATTGGCATGCTTGAGGGCCCAATAGGCCTTGTGCTCAAGCTCGATCGGAAGATGGCACGCTTTCCCGTACACAAGTTTATAAGGCGTACACCCAATGGGTGTTTTGTAAGCCGTACGGAAAGCTCAAAGTGCATCATCTAATTTGTCCGACCACGATGCACGATTTTCACCTACAGTTCTTTCCAATATTCTTTTAATGCCCCGATTGGAAACTTCGACTTGCCCACTCGTTTGAGGGTGGTACGCAGTGGAAAGACGGTGAGTTACACCGTACTTTTGCATGACTTTGTCAAATTTATCTTTACAGAAGTGCGTACCATGATCACTAACAATAGCACGTGGAGTTCCGAATCGGGCAAAAAGAGCTTTTAAAAATTTCACAACTACTCGTGCATCATTTGTGGGTAAAGCTTTTGCTTCAACCCATTTTGACAAGTAGTTAACTGCCACGAGTATGTATTTGTTGCTGTGAGAGGATGGAAATGGTCCCATAAAGTCGATGCCCCAGATATCTAAGATTTCACAAACTTGAATTGCATTCTGAGGCATTTCATTCTTTTGTGAAATATTCCCGTGACCCTGACAAGCGTCACAGGACTTGACCAATTCTTGGGCATTGATTGATGCCAAACCACCTAACTTAAATTAACCAAAGAATGGTCAACTAAGTCAAATAGCCTAGATTAATGCTCCGGGTAATATAATGTATCACCGGGTCGTTAAATCCCGTTGAGGTGTGAAATGTAACTTTAGCGTGTTCGTAATCGGGTGTTATTCACAGAAAAGGGTTTGTTGTGAAAATTATGTGGAAATTAATAACAAATATAGCTTAGGAAAGCTATGTGAATGGTTACAGGAATTTGGAGTACGAAGATTTGAGCTAAACCTAAAAACGTACGTTTTAATTAAAAAACGTATTCGGACGAATAAAACAAAAAGTACAACTGGAGGACTGGGAGGGTTAAAAGTGTAAAATTGGTATTTTTACAATCCTATTAATTAAAGAAAATTTTAAGAAAATTAAAATTTATTTTTACACTATTTAATTATTTAATATTAATTAATTACTAATTATCTATTTAATACTAATTAAATTGATTAGAATTATTAAAAATACTAAAAAGACTTAGAAAATTAAGAAAATTTTTATAAATCTAATTAACCATTACAGGAATCCTAAAAAATTATAAAAAGTTAATTCTAAGTATTTTTAAGCTAATTAATTAATTATTATTCTAATTACTTATTAATTACTAATTAAACTAATTATATTATAAAAAATAGAAAATGAACACTAAAAATTCTAGAAAAATTTATGAAAATGTTTTAACTAAATTAAAAGCTAGAAAAATTATAAAAACTAGGTTATACTATATAAAATCTAATTATGCTATTTAATTGATTAATATTAATTAAAACTAAATTAAACTAAAATTAATTAGAAAAACCACTAAAAGACAAAATAAAAATCTGGAAAAATTTGTAAAATTATTTTAACCTAAAATATAATTTCTAAAAATATAAAAGTGATATATTACTTAGAAATAAATTAAAAAGAAAATTAAATTGATAAATCCTATTAAATAGAAGCTATCACTATTTTTAAAATTGGTTTTTTTTTTTTTTTTTTTTGATTTTTTCTTTTTCTAAACTAAAAACTACTAATTTTAATAAAAACACTTTTGATTTAACCCAAAGAATAAGCACTTGGAGTGCTTATTATACCCACAGTTGACTTTTGTTGACTGTGGAGTATTTTTAAGCTCAAATGAGGAATGTGGGGTCCACAATGGTCCAACTTGGTTTCTCTGAGTCTTTTGAACAATAATAAGCAAGTGTTGATTAATTGATTGGCCTGAATAAGCCAAAAAGCACCAAAATAAGCACAAGCTTATTGTGACTGATGCAGTTATGGGATAGAGATGAGGAGCCAAATTAGGTGGGGTCCACAAGTTCAGGGGTCAAACAGAAGTTTCAAAAACACTCCCTGGTAGGAGGGGGGTTGAGGGGAACCAAAAACACTAGGTCTAGACCACTGAATTGGTCACAAACCACCACAAAAGGTGGTAGTGTGAGGGTGGTATCTGATGTGCAGGGGAGCTATATGACCTGCAGGTCACTTCAAAGGACTGTGGGACCCACCAAACAAAATTCTAAAAATCTGATAAAATTCTTAAAAATTAACAAGGTGCTAAAGAGTAAGCATGCCAAATATCAGACACTAGAACCTTAAACACAACAAGTGACAAATTTTCAAAGATTGCTCAAAACCCACTTAGACAGCTTTTGACTTTTTAACCAAAATTGCTTCTTTGACTTTTATGAACTTGGGAAGCTGATTTAATGATCAAATAAGCTAAGATAAGTTATATTAAAACTAACTTAGGTAAAACTCCAACTTATGAAAAGGTTTTGTGGGATTTGGACTCCAAAAATCACCACAGTGAACTGTGGTGATTATAACCTTGTGATTTTGACTTTTGTGAGGTTTTAGTACTAATTGAATGTTTCCCTGAGCCTTATTTCACCCAAACAACTTTATGAAACATAGAATGAAGCATTTACACAAGTAGCATGGCACAATCATACAACAACCAAACACCCCCTAAAAGGTAATTTGTGATAGAAAACTAAGTCAAATAAATACACAACACAATCTACAACTTATAACTACTCTAATTACTGACAATAAGTAACAATTAAGTGATCAAAGCAATAATAAGTAACTAAATCACTAAGAAGAGTAAAAATTGAAACAGTTGCTTACATAAGCCTTCCAAGCTCAGTCCAAGAACGAAGGAACCTCAATCACTAAACCTATGTGGTTTCCACAAACCTCTAACCCACAGCCATCCTTAATCCACTGTGCTCCTTGCCTTCTTGTTCTTTTTCACAATTTTTTTCTTTATTTTTGATTTTTCTTGAATTTTTAGTAGATATTTAAAACTGAGCCTAGTGTTATCTTGAAAGCTTATAAAGCTTTCCAAACCTTGTTTTTAAGTTTATATAAGCTACTGAATTACATGAACTCACATTAGAAACTTTTGATTAGAACTTGGAAATTTAAATTGAGACTTTGAAAAGTGAAAAAGAGAATTAAGCTTCAAACTGAACTTTCATTAATGAAAATAGTTACATTACATTAAAAATAAACTGAAACTACATAAAACTAAGAAAAATTACACACCAAGAGCTTCTATGAGCTTTTCTATATATAACGATCTAAAAATAATTCCCTAAGTCTTCCACATGGCCTCAATTTGAAAACTGACACTCCCAAAGTCTTTGTGATGACTTCTTGACCAAATCCCATCCATTGAATTGCTGTGAGACCATTCTAAACCATTGATCATGATTTTAGCACCAAAAATGGGGTCGGGGTTAAATGAGTGGTTTTGGTGGGTGTTGGTGAGGGCATTAATGGTGGTGGCTTTGTTAGGTGTGGGCATTGATTGTGGGGGCTGAGTTGGTGGAAAAGGTGGAGGGGGGGGGGGGAGACAATGTTGCCTGGTTTCGTGGGATATGGTTAGGGAAGAAGGTCGGGTCAACGCTGGGTTTGACCGGGATGTTATTTAAAACGGTTTTAAACTTTTGGGCTAAGTGGTGGGCTTGGGTTGTGTAGCTGGATCAGACCTGGTGGGTTTGGTTTTGGTTTAGTTTAGGTTAGGTCCATTTGGTTTTGGTAACTTTTAAATCACAAGGACCATTCATGTAATTTGCCAAACTTTGAGGACTGATTGTGCACATTTCCCAAAGTACCCACAAGGTGAAATTTGCCAAGAACCAATATCACAAGGACCAAATTTGCATTTTTCCACTTTTTCAAAACTTCAAAAATCCCAGGGACCAATTTTGCCATTTTTTGGATTTTTCAGGGACTAATTATGTAATTTTGGAAAACTTGCAACCCAAATGTAATATTTGGTGAAATTGACTTTCAAAACCTTGGGTTGACTTTTCCTTAAAAATAAATGCATAGGGACTAAAATTGAAAAGTTTTGAAACTTGGGGGACTGAAACTGCCAATACTGCAAACTTTGTACGTTTTTCCTTTGTTTTTGCACATTTTGCTTTTAAAACACATAAAACACAATCCCTGGGATAATTTAAGTATTTTGATATCTTTTTGATTGTTTTTGTGCGTTTTGGCAGTTTAAATATATCAAAAACGATGAGTGTTTGAGCACTCATCAATCCCCCACACTGAACTATTGCTGGTCCCTATCAATCTTTTTAGAAAACTTGATGGATTTTAAACTCTTTACCAAAAGCCATCACTTCTGGAGTAGCCAGGTGTAAGAACTGTGGCACACCTGATAACCGTGTGATTTTGAGCAAACCACCAGCTTCCAACGGATTTGTTAAGTCTTTACCAAGAGCCGTTTGCTCCTGGACTAGCCAACTCTTGATGGACCTAGTCAACATCTTGGTGAGCTGATTACCAATTATGGATTTTTCCACGGCCTTTACCACAAGCCATAATCTTGCGGGCTAGCCAACTCATTTGTTTTCGGGGAGTTGATGAACCATAAAATTTTGGGCAAATTGCCAGCCGTCAACGGATTTGAGTTGTCTTTACCAAGAGCCGTTTGCTCCTGGACTAGCCAATCCCTTTTGTCGCTTAGACAAGGCGGACTGATTACCACAAACATTTTGAAATAAAGTGAAAAATTTTTGAAAATTTTGGCCAAAAACGGGGGTACTTGAAAGATATAGCTTAAAATTCGATAGAATTTCCCCCCCACACTTAGAAATGAATATTGCCCTCAATATTCAAAGTCCCGGCTATTATGCCGAAGCTATGAACGTAAAAAGCCAAGATTCGAATCTAACTGCGGAAATACCAATTTTCACTTTATTTTTATTTATACAACTTTTTTTTTTTTTTTTTTTTTTTTTTTTTTTTTTTTTTTAACTTAAATACATATATACATTTTTTCAAACAGCGGGGGGTTGGCCATTCCCCCACACTCGGTGGTAGAAAATAGAAAGAATCAGAGATACGGGTGAAAACCCGTATTGTTGCTAGTTTTTGGTCATTGAGTCGCTAGCTTGACTCTATCCCCGAATTCAATTGTCCTTGGGGAAAGTTTGGAGATCCGGGACGACCATGGATGGTACGTCCTCTCCAAAGTAGTGCTTTAACCGATGTCCATTCACTTTGAAGTTAGGACCGTCATTTTGAGATAATTCGACGGTACCATAAGGATAAACTTTTGTGATAGTGAATGGACCAGTCCATCGGGTTTTGAGCTTTCCCGAGAAGATCTTGAGTCTAGAGTTGAAAAGAAGGACTCGATCACCAATGTTAAAAACGCGGTTTTTGATTTTTGAGTCATGAATCTTCTTTATCTTTTGTTTATAGATCAAAGAGTTCTCGTAAGCTTGATCACGAAGTTCGTTTAATTCATTTAGTTGAACTTTTCTATGATCACCCGCCGTTTTGAGGTCGAAATTGGCATGCTTGAGAGCCCAATAGGCTTTGTGTTCAAGCTCGATCGGAAGATGGCACGCTTTCCCGTACACAAGTTTATAAGGCGTACACCCAATGGGTGTTTTGTAAGCCATACGGAAAGCCCAAAGTGCATCATCTAATTTGTCCGACCACGATGCACGATTCTCACCTACAGTTCTTTCCAAGATTCTTTTAATGCCCCGATTGGACACTTCGACTTGTCCACTCGTTTGAGGGTGGTACGCAGTAGAAAGACGGTGAGTCACACCGTACTTTTGCATGACTTTGTCAAACTTGTCATTACAGAAGTGCGTACCACGATCACTAATAATAGCGCGTGGAGTTCCGAATCGGGCAAAATGAGCTTGGGCATCATTTGTGGGTAAAGCTTTCGCTTCAACCCATTTTGACAAGTAGCCAACTGCCACGAGTATGTATTTATTGCCGTGAGAGGATGGAAATGGCCCCATAAAGTCGATGCCCCAGATATCAAAGATTTCACAAACTTGAATTGCATTTTGAGGCATTTCATTCTTTTGTGAAATATTCCCGTGACGCTGACAAGCGTCACAGGACTTGACCAATTCCTGGGCATCCTTGTAGATCGAGGGCCAATAAAAGCCAGAATCAAACACCTTTTTAGCGGTGTAGTTGGGATTGTGGTGGCCCCCCGTGGGACCAGCATGGCAAGCCTTTAAGATTTCAGCGGCTTCCTGACCATACACACACCGCCGGATGACTTGATCCGCGCATATCTTGAACAAGTAGGGGTCGTCCCAAAAGTAATGTTTTATGTCTTTGAAAAATTTATTTTTTTGTTGGGACGACATCCCTTTCACAATGAAGTTACCCGCAAGATAGTTTGCAAAGTCGGCAAACCATGGGGTAATCGAGTCTCCACGAAATGAAACCATATTGAGGGTCTCGAGAGGAAATGTTTCATTTATTTCCTTTTTCTCGAAAGCATTTTGGTGAGGGTTTTCAAGACGGGAGAGATGATCAGCAGCTAGGTTCTCAGCTCCTTTTTTATCACAAATTATGATATCAAATTCCTGAAGGAGGAGAACCCATCGGAGGAGTCTCGGCTTTGCATCTTGTTTTGCAAATAGATACTTCAAAGCTGAATGATCCGTATACACTATGCTTTTAGTCAGAATCAGGTATGGCCGGAATTTTTCAAAAGCATACACCACAGCTAATAATTCTTTTTCAGTGGTGGTGTAATGACTTTGAGCCTCGGTCATAGTCTTGCTGGCATAGTGTATAGGCTGAAAATGTTTTGTTTTGCGTTGCCCCAAGACTGCCCCTATAGCATAATCACTAGCATCACACATGAGCTCGAAGGGCAAGTCCCAATCGGGGGCAACAAGAATCGGTGCCTCGGTAAGCCTTTTCTTTAATGTTTCAAAGGCTTCGATGCACTCAGGAGAGAAGATAAAAGGAGCATCCTTCTTGAGGAGATGGGTCATAGGCCGGGCGATTTTAGAAAAATCTTGAATAAACCTACGGTAAAAACCGGCGTGACCCAAAAAGCTCCTAACACCTTTCACAGTCGTGGGATGAGGCAATTTTGCAATGACGTCCACTTTGGCACGGTCAACCTCCATCCCATTTTTTGAAATTTTATGGCCGAGGACAAGGCCCTCTTTGACCATAAAGTGACTCTTCTCCCAATTTAGACATAACTTTGTGTCTTCACAACGTTTTAGCATGCTGTCTAAATGGGAGAGACATGATTTAAACGAATCCCCAATGACCGAGAAATCGTCCATAAAGACCTCCATACTTTTCCCGATCATGTCGGAAAAAATGGCCATCATACATCTTTGAAACGTGCCCGGAGCATTACATAGGCCAAATGGCATACGTTTATATGCGAAGGTTCCATAGGGGCACGTAAAAGTGGTCTTTTCTTGGTCTTGCGGGTCAATGGGAATCTGAAAGTAACCCGAGAAACCATCGAGGAAGCAATAGTACTCATTCCCCGCTAATCTCTCGAGCATCTGATCTATAAAGGGCAGAGGAAAATGATCCTTACGGGTGGCGTCATTCAATTTACGATAATCAATGCAGACGCGCCACCCCGTAACCAAACGAGTTGGAATTAACTCATTTTTCTCGTTTGTGACAACAGTAATGCCACCCTTTTTTGGAACACAATGGATTGGGCTGACCCAAGGACTGTCCGAGATAGGGTAAATCAATCCGGCATCAAGAAGTTTTAAAACCTCTTGTTTGATAACCTCGTGAATTTTTGGATTCACCCTTCTTTGATGTTGGATCGCAGGTTTGAAGTCATCCTCCATTAATATCTTGTGAGTACAGAACTCAGGGTCGATGCCCTTGATATCGGAGAGACGCCAAACAATTGCTCGCTTATGAGACTTCAAAACCTGTATAAGAGCAGCCTTTTCTTCAACACTTAAGTCTTTAGCAATAATGACGGGCAATTTATCATCACCCTCCAGAAATGCGTACTCAAGATGAGGCGGCAAGTCCTTAAGTTCAACCGCGGGAAAGTCATCAGTTTTCTCAACATTTTTGACTTCCTCCTTATGAAGTATTTGTGGTAGAACAGGAAGATGAGAGGGATCTTCGTTTAACAATTTTTCCAGCAGGTGAATATCCCTCTCGAGGTCGATCTCTTGGTTATCAATTCCATTGGGAATCGAATCACTTTTGAGAAAGGCCTCAATTTCTTCTAAGAAGATGAAGTCACTTCCCTCAAACGGAGTGAGGGAAGGAGAAGAATTGGCAATAATGGGGTGAGAAGATGGAGTGAAGTTTTCACTCGGAGAATCATCGACAAAACCTAAAACCTCTTGAGCGTACTCCTCAGACGCGACATCAATGACATCAATTCGGTTAACCGATTCGGCGTCATAGTTAGAGGAGTACCTCGAAGTTTGATCGAGGTTAAAGGTTACAGCTTCATTACCAACACGAAGAGTTATTTCCTCTTCGTGCACATCAATTAACGCACGACCCGTCCTTAAGAATCCTCTCCCAAGAATGAGAGGAACTCGTGGGTCAGCATCGAACTTAACAACAACGAAGTCAGCGGGGAAATGGAACTTTCCTACTTTCACGAATACATCTTCGGCAATACCGAGAGGATGAGAGATTGAACGGTCGGCAAGCTCGAGAGTCATGCACGTAGGAGTGAGTTGAGGAAGAGATAGTTTCTCCCACACTGAGTAAGGCATCAGGTTGATGCTAGCGGCAAGATCAGCTAAGGCGAAGCACTCAACCATCCCAGGGAAAACACATGGAATGAGAAATCTCCCAGGGTCTCCAAGCTTCTTGGGAAGCTTCTTTAAGATAACTGCTGAGCAGTTTTCGTTCAATGGAGTCTTTGCGATTTCGTACAATTTTTCCTTGTTGCTTAACAAGTTCTTGATCATCGATGCGAATTTGGGCGGAGCTTTTGCTCATTAAGTCTTGACGGGTATGGTAGTGAAGGTTTGAATTTAGGGTTCTCTCCAGGAGTTGTTGATGGTTCAAATACAACTCCCGATCTTGGTACAAGTCCAGATTTTGGTACAATTTCCGGAACAACCTGAGGGTGGACGTGTGCGGTACTTCGTGGGCTAGTAATTTGCACCTTGTCCGTGGTTGCCTCAGGCTCAATTTCAACTTCCTCGGAATAAAGAGGAGGAGGCATAGGTGGAAGAGGAGAAATAGGAGGAACTGGCGGCTCTTCATAAGCTTTACCACTTCGTGTAGTAATAGCTTTGAGTTCACCCTTGGGGTTAACAATTGTATTAGCCGGGAGACCTCCTGATGTAGAGGGTGGAGTGAGATGATTCATAAGACTGGCAAGCATATTTTCAATCTTGCCTTGATTTTGATCAATTTTGTTGTTTGTTTGCATCAACTCACTCTTCAGCTCTTGACCCTGTTTGGCTATTGATGATTGGAAATCATTTTTCAAATTTGAGATTTGATTTTGCATTGCCCTCATTTTGGTCTCATTAACTTTGATGTAGTTATTGAGCTCGTTTGGGAGGCGATCTTGATAATTTGGAGCTGAATACCCTTGATTACCCCTTTGGGGTGGGTACTGATTGACGGGGGCAGGATTTTGATTTTGCAAATTTGGCCCCCTTGGTGGATTAGGATTAAACCTATTTGGATTTTGAGGAAAACCGGGTGGTCCACCCTGATTGCTAGCCCGGTAATTTGGTTCCACTTGAGGACGGTATTGGATACCTCCTTGGTTGGAATTTCCGGCTATTGCATTTACTTCGAATGGATTGCCTTCAGTGGCAATGCAATTATAATATGAATGTGGACCACCACAAGTAACACAAACTTCTATCTTTTTGATTTCAGCTTGTGGAGAAGGAGAAGAATCTTTCTTGCTTTGGGCGAGAACAAATGCATGGACGGCTTCCGTGAGTTTATCAAGTCTAGCATCGGTGCTAGACTGAGCCACGGGCGATGAAGAAGAAGGAACAACATCCCTTTGGGAACAAACCGATCTGCTTCGTGGAATGCGAACCTTAGATTTATTCTCAATGATTTCTAAAGCATCCTTTGTGGTGCGATTCAAGAAGTTACCCCCAGCGGAGGCATTCAGAGAGTCTTGATCAGATTGGCTTACACCATTGTAGAAAGTATCAAGTGTCATGAGATCAGAGAAACCGTGGTGAGGGCATTTTTGGAGCAATTCCTTGTAACGATCCCATGCCTCACTAAAGGATTCATCAAATTTCTGCGTGAATTTCATGATATCATTCTTGAGACTTGTGGTTTTGGAAGGAGGAAAGAATTCATTCACGAACTTTTTCACAAGATCTTCCCATGTCTCAATAGATCTTGGAGGTTGTTTTTCCAGCCAAATCCGGGCTTGTCCCTCCAGGGAGAATGGGAAGAGAAGAAGTTTGATTGCATCAGAGGGGACATCTTTGCATTTGATGGTGTAAGTGATTTTATTGAACCATCGAATGTGATCTTGAGGATCGTCCCTCTCATAACCGTAGAATTGACGTGATGTGGCCAGATTTATTAATCCTGTTTTAAGCTCAAAATTATCGGCCATGATTGTTGGAACAACGATAGCATCTCCGTAACCCTCGACGGGTGCTTGGAGAAGCTCGTTCATAATGGGTTCAGCTGCCATGATGACAGCTGGAGGTGGAACAGTACGGATCTCAGACCCGACTGTTGGTGCAGAACGTCTACGAGGTCTTCGAGGTCTCTGAACCAGCTCACGTAATGGGCTAGTGGACCTTGAAGAACGAGTGCGCATGCACTAGGGATAAAAACTTTTTGGACAATATTTTTGTTATCGTCCCGTAATCCAGATTCGTTTCTCTTCAAGAATCACCTTAAAAGAAAACCGAATCAGAAAACGTTACGATATGTTTTGTTGGTTTTTTACTTTTTTTGGTGTTTCAACACTTTAGGAAAAGTTTCAATGACATTTTTATGTGTTTTGATTTTGAAAATATTCACAAGTGATGGTATTTATACAATGAGTGAGGTGAGATAACACTAATCTCGAAAAACGCTACAGAAACGCGCACACCTCCCCGGCAGCGGCGCCATAAATTGATTGATGCCAAACCACCTAACTTAAATTAACCAAAGAATGGTCAACTAAGTCAAATAGCCTAGATCAATGCTCCGGGTAATATAATGTATCACCGGGTCGTTAAATCCCGTTGAGGTGTGAAATGTAACTTTAGCGTGTTCGTAATCGGGTGTTATTCACAGAAAAGGGTTTGTTGTGAAAATTATGTGGAAATTAATAACAAATATAGCTAAGGAAAGCTATGTGAATGGTTACAGGAATTTGGAGTACGAAGATTTGAGCTAAACCTAAAAACGTACGTTTTAATTAAAAAACGTATTCGGACGAATAAAACAAAAAGTACAACTGGAGGACTGGGAGGGTTAAAAGTGTAAAATTGGTATTTTTACAATCCTATTAATTAAAGAAAATTTTAAGAAAATTAAAATTTATTTTTACACTATTTAATTATTTAATATTAATTAATTACTAATTATCTATTTAATACTAATTAAATTGATTAGAATTATTAAAAATACTAAAAAGACTTAGAAAATTAAGAAATTTTTTATAAATCTAATTAACCATTACAGGAATCCTAAAAAATTATAAAAAGTTAATTCTAAGTATTTTTAAGCTAATTAATTAATTATTATTCTAATTACTTATTAATTACTAATTAAACTAATTATATTATAAAAAATAGAAAATGAACACTAAAAATTCTAGAAAAATTTATGAAAATGTTTTAACTAAATTAAAAGCTAGAAAAATTATAAAAACTAGGTTATACTATATAAAATCTAATTATGCTATTTAATTGATTAATATTAATTAAAACTAAATTAAACTAAAATTAATTAGAAAAACCACTAAAAGACAAAATAAAAATCTGGAAAAATTTGTAAAATTATTTTAACGTAAAATATAATTTCTAAAAATATGAAAGTGATATATTACTTAGAAATAAATTAAAAAGAAAATTAAATTGATAAATCCTATTAAATAGAAGCTATCACTATTTTTAAAATTGGTTTTTTTTTTTTGATTTTTTCTTTTTCTAAACTAATAATAAACTAAAAACAACTAATTTTAATAAAAACACTTTTGATTTAACCCAAAGAATAAGCACTTGGAGTGCTTATTATACCCACAGTTGACTTTTGTTGACTGTGGAGTATTTTTAAGCTCAAATGAGGAATGTGGGGTCCACAATGGTCCAACTTGGTTTCTCTGAGTCTTTTGAACAATAATAAGCAAGTTTTGATTAATTGATTGGCCTGAATAAGCCAAAAAGCACAAAAATAAGCACAAGCTTATTGTGACTGATGCAGTTATGGGACAGAGATGAGGAGCCAAATTAGGTGGGGTCCACAAGTTCAGGGGTCAAACAAAAGGTTCAAAAACACTCCCTGGTAGGAGGGGGGTTGAGGGGAACCAAAAACACTAGGTCTAGACCACTTAATTGGTCACAAACCACCACAAAAGGTGGTGGTGTGAGGGTGGTATCTGATGTGCAGAGGAGCTATATGCCCTGCAGGTCACTTCAAAGGACTGTGGGACCCACCAAACAAAATTCTAAAAATCTGATAAAATTCTTAAAAATTAACAAGGTGGTAAAGAGTAAGCATGCCAAATATCAGACACTAGAACCTTAAACACAACAAGTTACAAATCTTCAAAGATTGCTCAAAACCCACTTAGACAGCTTTTGACTTTTTAACCAAAATTGCTTCTTTGACTTTTATGAACTTGGGAAGCTGATTTAATGATCAAATAAGCTAAGATAAGTTATATTAAAACTAACTTAGGTAAAACTCCAACTTATGAAAAGGTTTTGTGGGATTTGGACTCCAAAAATCACCACAGTGAACTGTGGTGATTATAACCTTGTGATTTTGACTTTTGTGAGGTTTTAGTACTAATTGAATGTTTCCCTGAGCCTTATTTCACCCAAACAAGTTTATGAAACATAGAATGAAGCATTTACACAAGTAGCATGGCACAATCATACAACAACCAAACACCCCCTAAAAGGTAATTTGTGATAGAAAACTAAGTCAAATAAATACACAACACAATCTACAACTTATAACTACTCTAATTACTGACAATAAGTAACAATTAAGTGATCAAAGCAATAATAAGTAACTAAATCACTAAGAAGAGTAAAAATTGAAACAGTTGCTTACATAAGCCTTCCAAGCTCAGTCCAAGAACCAAGGAACCTCAATCACCAAACCTATGTGGTTTCCACAAACCTCTAACCCACAGCCATCCTTAATCCACTGTGCTCCTTGCCTTCTTGTTCTTTTTCACAATTTTTTTCTTTATTTTTGATTTTTCTTGAATTTTTAGTAGATATTTAAAACTGAGCCTAGTGTTTTCTTGAAAGCTTATAAAGCTTTCCAAACCTTGTTTTTAAGTTTATATAAGCTACTGAATTACATGAACTCACATTAGAAACTTTTGATTAGAACTTGGAAATTTAAATTGAGACTTTGAAAAGTGAAAAAGAGAATTAAGCTTCAAACTGAACTTTCATTAATGAAAATAGTTACATTACATTAAAAATAAACTGAAACTACATAAAACTAAGAAAAATTACACACCAAGAGCTTCTATGAGCTTTTCTATATATAACGATCTAAAAATAATTTGAAAACTGGCACTCCCAAAGTCTTTGTGATGACTTCTTGACCAAATCCCATCCATTGAATTGCTGTGAGACCATTCTAAACCATTGATCATGATTTTAGCGCAAAAATGGGGTCGGGGTTAAATGAGTGGTTTTGGTGGGTGTTGGTGAGGGCATTAATGGTGGTGGCTTTGTTAGGTGTGGGCATTGATTGTGGGGGCTGAGTTGGTGGAAAAGGTGGAGGGGGGGGGAGACAATGTTGCCTGGTTTCGTGGGATATGGTTGGGGAAGAAGGTCGGGTCAACGCTGGGTTTGACCGGGATGTTATTTAAAACGGTTTTAAACTTTTGGGCTAAGTGGTGGGCTTGGGTTGTGTAGCTGGATCAGACCTGGTGGGTTTGGTTTTGGTTTAGTTTAGGTTAGGTCCATTTGGTTTTGGTAACTTTTAAATCACAAGGACCATTCATGTAATTTGCCGAACTTTGAGGACTGATTGTGCACATTTCCCAAAGTACCCACAAGGTGAAATTTGCCAAGAACCAATATCACAAGGACCAAATTTGCATTTTTCCACTTTTTCAAAACTTCAAAAATCCCAGGGACCACTTTTGCCATTTTTTGGATTTTTCAGGGACTAATTATGTAATTTTGGAAAACTTGCAACCCAAATGTAATATTTTGTGAAATTGACTTTCAAAACCTTGGGTTGACTTTTCCTTAAAAATAAATGCATAGGGACTAAAATTGACAAGTTTTGAACTTGGGGGACTGAAACTGCCAATACTGCAAACTTTGTACGTTTTTCCTTTGTTTTTGCACATTTTGCTTTTAAAACACATAAAACACAATCCCTGGGATAATTTAAGTATTTTGATATCTTTTTGATTGTTTTTGTGCGTTTTGGCAGTTTAAATATATCAAAAACGATGAGTGTTTGAGCACTCATCAGGCATCCTTGTAGATCAAGGGCCAATAAAAGCCGAAATCAAACACCTTTTTGGCGGTGTAGTTGGGATTGTGGTGGCCCCCCGTGGGACCAGCATGGCAAGCCTTTAAAATTTCAGCGGCTTCCTGACCATACACACACCGCCGGATGACTTGATTCGCGCATATTTTGAACAAGTAGGGGTCGTCCCAAAAGTAATGTTTGACATCTTTGAAAAATTTATTTTTTTGTTGGGACGACATCCCTTTCACAATGAAGTTACCCGCAAGATAGTTTGCAAAGTCGGCAAACCATGGGGTAATCGAGTCTCCACGAAATGAAACCGCATTAAGGGTTTCGAGAGGAAATGTTTCATTTATTTCCTTTTTCTCGAAAGCATCTTGGTGAGGGTTTTCAAGACGAGAAAGATGATCAGCAGCTAGGTTCTCAGCTCCTTTTTTATCACGAATGATGATATTAAATTCCTGAAGGAGGAGAACCCAACGGAGGAGTCTCGGCTTTGCGTCTTGTTTTGCAAATAGATACTTCAAAGCCGAGTGATCCGTATACACTATGCTTTTGGTAAGAATCAAGTATGGCCGGAATTTTTCAAAAGCATACACCACAGCTAATAGTTCTTTTTCGGTGGTGGTGTAATGACTTTGAGCCTTGGTCATAGTCTTGCTGGCATAGTATATAGGCTGAAAATGTTTTGTTTTGCGTTGCCCCAAGACTGCCCCTATCGCATGATCACTAGCATCACACATGAGCTCGAAGGGCAAGTCCCAATCGAGGGCAACAAGAATCGGTGCCTCGGTAAGCCATTTCTTTAATGTTTCAAAGGCTTCGATGCACTCAGGGGAGAAGATAAAAGGAGCATCCTTGTGATATTTCAAAATTTCATGTCATTTATTTTAATAGTTCATTATTCAACAATTCTATTTTTAACTAATTAACTTCGTCGGAAGTTATCCGCGTACGTCATAACGCGTTCAATTTATTCAACCACTACTATACTATGTCTACTCTACATTTTTTTATGCATTTTTGTTCCTTACCATCCTATTTTAAAAGTCAATTTTCACTTTTTCCATTTATACGTAAACCTTGCACCTCTTAAGTTTTACGCGATTTAAGTTTACGTTTTATGGTTTTAACAACGTGAACCAACCTTAGACTATAATAATTTTACATATGTTATGCATTTTAACCTCTTTTCATGTTTGCAAGTGAGTTTTATACTTGTCGTTTTATTTTTATAGTTTATGTCACTTTTATCAAAAACCGGTGTCACCAAACGCTTTTTCAACTAACGGTTTCAGTTTTTAACGATGTTTAAACCCTTCGATGAACTCACCACTCATCTAAAATACTTAAATAAGTTATGTTAATAACTTTTAACATTTTTATAAGTTTTGTATTTTTACGTTACCTGATTTTACGTTACGCGTCTTAAAAACTTACATTTTCAATTACCGGGATCAAACTATACCCAATAATCACTAAACTATCAAAATAAAATCAACCCCCTCCCCATTACATACAAAACCACGACCATGTGGTCTTTGGAGTGGTGTCAAGCTCTTAAACCAAGCAAGGACACATGTAACTTACAATGTGCATGTCAATTTTATATAAAATCACTTCACCAACACATTTCCACTTTAGCTAGTGAAAAACCTTGGTTTCTCCTCCCTCTCTTCTTCATATGAACGAACAACAACCCACCAAAATCAATTTCATCTTTTAATTTCACAATATTCTTGGTTCTAGATAAAAGACCTTATGATCTAGTTTGTATTCTTATGGTTTATTCCACTCAAAACATCATCAAATCTCATAATTTCTTGGTTTCTTTGGGAAGTTGTTTCAAGTTTTGATCAAGATGGTTTAGGGGCTGAGATTTTCAAGTTTTACAAAGGGGTTTGGTGGATAAAAATTGGGTTGATATGGGGTAAAGAAATGGTGCAAGTGTTGAATGGGTTAAACTAGGTCTAGTATTCTTGTTATTGTAATCTTTCTTGTTCATCACTTTTGTAAGGAAACTCTCCACTCAATTTTCATTTTATTTTTATTTTCATTACTGTAAAAGTATTATATCTTGATGTATTTGAATATTATATAAGTTATTATGCTTGGTTAGGCTTGGTACATAGCTTAGAACACAATAGAAAACCCTTAAGGACTAAACATGCAAACTGTGAATCTGGACTAGGGGTAAAAACGGAATAAACTGATTTAATCAGTAAATACTTGACCAAAACTAAAAATATGTAGTTGTAGCCCTATGTCTTTTGGTCATTTTGACGGGTATTTCATCGAATAACTCATTACGATGATTAAATTAAAAATATTTTCGTGAAACATATCAGATTCTGAGTTACAGATTTAAATGGTAAAAATCTCAGTGATATGTTCATTTTCACTACTTGGCCCAGTTTTATGAAATGTAGGTAACATCTTAACTTAAACATGGCCTCAAACGGGGAATTAATTGGACTTGTAAAACTCTAGATATCGCATTTTTCGCGGGACTATTATAATTTTGAAAACTGTTGGACTGAATAGTATGGACAAACTGATAATTTAGCTACTGCTATGTAATTTTTGACCAAGTAAGACCCACAAAACTTGTTAGTATAGATAAATACCTTTCCGAGGATATAAAGAACTTAATTTTTTGACTTACGGTTTGCAAGTAACGGATTTTCTAAGATGAGCAAGTAAATAAAATTTCCATCAGCTTTAGGTTAAAAAGCATAAAATGATTTGCCTTTTATAAAAAAAAATTGAACCTCTAAGTTATTTTGAACCACCTAATACATTTTGAACCCTTAAATTTAATATTGAACTTTTGACTAAATTTTTGACCCATGGGCTAAATTTGAACCTAGACTAATCTTGGACCTTTATAACATATTTTCGGACATAGAAACAATTATAAACTAGTACTTGAATTTTGTAAAGAAATGTAAATTTCTTACTTATAGCTAACTTTTAAATGCCAAACTAAAACTTGTTATATGTTTAGGAATTATGTACCAAGCATAATTAAGATCATGACTTATATATAGCTAAAATTACATCAATACCTATTTTCATAAATCTAAAACAACGTATATTATTTAGGTTCATCGTAGAGCTTTTGCGGCTATTTCTTCACTTGCTTGTTCATTGCTATTTTCCTTGCTTTAAGGTGAGTTCATAGCCTCGCCTTTACTTACTTAAATGTTTTATAAACCTCGCGAGAGGGATACATGCTAGTTTTACAAACTGAATACAAGTACTTTTTGGGTATGCTTGACCCGATTACCTGATTATAGACATTGAGTACCTTGCCAACAAGTCCCTAATTTCATGAACTGCTAATTACGTGCGTAAACGCTAGTATTATAGATATGCATATTTGGCCTGGCGGGCCTGTCCGGGTGAGTAGCGCTCATTTGACAACTGTGGGTCAAACGGACATATAATATTGAGAATTGAGGTAAATGGCAATTGAATACCTTGTGAGGGGCATTTAAACTAGGTCAAGGTTCGGTTTCATGAGCTCAATGCTATAAATCTTATTTCCCGACTTGTATTTGTTACATGTCAACTTAATTACGGGCGTAGCCCAACTTCTTTTAAACTGAATAATACTTGTATTCAACTGCTTACATATTAAACTCTATGAATTCACTCAACCTTTGTGTTGACTTTTTAGCATGTATTTTCTCAGGTATTACTTGACTAGCTGAGCATTGGGAGCAATCGGAGTCGCGTGGATATCAAATATTGGAAGACTTGTTTTCTACACATTCGATAACTTTTTATCTTTAAAATACACATATGTGTCATGTTTTAATTCTTGTAACTTAATTTTTAAATAGAAATTTTTGGGACCTTTGTACTCTGATTTATCAAATCGAATGTGACATTTTATTAAACGTCTCTTTTGAGGTCGTTTTATGTAACTTGTTTTTATGAACTATGAAGTGACACTCAAATTGGTATTCCGCTGCGTTGTAAATTTTGGGGGTGTCACATAATGGTATCAGAGCATTAGTTATAGCAAATTAGGTCGTTTTCAAAACCTAAACTATAACTGATTTTCAAAAAAAAAAAAAGTTTTTTAAGTCTTTCACCATTGTTCGATATCCGCGCACGCTTGCTCCCAGGTAACTTATATGCTCTATTTTTACTTCTATTATATGACTAATGAATATATCCCCTAGTCATGATTTTGCTCTCTCATGCCTACTCTTACATTCTTGTGATCTATGAAATTTTTTTTAAGACATTGTGGGTTACACAATGGTCTCATTTACTTCATTAACATTGTGAGTTGCACAATGGTTTCTTTTATTTGTCAGACATTGTAGGTGATTACAATGGTCTATAAACTCTTTCATAACCTTATATACTATCATTACATCTAACGGCGAAACTCGTTACAATTTATCAATTCCTTTTGATTTCTTTACTCCCCGTAAACTTATGTTTCCTGAGCATTTCTGCATTTTTTTTCAAATTGATACAAATTATATAGAAGACTATCTATATACACTTGATTTTCTCTTGGCTATTTATACCTATTTACAAGAGCGTTACTTTTTATTTGTATAAGGATATTTATTATAAACGTTTTATCTGACTCTTTACACTCAGTCTCTATAGCACCATGTCAATAAATTACCCCACTACTACCTTACAAACTAATAACATGATGCACCACTATTTTAGCTCTGACTAGTTCAGAATTGACTATTTTGTCACCTCTTTACAAATTATTTGGTAAATTACCTTATAAAACTAGTTTACTATCATCTTTTAAACCATTTTCGCTAAAATTTTAATACAATGCTTTCCACTCTCTTACAAACTACTTTACCATCATCTATAAACTAAATTACTTGTTTACTTTAACCTCTTATGAACGATGTGGTGATTTCTGAAACATTTTCGCTACTTTACTTTATTTCCTTTTGATGATATTAACATTCGGTGTACTTTGTCAATTCCACTAGCTATTTTATTATTCAACTCTGAGTGTGAACATTCTTCTTATGCCTTTGAATCACGTATGTTGTTTTCGTTATCTATGCTTTTGAAATCTTTCAATTGATGGGAGTACGACCTTAACCTGTCATCTCAAATCGTGTCATCCTTTGGCACTTACCTTTGCGAATGCGATTGACTAATGTCATATTATTATTCTCGTTACTTCTTATGATTTTGATGAATCATATCGTTAATTAGACATCCTTTTATTCATTGTAGCACTTGATCTTGTTGTGTATTTTTCGTGACGGACATACTTAAGTAGGATGATTTATAATCGTCTTATTGGAATGAATTGGGACGCTTCTTCATTTGAATAAGAAAATTATAAACCGCCGAACCATAAATTCATAAATCTTCACTTAAATGGATTGGGACGCCTCTTTACGTAAGTGCCGAGTTATGAATGAGTGGGCTTATTTGGATCCGCCATAGCGTGTGTACGAATCATTTTTTTTTGGGCTATGAACTCCTCTCGACTCGTAATTTGTTATGTTGATTTTCCCGATTTTGTATCGACCGCTGCGAGCCTTATAAGCTAATAGTAATGTACTTTTATCCGCTTCCACGAATTGACGACTTGATAAATTCCTTGTCTCCTATTTTCTTATTGCCAACACTTTTATTCTATCCTTTCCTTTAAGGACCCTCATGACATTCTATTCATTCCCTCATACCATTGCTTACACAATAGGTGATTTCTATCACTTGTTCTATCTTCGTTGCTACCTTTTTACTTTGTCAAAATCCCGAGCACAAAATGCATTAAGCACCTCCATGGACTTCTATAAAAATTTTATGCGTCTTTATAAAAATTTTACAAAGATTTCACAAGTGATTAAATTACCAAAATAACATTTTTAAGTTAAAGAGTCGGTTCTAACCACCCTCTTTTGTAAAAATCATAACCAATATTTTTAATGACACCATGCCCTATATTTCAAATTACATTTTTATACATCATATTTTAATCACGTCTAGAGGAAATTATTGATTTAAACTTCATTTCAACTAACGATTCCTAAAAATTTGAAAATAGACATTCTACAATCACAACCATAAATCCGAGTTTCAACATGGTTTTTATACATGCTTCCATCCCAAAAATCTTTAAAAAGACCAAAAATGATTAAGAAGAATTGAGCGCCGGGACGTCGCTCTCTTAAGGGGTACGTGCTGTGACATTTCGAAATTTCATGTCATTTATTTTAATAGTTCATTATTCAACTATTCTATTTTTAACTAATTAACTTCGTCGGAAGTTATCCGCGTACGTCATAACGCGTTCAATTTATTCAACCACTACTATACTATGTCTACTCTACATTTTTTTATGCATTTTTGTTCCTTACCATCCTATTTTAAAAGTCAATTTTCACTTTTTCCATTTATACGTAAACCTTGCACCTCTTAAGTTTTACGCGATTTAAATTTACGTTTTATGTTTTTAACAACGTGAACCAACCTTAGACTATAATAATTTTACATATGTTATGCATTTTAACCTCTTTTCATGTTTGCAAGTGAGTTTTATACTTGTCGTTTTATTTTTATAGTTTATGTCACTTTTATCAAAAACCGGTGTCACCAAACGCTTTTTCAACTAACGGTTTCAGTTTTTAACGATGTTTAAACCCTTCGATGAACTCACCACTCATCTAAAATACTTAAATAGGTTATGTTAATAACTTTTAACATTTTTATAAGTTTTGTATTTTTACGTTACCTGATTTTACGTTACGCGTCTTAAAAACTTACATTTTCAATTACCGAGATCAAACTATACCCAATAATCACTAAACTATCAAAATAAAATTAACCCCCTCCCCATTACATACAAAACCACGACCATGTGGTCTTTGGAGTGGTGTCAAGCTCTTAAACCAAGCAAGGACACATGTAACTTACAATGTGCATGTCAATTTTATATAAAATCACTTCACCAACACATTTCCACTTTAGCTAGTGAAAAACCTTGGTTTCTCCTCCCTCTCTTCTTCATATGAACGAACCACAACCCACCAAAATCAATTTCATCTTTTAATTTCACAATATTCTTGGTTCTAGATAAAAGACCTTATGATCTAGTTTGTATTCTTGTGGTTTATTCCACTCAAAACATCATCAAATCTCATAATTTCTTGGTTTCTTTGGGAAGTTGTTTCAAGTTTTGATCAAGATGGTTTAGGGGCTGAGATTTTCAAGTTTTACAAAGGGTTTTGGTGGATAAAAATTGGGTTGATATGGGGCAAAGAAATGGTGCAAGTGTTGAATGGGTTAAACTAGGTCTAGTATTCTTGTTGTTGTAATCTTTCTTGTTCATCACTTTTGTAAGGAAACTCTTCACTCAATTTTCATTTTATTTTTATTTTCATTACTGTAAAAGTATTATATCTTGATGTATTTGAATATTATATAAGTTACTAGTTTCAAGACCCGGCCGTTGGCCGGGCTAGCTTTATAATTTTATTTTTTATTTAACATTATATTAATAACATAAAAAAACTAAAAACTAAAAAATAAACAAATAATAATAATAATAATAATAATAATAATAATAATAATAATAATAATAATAATAATAATAATAATAATAAAACTTAATATGACAAAAAATGTGTAATACGATACGACAAAATTCGTGTAGATAATAAAACATGTGAATACCATTAAAGAAAAATTGATATGCTTAAAGGCGATGTAAGACTTCCTTGTAGACATCATTAGTTGTTTCATCCGAGTAGTTTCCATCTCTATCACAACAAATCACTTTAAGACCTCGCTTGCTTTTAACTCTCGAAACAATGACATAGAATTGACCATGTAAAAAGACTCGGCATTGTAGCAATAAGCCAACCTGAGACAAAGTATGACCTTGGCTTTTGTTTATGGTCATAGAGAAACAAACAGAAATAGGTATATTGTCTCCTATTTAACTTGAAGGGCATTTTTGTGTCGGAAGGGACTTAATCAAGTCTAATTTTCATATACTAAGATATCAACTAAGCAAGTTTTAGAAACACAAAATTTTTTTTGTGTGAATGCAGTCAAGATTATTTGAGATCTTTTACGAAAATTAATACCACGAATCAAAATTTCATCGATGTCCTATAGAACACCGCGAGACTCATTAATTCCGACACCTGATATCATAACTTAGGGTGTGCTTGGTTCAAATAGAGTACATCGACTGATTATGGTTGGAAAAAATATGTAAATAGAATTATTCTCTGTGCCATAAGAAAAGTACATACACTTTATTGAGAAAAAGAGAATTAAAAAAATATAGTAAAAAGGTAAAAAGGTTGGTTATATAATAACATACCAATTACTAACATCAATTCATGCTCCATAATTTGTTTACACATGAGAATAACAGACCAAATATAAAGGAAAACAATAAAAGTCATTGGCATATTTATAGTAAACCAATCATATTCACATACATTAACCAACTGTTTTGCAACCTCAGTGTTGTCCTTGGACAATCTATTTGTACAATCGGTTTTGTTTGCATATCACCACGGATAAAGTGTAGTGACATCATCTAGATACCTGCAAATACGTACACTTGTTTAAGCTAAACTCATTTTAATTGTGAACTTGATAATGAACTAAAACATTTTCAAAACTTGATAATGAACTAAATAGTAGAGGCCAATATGATTATCAATGCATTCATCCACTAACAATCAGGATCACTTCATTCAAAAAACTTCCATGGAAATAAAGTAAAGCTGATATATTTCGACAATCATAAATGCACACCGATACAACTTTATCCAATCGTAAAATAAAAATAAGGAGTGCTTAGATTTACATTATAAATTCACTATCTAATTAATGTGACTTGTAATCTTGGTAATCAGTTTCTCATCAGGCCAAAACATAGCTTGACAATGATAGCAAACCTTTGTACAACGCTTCATAGTTTTATAATTTTAATGAAATTCTGGGATATCTCCACATACAAAAAGCCAAAAATCAGGCCTGCAAGTCCAGCTTGACTCTGCAACCAAAAAATGAACAGCTTATCATAATTGTTAATAAACGGAGTGAAAATAGAGGACTGCATACAAAGATCAACAACACCATTAGTAAAATTTGGCGAGGAGATACAAAAAACAGTATGGTAGCATAAGTAACTCACATTTGTATGATTGTATCAGTCACAATTGTCTTGTTAAGAATTTACTAACATCTGAGCGAATGTCATCTTGAACCTGTATAAAAGTCACTTAGATATTACTACTCCATGCTTATGAGTTGCAACATGAATTAATGAGATAAAATGGAAGTAAAGATGTGGTGTTCGTCTGGATTCCATTCATGTCAAAGCAAAACCCACAAAACATACCCATAAAGGCATCTTTTTTAGGCCCCCTCAATGGATTTTATATGCTCTAACTAACCTCGTTTTAATCACTCCAAGAGGTTTCCAATAATCACCAGAATTACAGTGCATCCCAAGCTCCGTGTATCATTTGTTACAAACTTGTATCTTTTCACATATCAGCTAGCAAAACTTGCATGAAAAGTGCCTGAAAGAGATGGTGATTACATACGAACATCTGTGGTGTTGTTTCCATGACAACTGCCACCACCTGAGTCTAGTACAATAATTGTACCTACAATAGCAGGAACCATCAATACATTAGGAATAGGTAAATTGCAAGCTGGGCATTGCTTAAAATAGTAAAAGCTGAAGTGTATCTATAATCCAAGAATTTGACTATGTAAATGTACAAATTAAGTTACCGTTAGCAGATGGTTGTGAAGACCAACGATTGGTGTGAAAGTTACTGCTTTGTGCTGACAGCAGATGGGTGAATGGAACATGATCTTGGGCAGTAAGAATAACTCATCAGCGACACATGTTACAGACACATGTTACAACCGTGTTTATAGCAGAATATAAGATAACTTGAGAAATGTTATTATGAGTCACTAACCATGGTCATAACATTGCTTTTAAGGAGCCACAACAGGGACGCAAGACCACCAGCTTCAACTATTCTTTCCTGATTCGTATTTGCACATAACACAACATAGCTTACATTTTTAGAAACATTTATAAATAATCAAGTAAACTTGGTATCCTGGAATCAGGTGTCTAATCATGGTTAAAATCTACACAATTTAGAATATTTTTCAATTAGCCAGAAAAATTATTTAGTGAAGGCAATAGTAAATGTTATTGATACTTATGATAAAAGTGGCTAGGAATAGAGATCGAGAAGCTCAAAGGCAGGTAGCGGTGCAGATGGAGTCGCGCATACATGAATTTTCTTTTTCAATATTTATTTATTTTGGAATTTAAAATTAACCGCAAAGTTTAGTAAGATGAATTGCAATTCAATTATGTTGTGCTTAGAAACAATATAGTTGGGGTTAAGTTATGCTTTCATCGTGTAAATCACATTATTAGATAGTAAACATGTACCTTTTCAGATTCAGTTATGCTCATTTTTTTCTATGTAGTCTTCTCAGTTGTCTGCAGCATGTTCGCATTACATATAGCAGCTCATTTCTCTGCAATACATCAACATACAATTTAGTCGGTTAGAGATTGTTATTGAGTCGACCAGCACATCTGCTATACTCACAGCTCTTACATTATATTTTATGTTTTTTCATCAAACATATCCTCTTAGTGATACAGTATACTTTCGAGGACTTGAGCCGACTCTTTCCGATCTTACTCAAGTAAATGGTAAATAAATTTATGAAATCAAGGATAATAGCTCACATAATCCCTATGTATATAAGTCCATGACTAAGAATTATAAGTTGATAAAAGTTAACATAGCCGAAAAACAGGCCTTCTTGACATCCACTATCCAGAAGTATCTTAAGTTTGTAACTCCTTATGAGCAACTTAAGTGATCAATCCCAGGCCCATAAGCTTATTCGGGTTATCAACAACTAACCTTAAGTGTCTAACCAGATCTCTTATTCAGTTCGGTTAACTTTGTGAAGCTGCAAACACCAATTTACATACCCTAACAACTCAAAACCTGACCAACTCAACCTGTAACACCCCTGACCAAAAGTACAATTATATTCGATTTCTATATGTTTACGTGCAACGGATTGATTTGGCATTTACTTAGTGCTAATGGGTAAAGTGTCAAACTGGTTTTAAAAGCCTGTGACATAAATAAGTGCCTCTAACATTCTAGATTGTTTTATAACATAAAACTGGATCAATAATTTCATAATCATATATTATCATATTAAATACAATAATAGCATATATATGAAATTAAGTCGGTCAATGAAATATATTCCAACCATTTTGATCTGAACCCCCTATCCACCCACTTTGATGATTGTTTCATTTATACAAATAGCCAACGTACCCGAATTGCAGGGTTGGAAGTTAGAAGTAAGGAGATGCCAAGCCCATAAAATGCTTCACCTCAACTGCCTTCTGTATCAAAACCACAAAGTCTCTATCAAGCATAATACATCTACATTAGAAATGTATCGTTATGTCTACATTAGGAAAAAGTTACTTACCATTTTCATGTTGGGAAAGTTTCCGTGATTTCCAATTCCTCTAATCACCGTAATCAAGCTCATTAGGTGACTTAAGACATCATCAACCACGAACAACCAACATGGACTATAACAATAGGTGATCTACTTACAAAACGACCTGTAAATCATCAAATGTTCATAAAAGGTCCCAAACATCGTTTTTAAATTGTACTAATCATATAATCATAGTCAAATACCTAATCCAAACACCTCTTATGACTAAAAATATTACCTTTGATTACTATTGATCAGAAACATGAAGCTTAAGATTCCCACCATGGAAATAAAGCAAACTAAAAACATGGATTCCTAATATCATAAACTAACATGTTAAACTCCTCACCACGAATATATTAGACTGCGTTATATGAGGAAAGTAATGGACCACCCCGACCCATTTTCAGACCAAGTTGTTTCTTTCCCAAATTGACCCAATTACTTTTGTGAACAAATCGCTTGGTCTATTGATTGAACACAAAACATATGCAACATACTATTAGCTTATTAGAAAATACCACAACCTTCTCTTCTGCGAATACAAAATTTCAGCCACTATGCTCAGCTACAAAATCTTTTATCCAATATGCGTCTGCTCATGTACATATATATGCTTCTGTAAAATAATAAATACATTTTATCATTAACTTTTCCTTTCGCACATACTTTAAATATGATTCTATAACTAAAGAAGATAATGAAAGTTGTAGTAAACTATAAATAATAAGAAGGCGTACATGTATGGCAGGCTAGTCTAGCTACTACTGAAACATCATCTGCATCTTTAAAACTAAAAACTTTAGCATTGCAACCTGAAAATAAATCATACTAAATTTTAGTGCCAATTGAAATAATTAAATTTAACGTACTTTACCATTAATTAGTGGTGAATGAATATGCATTAAAACTTAATAAACAGTTTCATTAGGAATTTTTATCGAACACTTGGTGCTCATCTAAAATAATACCTTAAACCTCAGATTTTCACGTTTCACGTTTCAATAAATAAACATCCAATTATGAGTAAAAATAAAAACTTCATACAATCACTACCATGAGAACAATCGTGTATAAACAATGATACAAATAATCAATTTAATTAACACAAACTTAAATGGAAATATCAATATATAAACATATAGACATATGGTATCATATACAACTTTACAAATCAATGCTTAAAATGATTTCAACAGTATATTCAGACCATCTACACTATTAAAAATCAATGCTTTCTGATCATCAGTGATATATTCAGACTAAAATAATAATTAAAAAAATGCACCTGTTTGCAAATTGAAACTTGTTAAACAAAATGGAAAACTCACATTTGTATCTTTGATTTTTGGTTTATGCTGATAGAACGACACAATGATTGATTCATTCAACATTTTTAAAATTATTATTGTGATAATTGATTTGGATCGGTTTGGTTGATTTTGGATCTTCAATTGCTTCAATTAGAATTGTGGGTCTTTCAAGTTTAGATTTAGGGTTTTGGGAAGAATTGATTTAATGATTTGATATGTCGGTTTGATTTGTGCGATTGTTTAGGGTTTTAGTTATGTTTTGTTTGGAAAGGATATGGGGGATGAGGAAGGAGCGTGCTTTGCACTTTTTCTTCCGATTTTTACTTCACCAATATTTTTCAATCTTTCTATTTCAAGAGTTACTGACACGTGTAGTTTTTAGGGAGTTTTGAGGGATTTTTTTTTGATTTTTGCCTTCTAATATTAGAAATCAAACTTGTGCTTTATATAGGTTAGGATTATGCTTGGTTAGGCTTGGTACATAGCTTAGAACACAATAGAAAACCCTTAAGGACTAAACATGCAAACTGTGAATCTGGACTAGGGGTAAAAACGGAATAAACTGATTTAATCAGTAAATACTTGACCAAAACTAAAAATATGTAGTTGTAGCCCTATGTCTTGTGGTCATTTTGACGGGTATTTCATCGAATAACTCATTACGATGATTAAATTAAAAATATTTTCGTGAAACATGCCAGATTCTGAGTTACAGATTTAAATGGTAAAAATCTCAGTGATATGTTCATTTTCACTACTTGGCCCAGTTTTATGAAATGTAGGTAACATCTTAACTTAAACATGGCCTCAAACGGGGAATTAATTGGACTTGTAAAACTCTAGATATCGCATTTTTCGCGGGACTGTTATAATTTTGAAAACTGTTGGACTGAATAGTATGGACAAACTGATAATTTAGCTACTGCTATGTAATTTTTGGCCAAGTAAGACCCACAAAACTTGTTAGTATAGATAAATACCTTTCCGAGGATATAAAGAACTTAATTTTTTGACTTACGGTTTGCAAGTAACGGATTTTCTAAGATGAGCAAGTAAATAAAATTTCCATCAGCTTTAGGTTAAAAAGCATAAAATGATTTGCCTTTTATAAAAAAAAAAATTGAACCTCTTAAGTTATTTTGAACCACCTAATACATTTTGAACCCTTAAATTTAATATTGAACTTTTGACTAAAATTTTGACCCATGGGCTAAATTTGAACCTAGACTAATCTTGGACCTTTATAACATATTTTCGGACATAGAAACAATTATAAACTAGTACATGAATTTTGTAAAGAAATGTAAATTTCTTACTTATAGCTAACTTTTAAATGCCAAACTAAAACTTGTTATATGTTTAGGAATTATGTACCAAGCATAATTAAGATCATGACTTATATATAGCTAAAATTACATCAATACCTATTTTCATAAATCTAAAACAACGTATATTATTTAGGTTCATCGTAGAGCTTTTGCGGCTATTTCTTCACTTGCTTGTTCATTGCTATTTTCCTTGCTTTAAGGTGAGTTCATAGCCTCGCCTTTACTTACTTAAATGTTTTATAAACCTCGCGAGGGGGATACATGCTAGTTTTACAAACTGAATACAAGTACTTTTTGGGTATGCTTGACCCGATTACCTGATTATAGACATTGAGTACCTTGCCAACAAGTCCCTAATTTCATGAACCGTTAATTACGTGCGTAAACGCTAGTATTATAGATATGCATATTTGGCCTGGCGGGCCTGTCCGGGTGAGTAGCGCTCATTTGACAACTGTGGGTCAAACGGACATATAATATTGAGAATTGAGGTAAATGGCAATTGAATACCTTGTGAGGGGCATTTAAACTAGGTCAAGGTTCGGTTTCATGAGCTCAATGCTATAAATCTTATTTCCCGACTTGTATTTGTTACATGTCAACTTAATTACGGGCGTAGCCCAACTTCTTTTAAACTGAATAATACTTGTATTCAACTGCTTACATATTAAACTCTATGAATTCACTCAACCTTTGTGTTGACTTTTTAGCATGTATTTTCTCAGGTATTACTTGACTAGCTGAGCATTGGGAGCAATCGGAGTCGCGTGGATATCAAATATTGGAAGACTTGTTTTCTACACATTCGATAACTTTTTATCTTTAAAATACACATATGTGTCATGTTTTAATTCTTGTAACTTAATTTTTAAATAGAAATTTTTGGGACCTTTGTACTCTGATTTATCAAATCGAATGTGACATTTTATTAAACGTCTCTTTTGAGGTCGTTTTATGTAACTTGTTTTTATGAACTATGAAGTGACACTCAAATTGGTATTCCGCTGCGTTGTAAATTTTGGGGGTGTCACAATCCTTTTCGAGGAGATGGGTCATAGGCCGGGCGATTTTAGAAAAATCTTGAATAAACCTACGATAGAAACCGGTGTGACCCAAAAAGCTCCTAACACGTTTCACAGTAGTGGGATGAGGTAATTTTGCAATGACATCCACTTTGGCTCTGTCAACCTCAATCCCGTTTTTTGAAATTTTATGGCCGAGGACAATGCCCTCTTTGACCATAAAGTGACTCTTCTCCCAATTTAGACATAACTTTGTGTCTTTACAATGTTTTAGCATGCTGTCTAAATGGGAGAGACATGATTGGAACGATTCCCAATGACCGAAAAATCGTCCATGAAGACCTCCATAGTTTTCCCGATCATGTCGGAAAAAATGGCCATCATACAACTTTGAAACGTGCCCGGAGCATTACATAAGCCAAATGGCATACGTTTATATGCGAAGGTTCCATAGGGGCACGTGAAAGTGGTCTTTTCTTGGTCTTGCGGGTCAATGGGAATCTGAAAGTAACCCGAGAAACCATCGAGGAAGCAACAGTATTCATTCCCCGCTAATCTCTCGAGCATCTGATCCATAAAGGGTAGAGGAAAATGATCTTTACGGATGGTGTCATTTAACTTACGATAATCAATGCAGACACGCCAACCCGTAACCAAACGAGTTGGAATCAACTCATTCTCCTCATTTGTGACAATAGTAATGCCACCCTTTTTTGGAACACAATGAATTGGGCTGACCCAAGGACTGTCCGAGATAGGGTAAATCAATCGGCATCAAGAAGTTTTAAAACCTCTTGTTTGATAACCTCGTGAATTTTTGGATTCACCCTCCTTTGTTGTTGGACTACAGGTTTGAAGTCGTCCTCCATTAAAATCTTGTGAGTACAAAACTCAGGGTCAATGCCCTTGATGTCGGAGAGACGCCAAGCAATTGCTTGTTTATGAGACTTCAAAACTTTTATAAGAGCAGCCTTTTCCTCATCACTTAAGTCTCTGGCAATTATGACGGGTAATTTATCATCACCCTCCAGAAATGCATATTCAAGATGAGGCGGCAAGTCCTTTAGTTCAACCTCGGGGAAGTCATCAGTTTTCTCAACATTTTTGACCTCCACTTTATGAAGTGTTTGTGGTAGAACAGGAAGAGGAGAGGGATCTTCGTTTAATAATTTCTCAAGCAGGAGAATATCCCTCTCGAGGTCGATCTCTTGGTTATCAATTCCATCAGGAATCGAGTCACTTTTGAGAAACGCCTCCATTTCTTCTAAGATGAAGTCACTTCCCTCAAACGGAGTGAGGGAAGGAGAAGAATTGGCTATGATGGGATGAGACGGTTGAGTGAGGTTTTTACTCGAAGAATCATCAATGAAACCTAAAATCTCTTGAGCATACTCCTCAGCAGCAACATCGATGACATTTATTTTGTTCACCGATTCACAATCATAATTGGAGGAGTATCTCGATGTTTGATTTAGGTTGAAGGTAATAGCTTCCGTCCCAACACGTAATGTGATCTCATGCTCAAATACATCGATAAGAGCGCGCCCAGTTCTGAGGAATCTCCGTCCAAGAATGAGAGGAACCCTAGAATCGGCATCAAAGTCAACAATCACAAAATCTGCTGGAAAATGGAACTTTCCCACTTTAACGAATACGTCCTCGGCAATACCAAGAGGACGAGAAATCGAACGATCGGCAAGCTCTAAAGTAATGCACGTGTGAGTGAGTTCGGGAAGAGAGAGTTTCTTCCACACAGAATATGGCATCAGGTTAATGCTAGCACCTAAATCAGCTAAGGCGAAGCATTCAACCATACCCGGGAAAGTACGAGGAATGAGAAATTTCTCGGGGTCTCCAAGCTTTTCAGGAAGCTTTTTCAAGAGAACTGCTGAGCAGTGCTCATTCAGAGGAGTTCTTGCCATCTCAAAGAGTTTTTCTTTATTACTCAACAGATTTTTGATTGTCGATGCAAACTTTGGCATCAAGAGAATAGCATCCGCGAAGCTAATATCAAAGTGCAAATCTTGGAAGATTTGGAAAAATTTATCCATTTGGTGATTAGCTTTTTCGCGGAGCTTTTGTTCATTGAGACGTGATGGATAAGGAATAGAAGTTTTGGATTTTGGGTTGTCCCCTGGAGTTTCTGGTGGTTCAAAGACAACTCCAGGCTTACATCTGGTTTCAGGATTAACCTGAGGTTGGACGTGTGCTGTACTTCGTGGGCTAGGAATTTGCACCTTGTCCTTTGTCACCTCAGGCTCACGATTCACTACCTTAGGAGGAGAGGAAGCAGAGGTAGTAGGAATCGCGGGTTCATCATATGAAGCACCACTTCGTGTTGTGATCGCCTTAGCATCGCCCCTCGGGTTAGCGATCGTGTTGCTCAGTAAAGTAGTACCTGAGCCCGAGGGTCGATCATTTAAAGACTTCTTGATGTCAGAAATCTGGCTGACCAGCAACTTGTTCAACTCTTCTTGGGACTTCATGAATTGCTTTAACAATTCATCAGATGAAGGCCCGGTTGGAACAATGGCTTGATTCGGATTAGGAATATTTGGAGCTCGATTGTTTGGGTTGGGGCTAATGAGGCGAAAAATGATCCGTTTTTAGGGGTTCATTAAAGCCCGAATCCGACTTTATTTGATCAAATATTGCCCTAAATCGTTCCTTTTGTGATTTTAGGTACTTGGAGAGTGAATTCTGGAAAATAAGCCATTTCGGACGTTTTTGGAGCATAAAAGTGAAGAAAACGGCAAAGTCTCAAATTTCTATGCTGGGAACAGTGCATGAAGGCGTCAAGAGTTGTTCATGACGGCGTCAGAGTCCCAAGAATAAAATACCGTGGTTGATGACGGCGTCACACAGGCCGTCATAAGTAGATCAAGGCCGTCCGAGGAAGTATTTGGCGGCAAGATGACGGCGTCACACCCTTGCTCTTGACGCCGTCACCTCGATTTTCCTATATACAGTTTTCTAGTTTTTTACATTAAAAGAGAGAAGTTTTGGTGAAACCCTAAAGACGAATTTGGTGCAACTTTTACAGGTTTTTCAAGGGTTCCAAACCCTTGATACCTTGCATTGTAATTGAGATAAGTGTTCTTCTAATTCAATCAATATGTCTATGTGTTGGTTGTCTATATCTTGTTCTTGTCTCAATTCCATTATGCTAGGCTAGATCTCTTTTGTGTTTGCTTAGATCTAATGAAACCTAGATATTGATTATGTGTTGATTACTTGTTTATTCTTGTCTTGGATGAATGATTTTATATGTTAGGCTTAAGAAAACTGGCAGATCTCCAAATGGTAACATGCTTGAACGTCTTAAGAAACATGAACCGAGGCGTACTAGGTCTTTATTGGTTGTATTTAATACATGAGCCACTGTTTACAATCCCTATAGTTGTGCTGGGTCATGGTGTAGGAGGAGATAAGAGCTCATAGAATTGGGGAGTTATGTATGCCACCCCATGAATGGTATTAAGGAATACAATCCGTCATCCATACAATTATAACAAGTAATTAACGTGTAAAAGATATCTAGGGAGTAGTTAGTCTAAGTAAACACATTTTCTCCAATTACTGCTCACAACTTTAGTATAATTTAGTTTATTTTCATTTTTAGTATTTCATTTTGTTTGCATATTAGTTTTGGGTTAGTTGAATAGCAACTAATTCCGCCCATTCTTCCAAAACCCGAGATTTTACTTGCTTTCTAAAAATTATAAAAATACAAAAATAATCATCCCTCACCTTTAGAACTAGTAATTAGGCTTTCTAATCCTAGCGACACTATTCCTAAGCTGAACGATCAATCCCCCGGTACTTGTCACTATACTATACTAGAACGATCAGGTACACTGCCTGGTGGGGGTTGTAAGCTTCTCGAGATCCCTCGAGAGGTAAAGCCTGTTGCGATTCCCACGCATCAAGTTTTTGGCGCCGCTGCCGGGGAATAGTTATTGTCTAGGTTAGGATTTCTTTTTATTAGGTCTACTTGCTAGATTCCTTTCTAGTAAGATTTTATTTTTATTTTTAGGTCTTCTTTAGTCTATCTTATTTCTTTGTGTCTTTGTTCGTAAATTGTTTCGATGGATAACGATAACATTGATCGTTTGATTCCTGTTATTCGTGTTTTTCGTCGTAGGATGTTCCAAATGCCCGCCCCACTTCCTTTAGCAGAAAATGAGAACCCACCTAACCTCTCACCCAACCACCACTTTGACAATAATTCTGAGCTAGAAGAGTCTGATCGTGATGATGACCGTAGGGCTAGTCCTTTTTACTATTCAGACTCCGATGAGGATCTTGATGACGGTGACGTGATTAATGAGGATAGAATGGAAGAGGAAATAAACCCTCTTAGGTATGTTGACCCTAGAACTAGGATTGAGTGTGATAGTTCATTTAACATGCAATTCCCTTGTAAGATCGGATTTAAGAGCTTTAACGCCTATCTTAACTCATCTCTTCCAATGAACATAATCTCACGTAATGAATACAATAAAATCATGGTAGATGAGTTAGAATACAATGGAGACAACATTATTGCTAAGGCAATACCATTGCATGTGTTTGTAGGAAGGTTGGTTTATCTTGTTGCGTTCATGGTTATGGAGAATCTAGGAGAGTTTATTGATAATAAATTGACCCAAGTTGGGTTTGGAAAACCCTTCAAACGGTTGACCAACCTCGATGAAAAACTCATAGAAGGGCTAATTACATTCTCGGATGGGGATGAAGATTTTGTTTATCAAATGCCCCGCGCACACCCTAGGTTCAAAGATTTTTCCATGGAAAAGTGTAGTAGGTATCCGCCCATGGAAATGCTAAGTGAGAATGATAAGAGGAAAGGACTTAAGTACACGCATGAAAAGAATAAAAAATACTATCGCGGGTGCTTAGAGTTAGGAGAAGAGTATAAGAAAGATGAGGCGACTATTAGATGGCTCACACTTGGTTATGTGAGCATAAGCGATACACGATAGGCCATGACCTTGAGTCTAGCTACAAGACTCGTAAATAAAGAAAAGCGCTTCTTGGGAGGCAACCCATGCTTTGTGTGATTTTATTTGTTTGATTGTTATTTGCTTCCGTATGCATGTTTTATTTTTATTGTTGGTTGATCATGTCTCTAAATTAAAATGTGGAAATACTTTACTATGTTGTTTGGCCTAGTCTTAACTCCAACCTAAAAGTATTTTTGCAAAAGATAAGTGTAAGGGGAAACCCCAAATATGTTTTTAAGAAACAAACCGATCATGATTCTCCACAATATTAAATGAACATGTATATTCGTATTTGTTATAGTCAAATGCTTGTATTGAGTCATAATGAAGTTTTGCAGGATTTTCCAGGAAGTAGGACCAAGTTTTTCCAGAAATTTTCCGGAAACTTAACATAAGAATTTCTGCAGGTCCATTCTGACGGCGTCAGGGGTTTACTCTTGACGGCGTCAGGAGTTAAAATCTGGAAATTTTACCGGTTTTGTTTTTCTAACGGAGTCTTATGGTTTTTGTGAATTATTAAATTTTATAATCTCCAGGAAATCTGCAAACTTCATTCCACAAGCATTATATCTTACTTTGTTTTCTAGGATTTAGTAACTTATATAGGATGCCGCCGATTTTACGCAAGGTTGTCTTGTCTATTGTTGTCAGGATTTACAGGTTATGTTCGACAAGGAGATGATTTATATTCTGGAAGGGAAGCTTTGATGGCTCATTTTCTTGGAGGAAGATCTAACCTGGCCAACCTATAATTCATACCGAGCGAATCAGGGGAGTATTTGATTTCATTCTCTTTACTTTTTCACTTTTACATTCTTTACTTGAACATTGGGGACAATGTTCATCTTAAGTGTAAGGGGAGGGTAAAAAAATGATACCTTACATATGCACTTTCGCTTGAGTTTGTTTTGTTTGATAGTAGATGTGTAATAAAACTATGAGAAATACTTGTTAGTGCAATTTTAGCGCCAAATTTAAATTTTTTTACAACATTTAGGAGTGAAACTTTAGCCATAGCAAGCGTCTCATGGATAGGAGGTTGTATGACTAGCACATAACCGTATATTCAGAAAAATTTTCCACCCAAAAATGTGAGGTTCGCCTTTAGATTTGATAGGAAAAGCATTCATTATTAGTGCTTATGAGTGTACCGGTAGCATTTAGATTCTAGAACTTGCGTTAGTGATGCATCCCGAGACCGCTAGTGAGACTACATTCGTGTGGTAGGATTTACTACATGATAAGAGGCATTAGGATCACCCTTGTGTTAAACCCGTATCATAATTACTTGACCATTTAAGTCATATTACTTGGCTAGTTAAGTCAACTAATTTTTCCCACACCCTTAGCGTTGTACTCATTTTTAGTACACGAAACCCCTAGTACACCCCTCCGAGCCTATCTTTTCGTTTCTAACTTTAAGCATCTTACTTAAAGGAAGAATTTGTTACACCCCACTTAAATGTACACCCAAATCGCCTTAGCCTTCCGTGTATGCGCTCATTTTTAGTGCATTATTGTTATTTGTTAAACCCTAAGTTAACTTTCTAATTATTTACATGGTTGCTAAGTCGAGTCATATCATTGTACATATTGTTTTGGGACGATTGGGACTCATGGGTAAGTACTTATTTTATGGAGTAATGGGGAAGAACATCATTTATTACCCCCATATGTGCGTTAATCTTAAAAGTGCTCCAAGTGTTTTGATTTTCTTAATTCGAGTCATTAGAATAGTTGAATGTAAAGTATGTAAAGATTCAAGTGTAAGGGGAATGTTCATACCCCTATGATGTATTATTTTTGATGGTAGGGTAAGAGTGTATGCAAAAAAAAAAAATAAAAAAAAATAAAAAAAAATTAGAAAAGAATAAAAAAAAAGAAAAAACATACGGAAGCTTACAACTAACCTAGATATTGATGAGGTAAAGCTTCTCGAGATCCCTCGAGAGGTAAAATCTCACTAGAAAGGAATCTAGCAAGTAGACCTAATAAAAAGAAATCCTAACCTAGACAATAACTATTCCCCGGGCTGCGGCGCCAAAAACTTGATTTGTGGGAATCGCAACAGGCTTTACCTCTCGAGGGATCTCGAGAAGCTTACAACCCCCACCAGGCAGTGTACCTGATCGTTGTAGTATAGTATAGTGACAAGTACCGGGGGATTGATCGTTCAGCTTAGGAATAGTGTCGCTAGGATTAGAAAGCCTAATTACTAGTTCTAAAGGTGAGGGATGATTATTTTTTTCTTTTTATATTTTTATGAAAGCAAGTAAAATCTCGGGTTTTGGAAGAGTGGGCGGAATTAGTTGCTATTCAACTAACCCAAAACTAAGATATAATCAAAATAAAATACTGAAAATGAAAATAAACTAATTTATACTAATGTTGTGAGCAGTAATTGGAGAAAATGTGTTTACTTAGACATCACTACTCCCTAGATATCTTTTACACGTTAATTACTTGTTATAATTGCATGGATGACGGATTGTATTCCTTAGTACCATTCATGGGGTGGCATACATAACTCCCCAATTCTATGAGCTCTTATCTCCTCCTACACCATGACCCAGCACAACTATAGGGATTGTAAACAGTGGCTCATGCATTAAATACAACCAATAAAGACATAGTACGCCTCGGTTCATGTTTCTTAAGACGTTCAAGCATGTTACCATTTGGAGATCTGCCAGTTTTCTTAAGCCTAACATATAAAATCATTCATCCAAGACAAGAATAAACAAGTAATCAACACATAATCAATATCTAGGTTTCATTAGATCTAAGCAAACACAAAAGAGATCTAGCCTAGCATAATGGAATTGAGACAAGAACAAGATATAGACAACCAACACATAGACATATTGATTGAATTAGAAGAACACTTATCTCAATTACAATGCAAGGTATCAAGGATTTGGAACCCTTGAAAAACCTGTAAAAGTTGCACCAAATTCGTCTTTAGGGTTTCTCCAAAACTTCTCCTTTTTTAATGTAAAAAACTAGAAAACTATATATAGGAAAATCGAGGTGACGGCGTCAAGAGCAAGGGTGTGACGCCGTCATCTCGCCGCCAAATACTTCCTCGGACGGCCTTGATCTACTTATGATGCCCTATGTGACGCCGTCATCAACCACGGTATTTTATTCTTGGGACTTTGACGCCGTCAAGAGTAACTCTTGACGCCTTCATGCACTGTTCCCAGCATAGAAATTTGAGACTTTGCCGTTTTCTTCACTTTTATGCTCCAAAAACGTCCAAAATGGCTTCTTTTCGAGAATTCACTCTCCAAGTACCTAAAATCACAAAAGGAACGATTTAGGGCAATATTTGATCAAATAAAGTCGGATTCGGGCTTAAATGACCCCCTAAAAACGGATCATTTTTCGCCTCATCATATACCCTTACACTTGAGATTTGCTTGTCCTCAAGCAAATGCGCTTTTATTCTACTCGAAAGACAAGTTAGGGGTCATTTAACACTAATATAAAAGTAATTACAACAAATAATCGTTCCACTAAAGACCAATAGACAAGCACGGAGGTCATACACAAGCACCTCACAAATAGTGTTTAGATACTCACATCTCTCGGGTGTAATAAAGTAATATAACATTATGGAAATGGAAGATATCTCTCACTACTTATCATAGCAAAATAGATTACCATAGGCTTGGGAAAGGATCAAACCTCCACCACATGGCGTAAGCACCTAGGATAAACTATCAAAGAGGTCTTTTAAAGGGTTGTAACGTTAGGTATAGGGATATGAATTACACGGTTTTGTTAGATAAAGGAAGTTTTACTGGTGGCGAGTTAACAATCTTGGTTAATTACATGTACAAGATGGCGTTGCTAAGCCAAGACTAGACTCGACTTAAGCTAATAAATGAAAAATAACAAAAACATAAAATGAACATAGAATGAAAACGGGATGGTAGTCCGTATGTTTTTTTTTTCTTTTCTTTTCTATTTTTTTTTTTTCTTTCTTTTTAATTTTTTCGATTTTTTTTTTTTTTTTTTTTTTTTTTTGCATACACTCTTACCCTACCATCCAAAATAATACATCATAGGGGTATGAACATTCCCCTTACACTTGAATCTTTACATACTTTACATTCAACTATTCTAATGACTCGAATTAAGAAAATCAAAACACTTGGAGCACTTTTAAGATTAACGCACATATGGGGGTAATAAATAATGTTCTTCCCCATTACTCCATAAAATAAGTACTTACCCATGAGTCCCAATCGTCCCAAAACAATATGTACAAGGATATGACTCGACTTAGCAACCATGTAATCAATTAGAAAGTTAACTTAGGGTTTAACAAATAACAATAATGCACTAAAAATGAGCGCATACACGGAAGGCTAAGGCGATTTGGTTGTACATTGAAGTGGGGTGTAACAAATTCATCCTTTAAGTAAAATGCTTAAAGTTAGAAACGAAAAGATAGGCTCGGAGGGGTGTACTAGGGGTTTCGTGTACTAAAAATGAGTACAACGCTAAGGGTGTGGGAAAAATTAGTTGACTTGACTAGCCAAGTAATATGACTCAAATGGTCAAATAATTATGATACGGGTTTAACACAAGGGTGATCCTAATGCCTCTTATCATGTAGTAAATCCTACCACACGAATGTAGTCTTACTAGCGGTCTCGGGATGCATCACTAACGCAAGTTCTAGAATCTAAATGCTACCGGTACACTCATAAGCACTAATAATAATGTTTTTCCTATCAAATCTAAAGGCGAACCTCACATATTTGGGTGGAAATTTTTTCTGAATATACGGTTATGTGCTAGTCATACAATCTCCTATCCATGAGACGCTTGCTATGGCTAAAGTTTCACTCCTAAATGTTGTAAAAAATTTTAAATTTGGCGCTAACAAGTATTTCTCATAGTTTTATTACACATCTACTATCAAACAAAACAAACTCAAGCGGAAGTGCATATGTAAGGTATCATCTTTTTACCCTCCCCTTACACTTAAGATGAACATTGTCCCCAATGTTCAAGTAAAGAATGTAAAAGTGAAAAAGGAAAGAGAATGAAATCAAATACTCCCCTGATTCGCTCGGTATGGATTATAGGTTGGCCAGGTTAAATCTTCCTCCAAGAAAATGAGCCATCAAAGCTTCCCTTCCAGAATATAAATCATCTCCTTGTCGAACATAACCTGTAAATCCAGACAAAAAATAGACAAGACAACCTCGCGTAAAATCGGCGGCATCCTATATAAGTTTCTAAATCCTAGAAAACAAAGTAAGATATAATGCTTGTGGAATGAAGTTTGCAGATTTCCTGGAGATTATAAAACTTAATAATTCACAAAAACCATAAGACTCCGTTAGAAAAACAAAACCGGTAAAATTTCCAGATTTTAACTCCTGACGCCGTCAAGAGTAATACTCTGACACCGTCAGAATGGACCTGCAAAAATTCTTATGTTAAGTTTCCGGAAAATTTCTGGAAAAACTTGGTCCTACTTCCTGGAAAATCCTGCAAAACTTCATTATGACTCAATACAAGCATTTGACTCTAACGAATACGAATATACATGTTCATTTAATATTGTGGAGAATCATGATCGGTTTGTTTCTTAAAAACATATTTGGGGTTTCCCCTTACACTTATCTTTTGCAAAAATACCTTTAGGTTGGAGTTAAGACTAGGCCAAACAACATAGTAAAGTATTTCCACATTTTAATTTAGAGACATGATCAACCAACAATAAAAATAAAACATGTATACAGAAGCAAATAACAATCAAACAAATAAAATCACACAAAACATGGGTTGCCTCCCAAGAAGCGCTTTTCTTTATTTACGAGTCTTGTAGCTAGACTCAAGGTCATGGGTTATCACGTGATCTCATCATTGGTTCCACTCTCTAGGTCGTCTTCTAAACCAGTTTTGTATTCCGGACCTAGTTGCAAGCACTCTTTGTAGAAACCAAGCATCCTATTTCTAACATACTCTACTCCTCTACGTCTATCCTCCTCATTCCTATAATAAGCCGCTTGCTTATGTTCCTTTTCGAAATTAGAGAGAAGGCGGTATTGTTCGATCTTGTAGGGCATTTGATAAGCAACCTCATCATTCTCTTTCTTGAACCTAACTGTCCCTAAAGTCGGATCATAACTCATCCTAGTGGCCTCGACAAATGGTTTTCCGAATACTATTTGGCTTAGGCAAGCATCTATCACCGGACGAGTGTCTTCCACTATCATAAAATCAATCTCATAGGTGAGATTCCCTATAATCACATGTAATCCCTCAACTCTCCCTACAAAATTACTTATCCAATTTTTACCGCGCATCATCCTAAAATTGAGTTGCTTCTTCATCACCCAATTGTAATAGGTCCTAGTCATGATGTTCACGGGGGATCTAAGGTCGATGTAAGCTTTCCATATATGCATGTGCCCAATATTACATGGGATGTTAATGTTAGAGGGGTCTCCCATTTTGATAAGGGGGTCGCCAAAGATATATGTTCTCTCGGGACTATCGAATAAATCTTTATGGTATTCCTGTTCTTCCTTGGTTGGAAACTTATCAAAGTATTCTTCTATAGGTTCTACCTCCTCTAATTCCTCACCCTTATTAACCTCAACTTCCCTACTCTCATCCTTACTATCGGCTTCTACTCTAACTTCATCCTTGTCACTCTCCTCTATCTCCTTATCTATCGGCTTAATGGTGACAACATTGACAAAGTGGACATGTTTGGATGATGAGGGGTCCTTAATTTGGATTCCACTATTGGTGTCCCTAGTGTCCTTCCTAGGTGTGATTAATGTTTGGTTGTTGAGGGCTTTCAACAAGTTGTCAATCTTGTTGGTCATCTCCGTTTGTTGTTGGTTGAATTCGGTTTCGAACCTAGCTATTCGGGCTTCTTGAGATGCCATGAACTTTGACATCAATCCTTCAAGATTGTTGGTACTACCATAGTTGTTAGAAGGATTGTTGTTGAAAGTACGGTTGGATGGTGGACCATTTGGTTGGTAACGATTAGGCGGATTGGAAGAATTGGGTTGATTTTGTTTCCACCTAAGGTTTGGGTGATTTTTCCATGAGGGGTTGTATGAATCACCGTATGTGTTTGGCTCGGGCTTGAAAGTGTACCACTTATCTCCCGCTTCGTTGGTACGCGTGGATGCGTAGTCTGCAAAAGCTGTTCCGGGGAGTTCCACACAATCACGAGTGTCATGGGGACCACTACATAATTCGCATGAAGAAGTGATTTTGTTCACTTGGCTTGAAGGCTTCGGAGCTTCGTAAGATTTCATGAGAAACTTGACTTGGTCCTCAAGTTCCATGATCCTACGGTCGGGAGTGCTAGAATTGTTCGAAGGCAAAGATATTGCCTTGACCGTTTTGTTCAAATCACGGGGATCATTCCAACTTTCGTTGTCATAGAGAAAAAGATCTTCTATGAGTTCCCATGATTGTTCCGCACTAAGATCACGTAGCTTACCACCGGCCGATTGGTAAATTTTTCGCCTCATGGAGATGTCGATATGGTCATAGAAAATTTGGACTTGGAGCCAAAGATCTATGCCATGATGAGGGACTTTTTGGAGTAAGTCCTTGAAACGAGTCCATGCTTCATAAAGAGATTCATTTTGACGTTGTTGGAACATCAAGATGTCATTCCTAAGCTTAGTAGTTCTCCCCGGTGGGAAAAATTGAGTAAGGAAACGAGTGGTGAGATCATCCCATGTGGTGATGGATCCCGCGGGTAAACGCTCAAGCCATTGACTAGCTTGATCCCGTAGAGAGAATTGGAATAGGCGTAAACGGGTAGTCTCTCTAGTTACAACACCTAGGTCTATGGAATCTACGATTTTGAGGAAGTCCTTAAGGTGTTGGTTTGGATCTTCGGAACGAAGTCCATGGAATGCACATCCGCTTTGCACCAACCGGATGGTGTCGGATCGCAAGGGGGTCACATTGTCTCCGGTGAGCTCAATGGTGTTTCGATAGCCTTGGTGGCTAGGTCGGGAATACTCTCCTAAGGTTCGGGGCCTAAGGGGTTCTAATGGTGGGTTTTGTTGTGGTGGGATGACGGGTTCAAAGATGTTACCACCTTCCATGATGTCGGATGGTAAAGAGTTACGAACAAAGGCACGAAGAAATAAGATAGACTAAAGAAAACCTAAAAATAAAAAATAAAATCTTACTAGAAAGGAATCTAGCAAGTAGACCTAATAAAAAGAAATTCTAACCTAGACAATAACTATTCCCCGGCCTGCGGCGCCAAAAACTTGATGCGATTCCCACGCATCAGGGGCCTTGATTGAAATTTCCTTGGTTTTGATGATGGAAATTTCCTTGATTCTGGTGATTGTTTCCATGAAAGTTCCCGGGGTTGAAATTACCCTGACCTTGGTTCCGGTTAAAGTTTCCTTGATGTTGGAAACTTTGATTTTGGAAACCTTGGTTTTGATTTTGGAAACCGTGACCCTGTTTGAAGTTACTTTGGTTTTGATAACCTTGGTTCACTCTATTTTGGTTTTGGCCACGGTTTTGGACATTTTGGTTTTGATTAAAACCGGGAGGTCCAGGATAATAGTGAGGACGATAGTTCGGGTCCATAGGAGGGCGGTATTGATTGCCTCCTTGATTTTGGGACCCGACAACAGCATTAGCTTCATATGGAGTACCATCAGTAGCTGTGCAATTGTAGTAGGCAGGCGGCCCTACCACAAGTCACACAGACTTCCATTTTTTAACCTCAGCAGGGGGAGGATGTTGTGGAAATGAGACTTTCTTTGTTTGGGCGAGAACCAAAGCTTGGATCGCTTCAGTGAGCTTGTCAAGCTTAGCATCCGTACTAGATTGACCCACAGAAGATGAAGTAGAAGGACCCGCATTGATTTGAGAAACAATCGGTTTGCTTCGTGTAGAGCGGACCTTAGACTTGTTTTCTATGATTTGCAAAGCTTCTTTTGTGGTTCTACTCAAAAAATTACCTCCCGCGGAGGCATTGAGAGAATCCTGATCAGCTTGGCTCACGCCATTGTAAAAAGTATCGAGTTGCATCAACTCAGAGAAACCATGATGTGGACACTTGCGGAGTAATTCTTTGAAACGATCCCACGCTTCACCAAAAGATTCATCATATTTTTGAGTGAACTTGGTGATTTCGTTCTTAAGACTCGTGGTCTTGGAAGGTGGGAAAAATTCATTCACAAACTTTTTGACAAGATCTTCCCAAGTCTCAATAGATCGTGGAGGTTGTTTTTCAAGCCAAATCCGGGCTTGTCCCTTCAGGGAGAATGGGAAGAGAAGAAGTTTTATTCCTTCACACGGGACATTTTTGTACTTGATGGTTGATGTGATTTTATTGAACCATCGAATATGAGCATGAGGATCGTCCCTCTCAAAACCGTAAAATTGACTTGAGGTTACAAGATTGAGTAACCCGGTTTTGAGCTCAAAATTATCAGCCACGATGGCTGGGACAACAATGGCATCTCCGTAACCCTCGATGGGTGCTTGGAGAAACTCACACATGGGACGGTCTTCCGCCATGGTGACTGATGAGTGCTCAAACACTCATCGTTTTCGATATATTTAAACTGCCAAAACGCACAAAAACAATCAAAAAGATATCAAAATACTTAAATTATCCCAGGGATTGTGTTTTATGTGTTTTAAAAGCAAAATGTGCAAAAACAAAGAAAAAACGTACAAAGTTTGCAGTATTGGCAGTTTCAGTCCCCCGAGTTTCAAAACTTGTCAACTTTAGTCCCTATGCATTTATTTTTAAGGAAAAGTCAACCCAAGGTCTTAAAAGTCAAATAAAGTTAAAATATCATAATTGGGTTGCAAGTTTTCAAAAATTACATGATTAGTCCCTAAAAATCCAAATATGGCAAAAGTAGTCCCTGGGAATTTTTGAAATTGGAAAAAAGTGGAAAAATACAAATTTGGTCCTTGGATTATTGGTATTTGGCAACATTAATCCTTTGAAGAGCTTTGGAAAGTGGGAAACTTCAGCCCTTGAAGTTTGGCAAAATTGCAAATATGGTCCTTGTGTTAACTATTTCCCATCCGGACCCTTTTTAAATAAGCCAAACCCAACCCAACTCCACTACCCAATCCAATCTCCTAACCCAGCTGCTCATCAAGCCCACCAGGCCCATAGATCCTTAGCCCGCCCAACTTTTGAACCGTTTTAAATAACTCCCCCACGTTGACCCGCGTTGACCGCCTTCTCCCCCAACCAAATCCCAGAAAACCAGGGAGAAACTTCTCCCCCCTCCTCGCCTTTTCACCTACTAAACCCCCCACCATTAATGCCCCTCACCCACCAACTCCACCACCATTAATGCTTCCCCAATTCCCTCACCAATACCACTAGTTTTGCCCCGTACTCAAATTGGCGCCAAAATGCAAATCAATGGCTAGGAGGCATTGAAGATTAAATTGACGATGGGGATTTGGTCAGAAGGTCAAAGCAAAGTCATGGGGACTCTCAGTTTTCAAAAAGTAGCCATGTGGAAGGCTTAGGAAATTATTTTTTGGTCGATATATAAGGATAAGCTCATAAGAAGCTTTAGTGTGTAATTTTCTTAGTTTAATTGTAATTTCAGTTCATTTTGAATGTAATGTAACCCTTTTTATTAATGCAAGATCATTTTGAAGTTTAATTTCCAATTTCATTTTTCAAAGTCTTATCTTAAATTTCCAAGTTCTTATTAAGTGAAGTAATTTGTGATTAAGGAACTCAGAAGTTCTTACAAGCTCAGAAATAAGGTATTTCAAGTGTTATAAGCTTATGTGAACACCTACAATTCAGTTTTCAATAAAAACTAAAAAAATAAGAAAAATAAAAATAAAAACAAAAAGTGGTGATCATTGGTGGTATAAGCATGGAGCACAGTGAATATTGGAAGGCTGTGGGTTAGGAACCTCAGGGGAGGGCATAGGATTGTTTGGTTTGGTTCCTTGGTATCTACTCAATAGCTTGGAAGGCTTTGTAAGCTATCAATTCCTTCATTTTTACTCTCAAGTAGCTTAAGTTGTTTATTTTAGTTTATTGCATCTATAAATTAGCTTAGAGATTAGTGGTGATCATCTGTTTGAGTTTATTACTTGTTTAAATAGAAATCTCTTCATTAACTGTGTTTAAGAGGGTGTTTGGTTTTAGCTTGTTTGGTGTGTTGTAGTTGTTTATCTGAGTATCTATTAGTTTCTATTAGTTATTTGGGAATAATTAAGCTCAGGGGAACAAGTGTCTTGGTACAAAACCTTGCAAAAGTCAAAATCAAAAGTTTATAATCACCACAGTCCACTGTGGTGATTTTTGAAGTCCAAATCCCACAAATCCTTTTCATAAGTTAAAGTTTTACCCAAAGTAGTTTTAATATAGCTTATCTTAGCTTATTGGATCATTAAATCAGCTTCCCAAGTTCATAAAAGTCAAAGTTGAGCAAAACTCTTTAAAGTCAAAAACTTGTTCAGTCATTTTGAGCAATATTGGGAGGGGTGTAACTTATTTGATTTTAGTTTTTAGAAGCTGAAACTTGGTGTGCTTATTATCTACCACTTTGTAGATTTTTGTTAATTTTTCCAGATTTTTTTGAATTTGTTTGGTGGGTTCAACAAGGTCTTAAAGTGACTTGCAGGGCAACCTATTTGCCCTGCTCTCAGTTACCTCAGCCATCCACCCAATTTCATTGGTGGTTTGTGACTGACCCAGTGGGTCCCATAGCCTTTACCTTGCACCTTTCAACCCCCCTCCTACCCAGGAATCAGGGTTGACCTTTTGTTTGACCCCAAAATCTGTGGACCCTACCTAGTTTGACCCATAAACCTTGTCCCTCAGCTGCCTCAGTCAACAAATAAGCTAATTGCTTATTTGTTATTTTTGGCTTATTGAGGCCACCTATTAGCTTAATTGTTGCTTATTTGTGTTCCTTAGACTCAGAGAAACCAAGAAATACCATTGTGGACCCCACATTTTCATTTTGAGCTTATTAACCTTCACAGTCAACAAAAGTCAACTGTGAGGTGAATAAGCACTCCAAGTGCTTATTTCCAGGGGTATTGTAAAAGTGTCTTAATTAAAAGTGCTTATTTTTATCTTATAATTAGTTTAGAAAAAAAAAAAAAAAAAAAAAAAAACCAAAAAACCAACTTTAAAAATAGTGATAGCTTCTATTTAATAGGATTTATCAATTTAATTTTCTTTTTAATTAATTTCTAAATAATATATCACTTTTATATTTTTAGAAATTACAATTTAGGTTAAAGTAATTTTACAAATTTTTCCAGATTTTTATTTTGTCATTTAGTGGTATTTCTAATTAATTTTAATTTAATTTAGTTTTAATTAATATTAATCAATTAAATAGCATAATTAGTTTTTATATAGTATAACCTAGTTTTTATAATTTTTATAGCTTTTATTTTAGTTAAAATATTTTTATAAATTTTTCAAGAATTTTTACTATTCATTTAATAGTATTTATAATTTAAATAGTTTAACTAGATATTAATTAATAAAAAGAATAATAATTATTTAATTAACTTAAAAATACTTAGAATTAACTTTTTATAATTTTTTAGGATTCCCATGATGGTTAATTAGATTTATAAAATTTTTCTTAATTTTCTAAGCCTTTTTAGTATTTTTAGTAATTCTAATTAATTAAATTAGTATTAAATAGATAATTAGTAAAATAATTAATATTAAATAATTAAATAGTGTAAAAATACTTTTTATTTTTCTTAAAATTTTCTTTAATTCATAGGATTGTAAAAATATCAAATTTACACTTTTACCCCTTTCAGTTCTTCAGTTGTACTTTTTGAACGGTTCATCAGTATACGTTTTTAATTAAAACGTATAATTTTAGGTTTAAGCTCAAATCCTTGTAATCCAAATCTCAGTAATCCATCACATAGCTTTCCTAAGCTATATTTGTTATTAATTTCCAAATAATTTTGATCATAACCCTTACCTGTGAATAATTACCCGATCCCTAATACGCTAAAGTCACATTTCACACTTCAACGGGATTTAACGACCCGGTGATACATTATATTACCCGGAGCATTGATATAGACTATTTGACTTAGTTGACCATTCTATGGTTAATTTAAGTTAGGTGGTTTAGCATCAATCAACTTTTGGTGCCGCTGCCGGGGAAGTGTGCGCGTTTCTTTAGCGTTATTTGAGATTAGTATTATCTCACCTCTTTCACTGTACAAATACCACCACTTGTGTATATTTTCATAATCAAAATACAAAAAAGTCATTAACACTTTTCCTAAAGTGTTAAAACACCAAAAATAATTAAAAACAACAAAACAAATCGTAACGTTTTCTGATTCGGTTTTCTTTTAAGGTGATTCTTAAAGAAAAACGATTTTGGTAAACGAAACGATACCAAAAATATTTTCCAAAAGTTTTTAAACCCATACACAAAACACAAAAACATTCGTCTCTTTCTTGTGAATAATAATTCTACATAAAAATAAACCGTCGAAAACCAAGACAGAACACTTTCCAACTGGAGGTGTGAACAAATAAGTTCCCAAATCAAAAAGATTAAAACTTGCCTTTGTATCCTTGTGGGTGGTGTACCTTTTCTAAAGAAGCCACTTGCTTGCGATTATTGGTTTAAGTTCACTGTTGTTTTGCCTCGATTTTTGTTTTGATTGGTTTTTAGTGCATGCGCACTCGTTCTTCAAGGTCCACGAGCCCATTACGTGAGCTTGTTCGGAAGCCTAGAAGACCTCGACGACGTTCAGCACCAACAGTCGGATCTGAGATCCGTACTGTTGCCACAACCACTGTCACCATGGCGGAAGACCGTCCCATGTGTGAACTTCTCCAAGCACCCATCGAGGGTTACGGAGATGCCATTGTCGTCCCAGCCATTGTGGCTGATAATTTTGAGCTCAAAACCGGGTTACTCAATCTTGTAACCTCAAGCCAATTCTATGGTTTTGAGCGGGACGATCCTCATGCTCATATTCGATGGTTCAACAAAATCACATCAACCATCAAGTACAAAAATGTCCCGTGTGAAGCAATCAAACTCCTTCTCTTCCCATTCTCACTGGAGGGACAAGCCCGGATTTGGCTTGAAAAACAACCTCCACGATCTATTGAGACTTGGGAAGATCTTGTCAAAAAATTTGTGAATGAATTCTTCCCACCTTCCAAGACCATGAGTCTTAAAAACGAAATCACCAAGTTCACTCAAAAATACGATGAATCTTTTGGTGAAGCGTGGGATCGTTTCAAAGAATTACTTCGCAAGTGTCCACATCATGGTTTCTCTGAGTTGATGCAACTCGATACTTTTTACAATGGCGTGAGCCAAGCTGATCAGGATTCTCTTAATGCCTCCGCGGGAGGAAATTTTTTGAGTAGAACCACAAAAGAAGCTTTGCAAATCATAGAAAACAAGTCCAAGGTCCGCTCTACACGAAGCAAACCGATTGTTTCTCAAATCAATGCGGGACCTTCTACTTCATCTTCTGTGGGTCAATCTAGCACGGATGCTAAGCTTGAAAAGCTCACTGAAGCGATCCAAGCTTTGGTTCTCGCCCAAACAAAGAAAGTCTCATTTCCACAACATCCTCCCCCTGCTGAGGTTAAAAAAGTGGAAGTCTGTGTGACTTGTGGTGGGCCGCATGCCTACTACAATTGCACAGCTACTGATGGTACTCCATATGAAGCTAATGCTGTTATCGGGTCCCAAAATCAAGGGGGAAATCAATACCGTCCTCTTATTGACCCGAACTATCGTCCTCACCATTATCCTGGACCTCCCGGTTTTAATCAAAACCAAAATGTTCAAAACCGTGGCCAAAACCAAAACAGAGTTAACCAAGGTTATCAAAACCAAAATAATTTCAATCAGGGTCACGGTTTTCAAAATCAAAACCAAAGTTTTCAAAATCAAGGTTTTCAACATCAAGGAAACTTTAACCAGAACCAAGGTCAGGGTAATTTCAACCCCGGGAACTTTCATGGAAACATTCACCAGAATCAAGGAAATTTCCACAATCAAAACCAAGGAAATTTCAATCAAGGCCCCAACCCAAACAATCGAGCTCCAAATATTCCTAATCCGAATCAAGCCATTGTTCCAACCGGGCCTTCATCTGATGAGTTGTTGAAGCAATTCATGAAGTCCCAAGAAGAGTTGAACAAGTTGCTGGTCAGCCAGATTTCTGACATTAAGAAGTCTTTAAATGATCGACCCTCGGGCTCAGGTACTACTTTACCGAGCAACACGATCGCTAACCCGAGGGGCGATGCTAAGGCGATCACAACACGAAGTGGTGCTTCATATGATGAGCCCGCGATTCCTACTACCTTTTCTTCCTCTCCTCCTAAGGTAGTGAATCGTGAGCCTGAGGTAACAAAGGACAAGGTGCAAATTCCTAGCCCACGAAGTACAGCACATGTCCAACCTCAGGATAATCCTGAAACCAGATGTAAGCCTGGAGTTGTCTTTGAACCACCAGAAACTCCAGTGGACAACCCTAAATCCAAAACTTCTATTCCATATCCTTCACGTCTCAGTGAACAAAAGCTCCGCGAAAAAGCTAATCACCAAATGGATAAATTTTTCCAAATCTTCCAAGATTTGCATTTCGATATCAGCTTCGCGGATGCTATTCTCTTGATGCCCAAGTTTGCATCGACAATCAAAAATCTGTTGAATAATAAAGAAAAATTATTTGAGATGGCAAGAACTCCTCTGAATGAGAACTGCTCTGCGGTTCTTTTGAAAAAGCTTCCTGAAAAGCTTGGGGATCCCGGGAAATTTCTCATTCCTTGTACTTTCCCGGGTATGGTTGATTGCTTCGCCCTGGCCGATCTAGGTGCTAGCATCAACCTGATGCCATATTCTGTGTGGAAGAAACTTTCTCTTCCCGAACTCACTCCCACGTGCATGACTTTAGAGCTTGCCGATCGCTCGATTTCTCGTCCCATTGGCATTGCCGAGGACGTATTTGTTAGAGTGGGAAAGTTCCATTTTCCGGCAGATTTTGTGATTGTTGACTTTGATGCCGATTCTAGGGTCCCTCTCATTCTTGGGCGGGGATTCCTCAGAACAGGGCGCGCTCTTATCGATGTATTTGAGCATGAGATCACACTACGTGTTGGGACGGAAGCTATTACCTTCAACCTAAATCAAACATCGAGGTACTCCTCCAATTATGATTGTGAATCGGTTAACAAAATAGATGTAATCGATGTTGCTGCTGAGGAGTATGCTCAAGAGATTTTAGGTTTCATTGATGATTCTTCGAGTGAAAATCTCACTCAATCTTCTCATCCCATCATAGCCAATTCTTCTCCTTCCCTCACTCCGTTTGAGGGAAGTGACTTCATCTTAGAAGAAATGGAGGCGTTTCTCAAAAGTGACTCGATTCCCGATGGAGTCGATAACCAAGAGATCGACCTCGAGAGGGATATTCTCACGCTTGAAAAATTCTTAAACGAAGATCCCTCACCTCTTCCTGTTCTACCACAACAACTTCATAATGAGGAGGTCAAAAATGTTGAGAAAACTGATGACTTCCCCGAGGTTGAACTTAAGGACTTGCCGCCTCATCCTGAATATGCATTTCTGGAGGGTGATGATAAATTACCCGTCATAATTGCCAAAGACTTAAGTGATGAGGAAAAGGCTGCTCTTATCAAGGTTTTGAAATCTCATAAACAAGCAATTGCTTGGCGTCTCTCAGATATCAAGGGCATTGACCCTGAGTTTTGTACTCATAAGATTTTAATGGAGGACGATTTCAAACCTGCGGTCCAACAACAAAGAAGGGTGAATCCAAAAATTCACGAGGTTATCAAACAAGAGGTTTTAAAACTTCTTGATGCCGGATTGATTTACCCTATTTCGGACAGTCCTTGGGTCAGCCCAATTCATTGTGTTCCAAAAAAGGGTGGCATTACCATTGTCACAAATGAGGAGAATGAGTTAATTCCAACTCGTTTGGTTACGGGTTGGCGCGTCTGCATTGATTATCGTAAATTGAATGACGCTACCCGTAAGGATCATTTTCCTCTACCTTTTATGGATCAGATGCTCGAGAGATTAGCGGGGAATGAGTACTATTGCTTCCTCGATGGTTTCTCGGGTTACTTTCAGATTCCCATTGACCCGCAAGACCAAGAAAAGACCACTTTTACGTGCCCCTATGGAACCTTCGCATATAAACGTATGCCATTTGGCTTATGTAATGCTCCGGGCACGTTTCAAAGATGTATGATGGCCATCTTTTCCGACATGATCGGGAAAAGTATGGAGGTCTTTATGGACGATTTCTCGGTCATTGGGGATTCGTTTAAAACATGTCTCTCCCATTTAGACAGCATGCTAAAACGTTGTGAAGACACAAAGTTATGTCTAAATTGGGAGAAGAGTCACTTTATGGTCAAAGAGGGCATTGTCCTCGGCCATAAAATTTCAAAAAACGGGATTGAGGTTGATCGTGCCAAAGTGGACGTCATTGCAAAATTGCCTCATCCCACAACCATGAAAGGTGTTAGGAGCTTTTTGGGTCACGCCGGTTTTTATCGTAGGTTTATTCAAGATTTTTCAAAAATTGCCCGGCCCATGACCCATCTCCTCGAGAAGGATGCTCCTTTTATCTTCTCCCCTGAGTGCATCGAAGCCTTTGAAACATTAAAGAAAAGGCTTACCGAGGCACCGATTCTTGTTGCCCCCGATTGGGACTTGCCCTTCGAGCTCATGTGTGATGCTAGTGATTATGCTATAGGGGCAGTCTTGGGGCAACGCAAAACAAAACATTTTCAGCCTATACACTATGCCAGCAAGACTATGACCGAGGCACAAAGTCATTACACCACCACTGAAAAAGAATTATTAGCTGTGGTGTATGCTTTTGAAAAATTCCGGCCATACTTGATTCTGACTAAAAGCATAGTGTATACGGATCATTCGGCTTTGAAATATCTATTTGCAAAACAGGATGCAAAGCCGAGACTCCTCCGATGGGTTCTCCTCCTTCAGGAATTTGATATCATTATTCGTGATAAAAAAGGAGCTGAGAACCTGGCTGCTGATCATCTCTCCCGTCTTGAAAACCCTCACCAAAATGATTTCGAGAAAAAGGAAATAAATGAAACATTTCCTCTCGAAACCCTCAATGCGGTTTCATTTCGTGGAGATTCTATTACCCCATGGTTTGCCGACTTTGCAAACTATCTTGCGGGTAATTTCATCATGAAAGGGATGTCGTCCCAACAAAAAAATAAATTTTTCAAAGACGTAAAACATTACTTTTGGGACGACCCCTATTTGTTCAAGATATGCGCGGATCAAGTCATCCGGCGGTGTGTGTATGGTCAGGAAGCCGCTGAAATCTTAAAGGCTTGCCATGGTGGTCCCACGGGGGGCCACCACAATCCCAACTACACCGCCAAAAAGGTGTTTGATTCCGGCTTTTATTGGCCCTCGATCTACAAGGATGCCCAAGAATTGGTCAAGTCCTGTGACGCTTGTCAGCGCCACGGGAATATTTCACAAAAAAATGAAATGCCTCAGAATGCAATTCAAGTTTGTGAAATCTTTGATATCTGGGGCATCGACTTTATGGGGCCATTTCCATCTTCTCACGGCAACAAATACATACTCGTGGCAGTTGACTACTTGTCAAAATGGGTTGAAGCAAAAGCCTTACCCACAAATGATGCCCGAGTGGTGGTGAAATTTTTAAAAGCTCTCTTTGCCCGATTCGGAACTCCACGTGCTATTATTAGTGATCGTGGTACGCACTTCTGTAATGACAAATTTGACAACGTCATGCAAAAATACGGTGTGACTCACCGTCTTTCCACTGCGTACCACCCTCAAACAAGTGGACAAGTTGAAGTGTCCAATCGGGGCATTAAAAGAATATTGGAGAGAACTGTAGGTGAAAATCGTGCATCGTGGTCGGACAAATTAGATGATGCACTTTGGGCTTTCCGTACGGCTTACAAAACACCCATTGGGTGTACGCCTTATAAACTTGTGTACGGGAAAGCGTGCCATCTTCCGATCGAGCTTGAACACAAAGCCTATTGGGCTCTCAAGCATGCCAATTTCGACCTCAAAACGGCGGGTGATCATAGAAAAGTTCAACTAAATGAATTAAACGAACTGCGTGATCAGGCTTACGAGAACTCTTTGATCTATAAAGAAAAGACAAAGAAGATTCATGACTCAAAAATCAAAAACCGCGTTTTCAACGTTGGTGATCGAGTCCTTCTTTTCAATTCTAGACTCAAGATCTTCTTGGGAAAGCTCAAAACCCGATGGACTGGTCCATTCACTATCGCAAAAGTCTATCCTTATGGCACCGTCGAATTATCTCAAAGTGACGGTCCAAATTTCAAAGTGAATGGACATCGGTTAAAGCACTACTTTGGAGAGGACGTACCATCCATGGTCGTCCCGGATCTCCAAACTTTCCCCAAGGACAATTGAATTCGGGGATAGAGTCAAGCTAACGACTCGATGACCAAAAATTAGCAACAATACGGGTTTTCACCCGTATCTCTGATTCTTTCTCTTTTCTACCACTAAGTGTGGGGGAATGGCCAACCCCCCGCTGTTTGAAAAAATGTATATATGTATATAAGTTAAAAAAAAAAAAAAAAAAAAAAAAAAAAAAAAAAAAAAAAAAGTTGTATATATAGAAATAAAGTGAAATTGGTATTTCCGCAGTTAGATTCGAATCTTGGCTTTTTACGTTCATAGCTTCGGCATAATAGCCGGGACTTTAAATATTGAGGACAATATTCATTTCTAAGTGTGGGGGGGGGGGGGGGGGGAAATTCTAACGAATTTTAGCAAATATCTTTCCAGTACCCCCCGTTTTGGCCAAAAATTTTCAAAAATTTTTTCACTTTATTTCAAAATTTTTAGGGTAATCAGTCCGCCTCGTCTAAGTGACAAAAGGGATTGGCTAATCCAGGAGCAAACGGCTCTTGGTAAAGATAAATCAAATCCGTTGACGGCTGGCAATTTGCCCAAAATTGTATGGTTCATCAACTCCCCGAAAACAAATGAGTTGGCTAGCCCGCAAGATTATGGCTTGTGGTAAAGGCCGTGGAAAATCCATAATTGGTAATCAGCTCACCAAGATGTCGACTAGGTCCATCAAGATGCTGGCTAGTCCAGGAGCAAACGGCTCCTGGTAAAGACTTAACAAATCCGTTGAAAGCTGGTGGTTTGCTCAAAATCACACGGTTATCAGGTGTGCCACAGTTCTTACTCCTGGCTACTCCAGAAGTGATGGCTTTTGGTAAAGAGTTTAAAATCCATCAAGTTTTCTAAAAAGATTGCTAGGGACTAGCAATAGTTCAGTGTGGGGGATTGATGAGTGCTCAAACACTCATCGTTTTCGATATATTTAAACTGCCAAAACGCACAAAAACAATCAAAAAGATATCAAAATACTTAAATTATCCCAGGGATTGTGTTTTATGTGTTTTAAAAGCAAAATGTGCAAAAACAAAGAAAAAACGTACAAAGTTTGCAGTATTGGCAGTTTCAGTCCCCCGAGTTTCAAAACTTGTCAACTTTAGTCCCTATGCATTTATTTTTAAGGAAAAGTCAACCCAAGGTCTTAAAAGTCAAATAAAGTCAAAATATCATAATTGGGTTGCAAGTTTTCAAAAATTACATGATTAGTCCCTAAAAATCCAAATATGGCAAAAGTAGTCCCTGGGAATTTTTGAAATTGGAAAAAAGTGGAAAAATACAAATTTGGTCCTTGGATTATTGGTATTTGGCAACATTAATCCTTTGAAGAGCTTTGGAAAGTGGGCAACTTCAGCCCTTGAAGTTTGGCAAAATTGCAAATATGGTCCTTGTGTTAACTATTTCCCATCCGGACCCTTTTTAAATAAGCCAAACCCAACCCAACTCCACTACCCAATCCAATCTCCTAACCCAGCTGCTCATCAAGCCCACCAGGCCCAAAGATCCTTAGCCCGCCCAACTTTTGAACCGTTTTAAATAACTCCCCCACGTTGACCCGCGTTGACTGCCTTCTCCCCCAACCAAATCCCAGAAAACCAGGGAGAAACTTCTCCCCCCTCCTCGCCTTTTCACCTACTAAACCCCCACCATTAATGCCCCTCACCCACCAACTCCACCACCATTAATGCTTCCCCAATTCCCTCACCAATACCACTAGTTTTGCCCCGTACTCAAATTGGCGCCAAAATGCAAATCAATGGCTAGGAGGCATTGAAGATTAAATTGACGATAGGGATTTGGTCAGAAGGTCAAAGCAAAGTCATGGGGACTCTCAGTTTTCAAAAAGTAGCCATGTGGAAGGCTTAGGAAATTATTTTTTGGTCGATATATAAGGATAAGCTCATAAGAAGCTTTAGTGTGTAATTTTCTTAGTTTAATTGTAATTTCAGTTCATTTTGAATGTAATGTAACCCTTTTTATTAATGCAAGATCATTTTGAAGTTTAATTTCCAATTTCATTTTTCAAAGTCTTATCTTAAATTTCCAAGTTCTTATTAAGTGAAGTAATTTGTGATTAAGGAACTCAGAAGTTCTTACAAGCTCAGAAATAAGGTATTTCAAGTGTTATAAGCTTATGTGAACACCTACAATTCAGTTTTCAATAAAAACTAAAAAAATAAGAAAAATAAAAATAAAAACAAAAAGTGGTGATCATTGGTGGTATAAGCATGGAGCACAGTGAATATTGGAACGCTGTGGGTTAGGAACCTCAGGGGAGGGCATAGGATTGTTTGGTTTGGTTCCTTGGTATCTACTCAATAGCTTGGAAGGCTTTGTAAGCTATCAATTCCTTCATTTTTACTCTCAAGTAGCTTAAGTTGTTTATTTTAGTTTATTGCATCTATAAATTAGCTTAGAGATTAGTGGTGATCATCTGTTTGAGTTTATTACTTGTTTAAATAGAAATCTCTTCATTAACTGTGTTTAAGAGGGTGTTTGGTTTTAGCTTGTTTGGTGTGTTGTAGTTGTTTATTTGAGTATCTATTAGTTTCTATTAGTTATTTGGGAATAATTAAGCTCAGGGGAACAAGAGTCTTGGTACAAAACCTTGCAAAAGTCAAAATCAAAAGTTTATAATCACCACAGTCCACTGTGGTGATTTTTGAAGTCCAAATCCCACAAATCCTTTTCATAAGTTAAAGTTTTACCCAAAGTAGTTTTAATATAGCTTATCTTAGCTTATTGGATCATTAAATCAGCTTCCCAAGTTCATAAAAGTCAAAGTTGAGCAAAACTCTTTAAAGTCAAAAACTTGTTCAGTCATTTTGAGCAATATTGGGAGGGGTGTAACTTATTTGATTTTAGTTTTTAGAAGCTGAAACTTGGTGTGCTTATTATCTACCACTTTGTAGATTTTTGTTAATTTTTCCAGATTTTTTTGAATTTGTTTGGTGGGTTCAACAAGGTCTTAAAGTGACTTGCAGGGCAACCTATTTGCCCTGCTCTCAGTTACCTCAGCCATCCACCCAATTTCATTGGTGGTTTGTGACTGACCCAGTGGGTCCCATAGCCTTTACCTTGCACCTTTCAACCCCCCTCCTACCCAGGAATCAGGGTTGACCTTTTGTTTGACCCCAAAATCTGTGGACCCTACCTAGTTTGACCCATAAACCTTGTCCCTCAGCTGCCTCAGTCAACAAATAAGCTAATTGCTTATTTGTTATTTTTGGCTTATTGAGGCCACCTATTAGCTTAATTGTTGCTTATTTGTGTTCCTTAGACTCAGAGAAACCAAGAAATACCATTGTGGACCCCACATTTTCATTTTGAGCTTATTAACCTTCACAGTCAACAAAAGTCAACTGTGAGGTGAATAAGCACTCCAAGTGCTTATTTCCAGGGGTATTGTAAAAGTGTCTTAATTAAAAGTGCTTATTTTTATCTTATAATTAGTTTAGAAAAAAAAAAAAAAAAAAAAAAAACCAAAAAACCAACTTTAAAAATAGTGATAGCTTCTATTTAATAGGATTTATCAATTTAATTTTCTTTTTAATTAATTTCTAAATAATATATCACTTTTATATTTTTAGAAATTACAATTTAGGTTAAAGTAATTTTACAAATTTTTCCAGATTTTTATTTTGTCATTTAGTGGTATTTCTAATTAATTTTAATTTAATTTAGTTTTAATTAATATTAATCAATTAAATAGCATAATTAGTTTTTATATAGTATAACCTAGTTTTTATAATTTTTATAGCTTTTATTTTAGTTAAAATATTTTTATAAATTTTTTGAGAATTTTTACTGTTCATTTAATAGTATTTATAATTTAAATAGTTTAACTAGATATTAATTAATAAAAAGAATAATAATTATTTAATTAACTTAAAAATACTTAGAATTAACTTTTTATAATTTTTTAGGATTCCCATGATGGTTAATTAGATTTATAAAATTTTTCTTAATTTCCTAAGCCTTTTTAGTATTTTTAGTAATTCTAATTAATTAAATTAGTATTAAATAGATAATTAGTAAAATAATTAATATTAAATAATTAAATAGTGTAAAAATACTTTTTATTTTTCTTAAAATTTTCTTTAATTCATAGGATTGTAAAAATATCAAATTTACACTTTTACCCCTTTCAGTTCTTCAGTTGTACTTTTTGAACGGTTCATCAGTATACGTTTTTAATTAAAACGTATAATTTTAGGTTTAAGCTCAAATCCTTGTAATCCAAATCTCAGTAATCCATCACATAGCTTTCCTAAGCTATATTTGTTATTAATTTCCAAATAATTTTGATCATAACCCTTACCTGTGAATAATTACCCGATCCCTAATACGCTAAAGTCACATTTCACACTTCAACGGGATTTAACGACCCGGTGATACATTATATTACCCGGAGCATTGATATAGACTATTTGACTTAGTTGACCATTCTTTGGTTAATTTAAGTTAGGTGGTTTAGCATCAATCAGTGACAGTGGGTGTGGCAACAGTACGGATCTCGGATCCGACTGTTGGTGCTGAACGTCGATGAGGTCTTCTAGGTTTCCGAACAAGCTCACGTAATGGGCTCGTGGACCTTGAAGAACGAGTGCGCATGCACTAGAGATAAAAACCAATCAAAACAAAAATCGAGGCAAATCAACAGTGAACTTAAACCAATAATCGCAAGTGAGTGGCTTCTTTAAGAAAGGTACACCACCTACAGGGATACAAAGGCAAGTTTTTATCTTTCGTTTGTGAACTTATTATGTTCACACCCCCAGTTGGTAGGTGTTCTGTCTTGGTGTGCGACGGTTGGTTTTTATGTAGAATTATTATTCACAAGAAAAGACGGATGTTTTTGTGTTTTGTGTAAGGGTTTAAAAACTTTTGGAAAATATTTTTGGTATCGTCTCGTTTACAAAAATCGTTTCTCTTTAAGAATCACCTTAAAAGATAACCGATTCAGAAAACGTTACGATCTGTTTTGTTGTTTTTATTTTTTTTGGTGTTTTAACATTTTAGGAAAAGTGTTAATGACTTTTTTGTGTTTTGATTTTGAAAATATACACAAGTGGTGGTATTTGTACAGTGAGTGAGGTGAGATAATACTAATCTCAAATAACGCTATAGAAACGCGCACACTTCCCCGGCAGCGGCGCCAAAAATTGATTGATGTTAAACCACCAACTTATATTGACCAAGGAATGGTCAATAAAGTCAAATAGCCTAGATCAATGCTCCGGGTAATATAAGGTATCACCAGGTCGTTAAGTCCCGTTGAAGTGTGAATTGTAACTTTAGCGTATTAGTGATCGAGTGATTATTCACAGAAAAGGGTTGTAATATGAATTATTTGGAAATTATTAACAAATATAGCTTAGGAAAGCTACGTGATTGATTACGGGAATTGAGATTACAACGATTTGAGCTAAAACCTAAAAACGTACACAGACGAACAAAATGAAAAGTACAACTGATGGACTGGAAAGGTTACAAGTGTAAAATTATTATTTTTACAATCCTATTAATTAAATAAAATTTTAAGAAAATTAAAAACTATTTTTACACTATTTAATTATTTATTATTAATTAATTACTAATTATCTATTTATTACTAATTAAATTAATTAGAATTATTAAAAATACTAAAAAGACTTAGAAAATTAAGAAAATTTTTAAAAAACTAATTAACCATCATGGGAATCCTAAAAAATTATAAAAAGTTTATTTTATGTATTTTTAAACTAATTAACTAATTATTAATCTAATTACTTATTAATTTCTTATTAAACTAATTATATTATAAAAAATAGAAAATGAGTAATATAAATTCTAGAAAAATTTGTAAAAATGTTTTAACTTAAATAAAGGCTAGAAAAATTAAAAAAATTAGGTTATACTTTATAAAATATAATTATGCTATTTAATTACTTAATATTAATTAAAACTTAATTAAACTAAAATTAATTATAAAAACCACTAAAAGACAAAATAAAAATCTGGAAAAATTTCTAAAATTACTTTAACCTAAAAGAGAATTTATAAAAATATGAAAATGATATATTGCTTATAAATAAGCTAAAAAGAAAATTAAAATGATAAATCCTATTAAATAGAAGCTATCACTAAAATTAAAGTTGGTTTTTTTGGTTTTTTCTTTTTCCAAACTGATTATACACTAAATACTAAAACTTTTTATGAAATCACTTTTCACACAAACCAGAAATAAGCACTTTGAGTGCTTATTTGTCCACTCAGTTGACTTTTGTTGATTGAGGATGGAATTAAGCTCAAATGAAGAGTGTGGGGTCCACAATGATAAATTTTGGTCTCTCTGAGTTACATGAACTTGAATAAGCAAGAATCAACCAAATAAGTGGCTTAAATAAGCCACAAATCACCAATAAGCAGTTTGCTTATTGAGTTTCTGAGGCAGATTGGGGACAAGGTTTGGATGCAAAACTAAGTGGGGTCAACTGGTCTATAGGTCAAATAACTGGTCAACCCTTAATCCCTGGTAGGAGGGGGTTGAATGGAGCCAAGATGGAGGTGTGGGACCCACTGGGTCAGTCACAAAACACCACCAAAGTTGGGTGGATGAACTGAGTCTGCTGAGACAGGGCAACTAACTTGCCCTGCAGGTTACTTCCAGGGGCATTTTGGTCCCTTAGAAAAAATCACAAAAATATAACAAACTTGGAAATCACAAATTATACTGGTAGAGTTATCCCACAACAAATTTCAGACCTCCAAACACAACACAAAATTCAATTTAATTCATGCCATTTTGGCAAAAATCTGAGATTGAGCTTTTTGACTTTTTAGGAAAACTTGAGTTTTGACTTTTGGGAACTTTGATTGCTGATTTAATGACTTAAAATGTTATGATAAGCTGTATAAAAGCTAACTTAAGTAAAAAATCCAACTTGTGAAATGGTTTGATGAGTTTTGGACTTCAAAACTCACCACAGTTAACTGTGGTGAGTACTTCCTTGTGATTTTGACTTTTGTGAGGTTTTAGTACTAAGTGAATTGTTTCCCTGAGCCTTATTTCACCCAAACAACCTTATGAAACATAGAATGGAGTAGTTACACAAGTAGCATGGTACAAACATACAACAACCAAACACCCCTTTAACAGACTTATATGATGAAATTGTGATGAAAACAATTCCACAATATTACCTACTGATTACTACTGATCCAATTACCAATAATTAAACAAGATGAACACACTTTAACTATTAAAATTACTTATTACTAAAGAAGGGAAATTTTTAGCTTACAAAGCCTTCCAAGCTAACTGCAAAGTGCCAAAGAACCACAATCACCAATCCTATGTGACTTCCACAAGTCTCTAACCCACAGCCATCCTTAATGAACTGTGCTCCATGCTTTCTTCAATATGTTACACCCCTTTTTTATTTATTTTTTTTTTATTTTTCTTGATTTTTTTAGTAATTATTGAAAACTGAGTTAGAATGTTCACACAAGCTTAAAAAGCTTATAAAATCTTGTTTTCTGAGTTTACATAAGCTTGTAAATGACTTGTATACACATTAGTAGCTTAACTTAATACTTGAGAATTTGAAAATGGAACTTGAAAATTGAAATTAAGAACTAAACTTTGAGACAGACTTTTATTGATAATAAGGGTTACAATACATTAAAAATAAACTCAAAAACATAAAAGACTAAAGATATTACACACCACAAAGCTTCTATGAACTTAATTATATATAACGAGCTAACAACTAGGACCTAAGTCTTCTACATGGGCACTTTTTGAATTCTGAAAGACCCATGGTCTTTGTGATGACCCTTTGACAAAATCCTCACCATTGAATTAGATTTTAATCATTCCTAGCCTTTGATCACGATTTTGGCGCCAAAAGAGGGTCGGGGCAATTTTTAGTGGTACTGGTGGGTGTTGTTGAGGTAATTTATTGTGGTGGGTTTGTTAGGTGGGGATTATTAATTGTGGGGGAGATTTGGTGAAAAAGGCGAGGAGGGGGGGGGGGGAATTGTCTCCCTGGTTTTGCGCGGGTTTGTTGGAGAAGAAGGAGGGTCAGCGGGGTGTTTGACTGAGGGTTTTATATTTAAAAGGGAGTTGGGCCGGATCATGTGGTGGGCTGGGTAATGGGTGGACTGGATGGGGTTTTGGTTTTGGGTTTTGATATTAAAAAAGAAGGTCCGGTTGGTTAGTTTAGGAACAAGGACCATTTTTGCAATTTCTCCAAAACTCAAGGACTGAAATGGTAATTTTCCAAAGTGCATCCAAGGACCACAATTGATATTCATCCAAAGTTGCAAAACCATTTTTCCATTATTTTCAAATTTCAAAATTTCCTAGGGACCTATTTTGCCATTTTTTGATTTTCAGGGACTAAACTTGTAATTTTGGAAAACTTGATACCCAAGTGTAATTTTTATGATTTTTTGACTTTTTAAAACCTTGGGTTGACTTTTCCTTTCAAAATAAATGCATAGGGACTAAAATTGACAAGTTTTGAAACTTGGGGGACTGAAGCTGCCAATATTGCAAACTTTGTACGTTTTTTCTTTGTTTTTGCTCATTTTGCTTTTAAAACACATAAAACACAATCCCTGGGATAATTTAAGTATTTTGATATCTTTTTGATTGTTTTTGTATGTTTTGGCAGTTCGAATACGTCAAAAACGATGAGTGTTTGAGCACTCATCAGTCTACTAAACAAGAGATGTGCAAAGAGTTTGAGAAGCAGATGAAGGATGAATTTCAAATGAGTTCTATGGGAGAACTTACATTCTTTTTGGGGCTGCAAGTACAACAGAGTAAGGAAGGCATATTTATCAGTCAAGACAAATATGTGGCTGAGATCATTAAGAAGTTCAAGTTTACTGATGCAAAATCCTCAAATACCCCTGCTGATAAGACCACTCACCTATTGTTGAAGAATGCTAGTGGTGCTAATGTAGATGTCCACACTTACATATCTATGATTGGTTCTTTGATGTATCTTACTTCATCAAGGCCAGACATAATGTTTGCTGTATGTGCTTGTGCAAGATTTCAAGTGACTCCAAAGACATCACATATGACAGCAGTGGAAAAGATTTTTAGGTACTTGAAGACTTATCCTAATCTAGGATTATGGTATCCAAGAGACTCTCCAATGGAATTGATCACATACTCAGATAGTGACTATGCTGGTGCAAGTTTGGATAGAAGATCAACTACTGGAGGATGTCAATTTCTTGGATGTAGATTGGTGTCATGGTAGTGCAAGAAGAAAACTATGGTTGCTACTTTAACCACTGAAGCAGAATATGTTGCAGCTGCTAGTTGTTGTGCTCAGATCCTTTGGCTTCAGAATCAATTATTGGATTATGGGTACAATTTCATGAACACCATTATCTATATAGACAATAGTAGTACCATATGCATTATTAAAAATCCTGTGCAACACATTAAAACTAAACATATTGAAATTAGACATCACTTTATTAGAGATTGTTTTGAGAAAAAGCTTATTAATGTTGTCAAGATTCATACTGATGACAATTATGCTGATTTATTAACAAAAGGGCTTGATGTGGGTAGGTTTCAATACTTGGTAACAGGTATTGGAATGCTAAATCCATAAATGTTTGATATCTAATACTTTTCAGTGTTGCAGGATAGTTTTTAGGTACTAATATTGTTTGTATTGTATGTATGGTTTTCTACTAATTTGTATGCAGAGTTATCAAGAGCACAGTGGAAATTAACATACAACAGTGGAAAGTTTGGTGATTAAAGCAAAAAGAAAGAAGTACTTTTATTGATCATCTGAAGAGTACATTACAACCATCAAGAAAACATTATCACCAAAACAGAAAACCATCACATAAAACATGAACCTACAACCTAACACCTACTCCATAGGTTTCTTTCCTTTTTCTTCATAGTCATGCTTGCCTTTGGAAGCTTTCTTTCTCTTGTCATCAAAAGAGAGTTGTTTCCTTGGACAAGCAAGTCCCAGAACTTGCTTGGGAGGCCTTGGTGCTTGGGTAGGTTTCTCAATAGCAGGCCACTTCATGTTGCTTATGGCAGTCTTCAATGCTGTGGTGAGGGCCTTTGGAAGCTCTTTGGAAAGATCAAAGGTTGGATCATTATCATCATCAGAGGAAGAACTAGAATAGAACTCCAAAGATGGAGCAGGAGAAGCTTCGGTCTTTTTGGTTGGCTTGTTGGAAGCTGTGGATGTGGTAGCACTTGGTGGGAAGTAATCACTCCATCCTGTTGAAAGATCCTATGAGTTTGAACAATAGCTGATTTCCTCATCAGAAGAATCATCAGAAGATATGTAGACTATTGGGAACCAGCTCATTGTGTTGATTAAGGGTTTGTGTTGTTAAAGTTGTTTGTTGATGAGAGATAAAAGTTTTGAGCCCCCTTTTATAAGAAAAGTCAAGGTCGAATTCTAATTAATGAAGAATATTTACTCTTACCTGTTTTGGTAGGTTGGAGGAGTAAATTTGGTTATTATCGAGTTGACTTTTGGACGATATTTTTGTGAATAGTAACTTGGTTACAAAGTTACTTTGGGTTCCTAATTATGGGTTAAGTTGAAAGTTACTTTGGTTTGCAGCATAAAACCCATATTATTGGAGTCATTGGAGTAATAAGGTGTGTAACTTAGACACACAACAAATGGTTATTGATTCACCATGTCTAATCCACATAAGAATCAACTAGTCCAGAGCAAACGGCTACTGGTAAAGACTTATCAAATCCGTTTATGGTTGATAGTTTACCAAAAACTAGGTTATCAACTCACCATACATCCATGTGATCAAGAGTTGGCTAGTCCATAGCAAACGGCTCATGGTAAAGACATATCAAATCCGTTGATAGCTGATAGTTTGCTAAAAACTATGAAAAGAGCAGCAAATTTTAATGTTTTATTCACCACTGCTCTTTGATATATTGTGAAAATTTTACCACTGCTAGTTCATTAGTTACCACTGCAAGAGTAATTTTTTCCACTAATGAACTAGCCGTTACAATTGTTGTGTCAGTAATCCATTTTTTACTAGCCGTTGTAAAAATAACCGTCTTTCCTTATTAATAGGGTAAAATCTTTTGTGAATTATCTACTTACTTATGATAAATTATTCTTTTTCCAAAGATAATTCTTTCTAAAGATAATTCACATTGCGCAACCTCCTCAAACCCTATTAGTATAAATTGATCATCATACGGCTTGCTTTTTATCTTGATTACTAGCACTTTTATTCTCTTTTTCACAAATATCATGGCGATTCTAAAATTTGTCGAGGAGCACAACCAAGTGGCCTACTTACAAAAGTCAAACAAGAAGAGTGGCCCTGTTTTTCATCAGATTGTGGATTTTCTAAACACAACTCATATAAGGTATGCCTAAGAGCCACAGTTGATGGGGTAACTATTGATGTTACTGAATCATCCTTGAGGAGGATTCTCCAATTGGATGATCTCAATGGTATCATCACATTACCTAATTCAGAAATTTTTACTAATATTGCTTTAATGGGGTATGATACATCTGAACAAAAAGTTACTTTCAGAAAAGGGTGTTTTTGTCCCCATTGGAGATTTTTAACTCACACTCTTTTACATTGCCTCAGTCCTAAGAAAACATCTTATGAACAATTTGCATCAACCATGGCTTATCCTTTGGTTTGTTTGGCAACTGATAGGACTTTCAATTTTTCAAAGTTTATTTTCAATAATATGAAAGGCAATGTAAAGAGTCAACATAAATTTTTGATGTATCCAAGGTTTGTGCAAGCAGTGTTAAATGAGTTTCAACTGCACCCTCACAATAGAATTTATGAACCTTCCAGTCTTAAGCCAAAAGTTTTTCAAAACATGTGTAAGGCTTCAGATCTTTGGAATGGGGAGATTCATCCACTTTTACCTCAAATGCTTGCTAAAATTGCTCAAGTACAGGGTGAAGATGCAACAATCCCAGTTGTATCCCAAAACACACCCACTATTGTTGTTCCACAAATTCAACATACCCCTGCTGTAACTCACACTTCTGAGAGAAGGTCTAAACAGCCAACTTCTCTCATCTCAACATTGCATGTTGCTGAACCTTTTGGTTTAGGGACAAGCAGTGGTGGTTCAAGGCTTAATCCTAGTCCAACTAGGGAAGAGTCTGAATCAATGCCTCATGATTCACCTCTCCCAGCAGGTTACACAGTTGGAAGTGATGAAGGCAGTGTGCAACTACCTGAATTGATGGACATTTGTACCAAATTAGTCAAGCAGGTTCAAGTTCTGGAGAAAGACCTGGCACAGACCAAAGAACACCATGCCACAGAGCTGAATAAATTGAAGGCTGAGATTCAAAGATTACAGACTGAAGTTGAGAATCTCAAGAAGAAAAGATCTAAAGTTGTGTTATCTTCATCATCTTCACCTCAGGATGAGTTTTCTGCTAGTTCTACTAAAGTTTTAGGAGATTCTTCCAAACAGGGGAGGAAAATAGATGCAGAGCTTAAGGGGAAGAGTAAAAATTTTGAAAAAGAATTTGCTGAGCTCACTGATTCTGATAATGTTCAAGCAAAAGATAATGTAGCTGAGACTGAGGGGAGGAAATTGGATTTTGAAGATATGGATGCTGATGCTGGTTTTAACTTTGACGATTTAGTTGGAACTGCTCAACCAATTTCCACTGAATTAGAACAAGTTTCCACTGATCAACCAATTACCACTGCAAGTGAAAAAGTTCCCACTACTACTCAAGAAATTAGCACTGCAGAGGAAGAAGCTGCCAGAATAAGATCAATTAAAATAAAAGCTATTGTGATTACTTCAGATCAAGAGACAAGGAAGATTTCTAAGAAAGAACAACCTCAGATTGACTTTGATGCAAGATTGGCAGAGCAACAACAAGAGAATGAAAGAAAGAGAAAGCTAGAGGAAGATGAAGTTGCTAATTTTATGGAAGCTAAGAGGTTGGATAAACTTGAAGCTGTAATGGCAGAACCTATTTCAAGTGTCTCACCAACTGTCATACATGAGAAACCTCCATTATTCACTTATGTGCCTACAGAAGAAGAGATTGACTATTTGATTAACAATGATCAAATAATCAGAAATAAGGCCATTGAACTTATTACAAATACAACCTTGAATGAAGACCAAAAGTCTGCTCAACTTAAAGATTTCATTCAAATGAAGAATCAGCAGGCTCTTGATGAAATCATTGGGGATGCTAGAAAAGGTCAAAAGAAGCCAAGAAAGCTTACAAAGGCACAGATCATTGCTGAGATGAAGACTTTTTGTTGCCATGTTGGTAATATGAAGATAGGTCAATTCAAAGGATCAAGAACCTATAGTTATGAAGACAAAAAGGTCTGGAGTAAGTCTTGGATCAAAAGATGCAAAGAAGTTGAAGACTCAAGAATCATCTCAAGCAGAAGAAGGTCCTAGCAAGTTGACAGAAGAGCAAGTTACAAACATGTTGTTCATAGAGACTGATGTACTTAATATAGAACCTCTACAAGCAAAATATCCAGTTGTTGGTTGGGAGATCTTTTCTGATAGTTTTGGTGTAGCTTGTAAGATCATCAGAACTGGAAATGTCACAAGCATGTGCAGAGATTTTGAAGATATTGTTAGATCTTGTGATAGAGAAGACTTGGATACTTTGTAGAGGATTGTTCAAGATCAGTTTAAAAAGGATGAACTTGTTGATGTCAAGGCTAAGGAGTTATGGGTTCACTTCAGAAGATTATATGAACCTGACCCAAGTGATAGATATTGGAGATTTGAAGCTCATGGTACAAGAACTTTGTGGAAATTCTATGATTCAAGTTATGTGCATCATGTGTCTACTCAAGATGGAGTTGATGCCTTTATGCTGGCTGAGAAAGAATATCCATTGAGGGCTGGAGTATTGACAGTGATGTTGTTAGAGAAGCTTAGGTGCTGGGAAAGAACTGAAGTCATAGATGATTTGCTACAAAGGATTTATGATCAAAGTGTGAGAGCTGATAAAGAGTTAAGAAGAAAAAGATAAGTGTTTGGAAGAATTCCTATATCCTCATGTTTACAGAATACTTGAAGAAACTTATTGATTTATGTATTAATCATAAGTTAGGGGAGGATTGTTGGGAATTATACTAGCAGTTACCACGGCTAGGAAAAGATGTTACAACTGCAGAAGATTGTACTTGCAGTGGAAACTCATTACCACTGCAAGAACATATATTACCACTGCTTATTAGATAACTGTTAGGAAACGTGTTTAGATAAATATAGAATAGATCTTGTGTATATCTTATTCTATTAGCTTTATACTTATCTTGTAGAAGAGGACTCCTTGTGCTATAAAAGGAGATCCTAGGTTAAAGGTTTGATAAACGTTTTTCTAGAGCTTCAAGGTGTAACCCTAGTGATATCAAGATCACTCGTATTATTATCATTAATAATATTGGAGCGAATAGTTTGTTTACATATATTGTTCTTGTTCATATACAACTATCTTACTCACAATCAAACTTCTAAGTGTTACTAATTAGATTCCGCATACTTAGTAATATAATTCAAAGTATCAATCTAACACAAGTTCAAGGTGTTTAGATCCATCAACCGGTGACTACGTCGGGTCCGTTTCCATCTCCGAGAAGGTATACCCTAGCTTGGGCGTTGACTGGTTCATTTCCTTTTGGGCAGTTCCTCCGGATGTGTCCTACTTCTCCGCATCCATAACAAGTGGGTGATATAACCTGTGTGTTGCTTCCTGTAGCCGAAATCCTACAGTTTCTGGTTTGATGACCGATCTTACGACATTTATCACATCGGACGGTACAACAACCCTCGTGATGAAGTTTGCATCGCTGGCATTGGGGTTTCTGTCCGTTGTACCCTACACCTTCCGTGGCGGCGTAGACTCGGGGGTTTTCTTGTCTTTGATTCTGCAGTTGAGTGATCCGATTGTTGTGATATTGTTGGTGGTTTCGATTATTGTTGTGGTGGTTGTTGTTGCGGTGATGACTGTTGTTGCTTTGTTGGTTGTTGTTGTGATGGTGGGTGGTTCTCTTATCGTCCAATTTCCTTTTAAGCTCATTGTATTTCACTTCTCGGTCTAGAAGTTTCTGAGCAAGTTCCATTGCTGCTTCCAAGGTTGGCGGGTTTGTTGAGGTGACATTTCCTTCGATACTCCTAGGGAGTCCTTCGACATATTTCTCTAATGTCTTCTCATGATCGGGTACCATAGTAGGGCATAGTATTTTGAGTTCTTGGAATCTCCGGTTGTAACTTCTCAGATCAACTCCTTTCACTATTAAGGCATGGAACTCATCCTCGAGTTTTCGTAGTTCGGAACGAGGATAATACTTTTTAGTATTTTAGCCTTGAATTCAATCCAACTAAGTTGATGTGCTGCCTCTGCTCCTAGTGTTTAAACAGTAGAGTTCCACCAGGATAGAGCGTCTTGCATCAGTGTTCCCGTTGCGAAGCTTACCTTGTTGTTTTCCAAGCATCCGCTTCTTTGGAAAACAGTTTCACTTCTTTCAAACCATTGAGCTAATTCCGACACTCCTTCAGTTCCTTTGAAATACGTTGGCTGGCATGCTATGAAGTCCTTGTACATGCAGTAGCGGGGTGCAGGTGCATTTCCATCTCTATTACGGGCTTGTCCAGCTAAAACGGAATTGACGCCATCAGCAATTGCTTGCTGGATCGCTGCCGGGGTCATAGCTTCAGGGTTTGCTGTTGCGGCGGTCGTGGTTGTTCTCCTAGTTCTAGCCATGTTTCTATTATAAAAGAAGGTATGTCATTAGAACATTTATAATAATCCTATCACGTCGAAAATACACATCGAGTAATAAATAGTTAAATATAGGTCATAGTTACAATCATTCGATCATTGAAATGGTTTAAATCGTAAATTATCGTATGTTGGAATGACACACATAGGAATTACGAATAAGTTTGACCTGCATGAACTAATATATTACGATGTAATGTATGAAGTTTGCAACGTAAATAAAGATAAAATAAACTTCCGTAAATCAATGTCAAGGTGTTACAACACTTCTTGATACTTGTGCAAATGTTTACAAAACACGACAAGATACTCTTATTTGTAGGACATTAATTTACTTAACAAGGTGATGGTCTCATGGTTTTCCTAAGGCTTTTTCTAGGCGGTTTTGGAGTTCTTGAATGGCAGTGGACATGATTTCCATGGTTTGATCTCGAGTCCTTTCCCTTTCTCGAGATTCTAGCAGGGCTTGCCTAAGGCGTAGGTTTTCAGTGTTGATCCTCTAAGGTTCTCGGTCTAAAGTTCCCAATGTTATTTCTGTTGAAGTGTTAGCCCCACATAGTGTTCCTATGAATTCCATTGATTCCCAAAATAGAGAATCCAACTTTTCAACCTTATCTTCTATTGCAAGATGACCAATTATGAGACTGTTCATATCATCTTCAAAGGTTTCTAGAAGTTCATGTGGAATCTTGTTGAGTATACTACCGATGGAATCAAGTCGATCTTCTTGGCGAACCATTATTGCAGCTAACAACGGTATGGTGTGATGTATGGGTTCCCCAGTTACTGGCAGAATTCGGGAGGTAGAGTAAGAACTTTCCCCAAGTTCCCTTGTTGTTGGTGTTCCTTCTTGAGATCTCCAATATCGCATGATGGGTAATAAGAAAGACCATCTATGAGCATCCACTCGCTTGTGGGTCCTTCGGCGTCTGCGTTGAACACAAGATTCTGAGGTGGTTGGGCGGATTGGGTAAGTCCTTTGGTGAGGTGATATTGGGACACTTCGGTAAGGTGCAGGTGGTGATGCTAGTGGAGGTGATGCTATGGGTGATGGTGTTAGTGGCACAGTAGTAGTTTGGCTGTAGAAGATAGTAGGTAGTGGTGGTATCACTGGTGGTGCAGGTGGTGGTGGCACAACTGATTCAGGTGGTATGACAAGAGCTGGTGCTGGTACAGCAGTACTCGCTTCATACGGCTGAAGTTGTCTAATTTGCCTAGATAGGCGAATTGGACCAGATGATGCCAGAGGAGAAGCCTCTGTGTCAGATGCTGGCAGAAATTGTTGGCTTTGCATGTATCTGTCGGTAGCAGGAGACATAGGCATAGATGAGGTAGCATAGGCTGAAGGAACATCTTCAGCTCCTGAGTTTGAGGACAAGCTGATAGGGTGGGTGTTCGAAGACATGACACTGTAATAATTTCCCGATTAGTAAATGTAAGCATAATTATAATCAATTTAAATGCTATAAAGTAAATAATACTTTTTACCAATTATTGGAATGCTCAGGCACGAAGGGCGTAGGATGGTATTTTATAAAAATTTTGTCCCGTTTAAAGTGTAGTTATAGTCCAATGTTCAAAAACACTTGGTTCACTATAACCGTAGCTCTGATGCCAATCTATAACACCCCCAAAATCGATCAATACAACGGAAGACTTAAAATGTCAGCGGAAGACTTTTGGGGTATTATATCGTGGATCTTTGTCACAATTATAGAAAACGATTCAAGTGATCGTTTTAAGTTTTATTTAAAATACCAAATATTCATAATTTCAAGATGTTTCATTATTCAACAAGAAGTTTTTATTCAAAGAGAAATAAATGTTTCTTTATTTGCCCACTTCGTGCCTTTGTCATCCATTCCATTTAGTTACCTGAGATAAACATGCTAAAAGTCAACAAAAGTTGAGTGAAATTCATAGGTTTATAATTAAGAGTTTGAACAAAAGAGATAGGTGCTTATTGTATATAGATATGAATAAACAAGTTAGAAATCACATTCATTATTGCCTTAAGCTCATGACACTCAACAATTCAACAGACATCAATATTTTCAGTAATAATGATGTAAAATATATAGCTCCCAAGATAGGTATTTGCCAGTAACCTATGATATTCAAATAAAGTGCATTTGGTGACTTTCCTCTAGCAAACAAATGGGGATTGTCAATCCCTAATAGATCTATCCACAATTATTTACGTTCACCTTTTAAGTGATTAAGGTTCATGATCGAGGGACTTTTGGCAATAGCTACTTAAGCAATAATAATATTAGGAAAAGACTTGTGTTCGGTTTTTGAGTATGTATCCCCCCCCCCTCCCACAAAAATAAGTTAAATGTGAGCTATGAACTCACCTTAGTAGTACAGTAGAACAAATATAATCTCAACGATGCAAGGCAACGGCTTCACACACAACCTATAAGATATGACACATTTTAGTTCTTAAGTCTCGTTTTATTGCGAACGTTTATTATTATTAATTAGGAATAATCCATAAAGTGCATAGGCGATGTGTTACGTCGTATATAAAATAGATAATGGTTACGTATTGTTTTATCGTCTAAATTTAATTATCGTTATATAAATTTTATACGTATATATATATATATATATATATATATATATATATATATATATATATATAATTATATATATATATATATATATATATATATATATATATATATATATATATATATATATATATATATATATATATATATATATATATATATATATATATATAATTATACATGAAATTTATTATTTTAAAAAAAAATCAATATTACTATTAAATCCTTTAAGTTTCTCCAATTTACACATTTTACCCTTAATGGAAAACATTTACGTCGTTAGTCCCAAAATTATATATATTTACGTTTTAAGTCCAAGTATATCAATATTTACATTTTTCAATCCCAAGTTTCAATATTAACAGTTTATACCCTTAGAAAATAGTTTTTATACTTTTTACCCCAAAGTTTACGTGTTTGACACTTTTAGTCCCTATCTCTCGAAAATTTGCAAATTTAGTCCAAAAATTACCAAATTTAAAACTTAACATTTTATTATTTTAATAAGCTCAGAAAGTGTAAATTAGCTTATTCCAACAGCTTATTAGCTTATTTTCACTATCTTTCACTAAATGGGCCTAACGAGCCAAAATTTAAGGCCCGTTAACAAGTTTTGATCCGAGGGGTTTGGGGGAACTTTGGTTTTATCAAAATCCATCATTTTAAGTCCTAATTTCATTTTAAAAGTGCTTTTTCATCCTACTTATCATAATAAGCTAAAATTAGCTTTTTGGGCTTATCGGCCCACATAAGGTTTTTAATTTCTGAAAATTCTTATGAAAACTCGTTTAGCTTTAGTCTCGTTCAAGTGATCAAACCAAGTTGTTAAGTTGAATAAATTACCATTCTCGTTAGTATACCAATTAAACAAATAGTTCGTATAAAATTATTAGAGGGTCGTGTGTCGAATTTAGAAATGACGAGGTCAAAGTGTAGCCACAAACTCAACGCGTATAACTTGTGAAAGTTGAAAAATATTCTAAGTCTTTTAGTGAAAATCGTATATGTCCACTTAACTTAGAAACGTGTGATTTTTAGAGTGTATATGTTAATATATGTTCGAATCTTTTATAGGTTCTCGTTTATGACTTATCCAAGAAATAGTATGATACATAAAATATATACGTTGCTTTTATGATTTACGATTTATAAGCTTCAAGTGTTTCTGCACAATATCAACATACGTATATATAAATAGAAAGAGAGGTTCAAGTTCTCACCTCACCTATAAAAGGTGGCGTAAAAATAAGTGTAAGGTTCGTGTAATGGTACAAATGCTTCGTGGTTCACTTCACGTTCCACCAAGGTTCAAGAGGCTCCAATCTTGGCATCCTAGGTTCACTTTGAGGCGTAGTACTCTTGGCGATTTGTTTGTCCCTCCACAGCTCCTACTCGTTAATATTTTTGGTGTAATGGTTCGTTTATGTGCATGTAACGTTTTGTGATTTGCATAGGAGGCTAATATAGGCAGTATTTTGAAGGGTAGAAACAAGATAGGCTCATTAGTGTTGGTTTAAGCATGTGAGGGCGAATAGTAATGCCACAAACAATGCCCAATTGATTTTGTACATGGCTAGATCTTGTGAGATATCATTCCTGTTCATTCCTGACAATCCCATGGTGTTTAGGGTTCGACTACATGTCATTGGGGAGCGAGGGTGGTAAGAAAGGAATAACATGCCACGTTTAGACTTCTCTTTCAAATGGTTTGTTTGGTGCTTTGCTTGGGTGTTTTCTAGGGTAGTAAACGAGCGAGAAAATGTGTAACAACTATCATCTCTGTTTCCTTGGCACTAGGTGATACGAAACAATTAAAAATATTGTTAGGTTATGTGTAGAAATCGTAAAATACTAGGGGTGTTTTGGGTGTGGTCGCGACAGGGAACAAAGAAAAGAAAAAGAAAACATAAAGGGTGCGTTTGGGCTTAAAGCCTGGTGGGCTTGTGGTTTGCTTCGGCCCAACTGAAAAAGAAAGAAATAAAAGAGTCCGTTTGGTTCGTATGTTGGATTTCGTGGCCCATTGGGTGTTGGGGGCCCACATGGCGTGTATCGAGTATCGTGTCGAAGTTCAAAAATATTAGTGAGCGTTTTCGAGAAGTTTCGTAGGTTCGAGGAATATAAAAATAGTATACGATATTTAGACGAAACGTATTGTTATAAATATAAACGAGTTATATATATTTATCGTTCGCAATAATCATAGGTTATCTAGGTCATGTGCAAGCATCGTTCCTGGGTAAACGGTCAATCACGGTTATCCTAGTGGTTCAATATCAAGCCATATCATAAAAAAAAAATTGTTACCAATAAAATGGTGTTAAGTTATCGTAACATCGTTTTACTTATTCGTATGCATTTACTAATCGTAAGGGAAAATTTACGAGAGGTTACAATATTATGATTGTCTTTCTTGTAAACTCTAATCCTCTAGTATATAAAGAGGACATGGGTCATTAGGTTTGGTGTACACAGAAAATATGTAGTCGACAAGTTAAAGGGGGGGTGTGTGTCTAAGCGTCAAGTTCGTACAATGGACGCCAAGGGTTTATTAGTTTTAGTTAGTTAGTTAGTTCAGCCTCAAGGTCAAGTCCTTGATCCCTGTTACAAGGTGTGTAACAAGTTCTACCTTGATCAAGTAGAATTGGGGTTGTAGATGATTGTAATAGTTAGTAGAGATGATGGCGAAGAACCTTTATAACAATAATGATGTTTTGATTATTCCGCTGCATATTATATTATTAATCATTGTTATTGTGCTTATTGTTAATCCTAGATCAATGTCTAAACAACATGGAGTCCAAAACGGTCCTAAGAACTTATAGAATATGGTGTGCATAAGTTCTAATAATAATAATAATAATAATAATAATAATAATAATAATAATAAGAATAATAAATAATAATAATAATAATAATAATAATAATAATAATAATAATAATAATAATAATAATAATAATAAGAATAATAATAATAATAATAATAATAATAATAATAATAATAATAATAATAATAATAATAATAATAATAATAATAATAATAATAAAATATAATAATAATAATAATAATAATAATAATAATAATAATAATAATAATAATAATAATAATAATAATAATAACAACAATAATAATAACAACAATAATAACAATAATAATAATAACAATAATAATAATAACAATAATAATAATAATAATAATAATAATAATAATAATAATAATAATAATAATAATAATAATAATAATAATAATAATAATAATAAATGAAAAATGATGAAGTTGAGAGTCTTTGAATGGATTTCTTGATCCCGTGGCTTTGTTCCTGCCTCATTGATCCAATACTCCATTGCATCAGTGTTTCAACATCTTCGTTGGATTTTGGTATTTTGTTCTATCCCGTTTTTCTCCCTATTCGTCTAGTGTTTAGGGTTTCGTCTTTGAGCCTGATCCTAGGTTTGATCTGTTACTTCTGTGGGTGGGTTTTTGATTCGTCATTGGTACTATTTAAGGGGCGCTACTGCAGTAAGTTTCATACTAATTTTGGTTCGTTGTTCCATACAGTAGGTTTCAGTTTCTTGTGGCCGTTGTCGTTGTTCGCGACTGGGTTTCAGGTTTCTGTTTGGTTTGGATATTCACAGCAGTATTGGTCGTGTTTTCTGGTTGTTGGAGGTGTTGTTGAAGGTTTTGTGGGATATTTGTGTTTTGGAGTTTCAGTAGGTTGCTTCCTCGCTACAGTTTCTTAGTTGCGAGATGTTTGTTTATTAGTTGCTCCTTTGATCAGAACAGGTTATTACTACATAGCAGGTTATTGGTTTTGGGCAGGTTGCATTCTCAATTTAGTTGTGGGTTTAGCTTTGCTCAGGTTTTGGTGGGGTTTCCATATTGTTGGTTTTTTGTGGTTCATAGTTACAGTTGCTTTTCCTTGGTACTACTTCTAGGCACTATAACTGTTGAGTGGCTCTTTGTTTTAACAAGTTGTTTCCTATGCCTATTGTGAGATTCCATTGCCCCTTCGCGGGTCTTAGTGGGTGTCGCAATGGTGGTGGAAATAGGCTTACTAAGACTTCGTTGATAAGACATCTTCGTGATCGACACTGTAGCGGTGAGGCACAAGCTATCACTAGACTCTCTCTTGTTTCCGATTTGGTTATTTTTGAAAGGGCCGATTACTCTTAAATGTATGGGATTGTGGTTATGTGGTGTTTGTTTCAAAATGCATACTTTCCGTACTAAGTGTCGTCATGGTGAGGGATCTGATTTTGTGTCACCCCCTGATTGTGGTGATGGTGTTGTTCGGTTCGTGTTGTATGATCTCACCAAACCACTAGTTCCTTCTCATGTTGGCCCTATTGTAGATTTGGTTTTGGATGAGCTTGGTGGTTTCGATTTATCTCTTCTTGACACTTTGTTTTCTAAGGGGTTGCGTACTGTCAAATCCATCCCTCCCAAGTGTCGCTTGGGGTTTTCTCGAGCTTTGAAAGGAGCTCTTGATAAGCTGATCTGCAAGCCTGATGACATTTCTTGCTGGGTTGGTTTGTTAATCTTGCCTCTTTATCTCCTTAAAACCTTTCGCCCGAGGAGTAATCAAGAGTGTAGGTCTGCTACTAAGCGTCAACGCCAGGAAGAGTATATTGTTAACGCCATTCGATCTTGGGCGTCTCCTGGTGGTAGTTTAGAGATTGTGAGAGAGGTTTTAGCCGAACCCTCCCCATCCTGGTCTAATATTGATGTGGAAAACTTGGACTTGGACGACCGTAATGCCAAGTAGTGTAGGTGGAAGATTTGTGACGGCCATTATACCGCGGCTGTTAGAGTTCTTTCTTCTTCTGGTATTGCGCCTTATGATGATACTACTCTTGAGGATTTAAAAGCTAAGCACCCTTTCCAATCTGGTCCCTTTTGCCAGACATTCCTCTTGATCACCATCACTTCACTGTATCTCCTGCTATGGTTCTTGATATGATTAAGAGTTTCCCTCGTGGTACCTCTTGTGGTCGGGATGGTTTGCGTGCCCAACACCTTTTGGATTATTTAAATGGTGCAGTTGTGGCTATTTCTGATGAGTTAGTCGCTTCTATCACCCAGGTGGTGAATCTTTTCCTTGTTGGTAAATGCCCAAAGGTGTTGGGTGAGTATATTGCTAGTGCTCCCCTTACACCTTTGGTCAAGCCAGGAGGTGGTATTCGTCCTATTGCTGTTGGGACCGTTTTGAGGCGTTTAGTCTCCAAGGTTAGTGCATCTATGAATTGCCATTCTTTGGACGGGTATTTAAATGACTTACAGTTCGTTGTTGGGGTATCTGGAGGAGGGGAGGCTATTCTTCATGCTGTGAATCGGTTGATTGAAGATCGTAGGGGCGATGTTGGTCTTTCGATGTTGTTGGTGGATTTTAAAAACGCCTTCAATATGGTGGATCGTGAGGTTATGTTACGGGAGGTTCGCCTTCATTGTCCTGCTATTTCACGTTGGGTGGAATTCTGTTACTCCAGCCCAGCTAGATTATATTATGAGGAACATACTTTATGGTCGCATCAGGGTGTGCAACAAGGTGATCCACTTGGGCCTCTTCTTTTTTCTTTAGTGTTACATCCTTTGGTATGTAAGATTAGAGATTCCTTTAACCTTTCTCTTCAAGCTTGGTATCTGGATGATGGTACTATTATTAGAGATACTTTGGTTGTAGGGAGGGTTTTAGATCTTATTATGATGGATGGACCTAGTTGTGGTTTACACCTCAATGTTGATAAAACTGAGGTTTTTTAGCCAAAGGAAGATCCCATGAGCAGGCTTGTGGGTGTTTTTCCACTTAATATTTCTCGACCTTTGCATGGTGTTAAATTACTGGGTGGGCCTGTTAGTGTGGACTTTGAGTTTAGCAGTGAGCTTGTTGTGAAAAGGGTTGCTAAGACTATTGAGCTTATGGATGCAGTTGCTAAACTTAATGATCCTCAGTGTGAGTTGTTGTTACTTCGTGCATGTGCTGGTATTTCCAAGTTGTATTTTTCTATGCGTACATGTTCCCCTCGGGTCTTTGAGTGTGCCCAAGTTTCATTTGATGCAGCACTTCGTTCTTCTTTGGAGCGCATAGTCACTGCTTCTGGACCTGGTTTTGGTGGTGGCGGTGGAGACTTGCCACCTTACCTTTTGCTTTTGGGGGGCTTGGTGTATATTCTGCAGGTGATGTTTTGAACTATGCTTTTCTTGCTTCTAGACTTCAATCTGCCAGTTTACAGACTAAGCTTCTCCGACATACTGGTATTATGACTGCTGGTCCTTCCTTTGATGACGCCTTATGTAATTTTAATGCGAAAATGGAGATTGACCTTTTGAGTAGCCCCTGTGAGATCGCTACCCCCAAACTCATGAAGAAATTGGCAGATATATATTTCACACGTGTTGCCCAAACGGTTGAATCCACCTTCCATTTATCTCCTAGACAGATGGCGTTCGAGTATGGTTGATTTTATGCCCGGTCAGGCGGTTATTGAAGCCGCACATCGTAAACGTGTCAAGTACAAGGCTAAATGCGCTGATGTCGGATATGGGTTCCTCCCCTTTTCATTCTCTTCTTTTGGAGAGCTTGAAAATGATGCAGTGACCTTATTAAAGCGTATTTGACGATTCTCTATGACTCAATATATTGGAGCACGTGCTGCTTCACATATTTTTAGTAGGATTAGCTTTGTTATTGCTAGAGGTGTGGGGGCCCAGTTGGTCTCTCGGCTCCCCACTAATTTCTTGTAAATCCTATTTGTTTTTAATAAAGTGATGTTATAAAAAAAAAATTAATAATAATAATAATAATAATAATAATAATAATAATAATAATAATAATAATAATAATAATAATAATAATAATAATTCTACTTTTTCATTGTACTTGAAAAAAAATTCAAAACACACAACACAAAAGCCTTTTTTTTAACGCAACAGAGAATTTTGATTTATGTTTGTATATAATTTGGTTGTCCTCTCGACCCTTATACTCAAAGTCATGACCGACGACCAACCACGACCCAGAAGCCACAGAAAGGATGACCGGTTGCAACCTTCACGACCGAGTCAGTCGAAGGCCTTATTGTGCTCTGCCTTAACAATTACATTAATTGAAGATGTTAAATATACATGTTAGTTATCTGATGGAGAAAATGACCTTCTTTCATTATATATGCAGTTTAGATACTTAACCTTCCTTTTTGAACTGTATAGAAAATGTATAAATAGGCTAGCAACGAGCATGGAACAAATTAAAGTTATACTTAATTTGTACAAGCTTTTATTGGATCAAACGAGCAGGGCAGCTCGCGCGTTGCGGCGGGTTTTTTGCTTCTATTTTTTTTAATGTTGTATGTGTTTTGTTATATGTGTGGTGTAAATTGTGTGTATAAAATCTTTATGTAGAGATTAGAACAAAAGATGTTGTAGCAACACACGCAACATGGATACAAAAGCAACGGCTGCATGTGATGTGCAACTGGGCTCGGGTATTTTTTGTATTTTCAGATAGTTTGAATTTAAAAAATGGGTATTTTTAGATAGTTTGAATTTAAAAAATGGGAAAGCATCCTAAACACCCCTTTTAAAGAAATATGGGCTTTAATAATCATATAGTAGTATCTGAATGCATATGTTTATTCTAACTCAAAATGCTAAATGCCTGTATAATTCACACAAACTACTGAATTTTGCAACCTAGACCAAAAATCACGAATCTTATACTTGAGAATGATATTGGTACCGATAATACCGCCTCCCAGCACATTCCAGAGGTTCAGCCGCACCCTGCTCACTTGTTACGACAGCTTCAAACCTATTTGGCATCACAAGAGCTACCAAAAAAACCCAATCTACCACATAAGCATCCAACAGGTATAACATTACAAAAGGGTAACACAATTAATTATTAAATAAACATATGTAATTATAGTAGGACATAATTAACTATTAAATGGTATTTCATTGTATTCATCCGACCAAAGTGATTCAAATGATGGGTAGGAAAGTGGGACTGACTTTATTGTTTCTGGATGGTTGAACTTTTTGTTGCTAAGTGAAGAAAAATTGAGATCAAATGTAAAATAAGTACCTGAACTGAATGTAAGACATGCGGGACTGTTGAAAGAGCTCGTCTCCTGTTGACGAAAAAAAATATAAAGTTCATTGTATTCATCTAAGCATCACTCACTTTGTTAAATGTAGAATTAATACTATAACACTTGAAACGCCATTAGACAAAGTATTGAGAACACACACTCAAATTTTCAGTAGTTAACTTAAAAGTTTATATATTGCAACTGAGTCACAAAGATCCAACAATGTTAGAACCACAATTACAAAGGGGTAACATAAAGCTATTAACTGGAAAAAAAATAACAGTTCATATTCATGCATGAAACAGGGGTAACATAATTAACTATTAATAAGGCTGCTTATCATACACCATCAAATAGAGTTAGGTGACAATTCCATTATCTCAAAGACTCAAACTATTAACTTTTATGGTTTCTCAACAGACAATGTGAAGGATAGTGTCTGCATTTGCTTATCAGATTAGTCTAAAAACTAAATGGGCATTTGGTTAGGCTCAAAAGAAAAGCTTACGGCTTTTGTATAAAACTAACTATATATCTCCATGACAATTCCAATATCTAAAAGTGAATGAAATTATTTATGAGCCTAATTTTAAAAACTAAGGGGGTGTTTGGTTACGCTCATAAGAAAGGCGTATGGCTTTTCCAGAAAAATCAATTATACATCCTCCATTAAGCTATTAAGTAGATGCTAACCCTTACAGGTCAAGTTGAATTGACATCACAGATTACAAAGCTCAAAGACTCACAACCATAAATCGAAATAGGTTTCACAAATCTGGTCATTACTCACATTGAGGATCTTAAGGTTGACGAAAGCCCCCGCCCACCCGCAACTGCAATCCCTGCTGCTGCATCTTTCCTGTACTACCCACAACCCGTTCTCTACAACATCCCCTAGTAAAATAACTCAAGACCATCGAGCCATCTCTAGTATAAGTTGGAGTCAACATATAAACCTACATCACAGATACAAATCTATATTATGAGCTGATCAAATATCAGTATTAATGACTCGGCATGCAAATAAATTATGCAACACATGTGATTGTTTCACAAAAGTAGATGAATCCAGAAATACCTTTGTTATAATCGGGAAGCACGTTATTGCTTTTACGGCCATTAACAAACGCAAGGGCATATGTTTCTGGTTCTAGTGAAGGCATTGCGGCCTTGATTTGTGTCGATCAGTGTTTGCAGGGGACCATTTCAAACCACTACCTCAACCCACTTGAGCGAACATTGCCAAAAGCAGATGCTGTGTAAATCTTGCGTATCCTAAACTGTAAAAACCAAGTTAAATAAAAAGGTATAATATCAAAGTGTATAAGATACACAACAGATAATAAAGAAAAGCGAATAATATATTATACTCACATTTCTGCAAAATTAATACTACTATGTAACTCTTTGGACTCCCATTTATTGAGAAATTGTGCAAGCAACAATTCTAATAGCGGGTTTGTGTTGTCAGTTTACGCCTAATCTGCATGATCTACAAAAAAATATATGTTAGACACTTGCAACCGCATACCGACTGAAAAAAATAATCCAATATACCTTTCCAGCTTTAGTGTAATTCTAGTTATGCTTCTTTAGGCTCTGTACGTTGTCAGCCGTTAACAAATCATCATCCATTTACATTTACTGGTGTCTAAAACACATAGAAAGAAGCATTTGACTCTGTCCTTGTAACATTTCTTTATTTCTAGAATGCTGATCAGAAACTCTAAGTTTATGTTCGGTTTATAAAATTTCATTTTCATCTTAGTTGAACCATTATATTGATTTACATTTTGGTTCAACCTTTTTCAAGCTGAAAGTATCGATGTCGGACTCTTAACTCAAGTGAAACTGAAGCTTATATCATTTGTAGATGAAATTTCATACCTCGGTTGAATCAGCCTTTCTCAAACAATTTCGGTTACGACCTAATAAAGTGACTAATAGCTTTCCCATATTCACCCATCACAGTTTCAGTTTCCTCGGGAGATACTTCAGTCACCTAAATCCAATTGTTACCCAACAAATCAAAAACACTACAATCAAATTAACTATACAAACAGTCAAGATTTCATCTTTTTGCACAAATTATCAAAAAACCACAAATCATATCGCTAATCGAACACAAAAAAATTAAAGAAAAAAAAAATCGAAGATACCTTGAATAACTTTGATTTGAACACCTTTTTGTTGGAGAAAATCCAATTCTTCTCTACCTCTTCCAAACACCTACAAAACCAAAATCCATTTCAGCAATTACCAACCAATCCAAATTGTGGTATAGATTTGTAAGCACTAATTGTTTCCTACCCAAGTATAGATCTTCAGTTTCTTTACTAATAAATTACAGAAAAGATTTTCTTAACATATAATGAAAATAAGGGGTTTTTTTCTTCACATCTTGAAAGTGTATGAAGGTTGTGTAATGAGTTAAAATCAATCAAAACCTAAAATTTTTTAGACCCATGAGTAAATTAAAAAGTTGGATACAAATTAGGGTTAGTGCTTACCTGACAATTAGAAATTCGTTGTTGCAATATGGGTTGAATCCTTTGTGTGTATCTTGTCTTTGAAAATTGGAGGTTCACATGTGTGGAGACGAAGAAGATTCAGGAAATTTGTGGATAACATGGTGGGAAGAAGGATCTAGAATGGCGGTGTGTGGTGTGTTTATATGTGGTCTAACGGGTTGCACTCTTGAATACAACTTTTTGAAGCACGTACACTGTTTAGTCAACTGTAGCTTCAGCTATCCCGGTCTTTTAATATATTTATAATATAATATCTGATCATACCACACCGATTTTATCTTCTTATGGTTAATTAATTGTTTAACATATAACTTGTGTTGCAGTTTTTGGAAATTTTGTAAGTATGTGGCTATAATGATTAAAACCCGTTTCAATTTATCTTTTCTTACCAAAATAATATGTTTTCGTTTAATTTTTACAAATTATATGCTTTGCGTTTATAAGATTATGCAAAAAATCATAAGTTTTGAACTGGTAAGCTCATTCATTATCAATCAATTGTAGAGTTGAACCTTAGACGTGTATGTTTACCAAATTGTGTCTTTTAAAAGTATTACACACTAAAATATATATATATATATATATATATATATATATATATATATATATATATATATATATATATATATATATATATATATATTAAACTCGTTTAGTTGTATTTTGAAAACATTTTTGTGGTAAACTTTTAGATGTTAAATATTTAATTTAGTTTGGTATTAGTTTGATTAAGACGATATTTTTATATTGCTTTGATTTTACTTGTAGTGGAGGGTGAAAAATAAAAATGTAACTTTAGCCACAAAACTATCATATTTGCGAGTGTTTTATGAAACGTATTCCTCTTATGCAAATGATTTATTGTTCATGGGACAAAACTATCATAACGCATTGTAAATCATTTTCTTAAGTGCACGTTTGGTAGAGGGAAATTCAAATAAATGAAATAAGTAAAAGAAATTGAAATCCAGAGAATTGAAATCAGAAAAGAATTGAAATAGATTCCACTGTTTGGTACCAACATAGACATGAACCTAGAAATGAACAAAATTTACATATTTATTATTATTATTATTATTGTTGTTGTTGTTATTGTTGTTGTTACTTTATTATTATTATTATTATTTAGTTGTGGAAAGAATTCATTTCTTTATCAAAAGAATGAGAAACAAACTCTTCATAAAATACAAAAGAACCAAATCCTAGAAGTTACAATTCTTCATCTTTTTATTTCTTTGAGGTACCAAACATAAGAAATGAATTAATTTTCATTTCCCCGTCATCAACTCTTTGTACCAAATATGCCCTAAAGTTTTGGAAAGTGTGTGTTTGAAATGAGCGTTTGTTAACACGCGCTTTACGATGTGACTTTTTAGCCAAAATTTTATGTTGCTATAAACACTTAGGGATCGATTTTGGATTTGACTTTAGATAACAAAAACTTTGTTTGTTTCAAAACTTGGGATTAAGAATTGGCTGTCATGCCCGATATACCCACACTTTTCTAATCCTCATAACTTGGGTGAGTTGTTTTTTTTTTTTTTTTTTTTTTTTTTTTGTCCTAGGTCCAACTTTTCATTGTCTCATTATATCTCCCTTATAACATTATTATTTTTCTATTTTAATGACATCATAAAACATTTATTCAATATTTATTAATATATATTTTCTCTCTTGATTTACTTTCATCAAATTCAATCCAAATGCAAATCTTAATTCTAAACCCATCTACAAACCAAACAGACCCGTAAAGTCGTTTTGACTTTTTTGGTACTTTGAATAAGTTTTGTGTGGGGAAAAAACTAGGAAAATGAAACAAATTTGTATTTAGTCTTTATATGCTCTAGCCATTTATGAAATTATGCAAAAGTAATAAGTTTCGCAATAGTGAACTCATCCATTACCGATCATTACTATTACTATTATTATTACTATTACTACTTATATACATTTGTTGGGATTGCTAAGGGCATATTTGCTGAAGCCATACTTAATTGGTCGCAAGTGAATAGTAAAATTAACGGTCATTAGTTAATAACCATTATTTACTAACAACTATTATCTTCTTTATTTTTATATTTAAAAGTAACCCGTGGGCGTTAGTTAACGATCGTTATCTTAATTATTATTATTATTATTACTTTTAAATGTTAAAAAAAAAAAACCAATCATAGATTTTACGTAATTGGTCTTCATGTAAAAAGTCTGTTGTAAAGTAAGTCCTTTATTACTAACTTTACTAAAAATGGTAACGTAACGACAATTTCTGTAATAAAAATTTTAAAAAATTGACGAAAATGGTCCTTAGTGTTATCGATTTGTTACAAAGTTAGTCCTCACGCTCTGCAGCGGAGTGCAAAGAACGAAATTAGTAATTTTGTATTCAAAATTCCCGCCGCGAAGCGCAGGTCTTCATACCTCGTATAAAACATCACACAAATGTGAATAGTAAATATATTATAAAATAATATATAATTTCATAAAATAACAACAAAATGTATTGTATTATTCAGTGTTGCAAAAAGCGGCCGAATCGGCCGATTAATCGGCGATTAATCGGTAATCGGCCCTGGAACTTGGAGGGATTTCCAAGGTAATCGGCCGATTAATCGGCCGAGTCAAGAAAATCTGCCAATTAATCGGTCAAAAATCGCTAATCGGCCCTCGACCGTCTCAGTATCGATTCACGATTTTTGCAACATTGGTATTATTAATAATACTATTTTTTATAATTTTTTAAATTACTTTAAAGAATTTACAAACCAACCTCCGAAATTATACATGTTTATAAATATCTTTCGTATTTAATTATTTATAAAAGCTAATAATGTAGCCCTTAACCTTTATGTATAAGATATGAGGGATTGATCATTCTCTAGAAGAATAGTAATTTAGGTTCGAAATGTATGACGAAATAAGCCTAAGGGTTGAGGGAAGATTATTTTTTGTATTTTATGTTTATTTGAAAGCAAGTAAAATCTCGCGTATTGGAAGAGGTTAGTTTTAAACTATTAATTAAACTAAAAACTAAACTAATGACAAGAAAAGTAAATTAGTGAACTTCTTATAAGAGGAAAAACGTATTTACTTATAATCTCATTACTCGATCACTAGTTATAACCTATTGTGTTGTCAAATTGTTACGTCCTTGCTTATTGTAGTGTTGGGTATTCTTAATTTCCTATTGTGGGATGGTCAAACCTCACGTCTATAGGACTATTCTCAATGTACGATGCATATCTAAATTGTCAAGCACACCTTTCGACTAGCCTACGCATTAAATACTCACTTTTATTTAATTAACCTAAGATATAAGTTATTAATGAATCACGTTTTTGTAGATGTTAAAGCTAGTACAATTTTCCTTGACCAGTTTTCAATTCTTAACGCGTGTACAATTAAACAAGAGATGACAATATAACAATCAATACTTTGTTTCATGCGATCGTAAGTAAATATCAATTGATCTAGCTTAGCATGGTAATGAAAAGTGAAGTAAATAAATAAATCAAAGAATAACATATAGACATGTTTGAATGATTAATTAAATAACTTATCTTTAACAGAACATGAAGACTTCATTGGTCAAAAGGCCTACAAAAGTTGTGAAATTCGTCTTGGGTTTTATCCTACAAAGTTGCACACTTCATAATGAAGCCAATACAAAAATATATATAGTTTTATAGTTGTGATGGCGTCACGTTGAGGTTGTAAGGTTGTCAGCTCGTCATCTTCAAGGGTTTCGCTAATAAACCGACATAGTTGTGACGGCGTCACATTTAGGTTGTGACACCATTAGCCTTCATAAAATTGTTCTTGACATCGTCAACTTGGGGCCGTCTCCAGAGCTTGCAATATGGGAGTCATATGATGAGTGATTGGTGGTTCAATTCTACGATCAAGATGGTGTGCTTTTTTCCTTCTTAACCTTACCTAATTCAATTGGGTCAATAGGTAAATTAAAGCTTTCTCCTAGAAAATCATCATCTTCTATCATCTCCAACTTCAAGAAATTCTTAGTTAAGGTTCTACTTTGACCTAATAAACCTGGCTTGAACCCATAATATTTCTTGTGATCAATCATAAATGGGTGGGGTAAGTATGTAAGGTTATGCTTCATTCCTATATTTGTTTCTACCCCACATGGCTTAGAGTCTAATAACTTTATCCTAAAACTACCCAAACTATATGGTTTGATGGGTGGATCGGGGAATATTTCGTCTCCTAGATTCACATCTATGAATGGAAAATTGGGTAACAGTTTTAGTTAAGGCTCCGGTTTATCAAAATTAAGAACTTCCCTAGAACTAAGAGAAAGGTTATAACTACAAGTATTCAAATTTATATCCTCTAGTTGTGTTAGGTCTAAAGGTTCTACTTTTATCGGGGTTCCTTGTAACACCCAAACCCGACATGGGTTAAAATGTCACATTATGATGCCAAATCAGAACATACTAACGCAAGCGGAAGACTTATAAACATGAAAGTTACAAAGGTATTCAAAGTTAATAAGGAAAATACTAACTCTATACAAGATGAAATCCAAAACTGAAATACAAAATAAACTAAATCTAACTGAAGCTAAACCAAGTCTAATCCAAAGCAAATGGTTGTCTAATCATCAGGGTAGTCCACTAAATGCTCCTATGCACTCTTCACTCAAACCCAGCTTCCAACCTAAAACCTGCCGCGGAAGAAAAGAAATGCGACTGAGCTTAAAAAGCCCAGTGAACAGATATATAACAAAACAAACGGATAAACGAAACGTATATAAGTATAAGAAACAGGACATCATAAGCTTCTGCTGAAAGGAAATATCATCTGTCAAATGCATAAGAGATTAACATACAACTGAATGAATATCATAATTCAAAGAGAAACGAAGTGTCAAAGATATATAACATAAGCATAATCATAAGGAAAAGGTAATGAGCACGTATCAACAAAGGCATGTCTACCAGAGCCACTCGAATAGACATAAAGAAACATAGGAAAGCCACGAGCCGACCTACCAGAGCCACTCGAATAGGTCTCAAAATCACATAATCACATATCCGTCAAATCATAAGTTATACAAAGAGGGGAGACCTCTAAGTACCAAATGGAGTAGCTAGCTCCAACGTGAAAAAGTGTAAGCACACACTCACATTCACCCTACACAAAACAGAATACCTAGGATGCATCCATACGCCCCCTCCTACAAAACAAATCATATATATACACCTGCTCATATGACAAGTATACACACATATAATGGCCAAGAGATCTCATATCATAATCATATCAAATGGGGACGCCGTGGATCAATCACACCTCCACAGAAAGTGTCATGCCATTGGTGCTTCAATGACACGCCCATGGTACCTCCATGAGTAGAATAAAAACTCGGGCATCAGAACAGAACAAATCATATCATATCATATCGAATCATCATATCATATCCAACAGAACATAGCAAATTGAACTGAATCATATCAAACGAATCATATCAAAGCTCATATCAGAAGGATCATATCAGAAGCTCATATCAAAAGATCATAACAAAGGGATCATAGCAATGGCATATCGAAAAGGAATCATAGCAGTGTCAAGGATCAAGAAAGTCATGAAAAGTCCCTATTGAAAAGGGATAGAATATCTGTACCTCAAACCGCAAGTGAAACCATATCAGAAACATAAGGATCGAAAGTTACCCCTTCTTCAGCGAATCTACATGAATTAATGACCGTCTTAATATTTAAAAGCTCATTTTAAATCAGATTACTCATTTGAGGTTTCTTTCTATTTTTAGGAACCCTCCATTCTTAGTAACTTTCCAGATTAAGTAAGTAATAAGAAAATTACTAACCTTTGAGAAAATTGAATTTCTCACACGGACCACCTTGGTCGAACTTGGAGGCGAGTACCCAAACAAGAGTACCTCTAATAGCTCACACCCGCGAACCAAAGAGAAACAATTCTTTCGAACTCCTAAGGTCCCGATATACGAAAGACTCTTATAAGGAGTAGGAATTAGAATGAGGAGATAAGTAGTAATAACATTGGCATGCTCCCTCTATATATAAGGCTTTAAAGGGAGTTGGTTTACCCCTTTGGGGCGATGTGGGATTGATGAGTGTGTAAATACTCATCATTTTTATCGTATCTGAACTGCCAAAACATCCAAAAACACTCATAAACGCATCAAAATACAGAAATTATTCCAAAAATGTGTTTTATATGTTTTAGATGCAAAATGTTTAAAAACAAATGAAAAAACAAACAAAGTTTGCACAATTGGCAGTTTCAGTCCCTCAAGTTTCAAATATTGACAAAACTAGTCCCTGACGTTTAAAACGAAAGAAAAGTCAACCCAAGGTTTTATAAAGTCAAAAGTTATCAAATTTGATCCTTGGGTAAAAAGATTTGAGAAAATTACACCTTTAGTCCCTGCAGTTTCAAAAAGTACAATTTGGTCCCTGGACTTTGGAATTTGGCAGAAATAGTCCTCGGATATTTAAATTTTGGAAATTGTCAAAAATGGGTTTTGGTATATGAAACTTGTCATGATTTATCCTTGGAATAACTTTGGGAAATTGGCATTTCTGGTCCCTAAGTTTCGGTAATTGGCAAAGTTGGTCCTTGTGTTATTTGATATTACAAAGTTAAAAAAACAAACGGACCTATTACACCCCAAGTCCACCCACAACCCTTTCCACAAACCCAATCCACCTTATTACTCCCCCTTGGCCCAAATCCATTGCAAGCCCAAACCTAAATTAAATAAATAAATCAAACCGTTTAACACATACTACTCCACCCTCAGTTTGACTTCGGTCAAACTCACCCCCCAACTCCACCTCATCCCCTACCCTGCAACATAATCATCATCCCTACCCCTTCACTACCTGCACACTCCAACTCATTCCCCCCCCCCTTGGCCTAACCAAACAACAGCTAAAGTCCAAACTCTCCCTCTGGCATCCAATTATTCAAGAAACAGACAAGTAGGAATTTGGCGCCAAAATACAAGGAACGGCCAAGATCAAGTTTCTTTCATCCAATGGCCATTTTTAGAAGTGGGATTGCATCTCTGGGTCCCACTAAACCCTAAAGACCAGATATAAAAGAAGAGGAAGAAGCAGGGATGTTAGTTAGTTTTTAGTAGTTGTAGGTTTAAATTTTTATTGTCAAATTAAATGTAGTTTTCTATTTTCAGTGCACTTTTTAGCTTCCAATTGTACTCCTTATAGCTTTTAATGTGACAAGAATCTGATTCAAATCCATAATGAAGTTCAAGTTTTTATTAATCACTAGTTGCAATTTTTATTTGAAAAAACTCAGTTTGGTTTGTTATGTTATAAAGGTTGTTGTTTGAATAGTTATTTTAGCTCACATAAGCCATTCATAAGCCTTCTTAAAACTCAGTGAGGTTCAAATAGACTCTAGCTCTTAAAATGCAAAAATGGTCAATGAAAGTCAAAGGGACTCAACATAATGATTCTGGGTATTCTGGTGATTTGATCCTTATTCTAAGGTGTTGTCTGGGCCTATCCTAAGATAGGCTATGGTGAAAGAAGGTTTCTGTTGAGCTGAGGTCTAAACTTGTAAGCTCTCAGTTAGAACTTTTCAGATTTAATTTGCATCTCAGTGTTAGTAGCTAGTATTTGTTTCTTTATTCTAAATCTGCTTTTGTTTGTAATCTTTATCCATCACTGTTTGTTGTATGCTTGTTGAGAGTTTTTAATGGATTCTGTTTCAGTTGAGTTGCACACTGCTTCATTATGATCAATTCAGAAATTAGGAATGGTAGATGTTAATTGTTGCATTTTGTCAGTAATATTACTTCTTATGTTGATTATGAATGTAGTTTAATCTCTGGTTTACAGTTTCATAGTTTAAAGCATCAATTGGATTTGAAAATCTCAATGTACTGTCTTTAAAGGGGTGTTTGGATTTGGGTGTTACACTGAGTAATTAAGCTTGTCAGGGGGTAACTCTTATTGAAATTTCATTCTCAGTATCCATTTAGATAAGTTCAGGTCTTACTTTGGTGGTTCTTGAGGCAAAAGTCAAAATGAGCTTGCATGTTAAACTCTGTGACTGTTTTGATGTTGTAATGGGTATGATCATGGATTTAGGTGTAGTATAATTGCAGCTAGCTTAAATAGGTTTCATATCAGCTTATTATATCATCTAGAATCAATTAGGGTCATTTGAAACTCATTTTAGTCAAAATTGTTGCAAACTGAAGAAAGTCAAAATTTGTTGTTGTAAATTTTTGAATTAAATAGATCATTTTCTATAGGGTTTAATATTAGATTTCAATACTTGTCCTTCTAGATTATTAATATTTTGCTGCTCATTTTCATCAGGATATTTTTAGTTATTTTTTTTAGCCTAATTTAATTGCTTATTTTGTAGCTTATAATTAGTACTTTTTCATAAAGGTGCCCTGCTCACAGGCTAACAGGCCCTTTACATAAGCTCATAGCTTGTTCATTATAGAATCATAGCTTATGATCTTTGTTGTTTTGAATAGTTTGCTAGATGATCTCTTTATGCATGTGTTTTTCATTCCTTGTTATGCTTATGTGTGTGCTTATTTTTCATTCAGCAAAACACCCCCACTGAGCCTTCAACACTGAGTCATCAGTGTTGAGAAGCTTCTTAATAAGCTCTTTCAGAGCTTATTGGTGGGTCCCACCTTGTGTTCTTGTCTTTTTTTGTCTTGCCCTTGCACCAAACTCAAAGGTTCAGGGCTTGTATTGCACTCCCAAGCTTATTAGATCAGCTAAAAAGTAGCTTGTTGTTTGGCCCATCTCACTGAATACACTGACCCTTCAGTGTATTGGTGTCACTTTGATAAGCCCTTGTAGAGCTTATTAGTGGGGCTTATACAGAGTATTTGAGATTTATGAGAAGCTCAGTATACTATCTTGTTGGTTCTTTGGTTACCTTGGCTTTTTGAGCTTATTAACAGTGCTTATCAAGGCCTGCAAGAAGCCATTAGGCCTGTGTGGTCTGAGAGTGTTTTGGATTTGCTAGTTAGCTTTTTAAAGCTTATCAGTTTGTTTCTTTGTACTTCCTAGCTTATTTCCAGTATCTTTTAGTCAATTGTAGTTCAGTTCGTACCTTAGTTCACATTCTCAGCTTATTGATAGCTTTTAAACTTAGAAAATCCAAGTTAAGCTTATAAAAGCTTACTGTTGAAAGAATAAGCTCATCCAGAGCTTATTTGAGCTTTTTGCAAGTCTTGGTTTTACAAAAGTTTGCTTATTTATGTTGGTACTCAGTTTTGGAAAAGAAAATATCAAAAAGAAAAATAAAAAGAAAAAAAGTGCAAAACCAGGGTCGAACCCTGGCCTCCACTCTCACAAAACAACACACACACCAACTGCCCTTGGGACTTCTTTCAGTCATAGTCCCTACCCCAATTCCTTTTAACCCATTTTTTTCCCCCTTTTTAGCTTATTTTAGCTTATTGCTTATTTTCCAGCTTATTTCTACCTTTTTCCCCCTCCTCCTATTTTTCTTAGGTTCCTGTTACTACATAGCATTTGTACTAATTTTTTTAGATTTTCTACTTTTCATTTTCTATTTATAATAATTAGTTTTAGTTTTATTAGTTTTAATTAAAAAAGTCATAAATAAATCTTTGTACTGCTTATTTATAAGCATTTAGGAGTTTTTATATTTTTTCTAAGTTTTTAGTAGTGTAAGTAATTTATAGAAAAAGTTTTACAATTTCTACTTTCTATTTAGTATTTCTAATAATTTAATTTAGTATATTTAGTCTAATTAATATAAATAGTTTTTAATTAATAATAATTAATTAATTAGTTATAAAAATTATCTTCTTTTTCTAATAATTTTCTTTTATCTTTAGGTCCGTAAAAATATTATTTTCATGTGCGTAGGATTAGCGTAGCTCAAATTTCACTTTTTATTTCGCGCACTCGCGTTTATTTTAATTTTAACTCGCGTTTTATTTAAATAACTTTTACGTTTTTAAATTTAGGTTACGTTTGTAAAAGTAGTTTGTAAAATTAAGAAAAACCAAAAACATAAATAAAGTGATAGCTTCTATTTAAGCCGTTTGGCTTATTTTTCTGCTTACGTATAAGCAATTTCTGATTTTAAGTTTTCAGTTTACGTTTTAGGTTAATTAGGTTTCGCGTTATTGTTAATATAGTTTGTTTACATCGTTCTCATTCGTATTTACTTAGCGTAATCATTCTAATCACTCAAAACCTTTTCCTGTCCAAATTCACCCGATCACGAAACCGTTTTATAACCATCACACCTCGTCGGGACATACGACCCGGGGAAACCTTATACTTCCGCGGAGCATGGGTTTTAGACGTTTGACTTGGTTGACCATCCCTTGGTCAATTAAGTTGACCGTTTAGCATCAATCAGGGATAACCACAAAAAATACCCATGCCTTGTTACCTATTCTTCGAATAGATTTTCTCTTTTACGGTTCATCAAGGGCGACCCAAAAAGGCTCTACTTTTGACCATAGTCTCACCAATTAGTTATGAACTTGGACATAATTCCAACAATCTCCCACTTGGACAATTCATCAACTATAATTGGTCTAAGCCTATTCCGTTCAACTAAGCAGAGTGTGCCATCCAATGCAACTGCCGAACTTTGAATCATATCTTAGAGTCAGCCCTTAGATAAGCGATCAACTATTCCTTTGTTCTACTGATATCGTATGAACCTGAGACATGGATTTTAATTAATCTCCAGGTTCAACATTATGTTTCTCGATTTCCGATTATTTGACTATATGAGACTACTGAAATGAACACATCAATTTAGTCCCGGCTAGGCCTAGCACATTTAAGTCAACATTTAATCATCGAGGGGCCCATTGATATCGCTTTCCCTTGGCATGCTCCCTCTATATATAAGGCATTAGAGGGAGTTGGTTTACCCCTTTGGGGCGATGTGGGATAACCACAAAAAAATACCCATGCCTTGTTACCTATTCTTCGAATAGATTTTCTCTTTTACGGTTCATCGAGGGCGACCCAAAAAGGACTCTACTTTTGACCATAGTCTCACCAATTAGTTATGAACTTGGACATAATTCGTTTTGAAACCTTTTGAATACTTCAAAAGTATCTGACTTATGTTTAATCAGATAAACATATCCATATCTACTGAAATCATCAGTAAATGTAACGTAGTAGCGGTTTCCATCTTTTGTGGTTGATCGGAATGGTCCACACACATCCGTGTGTACTAAGTCCAATAATCTTTCACCTCTTTCACATGTTCCTGTGAATGGTGATTTAGTCATCTTTCCCAATAAGCAAGACTCGCATACATCATCCGATTTGAAGTCGAATGATTCCAACACTCCATCCTTTTGGAGTTGGGCGATGCGTTTCTTGTTTATGTGCCCAAGACGAGAATGCCACAATTTTGATTTATCAAGCTCATTAGACGAACCAACATTTAAAATCACATTGCCATTATCACTAATACATTCAACAGTTTCATATATGCCTTTGCAAGGAGAAGCTTTAAATATAAAACAACCATTTGAATAAACCAAAATATCTCCATTCTCATAGTCAAATGAAAATTGATAACCATACTTAAACAAAACATGAAATGAAATAACGTTTCTTGTCATTTCTGACGAATAACAACAATTATTTAAATTTATCCTAACTCCAGACTTTAGCATGAGCTCGTACTTTTTAATCTTCGTCGCAGGTGTGATTTTCCTGTTCCCGATGACTAAGTTGAGCTCTCCATGCTTCAACTTCTTACTTTCCTTTAGACCCTGCAATACAGTGCAAATGTGAGTACCACACCCTGTATCCAAGACCCACGAATCATAAGTTGTAGTATTGTAGAGTTCGATCATAAACATACCTGAGTGACTACCCTTTTCGACCTTTCCGTCTTTGAGGTCCTTCAAATATTTTGGGCAGCTACGCTTCCAATGTCCCTTTGTGTTGCAGTAGAAGCACGCTGCTTCCTTTGGATCATTTTTCGGTGCAATATCAGATTCAGCCTTTCTCTTAGACCCATGATCGGACTTTCCTTTTGTGGCCTTTCCTTTCCAGTTGGAATGAGAAGTCTTTCTTTTCTTTGCATTATGACCAATAGTCAACACAGAAGCCACTGAAGTAGAGGGCATATCAATCTTCTTGATCTTTTGCTCAGCGGTTTGCAACAAGCTATGGAGTTCCATTATTGAGGTCTCTTTCCCGTTCATTTGATACGAGATCACAAACTGATTGTAATCAGCTGGCAGACCAGATAGGATTATGTTGATAGAAAGCTCAGTATCGAATACCATGTTCAGAGATCCCAATCTGTCAAAGTACCCTTTCATCTCTAAGACAAAAGCACAAATAGAGGCTCCATGTTTTGGTTTGCAAGCCATGTAGGATTTAACAACATCAAGGCGTTCTTTGCTTACCTTTGCCTGAAACATTTCTTTGAGCTGTTGGTTCATCTCATAAGCCCAAGTGTTCTCAAAAGTCTTTTGCAGTTCAGGGCTCATGGACGATGCCATGATGCATGACACTTTGTTTGCATCATCATAGTGCTTTCGGTGAGCTTCAATCTCTTCTTGGGTTGAATCATCATCAATTTTGGGAATTTGCTCATCGAGAACATACTCTTTGTTCTCGTACCTTAGGGTGAACCTAAGGTTTCGCATCCAGTCCATATAGTTAGGACCGATGAGTCTTTCCCTCCCAAGAACTGAGAGTAATGAGAAGTTTGGGTTATGTGAGGGATTGGGAACGGGAGGATTGACACCATTTTCAGTAGACATCTATAAGATAAAACAATTTTAGTTTAGAATGAATATTCCTTAATCAATTATCCAATTTTATATTAAGGCTAGGATCCATATTTTAGATTCGTTTTATGAAGAGGGTTGCCGTAATCACATCACGAAATTATTTTAGGTAGACAATGTCTTTGTCAATTTCATTCTCTATGAAATTCCTAGTTCTATTGAGATTCATTGATTCTGATCAATGGCATGTTAATCTCGTATATGCTTATCTACAATTCATGACTGAGATGCCGAGGATCATGAATAAGACAGTGAATTTAACCATGCAAAACCCGCGTGGTACCCGGCTCGAGTCAGCCCGAGAATCGCGAGACCCACATCACCTTTCACTTATGTTCTCTTATTAATGTGCCGGTAAACCACACACGCTCCATTAATAGCCCATATGATAGATGTGCTGTTTTCATGGGTTAGCATACTATTCACATTTTCTATATATCTAAAACGAGAATTTTGTTTTAGTAGTTTCAAATAATATAACAATTATAATATATAAGGTTTCTTTTAAACATTTTAGACTTTTGTTCTATTTTAAACATATTAAAATATAAGGTTCAAAATGAAACATTTTAAACTTTAGGGTTTTATTTTAAACATTTTAAAATATAAGGTTAAAAACGAAACATTTTAAACTTTAGGGTTCTATTTTAAACATTTTAAAATATAAGGTTCAAAATGTAAATTCATATTAACATTCAATGATCATAAGACAATAATGTAATAAATAATTATTATTTACACTTATCACATGTTAACAATTTACTTTTTAAGTGCTAATAGAATTAGGCTAAAATTCTGATGCCACTGATGGGTTTTCTATTCCCAAACTAGATTAATACGCTGCGGAAATAATAATAATCTAGGGCAAGAAGGGAACTAAACCCTAAAGGATCTAAACCTAATTAACTAAAAGCAACTTAAAAGAAATAAATAATTAAATAAGTAATAAGAAAATTACTAACCTTTGAGAAAATGAAATTTCTCACGCGGACCACCTTAGTCGAACTTGGAGGCGAGTACCCAAACAAGAGTACCTCTAATAGCTCACACCCACGAATCAAAGAGAAACAATTCTTTCAAACTCCTAAGGTCCCAATATACGAAAGACTCTTATAAGGAGTAGGAATTAGAATTAGGAGATAAGTAGTAATAACTTTGGCATGCTCCCTCTATATATAAGGCATTAGAGGGAGTTGGTTTACCCCTTTGGGGCGATGTGGGATAACCACAAAAAAATACCCATGCCTTGTTACCTATTCTTCGAATAGATTTTCTCTTTTACGGTTCATCGAGGGCGACTCAAAAAGGACTCTACTTTTGACCATAGTCTCACCAATTAGTTATGAACTTGGACATAATTCCAACAGTATCCATACGCCCCCTACAAATCAAATCAATATGGCCAAGTACATAATAGATCACACAAATATGGGGACGTCGTGACTGATCACACCGCCACAGATAGTGTCACGCCATTGGTGCCTCAATGACGCGGCCATGGTACTTTCATGGCTAATTAGCTCGAGCATCAAAATAAATCAAAAGTTTCATATAGCATATTGAAGCAAATATAATATGTCCAAAGAAGTCACAGTCAAACAGACGAATAAACTCATATCATAACAATGGCAAATGAAGCATATGTCGAATGAATTCAAAAGGCTTAAAGTGAAGTTATCAAACGAATATCGAGTCAAAGGATAGGCAACATATACAGTGATATCAAAGGTGCAAAATAATACAGAACAAATGTAATAAGAATCCTTACAAGAAAGAATAGATGTCTGTACCTTAAAAGCAATTCAATCATACTCGAAAAAGGCGTACTCGAACACACAACTTACTCCCGCTTCAGATTATCTATATAAATTTGGAACCAATTATTATATATTATCTTACTTTACGATTATGTATTGTTTTTAATTAAGTAGTATTAGCCCATTCATGTGCTGTGAGTATTATTAAGAATCTTCATACTTAGCTCATAGTTTATTATTTAAGTTTATATACTTAGAACACCCATTTTTCATAGAGTATAATTAATGTACACCCTCGAAATGTAATAACTAAGGCCTTATTTTATAATTACACTTATTAGTTAACAAGAACCTTACGTCTTTAGGAAAAAGAAGACAATAATACTTTTGTTTAAATATAAATCAATGTCAAAAGAAACTATAGGTTTTTACCATTATGACCAAAGCAAATTCCTTCGAAAATTACGTAACCTTGGAGTATTAAAACATATTCAAGCTTAATGAATAACTTGTAATGTTATATATTATACATCATATTTTAAGGGCATCTATGTTTAACAAGCCATGCAATCTCGATTTCATTATTTATATTAGTTATGTTACAAAACATATATGAGATCTAGCAGTGGCGGACCCAGGACCTTAGAGGATGAAGGCAAAAAAAAAGTTTTTTGATAAAATTTGTGATGCACTGTAAAAAAAGTCATTAAAAAAATTGTTAACACCAAAAAATTGATATTTTTTTTAAGATTATGATAAAAATATAAGGTTTTTATATTGTTTGTCTTTAAAATAGAGGTCAATTTGATTTTATAGTCGGGTGCACTTTAATAAAAGGATTAATTTCATATCTTCCACTCTTTTCATGATTAATTTCATATTTACCCAAATTACAACCTTTGAATGCATAATATACAATGCCTTTAAAGCATATTTTTGGTATATATGGAATTTCTGATTTTAAAAAGGGGAGATATGAAATTGCCCATTAATAAAATGGTTCTAACTTTATATACTAAAATTTGATATTTTTGGCGAACCATTGAGGACACGCACCCCCTCCCACCAACTACTAGCAGTTCTGCCCCTGAGCTCAAGTTTCTAATGGACCCATTTTGAGTTTTATAACACATGTTAGCATAAGACATTCATAGAGGTATTTATATTAACTAATCAGTCCCTAATAATATTTACATATCTATACGATCTTATAATATATATCTTGCACATTCTCTCATATTAATATTTTAAGACTACCTAGAATAAATTATTAACCAAATACAAGTAAAAAAACATAATTTACAAACATTTAAAGCACAAATAAAACTATAAAAATACTATTCAACACCTACAATTAATACACTACTAAAAACACACATTCACCCAAATATATAACTATTTAACCACAATGTACAATCTAATTAAACTACTTAGCCACAATAAAGTTATTAAGCTGCCCGCAGTGGTCGGTCGACTGGTTCGGTGGTCGCTGCGAGGACCAAGTCGCCGCAATTGTAGCATGAGGGTCGAACTGGGTCGGCTCTAACATTGGTTGGTTTGATAAATCACGAGGTTGCGTACTTATTTGATTTCACAAGTAGAGATGGTTTGTTGGTGGTATGACTCGTGAAGTTATTTTAATTTAAATTATAATTCATTTACGGTTATTGTTAGAAAAAAATATGTAGCCGAACAACATTTGCTCGCCGCAAAATATAGTTATAGGGTATCCGCTGCCGCATCACGCAGATACCTTGCTAGTTGGTATGTTACTCATCTTAAACCACCATAGATATCTTTACTCCATTTCAAATTTCTTAGTCCAAGTTGTTGGAATATATGAATAATATAAAACAATAAACATATAAACATCAAAGAGTGCGCAGCGGAATAGATCAAATACAAATAATAAATTAATCGAAATATAAATGGATACGTACCTCTTGATTTAAGCAAGAACAAGAACTTATAAACCCTAGGAGAGGGCTTATATGGATCGACTAGGGCTAGTCACAAGGCAAGATCACCGTTAGCAAAAGTATGCTAACACTTCGTTCTCACACACACGTACTATAAGCGTTTCAATGGAAATGCTAGATTCGTAGTACACGAAAAGATTAAACTATTGGTCCTATCAATCAAAGATCGATTAGACACAAAGAAGGAGATTAGAGAAGATTAGGTTGCTATGGAACCAAGGGATGAAAAGAATGAATGAGAGGAGGTCTCATTATATACTAATCAAATAGCTTGGAGCAAAAGCCATCCCAAAGCCCTAGGGAGAGGGGGAGGCCGGCCATGGGTACACAAGGCCCAACCCGAACCCAACTTTCACTCTTTGCCAAATCTAGTCCTTCATGTTTCGTCTAACGGTCGTTAGTTACCGTTAAGTTTATATTTCGTGTATTTAATAATTATTCATCACTAAAACAATAATTATTAATTCATTGAAACTCATACGTAAAGTGTGCAATCCCGAAGTCTCGAGTTCGAATCCGGTCATGATATATTAATTTATTATCCGTCAAACTAACAGCTCCCACTCGGATATAGATTAATGTAACAATGACAATGGTTAGTCTAGCATAACACGCCAATGCCCCCAGAACGATCTCGAGTATGGTTTCCTGGAAAAAACCACCTTTGATGATTCATCATCATACTTATCCTTTTGATTCTAATACTATGTTAATTTGGATATGGATTGAAGTCATTCCATAATTAACTAGTGTTTCTCGTTATTTATGATTAAGCAAGATTACCAACTCTTCTGAACGTATTCCAGATAGACCTTGGGCATGGCCATGCAAACATCTTGTTAATCCTACGAGCGGCCAAACAGTATTATACTTCAAAACAAATTTGAAGGAACCAAATCCTGTATTGACTACAAGCATAACCTATGAACTTCGCATCACCTCTGAAAATAATCCTTATAACTACCAGTTACGGATAGCGTTAGATTATCTCACAGAAAATGAGCTACATCCACAGTAGTTACCTAGTATCTCAAGTCTGAGGATAAATATTCATGACTTACTATAATGACAACATCCATAAGTACAATCATGTAGTTGGGATTTTGTCCTATATTCAATTTATCCAGTATTGAATATCATGTGAATTTGGCATGTCTACGCACCAATATAATTTATATATATTATACCAAATCTCACATTTGTCTTAGTTCAATGATACTCCCATATCATTAATTGACAACGGACAATTTTAGAATAACTTAAGTTATTCATGGATTAAACATGCAAATATAGGATACAATATTTATGAATAGAAATAAACATAACACAATACTTCATTTCATTCGAATAATTATTGTTTACAATCCTTTATCCAAATACTAACCACAGATCTACATGAAACTACTAGCTAAACGAAGTCCAATGCCATCAGCAAGTCGAGTAAGCTTTTCCTTAGATAAAGCCTTCGTAAATGGATCAGCTAGATTGTCATCTGTGTGAATTTTGAGTAGATTGATTTCACCTATGTCGACTTGTTCTCGAACATAGTGATATCTTCTTGGAAAATGTTTGGCGCCCTTCATAACTCCAGGTTCATTGGCGAATGTAACTGCGGCAGAGTTGTCACAATACATATTAATAGGTAATTCAATTGACGGCATAATACCAAGCCCCGAAATGAATTTCCTGATCCAAACAGCTTCCATCGCAGTTTCCGATGCAGCAATATACTCAGCTTCTGTAACAGACATCGCAATTGTTGTCTGCTTCTTGCTCTTCCAGTCAACTGCTCCTCCATTAATAACAAAGACATAACCCATCTGAGACTTTGTATCATCTTTATCAGTTTCAAAGGACTCATCACAGTAACCTGTAACATCAAGTTCTGCTTCTGGATTTCCCCCATACACTAGGAACATATCTTTAGTATTCCTTAAATACTTAAGAATGCTTTTAACAGCGTGCCAGTTCTTTCCACCTGGATTCTGTTGATAACGACTGGTCATATTTTGTGCAAACGCCACATCAGGTCTTGTGCATCTAACTGCATACATGATAGATCCTACTGCTGAAGCATATGGAACCTTCTTCATGATTGCAACCTCTTCAGGTGTTGAGGCACATAGTTTGCTACTTAAGCCATGTTCCACTTGCATTGGCAAATATCCTTTCTTAGAATTTTGCATATTAAATCTCTTCAATACTTTATCAATGTAAGTACTTTGACTTAATCCAATCAACCGCTTTGATCTATCTCTGTAGATCTTGATTCCAAGGATGAATGTTGCTTCTCCTAAATCCTTCATAGAAAAACATCTACCAAGATAAGCTTTAACTTCGTTTAAACTTGGTATATGATTTCCTAATATTAGTATGTCATCGACATATAGGATAAGGAAAGTAACATTACTCCCACTAGCTTTCTGGTATACACATGGCTCATCAAGATTTTGACTAAATCCAAAACTTTTGATTTCTGCGTCAAATCTCTTATTCCATTGATGTGATACTTGCTTTAATCCATAAATGGATCTTTTAAGTTTGCATACACGGTTTGGAAATTCTGGATTCACAAACCCCTCAGGCTGCGCCATATAGATGTCTTCATCTAGGCGACCATTCAAGAAGGCGGTTTTGACATCTATTTGCCATATCTCATAGTCATAGTAGGCAGCTATGGCTAAGAGAATCCTAATAGCTCTAATGTCAGCTACAGGAGAAAAGGTCTCCTCGTAGTCAACACCAAATGTTTGAGTATAGCCTTTAGCTACCAAACGAGCCTTATAGATGTGTACAATGCCATCCATGTCTGTTTTCATTTTGTAGAGCCATTTACTTCCAACTACCTTAGCATTTGGAGGTAAGTCTACTTCTTTCCAGACTTCATTTTCTTTCATGGATTGCATTTCCCCATTCATAGCACTCTGCCATTTCTCCTTTTCAGGACCATTAATGGCAGCCTTATAACTAGTAGGTTCATTAAGATCCCCTAGTATCGTTTCCTCACACTCTACGTTAAGACATAGACGTTCGGGTGCTTTCACAGTTCTTGAAGATCTGCGAATGGGTACCACTTCCACTTCAGGTGGAGGACCTAAACTTTCAGGTTCCACAAGAAGTGTGCTAGTGTTTTCAGAAGGTGATGTATCTTCATCTTCTAGATCATAAACTCTCCCACTGAATTCTTGAGATATACGATTCTTTTCAAAGAAATCTCCATACCTAGCCACAATGACTTTATTCTCTGGTGGAAAGTAAAAGTAGTAACCCATTGTTTCCTTTGGGTATCCTACGAAGATACACTTAACAGATCTCTGTTGGAGTTTATCTGGTGAATCACGTTTAACAAACGCGTCACAACCCCAGACCTTTAAGTAAGAAAAGCTAGGAGCTTTTCCTGTCCATAATTCATATGGAGTCTTATCAACCTTCTTTGTTGGAACCATATTCAATATGCGAATAGCAGTTTCAAGGGCATAATCCCAAAAGGATAAGGGTAGAGATGTAAGATTAAACATTGATCGTACCATGTCTAGCAAAGTACGATTTCTCCTTTCAGATACACCATTTTGCTGTGGAGTATAAGGAGCCATGAGATGCTGGACTATACCACACTCAGTTAGATAATCTTTAAACTCTTGACTTAAATATTCACCGCCTCTATCGGATCGAAGTGCCTTAATCTTGTTACCGAGTTGTAATTCTACTTCACTTTTAAAAACCTTGAAGGTATTAAAGACTTCATGTTTATGTTTAAGTAAATAAACATAACCATAACGACTATAATCATCCGTGAAGGTTATGAAGTAGGTAGCACCACGTCTTGACACATGTCTAAGTGGACCACACACATCAGTGTGTATTAATCCAAGTAGATCTGTAGCCCTTTCCACTTGAGGTGAAAAAGGTTTCCTTGTCATCTTCCCAGATATGCAGGACTCACATTTATCAAATGATTCATCATTGATCTTTTGTAAAAGCCCATCATGTTGCAGCTTTTGCATGCGATCCTTAACTATATGAGCAAGACGACAGTGCCAAAGATAAGACGAATCCAAGTTAGACTTGATTCTCTTATTGTTAATGCTATACACAGAATTATTTCTATTGGACATGGAATCTTCCATATCAATTTCAAACACACCATTTATTGGAATTGCATTAAAGTAAAAAACATTATTTAAAGAAACAGAAATTCCATTATTAATAAATGTGTGAACAAAACCATTATCCAACATCAAAGAAACTGAAATGACACTCCTAACAATAGAGGGTGCAAAATGACAATTATTCAATACTAGTATCATCCCCGAAGGTAAAACTAAATCGAAAGTCCCTATGGCTTCAACTGCTGCACGTACTCCATTTCCTACGTACAAGTATCTTTCTCCATAGGCCAGCTTCCTTGCTCCTCTAAGTCCCTGCGACGTATTACAGATGTGAGTACCACATCCTGTATCATATATCCAGGAATTATTCTTACGAGGAAAAGAAAATAACTCAATCATAAACATACCTGAAGTGCTTGCGACGTTACCAGGCATTTTACTTTTGTTGAGGCGCAACTCCTCTAGAAACAATGGACAGTTTTTCTTCCAATGACCAGGAGTGTTGCAGTGGTGACATTTAGCCAAATCCTTATTGAAATTTTCCTTCTTCTTCTGAAAAGGAGGATTTTGCTTCTTAGGCTTCTGTTGGTGATTTGCAATCTGCTTGCCTTTACCAGTACCATTGCCTTTACCCTTGAAGTTCGCATTATGCGGTTTGTTGGGTTTCTTGGTGATCCTACCACCCTGTATCGCCATTACAGCAGGTGTAGGTGCCTTCTTATTTAGGCTTTTCTCATAATCTATAAGCATTGCATGAACTTCACTTACTGTCTTCCCCTTGCAATGCATATTATAGTTGCGTACAAACTCACTATATAGATCCTGATTAAGGGATCGCAAAATGAGACCAATGCACACACTTTCCTGATATCCGCAACCAAGTCGCTCCAATTGATCCATATAATATTTCATGGACAAAAAATGGGCACTCACAGATTTTCCTGCTTCCTGCTTACAATTATGCAGAGATTCTATTAGATCATATAATTCTGTAGCAGGTGGTTTCTCAAACATTCGTCTGAGTTCATTGATCATGTCCATGGGACCAAAGGGCTCAAACCGCTTTTGCAATTGAGTATCCATCCCAGCCAACATGAGGCAAGCCACATCATTGTGCTTCTCATATTCAATGTTGTATGCATCCTTTACGGCTTGTGTTGCATCATCAGCAGGTTTCTCAGGTAGAGGTTCACCAAGATAATCATATCTTCTGGCCATCCTTAAGGTGATTCTTAAAGATCGATACCAGTCATTGAAATTTTCACCAGTCAACTTGTCTCGATCAATCATTTGCTTGAACGCAGAACTCATGTTGCTCATATTAGTGTTTTCAGGTGTAGCCATTTCTACAGAAAAAATTCAAAAGTTAGTACTTTCGATAATTAAATTTCAATAAAATTAAATACCCTTGGTTCATAAACATATAACCATTTTAATTTTATATTGAAAAACTAGGATCCAAATTGACATAAGTTCATCACATCAGTTGATCTGCTAGTGATGACGTTATTCAATAAGGTACGAGTCGTGTCCCAATTGCCAATATTCAATTGCAATTCCTAGAATCGATGGGATTTACATTATTTGCCAACCGCAGTTGCAATGTAAACATGTTTTATCCCCATCTTCTTATGCCTTGAGTGATCAGTTCCCACTATCAACTCAATTAAGTTAACCAATTTAAGAAACAACAAACTTACATAATGACACCACACCAGTTGATCTGCAAGTGATGGAATCATGTAATTTGTCCTTCCGTTGCAATCTAGTCAGGTTACGCCCTGGCGTAGATCCAATTTCAGGTGTTTCTGTTTCATTGGATGGCATATAACTTAAATTTAAGGGTAGTATTTTTGATGTGTGTAATCAAAATATATGTACAAAGATGTCATGCATTCATCTTGTAGCATATGTTTCATGTAAAAAAACTTTTACTCATTAGTTTCTTTACGAGCTTAAATCTCCAAACTTTTGATTGAGGCGTTGAGAAACTTACAACTTTGCCTTAAGTGCTTCGTAGTTATCATGGATGTTAGGTAAAGACTAAAATATGACTCACAGGCGAGCGGTAAGCCAGAATGGAGGCTCATTAAGGCCGCAATTTAATGCGTAACCATCCTTATACCCACTTTAATAGTTTGTCATAATTAGTTCCACCTTTCAACCACTTAATACAGCCGCGATCAATCAACCAAAAGTTCAAGATTATAAGTAAGCTCAAAACAAGATTTCACCATTATTAAGTCCGTTTAATATTTTATTTCTTGAAATTACCCTTTGTTACTATCATGTTGCAAAAACATATAAAACAAAAGTAATAAAATAAAATAAACAAACAACAACAATAATGGTCATGCAAATTACAATCAATATAAAACACACTATTGATTTAATATACGATTAATAGGGTCTTCCCTAATTTTATAATTAATCAAATTTTAGTAATCTTTATACATAATATTTACTAAACCATTTATCAATTATAATAAATCGCATAAATAAGCAAGAAATCAAAACAAATCATAATCCATAACAACACATGCATAGTTTGTCATGGATGCCCTATATTGCACATATTATACAAATAATCATGTCAATCAAGGAACGCAACCAAACGGCATATAACAATATCCATACACATAAATTACATGCAACCTAGGGTTTCTACAAGTTTTTATTACATAATTCATCAAACCCTAATTTCTTTTTAAATTAAAAAAAAAACTTTCGACATATATATAAATAATTAAATAAATTCGAAATAAAATAAAAATAAAAACTAGGGTTTATGAAAAAAATAAAAACATAAGAACACCAAGCATGTTTTAATCAAACGATTCAATTTTATGTGTTTCGGTAATTCATTATAATGTATTAACGGCTCTTGATGCCACTGTTGGAATATATGAATAATATAAAACAATAAACATATAAACATCAAAGAGTGCGCAGCGGAATAGATCAAATACAAATAATAAATTAACCGAAATATAAATGGATACGTACCTCTTGATTTAAGCAAGAACAAGAACTTATAAACCCTAGGGGAGGGCTTATATGGATCGACTAGGGCTAGTCACAAGGCAAGATCACCGTTAGCAAAAGTATGCTAACACTTCGTTCTCACACACACGTACTATAAGCGTTTCAATGGAAATGCTAGATTCGTAGTACACGAAAAGATTAAACTATTGGTCCTATCAATCAAAGATCGATTAGACACAAAGAAGGAGATTAGAGAAGATTAGGTTGCTATGGAACCAAGGGATGAAAAGAATGAATGAGAGGAGGTCTCATTATATACTAATCAAATAGCTTGGAGCAAAAGCCATCCCAAAGCCCTAGGGAGAGGGGGAGGCCGGCCATGGGTACACAAGGCCCAACCCGAACCCAACTTTCACTCTTTTCCAAATCTAGTCCTTCATGTTTCGTCTAACGGTCGTTAGTTACCGTTAAGTTTATATTTCGTGTATTTAATAATTATTCGTCACTAAAACAATAATTATTAATTCATTGAAACTCATACGTAAAGTGTGCAATCCCGAAGTCTCGAGTTCGAATCCGGTCATGATATATTAATTTATTATCCGTCAAACTAACACAAGTAATCTGTTCTAAGGCTAGATAATGCGTGTATACATATATCTATGGCATATAAAGTTCTTAGTTTTACAAATGATCAATGTGTTTAAAACCCGCAATTTATCGTTTCGTTATAAAAGGTAATCATATTCGATTAGGATTTTACTAAATAAGCACAAGGTTGGGGTATAACAAGGATAAGTTGTGTGCTGCATTTGTATCAAAATGATGATTCAAGAGTTACCTCAAGGCTAAAATGGGAATAGATCGAAACCGAAGCAAGAACACGAACACAGATTCAACGAGACACAACCGAACCCAAACCCAAACGTTCACGATCCGCTAGACACGTACCAGTCATGAACCAAAACCTTAGCCTACGCACAAACCGAAACTTAATCCCGCGACCATTAATCCAACTCGAACAGAGCAACCGAAACTAAGGGACATGAACATGAACCAACAACGTGAATCTAAACTTGAATTGTGCTTGTCTCCAACTTTCTCATTTGTGCAGATGAATGTTGTGGACTTGTGGTTTGGAACTTGTTTTTTATTTGTTTTCAAAGATAATGAATAGAATGAGTTTTATATGATGGAGCGTGAGACAACTAATTATTATACACTATATAATAGAGCGTCGATCATGATGTAAATTTTGCGTCACCAGCGCCTTTTCCACTGCATGAGCCCAGCCCGCCAATATTAGCCCATCCTTTTACAGATTAACACATGCTCACTTCTAAGAACATGATGGCAAAAAGTCCTTTTAGATTTTAATTTAAAAATGGGACACGTGTAATAAGTCCAAATGACTAAATCATTAAGAAATTTTAATTTAACACATGCTCACTTCTAATTATTCGACTAATATGGTGTAGTTTGAATTTTTCAAACCGTGTAAAAACATTACTACAATTTACAATAGCATGCCATTTTGTACTAATGATATTTACCGCTAGCTTATTTAGTATTATTTTGTTTCGATAACAATATTTAATATCATTATTAGTATATTATAGTTAAGGTTTAGGGTATTATACCTATAGTATCATCTACTTCCTTCGGGTAAGTCACGGGTGATGTGTATACCTCAAACGATGGTAGAACTTGTAAGATACTTGATGGGATTCGATTTCTAACCTCATCCTTTCACTACAAGGAAAAAGGCCTTTAGTGACCACACGATTATGGTCACTAATAGTAGATATTTGGTCACTAAGCTGATTTAGTGACCATATCAAAGTGGTCACTCGTCATGACTAAAAGTCGGTAGAAAAGGTAATAGTGATGACATATGAATATGGTCACTAAATAGTGACCAAAAGGATATTGTCACTTTCATTGTGACTACTAATTCTTAGTCATTAAATGTAAAAGTGGTCACTGAATTTGGTCACTAAAAGTAAAAGTGGTCATTATTTTAGATGAAGTGACCAACGATATGGTCACTTGTTATCTACAACACTAGGAAAGTGGTCACTTTTCGTTTAATTTTATGACCAAACAATGATCACTAATTGAAAAAATATGGCAATAAAATATAATAATAATAATAATAATAATAATAATAATAATAATAATAATAATAATAATAATAATAATAATAAACGAAGGTGTTTTGTGTGGGCGAATATGGCGACATGCTCGTCTTCATCTCCCTGACCCATCTCCTGCTCCCATTCCATTGATTCAACATCCTGGTTGGATTATGGGTTTCTTTTTTGTGTTCTTCTTTTAGTTACCTCCTCTTTTTGGGGGTGGCTGGGGGATTCTCTTTGATCCTTCCAAACAACGCTGTGTTGTGTTTGTCTCTCCCAAACAGGTGTTTGCTTTTCAACTATTCTCGGTTGTCCTTCGAACCGTTTTAGTGCTTTATACGGGTTTTTGTTGTTTGCTTTTTCTTGGATGCGCTTTGGCCTTGGTGATGGTGACTGCGAGTTGATATTGGTGAAGGTGACTGCGAGTTGATATTGGGGAAGATATGGTCCTTTTTGTCCTATTGTTAAAAGTGTTATCTGTGTTTTTGCCTTGGTGGGTCCCACTACCTGTTTATTGCGTTTTCTTGATTGTGGGTTGCTTGTTGGGAAGATAAGTTCCTGTGAGTTGATCATATAGGTAAAACAGGTCTGTGAGTTGTTTGGTGGCCCCTTTCTTTGCTCTATTTATCATACATAACAGTATTGCTTTTATCTGTGGACCCCACTCTATTTTGGATGTGATTCGCTTATGTAATTTAAGGGATACTGCTGCGAGTTGATATTGTATTTGGGCATGTTGGTTTGCTCTTGGGCCTTGGTGTGGTCTGTTTGTTATTGTTTTTGTTCTGACATCGTGGGCTGGCTAATAGAGGGTTGCAATTTAGTCCAAGTGACTTGCGTTTTGACCTGTGTTTTGAACCGTGTTTTGGCTCAAGTGTTTTTGCGGTTTGATTTGCGTTTTGACATGTGGTGATTTGACACCGTTTGCTCTATTGCCATGGCAATCACGCGATTTCATTGTCCTTTTGCGGGATTAAGTGGTTGTCAGGATGGAAATGGAAATGGGCTCACCAAAACCTCGTTGATCTCTCATCTACGCGATCGTCATTTCTACAAGGATGCTTTATCTACCACTAAACATTCTCTAGCTACTAATCTTGTTGTTTTTGAAGCAGCTGAGGTCACTTTGAATCGTATGGGGATTTGGTTGTGTGGGGTTTGCTTTAGGACGCATACTATTTGCTCTAAGTATCGGCATGGATCTGATTTTGTGTCACCCCCTGACTGTGGTGATGGTGTTGTTAGGTCCATGTTGTTTGATCTCGCCAAGCCGCAAGTTCCTTCCTCTGTTGCTCATGTCGAGGGTTCGGATTCGGAGTAGCAATTTAGTTTTAATTTGCACTTACTTGACACCTTGCTCTCCAAAGGGTTATACACTGTCAAATCCATCCCTCCAAAGTGTCGTTTAGGATTTGCCCGCGTACTGAAAGGAGCTCTTGATATGGTGATCTGCACACCTGAGGATATTTCTTGTTGGGTTAGCCTGTTAGTCTTGCCTCTTTGTCTCCTGAAAACCTTTTGCCCGAGGAGTAACATGGAGTGTAGGTCTGTTATTAAACGCCAATGCCAGGAAGAATATATCGCTAATGCCATTAGCTCTTGGGGTACGTCCAGTGGTAGTTTGCAACTTGTTAGAGAGGTTTTGGCTGAACCCTCCCCTGCATGGTCTAATATTGATGATGAAAACTTGGACATGGGGGAGCGTAATGTCAAGCAATGTAAGAGGAAGATCTGTGATGGCCATTACACCACGGCTGTCAGAGTTCTATCTTCTTCATGTGTTTCTCCTTATAATGATATCACTCTTGAGGATCTTAAGGATAAGCATCCCTTCAAGACTGCCCCTTCTCTGCCGGATATATCTATTGATCATCATAACCTCATTGCATCTCCCGCTGTGGTTCTTGATATGATCAAGAGCTTTCCCCGTGGTACCTCCTGTGGTCAAGATGGATTGCGCGCCCAACACCTTCTGGAGTGTTTTAGCAGTGCTGCTGTGGCTATTCCCGATGAGTTAATTGATTCTATCACCCATGTGGTTAATCTTTTTCTTGATAGTAAATGTCCTAGGGCGTTGGGTGAGTTTATTGCTAGTGCTCCTCTTACACCGCTGATCAAGCCCGGAGGTGGTATCCGTCCCATTGCTGTGGGGACTGTTTGGAGGCGTTTAGTCTCCAAGGTTGGTGCTTCTATGATCGGCCACTCCTTGGACGGGTATTTAAATGATCTTCAATTTGGTGTCGGGGTACCTGGAGGTAATGTTCTGAAAGGCTCAAGGCGCATTAAGGCGCAAAGGAGGTCAAAGAGCCTCGAGTCGAGGCGCAAACCAAGGCGCGGGATTCATAAATATGAGGCGCACTATACATTTAGGTTTTTTTATAGCATATGTGACAACTTATGCAGCTTAAATAATACAAAAATATCAATATTCAATGCATAATGCCACTTAATAGTTATTACATCTAACAAAGGTTGCATTTAAACCCAAAATATTAAGAAGGCAACATTTCAGAATCCATTAACTACCCTAAATTCATGAATATACATTACAATATATGAGTTTATGACTTATAAAATTTAACAAATTACCATGTATCAAACTATCAACTATCAACATAAAAAAATCCATAGTTGTTTGGTAACACTTAACACTAAAGAAACAACATTTGTATCTGTTAATAAGCTACTATTCTTAGACATTAGATTACAAAAAATATAATTCTTTGTTGATTGTGTGTTTTAGTTATTTTCTAAAATATGAGGGTTATTAGATACTTTATAACTTAAAGGGCCAAATGTATATAACATGTAAGCCCAAAATGTATCTTACTATTAAGAAAAAAAGGCCAAAACCCCGTTACATCTTCTAGGCGCACAAATTCCCAAGGCGCTAAAGCGCAAAAATCCCTTGGGCGCTGCGATTTTTACGGGATTCATGCATGTCGTGAGCCTCGATCTAAACAAATCCCAAAGGCTAGAGCCTCATGGGATTTAGGGAGTAGGCGCGCCTTAGGCGCGATTTTTAAAACATTGCCTGGAGGTGGGGAGGCTATTCTTCATGCCGTGAATAGGTTTATTGAAGATCGTGGTGGTAAGGAGGGCCTTTCGATGTTACTAGTGGATTTCAAAAACGCCTTCAATTTGGTTGACCGTGAGGTCATGTTACAGGAGGTTCGCCTGCGCTGTCCCGCCATTTCTCGTTGGGTGGAATTTTGTTACTCTAACCCGGCTAGATTATATTACGGTGAACACACGTTATGGTCACACCAAGGTGTATAACAAGGTGATCCACTTGGACCTCTTCTCTTTGCTCTAGTGTTACACCCATTGGTATGCAAGATTAGAGATTCCTTTAGTCTTTCCCTTCAAGCTTGGTATCTGGATGATGGCACGATCATTGGTTATACGCTAACAGTTGGGAAGGTTTTGGAGCTTATTATGATGGATGAACTTCGGTACGGTTTGCACCTCAATGTCGATAAAACTGAGGTGTTTTGGCCTTGGGAAGATCCTAGAATCAGGCTTGAAGGTGTTTTCCCGCCTAATATTTCCCGGCCTTTACACGGTGTTAAATTGTTGGCTGGGCCTGCTAGTGTAGACCTTGTGTTTAGCAGTGAGCTTGTTATGAAGAGGGTTGCTAAAACTCTTGAGCTCATGGATGCTGTGGCTAAGCTCAATGACCCTCAATGTGAGTTGTTGCTCCTTCGTGCATGTTCCGGTATCTCCAAGTTATATTTTTTTATGCGCACATTCCCCCTCGGGTCTTCGAGCGTGCTCAAATCTCTTTTGATACGGCACGTCGTTCCTCTCTAGAGCGTATTGTCACTGCTTCCGGACCTGGGTTTAGTGAGTGGCAATGGAGACTGGCCACACTACCTTTCAAATTCGGGGGGCTTGGTGTATACTCTGCATGTGATGTCTTGAACTATGCTTTCCTTACATCTAGACTCCAATCTACTAATTTACAGACTAAGCTCCTCCGACATTCCAGCATCGTAACTTCTGGATCTTCCTTTGATAAGGCCTTGGATACTTTTAATGTGAAAATGGAAATTAACCTTTTAGGCAGCTCATGTGAGATCGCTGCCCCTAAACTCATGAAGAAACTGGAAGATAAATATTTCATAAGTGTCGCCAGAACGGCCGAATCCACCTTTTGCTTGTCTACTAGACAGATGGCTTTATGGAGATCGCAAAATGAGGACCACACTTCAGACTGGCTTAGGGTGGTCCCGATATCTGGACCGGAACAAACCATGAATGCCAGAACTTACCGATGTGTGCTATGCTATCGGCTGGGTATTCCCCTATTTTCTACTCAGATGCCGTGTTCAACTTGTTCCAAGGTATCTGTAAGGGACAGTTATGGGGACCACGCAGTATCGTGTGCTGGTATTATCGGGATTAAACATCGGCATAATATAGTGCATGATACCCTTATTGACATATGCTCTCGGTCGGGGATCTCGGTGCTTAAAGAGGTTGACATTGGGCTATGTAGAGAAAGGGGCAAAACCTTACGTCCAGCCGATGCGTTACTCTATTCTTGGGATGGTGGGCAGGACACATGTGTTGATTTGACTGGGTCATCTCCCTTGACACGAACCAACATGGTTGATTTTGTACCTGGTCGTGCGGTGGTCGAAGCCGCACAACGCAAACGTGTCAAGTACGAGGCCAAGTGTGCAGACATTGGATATGGGTTTCTCCCCTTCTCATTCTCTTCTATGGGAGAACTTGAGAAGGATGCGGTGACCTTACTAAAACGCATCCGAAGATTCTCGTTGACTCAGGACATTGGAGCACGTGCTGCTGATCATATTTTTAGTAGGATTAGCTTTGCTATAGCTAAAGGAGTGGGGGCCCAGTTAGTATCTCGACTCCCCACTAATTTCTTGTAATTCCTATGATTTTCTAATGAAGTGATGTTTTATAAATAATAATAATAATAATAATAATAATAATAATAATAATAATAATAATAATAATAATAATAATAATAATAATAATAATAATAATAATAATGCTTGTAAATACTAATTTCTTTATTAAAATCCAAAATGGAAAAGAATTTATCTAAAACAATAGAAATTCAAAATTAATCACATCTACAAAATCTATATTTCTTTATTCGAAACGAATACAGGAATCGTGATTACATCAATTTGATACTCCAAGTACTCGATAACGGTTGCCGCCACCTCTGACTTCTGAATCAATTAAGAAATAGAACAAATGCTTTCTTGGAATGTTAGAAGAGCAATTACAAATACATAAAAGGTTGTTACTAACAAAGATATGAAGGAATACATCTAACCTGCATATTGATAGGTGTATACTCATTGGTATTCCCCTAATCACATGAAAGATCTAGTGAAGATATACAACTTAGCCAATAAGCATACCACAATTTAGTTACTATTAATATGCTTTAACTAAAAATAACCATAGATTATCTATTTCCCATACACTTCTAGGATGCTAAAAAATAGCATTTTACCATAAAAAGATATACAAAATTAGTGCAGACTAGATGTATGTCCTCAAGCAGAATTTTCAACTAATGCATTTTTCAATGATGCGCAGATTCTTTATGAAAGGGAGATGTTCTGCACAGATTGTACCTAGGAGCAACGACACTTGATGTGCAACTATTGTCAATTTTAAAGCCAAAAACGACCTAATTTAGCAGCTAAATGACCTTAAAAAGTAGCCTAAATTGACTAACATAGCAGCCTAAGTTACTCGAAAACCCACAATAAAAAAAAAAAAAAAAAAAAAACTTGCGTCTAATAGTGACCCAAGATAAGAGCAAAAATGACGAAACAACATTCCCGAAAAAACTAAAGTGATAAACTTGCCCATTGTATGTTGTAGTCTTTTCTAAATCATTAAGATTCAATAATACACTATTACTACAGCTAACACAACAATGTACAACTTCAGTCATACTTTAATTGAATCTACGTGCTGACCGAAGTTATTTATAAAGTAGACTAGATATCTTACCACGATATGCAAACTCTATAATCTGAACTTACCCTGAACATCATTCAATACCGACGTTATACCCTACATATAATACTCCATGCTCATTCCCGCCATCATCTCGTCTAACATACTCCCCATGCTCCTGCCCATCATCCACATCATGACATCATCATCATCATCTAGTCCAACATACTCCACATGCCCTTACCCCTACATGAAACAATGATGAAGCAATAGCAACCTTACGGTTTATGCATTGTGCTACTTGAAGCCAAAACATTTCTTATAAGTTCCGAGCACATACCCAGAGCATTTTCATCCATTCCACTGCGTAGCTGTTGTAAAAAGAAAAGTAATCAAAAAACAAATAAAGAAAAGTTATGAACTAATGTTAATGTGCATGTAAAAAACGCGTACTTGTAGGAGAAACATGTCTCTTACCATCAATGCATCTTTAGGACGGTTTCAAACACTCTCTAACTTGATCACTTCCAAAAACTATATAACACAACAAGATCAATATTTAATTATAAAAATGTTATTATAAACCCATTCTGAGTTCTAAACCCAATTCTCATTTTGCAACCTATAAGAAAAACATTAATGGAGCTAAAACAAGTAAACAAAGAGTATCAATTTACCTCTTCATGCTCGATTGTGTGAGCAAGTGGAAGAATAACTTGACCACCAAAATTACTCGCCCGAGACCCTGATGAGCTACATGGACCAAGCTTGATTGCTGAAGCAAAACAAGCCCTTACTTAACCTCTCGCTAAGTGCTCATAATGCTGCAGGTATTTTGCCTAGTTAGGTGAACCGGGTTGAAATGCCTCCTGAGCTATTTGCCTTAGTTGGCGTAACACCTATTCAGAAAAAAGTAATTATTAAAATTTTAAATCCCAACAAAGATTACTATCATACTAGTAAGTTTATTAATTACCATCATGGTTGTTAAGATCGTTTAAGCTCGAGGTTGGTTAGACCTCATCTAGGGATTACACAATAATAAAGATAAAGAACATGTACGCAACAGAATAAACAAACACATCATTATTTGATACGTGGGAATCGCACAAGGCTTTACCTCTCGAGGGATCTCGAGAAGCTTACAACCCCCACTAGGCAGTGTACCTGATCGTTGTAGTATAGTATAGTGACAAGTACCGGGGGATTGATCGTTCAGCTAGGAATAGTGTCGCTAGGATTAGAAAACCTAAATACTAGTTCTAAAGGTGAGGGATGATTATTTTTGTATTTTTATATTTTTTAGAAAGCAAATAAAAATCTCGAGTTTGAAGGATTTGGGCAGAATTAGTTGCTAGTCAACTAACCCAATACTAAAGATGCAATCAAAATAAAATACTAGAAATGAAAATAAACTAAATTATACCAAGGTTGTGAGCAATACGTGGAGAAAATGTGTTTACTTAGATTTCACTACTCCCTAGACATCTTTTACACGTTAATTACTTGTTATAGTTGCGTGGATGACGGATTGTATTCCTTAATACCATTCATGGGGTGGCGCACTTAACTCCCCAATCCTATGAGCTCTTATCTCCTCCTATGCCATGCCCAGCACAACCATAGGGATTATAAACAGTGGCTCATGCATTAAATACAACCAATAAAAACCTAGTGCACATCAGTTCATGTTTCCTAAGACGTTCAAGCATGTTACCATTTAGAGATCTGCCAGTTTTCTTAAGCCTAACATCGAATCATTCATCCAATACAGCTATAAACAAGTAATCAACACATAATTAACATCTAGGTTTCATTAGATCCAAGCAAACACAAGATAGATCTAGCCTAGCATGATGAAATTAAGACAAGAACAAGATATAGACAACCAACACATAGACATATTGATTGAATTAAAAGAATACTTATCTCAATTACACATGAAAGGTATCAAGGGCTTAGAACCCTTGAAAAACCTGTAAAATTCGCACCAAGTTCGTACTTAGGGTTTCTCCAAAACTTCTCTCTTTTTTTATGTGTGAAAATTAGAAAAATATATATAGGAAATAGGGTCTGACGGCGTCAAGACAAATCTTGTGACGCCGTCACCTCGCTGCCAAAATATTTCTTGGACAGCCTTGATCTACTTTTGACGCCGTCATGTGTTAGCATTTTCCAGGCCGTCATGCATTTTACTCTAGACGCCCTACTTCGTGACGCCGTCAAATCTGCACTGGATCGTCATGGAAATTACTCTTGACGCCGTCAAGATTTTCTTCTTGACGCCGTCACCTACTGTTCCCAGCAAGGAAAATTAAGACTTTGGCGTTTTCTTCACTTTTATGCTCCAAAAACGTCCGAATTGCTTCCTTTTCCAGATTTCACTCCCAAAGCATCTAAAATCACAAAAGGAACGATTTAGGGCAATATTTGATCAAATAAATTCAATTCCGGGCATAAATGACCCCCTAACACTTGAGATTTGCTTGTCCTCAAGCAAATGCGCTTTTATTCTACTCAAAATACAAGTTAGGGGTCATTTAACACTAATATAAAAGTAATTACAACAAATAATCGTTCCACTAAAGACCAGCAGACAAGCACGGAGGTCATACACAAGCACCTCACAAATAGTGTTTAGATACTCACATCTCTCGGGTGTAATAAAGTATAAATTACAATATGAAAATGTAAGATATCTCTCACTACCTGTCATAGCAAAATAGATTACCATAGGCTTGGGAAAGGATCAAACCTCCACCACATGGCGTAAGCACCTAGGATAAACTATCAAAGAGGTGTTTTTAAAGGGTTGTAACGTTAGGTGTAGGGATATGAAATACACGGTTTTGTTGGATAAAGGAACTTTTTACTGGTGGCGAGTTAACAATCTTGGTTAATTACATGTACAAGATGGCGTTGCTAAGCCAAGACTAGACTCGACTTAAGCTAATAAATGAAAAATAACAAAAACATAAAATAAACATAGAATGAAAAGGGATGGTAGTTCGTATGTTTTTTCTCTTTTTCTTTTTCTATTTTTTTTTTCTTTTTCTTGATTTTTCGATTTTTTTTTTCATACACTCTTACCCTACCATCCAAAATAATACATCCTAGGGAATAAACATTCCCCTTACACTTGAATCTTTACATACTTTACAATAAACTAATCTAATGACTCGAATTAAGAAAATCAAAACACTTGGAGTACTTTTAAGATTAACGCACATATGGGGGTAATAAATGATGTTCTTCCTCATTACTCCATAAATAAGTACTTTACCCATGAGTCCCAATCGTCCCAAAACAATATGTACACGGATATGACTCGACTTAGCAACCATGTAATCAATTAGATAGTTAACTTAGGGTTTAACAAATAACAATAATGCACTAAAAATGAATGCATACACGAAAGGCTAAGGCGATTTGGGTGTACATTTAAGTGGGGTGTAACAAATTCTTCCTTTAAGTAAAATGCTTAAAGTTAGAAACGAAAAGATAGGCTCGGAGGGGTGTACTAGGGATTTCGTGTACTAAAAATGAGTACAACGCTAAGGGTGTGAGAATAATTAGTTGACTTAACTAGCCAAGTAATATGACTTAGATGGTCAAGTAATTATGATACGGGTTTAACACAAGGGTGATCCTAATGTCTCTTATCATGTAGTAAATCCTACCACACGAATGTAGTCTCACTAGCGGTCTCGGGATGCATCACTAACGCAAGTTCTAGAATCTAAATGCTACCGGTACACTCATAAGCACTAATAGTAAATGCTTTTCCTATCAAATCTAAAGGCGAACCTCACATATTTGGGTGGAAAATTTTTCTGAATATACGGTTATGTGATAGTCATACAATCTCCTATCCATGAGACGCTTGCTATGGCTAAAGTTTCACTCCTAAATGTTGTAAAATTTTTTAAATTTGGCGCTAAAATTGCACTAACAAGTATTTCTCATAGTTTTATTACACATCTACCATTAAACAAAACAAACTCAAGCAAAAGTGCATATGTAAGGTATCATCTTTTTACCCTCCCCTTACACTTAAGATGAACATTGTCCCCAATGTTCAAGTAAAGAATGTAAAAGTGAAAAAGTAAAAAGAATGAAATCAAATACTCCCCTGATTCGCTCGGTATGGATAATAAGGTGGCCAGGTTAAATCTTCCTCCAAGAAAATGAACAATCAAAGCTTCCCTTCCAGAATATAAATCATCTTCTTGTCATACATAACCTGTAAAACCTGAGAAAATAGACAAGACAACCTCGCATAAAATCGGCGGCATCCTATATAAGTTACTAAATCATAGAAAACAAGATAAGATATAATGCTAGTGGAATGAAGTTTGCAGATTTCCTGGAGATTATAAAACTTAATAATTCACAAAAACCATAAGACTCCGTTAGAAAAACAAAACTGGTAAAATTTCCAGATTTTTACACGTGACGCCGTCAAGAGTTAACTCTTGACGCCGTCAGAAGTGACCTGCAGAAATTCTTATGTTAAGTTTCCGGAAAATTTCTGGAAAAACTTGGTCCTACTTCCTGGAAAATCCTGCAAAACTTCATTATGACTCAATACAAGCATTTGACTCTAACAAATACGAATATACATGTTCATTTAATATTGTGGAGAATGATAATCGGTTGGTTTCTTAAAAACATATTTCGGGTTTCCCCTTACACTTATCTTTTGCAAAAATACTTTTAGGTGGAGTTAAGACTAGGCCAAAACAACAAAGTAAAGTATTTCCACTATTTAATTGAGAAACATGATCTACCAACAATAAAAACAAAGCATGCATATGGAAACAAATAACAAACAAACAAAAATAAAATCACACAAAACATGGGTTGCCTCCCAAGAAGCGCTTTTCTTTATTTACGAGTCTTGTAGCTAGACTCAAGGTCATGGGTTACTACGTGACCTCATCCCTCGAAATGATATACCCCATGTAGTTGCGATCATTACTGTTGTGGTGGTAGTGCCTTAACCTATCGATACTTGCAATCACCATTTCACCAACTTCGCTTCTCAAGTTAGCTATCCCATCTTGGATCACACCTTCAATTGTGAACGGCCCATACCACCAAGGACTTGGTTTATCGGGTGGTATTGTTGTTTCCAAGTGTCTCAAGAGTACCAAGTTCCCTTCCTCAAACGGTACATGATTTTCTGCAGGTTGAGTATGTTCGAATTCGACCTGAACCTTATTGCTTTTGCTTCTTTCATTTTTAGCCTCCTTATAGCTTTTGATTCTTGCCTCCCATGCAAGAATTTTATTCTGAACACGAATGGGTGTCGTGTCAATGTTGTTTTTGATCTTTCTCCAACTCAAATTCTCATGCCCACTTCGCGGAGTCATGGGGAAGCTAATTTTTCTTTTTCCAGATTTGAGCTCGATCTTCCTACCTTCGTACTTAATGACAGCCCTAGCGGTGGCGAGGAATGGTGCCCTAAGGATTATTGGCATGCATCCATCTCCTTTATCATCGATGATCATAAAATCAACGGGGTACATGAATCCTGCGACATTAACTAATACTTCTTCTGCGATTCCTAGGGGGTATACGTACGAGTGTCCAGCGAGGGACAACCTAATACGAGTAGGGGCTGGCATTTTTGACGTTAGTTGGATGTAAATAGTTAGGGGCATAAGATTTACTTCCGATCTTTGGTCGGCGAAAGCACTAAGATATTTCAAGTCCCCGATGCTGGTTGGTATCTCAAAGTTCCCACATGCTATCTGTTTAGTAGCCACTTTTTGTACCAATAGCCTCTCGAATACTGATCCCCCAGGTAACGTATCATACTCATCTTTTACCTTTTCCTCTTTCTCAGAACCCTGTTTGGAAGGTTGGTTACGCCCATCACCCTTAATCCAGTTTGTTATGGTGTTTTCGTTTATATCATGTTTCAGGTAGTCACTCAAAGGTTGGGACTCTAGTAGTCTTTCTAAGGTCTGTTTAGTAGGTGCTTCTACCTTCTCGTTATCCTTGTGGACAATTGTGATGGAATTAACAAATTGGGTAGTGGGAGTGGCGCTTTCTTTCCTTAGTAGCATTCTTTCAGGGGTTCTCTGGTTGGCATACTCCTCTAGTAGACTCATCATCTCATTCATTTTCTCCTGCATCTCCTCTTTTTGCTTATAGACTGCTTCCTCGAATCTAGCAAGCCGATCTGAGTGAGTCGCCATATATTCTCTCATCCTAGCTTCAAACTCCGAGCTAAGCTCCTTGGGAGGGGAACAAGGTGGGGCATAGTTTTGAAAAGTCTCGACATTTTCTCTAGAAGGTGACTCAGATAATGGTGTTGAAGTTGGTTTCGAGACAGAATTGACAATAGCTCGTCTAGGACTTAAAGATCTCCTTTGCCTTTCCTCAAAATAGTCAACTTTTGCCTCGAGTTTGCAAAGGAGTTCATCGGGGATTTCGGTGGTTCCTCCAGATGTTGAGACTGCATTGATGGCCTCTTTTATTGTATGATTAAACTCCCACATCTCATGATTATCAGCGGCGAGCTCCTCGATAATCGCCCAGGACTCCTCAGTGTTCTTATCACACAGTTTACCTCCCGCGGCCCTATCGATTGTGCGCTTAGTGTGGTAATCAACATGGTCGTAGAAAATCTGGACTAATAACCAAAGGTTTATACCATGATGAGGGACCTTATGGAGGAGATCCTTAAAACGGGCCCATGCTTCGTATAAAGTTTCTCCTTGATGTTGTTCAAACATCAAAATGTCATTTCTAAGCATTGCAGTCTTCCCCGGTGGGAAGAATTGAGTAAGGAAGCGATTGGTGAGGTTATCCCATGTGGTGATGGATCTCGCGGGTAAACGCTCAAGCCATTGACTAGCTTGATCCCTTAGAGACAATTGGAATAGGCGTAATCGGGTTGTCTCTCTAGTTTCAACACCTAGGTCTATGGAATCTACAAAATTTAGGAAGTCCTTAAGATGTTGATTTGGATCTTCGGAACGAAGTCCATGGAATGCACATCCGCTTTGTATCAACCGGATGGTGTCGGATCGAAAGGGGGTCACATTGACTCCGGTGAGCTCAATGGTGTTTCGGTAGCCTTGGTGGCTAGGTCGGGAATACTCTTCTAAGGTTCGGAGCCTAAGGGGTTCTAGTGGTGGGTTTTGTTGTGGTGGGATGACGGGTTCAAAGATGTTCCCATTGTCCATGATGTTGGGTGGTGAAGAGTTACGAACAAAGACACAAAGAAAAAGATAGACTAAAGAAAACCTAAAAATAAAAATAAAATCTTACTAAAAGGGAATCTAGCAAGTAGACCTAATAAAAAGATATTCTAACCTAGACAATAACTATTCCCCGGCAACGGCGCCAAAAACTTGATACGTGGGATTGATCATTCAGCTAGGAATAGTGTCGCTAGGATTAGAAAACCTAAATACTAGTTCTAAAGGTGAGGGATGATTATTTTTGTATTTTTATATTTTTTAGAAAGCAAATAAAAATCTCGGGTTTAAAGGATTTGGGCGGAATTAGTTGCTAGTCAACTAACACAATACTAAAGATGCAATCAAAATAAAATACTAGAAATGAAAATAAACTAAATTATACCAAGGTTGTGAGCAATAAGTGGAGAAAATGTGTTTACTTAGATTTCACTACTCGCTAGACATCTTTTACACGTTAATTACTTGTTATAATTGCGTGGATGACGGATTGTATTCCTTAATACCATTCATGGGGTGGCGCACTTAACTCCCCAATCCTATGAGCTCTTATCTCCTCCTATGCCATGCCCAGCACAACCATATGGATTATAAATAGTGGCTCATGCATTAAATACAACCAATAAAAACCTAGTGCACATCAGTTCATGTTTCCTAAGACGTTCAAGCATGTTACCATTTGGAGATCTGCCAGTTTTCTTAAGACTAACATCGAATCATTCATCCAATACAGCTATAAACAAGTAATCAACACATAATTAACATCTAGGTTTCATTAGATCCAAGCAAACACAAGATAGATCTAGCCTAGCATGATGAAATTAAGACAAGAACAAGATATAGACAACCAACACATAGACATATTGATTGAATTAAAAGAATACTTATCTCAATTACACATGAAAGGTATCAAGGGCTTAGAACCCTTGAAAAACCTGTAAAATTCGCACCAAGTTCGTACTTAGGGTTTCTCCAAAACTTCTCTATTTTTTTATGTGTGAAAATTAGAAAAATATATATAGGAAATAGGGTCTGACGGCGTCAAGACAAATCTTGTGACGCCGTCACCTCGCCGCCAAAATATTTCTCGGACTGCCTTGATCTACTTTTGACGCCGTCATGTGTTAGCATTTTCCAGGCCGTCATGCATTTTACTCTTGACGCCTTACTTCGTGACGCCGTCAAATCTGTACTGGATCGTCATGGAAATTACTCTTGACGCCGTCAAGATTTTCTTCTTGACGCCGTCACCTACTGTTCCCAGCAAGGAAAATTAAGACTTTGGCGTTTTCTTCACTTTTATGCTCCAAAAACGTCTGAATTGCTTCCTTTTCCAGATTTCACTCCCAATGTACCTAAGATCACAAAAGGAACGATTTAGGGAAATATTTGATCAAATAAATTCAATTCCGGGCTTAAATGACCCCCTAAAAGTGGTTCATTTTTCGCCTCATCATTATTATTGCTACAAGGTTTCTTCGTCATCATCTCTACACAATCACAAACACCATAGCCCAATGCTATGTGATCAAGTGTAGCACGGTTACATCCTAACAGGAATCATAAGATCCATGGGGCTTATACAAAACACAAATACTAGGCGTTTTACACATGACCTACGCCTAGGTTTACACACACGTTTCTGTATTTTACATTGTGGAAGACTTAATAAAACCTATTCCCTGTATCTCTTTATATAATGGAGATACTAGGGTTACAAAATACTACAAAGGACTAAATTGTAATAACTTCTTTGTAAAGTGTTAATATAAATATCGCCTAAAAACGTTATTTATATTTTACGATCTTTGCTAAGTTTTGTTAACGACAAAGTGTAAACTTTAGTTTTTAGTAAAACATAATTTTAGTTTAAAGACTTGCATAATTAGACATTTGCTACATTTACATTTCATATAAAACACAACACATTTTATATTTCTTAAAATAGAAAACATTACATTTACATATTTCTTAATATAGTAAATGTTAACATCACATCATGCATTTTTGGTAAGTTTGTGTGTTTGACTTACTATAAGCTCTTACACATTTTTGGAAGCATTCTACTTTGATTCAATGTGTGTTTGACTAGAAATAAATTGATGTGACCTTGGTTGGTTTGGAAAGATTTATTGCAAAACCTACTGTCAGCTTGGCGGAACCTTGGAGGTACACGAATCCGCCAGAGCTGCTGAAGGTCTTGCTATGAATACCAAGCCACTTCTTAGATTTTAGTTTGATCACTTCTCATTACATTTCACACATACACATTCATATCATTCATCTAATCCTTTAACATTTCATTTTGTGTGAAGTTTCTTTTGTAGCAAAGAAGTTCACAAGTACATATAAAGTTACAAGTATTCAACACAACGTTGCAAGACTTGTTAGCTTAGCATCGTGTAGACTTTGTGTAGTTTACACTTCATTTGATTGTGTGTTTTTAGTTGTGATCAGTTAGCATTTTAGGCCTTTCCGCCGGTGAAAGGAGCTTGTTGACTAGTGAAAGAAACTCTCGAGTTGGATACTCGGGGCGTGGACGTAGGGCAAGGAAAAAGAGTCCTTGTAGCCAAACCACGATAAATACTCGTGTTATGGTATGATCGTTTCTTTCTTTATACTTGCATATTATATATTGTCTTTGAGTTTATATCTTTGATTAAACGGAAAGTTTCAAAAGATAATTAAACGAAAAACCGACAAAACTATTCAACCCCCTTCTAGTTTTCCACAATTGGCATCAAGAGCTACGTTACTCAAGCTTTTAAAATATATTTTGTTTTAAAACTTGAAACGATCCATGGATTTTGAAAATTACAAAGAAGGGAAATCTATGCAAAGACCACCACTTTTTGAAGCAAATGGTTTTATATATTGGAAAAACCGATTTGAAACTTACGTGAAATCTAAAGATATAGATTTATGATATATAATCATTGATGATGATAATATAGCTGCGAACAGTAAAGATGAAGATCAAAAGAAATTGATTGCTAAAAATAATAAAGCTAAAATGATGCTTTACAATGCTTTGCCTAAGAAAGAATATGAAAGAGTCTTTAAGTGTAAAACCGCCAAAGAAATTTGGCAATCTTTAATAGTCACTCATCAAGGAAACTCACAAGTTAAGGATAACAAAATTGATCTTCTTATTCAACAATATGAACAATTTGTTATTCCCGAATATGAGATTATTGATAGTGAATTTGCTAGGTTTAACACTATTGTTACTTCACTTAAAGCACTTGATGAATCTTTTTGTAGCAAGAATTTTGTTAGGAAATTCCTTAGAGCACTCCATCCGAAGTGGAGAGAAAAAGTGACGGCAATTGAAGAATCCAAGGATCTTTCAAGCATGTCACTTGACGAGCTAATTGGAAACCTCAAAGTTCATGAAATGGTAATGGAAAAAGATTCAGAGATTGTTAAAGGCAAGAAAGAAAAGGTTAAGTCCATTGCCTTGAAAGCTAGAGTCCAATCAAGTGATGATGAAGAATCTTGTTCGGATAGTGATGATGAAGAATATGCCATGGCCGTTAGAGACTTTAAGAAGTTCTTTCGTAGACGAGGGAAGTTTGTAAGGCACCCTAAAGATAACAAGAAAACCTTCTGAAAAGATTGTGACGATAAGAAAGGAAAGGTTGAAAGGAAATGCTTTAGGTGTTGAGACACAATTCATCTCATAGGAGAATGTCCAAAACCACCAAAAAGCAAGTCTCAACAAGCTTTTGTTAGTGGTGCTTGGAGTGACTATGAAGAAGATGACGATGAGCCGAAGAATGATGAAATTGCTCTCATGGGTCAACACTCAAATGAGGTACTCTCCGACTCATCTTACTCTTCTATTGATGATAACACCTTACAAAAAGAATATAACAAACTTTGTGAATTAAGCTTAAAAATCATAAACAAAAATAAATTTTTGAAAACTAAAATGGAGTTTTTAGAAAATGAAGTTTATGAGTTAAAAGAAAAAGCTAAGAGATTAGAAAAGAGTAAAGGTGTTGACACATCGTGCAAATCATGTGAATAGCTTAAACTCGAAATTGAGAAACTTAGAATTACTCAAGATGATCTAATAAAACAAACCACAAAGTTTAAGAAGTTCGATAAAAGTATTTCTTGTGCGGATGAAATTATGAAACTTCAAAAGTTACCATTTTATAAAACAGGACTAGGTTTCATGAAACTAGAAACTTCGAAGAGTCAAACGAAACAAGAAAAGAAAGCACAAGAAACTAACAAAACTGCTACAGCAGCCCGCAGAACAGATGGAACCCAAAATAGGGTTCCGTCCGTTGAACCCAAAGGTTCCGCCGGGTCTGCAGCTGCAGTGACAGCTTCCACGTTGGATCATTCAAAATTTGTTAAAGTCACATATAAAAATGAAACAAAACCTGCTATTAAAACTGGAGTAGGACTTATTAAAAACAAATTTAGAACTAGAACTACTCAACCGAGACCTAAGACTCCTATTCCCAAACGCCCCTTTCCAAAGAGTAACTACAACACACGACCAAACTACCAACATGTTTGGAACGAAAACACTCCTGGACATTACCAAACTCCAAAATACATGTCATGGAACCCTTATGTTCTATTTTCATACTTGGATCAAGTTAATGGTATGTTTAACCAAAATGGACCCATGAGAAATTGGGGACCAAATGTTTGAGTGTTTTTCATAAAATAGGTGTGTCTCAAAGTATGTTTGGAACCGGATGAATGGATTAAAGATAGCGGTTTTTCAAGGCACATGACGGGTAACAAAAGCCTCTTCTCAACTTATCACAAATCTGATGGAGGTAATGTTACTTTTGGTAGTAAAGCTAAGAGCAAAATCATCGAAAAAGGTACAATCTCTCATGACTCCTTTTTTTTAGATGATGTAGCTCATGTTGATAACTTAGGTTTTAATCTCCTTAGTATTAGTCAACTTTTTCGTAATAAGTATAACGTCCTTTTTAGTGAAAATGGAAGTAAAATACTTAAAGATGGAATAACCATTGCCAAAGGTGTTCTTAAGAACAACGTGTATGTCATGAAGATGGATCAAACATCTAGAGACAAACTGTGTCTTACTTCATTAGATGAATCTTCAACCTTATGGCATAGACGCTTAGGATACGCTAACATGAGACTTATACAAAACCTCTCCTCCAAAGACCTAGTTCGAAACCTACCTAAGTTGAAATATGACCAACACTTTTATGACGCTTGCAAAGTCGGTAAACAAGTCCATAGTAGCCATAAGGCTAAAAACTTGGTTTCTACATCTAGGTGTCTAGAACTTTTGCATATGGATTTATTTGGCCCATCCGCTATACAAAGTTATGGAGGTAACTTCTACACTTTGGTCATAGTAGATGATTACTCAAGATATACTTGGACAAAATTTTTGAAAAGTAAAAATGAAGCTTTTGATAAATTTGAGATTCTAAGTAAGAAAATTCAAAATCAAGTAGGGTCTAGTATTGTGTCTATTAGAACGGATCACGGTCGTGAATTTGATAATGAATTTCAGTTTGGAAACTTTTGTGATAAAAATGGTATTACTCATAAGTTTTCGGCTCCACGTACTCCTCAATCTAATGGTGTAGTAGAACGTAAAAACCGGACTTTGCAAGAGATGAGTAGAACAATGCTTAATGAACAAAACATTCCACAAAAGTTTTGGTGTAACGCCGTTGACACATCAACGTACATTTTAAATCGAGTCTTAATTAGACCATTTTTGAATAAAACTCCTTATGAACTATATAAGGTAAAAAGCCTACATTAGGATACTTTAGAGTGTTTGGGGGTAAATGCTTTATTCTTAACACCAAGGATTATCTCACCAAATTTGACCCAAAGTCTTATGAAGGTGTATTTCTTGGATATTCACAAAATAGTAAAGCTTACATTGTTTTAAACAAAGAAACCTTAAGAGTCGAGGAATCGTTGAACGTAACATTCGACGAGAGTCCACCTCCCTCTAAGACATCAACTTTGGTAGATGATGACTTAGTTGAAAGTCAAGCTATTGAAAATCAAGTAATCTTAGAAAATGACAAGGAAGATGAACCATTAAACAAAGAAATTGTTAATGTTAAACAATACAAAAGTCATCCATTAGATAATGTCATAGGAAAAATAAATGAGAGAACACTAAGATCTAAAGCCCAAAATAAAAGTAACGACTTTTGTTTCGTGTCAACCATTGAACCGAAAAACATTAACGAAGCCATAAATGATGAATCTTGGGTAATAGCCATGCAAGAAGAGTTAAACCAATTTGTTAGGAATGATGTGTGGACATTAGTTCCTCAACCAAGGAGTCAAACAATAATTGGAACAAAATGGGTTTTTCGTAATAAAATGGATGAAAATGGAATTGTGTCTAGAAACAAAGCTAGGCTAGTAGTACAAGGATATAATCAACAAGAAGGCATTGACTACGATGAAACTTTTACTCCGGTTGCTAGGCTCGAGTTAATTAGAATCTTACTTGCATATGCATGTGCACACAATTTTAAACTCTTTCAAATGGATGTTAAAAGTGCATTCTTAAACGGGCTTATAACTGAAGAAGTGTATGTTGCTCAACCACCGGGCTTCATCGATTTTGAAAAACCTAATCATGTTTACACACTTAAAAAGGCTCTTTACGGACTTAAGAAAGCTCCAAAAGCATGGTATGATCGACTTAAAACCTTCCTAGTTGACCATAGGTATACCATGGGCTTAGTCGATAATACTCTTTTCACTAAGAAGAAAGGTTCACATATTATCATAGTCCAAAACTATCTTGATGACATTATATTCGGATCAACTTGTCAAGAATTATGCGACGATTTCTCAAAAATCATGCATGACGAGTTTGAAATGAGTATGATGGGAGAACTCAACTTTTTCCTAGGACTCCAAATTAAACAACTAGAAGATGGTATATTCTTTAACCAATCCAAATACATTAAGGTCATGCTTAAGAAATTTGGTCTAGAAGATTCGAAACAAATCAAAATGCCCATGTCCACGGAAACAAAACTCACCAAGGATGAGGAAAGTGAATCCGTAGATAGCACTAAATATAGAGGTATGATTGGAAGTCTACTTTACCTAACGGCTAGTAGACCCGACATTATGTTTAGTGTTTGTCTATGTGCTCGTTTCCAAGAAGATCCTAAGACAACTCATCTTGAAGCCGTTAAAAGGATGTTTAGATATATTAAGGGCACTACACATTTAGGTTTATGGTATCCCAAAGGAACGGGAATAGACACCATAGTGTATGCCGACTCGGATCATGCCGGTGACTATGTTGATAGAAAAAGCACAAGTGGTACTTGTACTTTTGTTGGACATTGTCTCACCTCATGGTTCTCTAAGAAGCAAACGGCTCTCACTATCTCAACAACGGAAGCCGAATACGTTTCGGCCGGAAAGGCATGTCAACAAGCTCTTTGGATGAAGCAAGCTCTTATCGACTACGGAATTCAACTTAACGACATCACCATTCTTTGTGACAACAAAGGAGCCATTGATCTTAGCAAAAATCCAGTTCAACATGCTCGTACCAAACATATTGAAATCCGTCATCATTTCCTTCGTGATAACGTTCAAAAAGGAAACATCTCAATTGAGAAAATTTCTTCTGAAGACAACATAGCCGACATTCTCACAAAACCTCTTAAACGAGAACCATTTAACCTCCTTAGGCTAGGCTTAGGACTTATGGAACTTATCTTGTAGTTCTATACATTAGACAAAAATCACAAAAATCAAAACAAATCAATAAGTCTTTTTCTCAATAGAGTCGGCAGAACCCTTAGCCATAACGGACGAAACCCTCTTTTTGGTTCCGCCGTATCTGCCGACCTGCAGAACTTTTTCTTTGTTTATATTAAACCAAACACCCATTATCTCATACTACCACTTCCAAACTGCTACTATTCACTTTACCATTCATCCCCACCTACGAATATTTGGTCCTTCCTTCATTCACATTGCTCATCAATCATCATTGTAAATATTCTAAACATGATCACACTCCTGATCTGAGTCTAGGAATTCTATTTTTGCACAAAAACAAAAAATTGGGGTTATGCATTAACTTGAGAAACTCATGTATGAAATTAGGTGCTTAACAAAACTAATCATGTTTCCCATAGTTAGGAATTGCATTATTATAAGCTATTAACATGTTTACTAAAACACCCCATGTCAAATTCTTGCGAAAATTTCTCACAAATAGGACAAACATTTTTTCGTCTCACATTGTGAATACAAAATCAAAATGTTATGTTCAAAAGCATCACTTGTATAATGTCTCTTGAATGCTAAAGGAAATACATAACCAATATGTATTTTCGGGTACATTCAAACGAAGCTACATTGAACTAGGATCGCTTGGGTTATTTTTTGTTGTATAACAAAACTTGCATTCTAAACGTTTTCTGAGCATCAAAATGAGTCAAGATAACCGCACCTCCACATTGTTTTCATATAGGCACACACTAGAACATAGCCATTTACTTAGACTAAAATGTGAAATTTTGTTTTTCTAGGAATCATCATGCCTCCTCTAACCTATTACGACCACAAGGACACCATTAAGTACCTACCCAAACACCACAAAACCAAAGGTCTTACGGAAGCTCAAATCAACATTTTCAAAGCCTTAGAAAAACGATATGTCCATGAGCGTAGAACCATTGACCCATCCTTCCTAGAAGGTACAAACCTCCACATGGAACTTGCCATCATCAACTTTGAGTGTCTCCTAGAGATAAATGAGCCTATTTGTCCTAGGTTTATTTTAGAGTTCTATGCATCCGTCACCCTCTCCACAAATGAGTATGGTCGTATGTATATTAACTTCTTGGCTAGTGGTCATCAATACTCCTTCACTCTCGATGAATTTGCTCAAATCCTAGGTGTCCCAAACCGTGGTACTTGCATCTACTCCGACAAGCATTCCCTCTCAACTCTTAACACACTCATTGACTGCATCCATCCCTATGATACCCCTCTTAGGATGAACTTCGTGACCACCTTTTCATTAGGAGCACCAACACAGGAGAACCCGTACCGGAAATGAGGTCGACAAGGACCCATATGGTATGGAATTCAATGAACTCAAGCCCCAATTCAAGAAATGGGAAGAACTCCTTAGAGCCAATGTCATTAGCACCATAGGAAACCGGGATCATATCAATTTTTTGCTTTGCTACATGCTCTACTCTTTGTCCGTTAGGCAACCCTTTAACCTTGCCTACTACATGGCCAAGAGAATGGCCGACATTCCCGTGCAAGGCACAACGGCTGCCATATGGAATGCTCTTGACCCGTCTCTTTAGGTTCATTTCCCCCATTCCGGCAACCCCTAGAGGTCTTCGCCTAGACTACTCTCTCATTCCACACACTTTTGTCCCACTATGTGATAAGAGAGTCTACAAAGCCCAGGGAAAACGTCCTCATCCTCCTACCTCCTCATCATCATCCTCAATGAGTGAAGATGAGACTTTGCCCAACTCTAGGCTCCTACCTCTAGAATACCTTTCCCAACTTCCGGATATTCCAAATGAGTCGGCGGAGTTCAAGCAAACAAAGGGGATGTTCAAAAATCTCGGGAGATTCCTTGGAAAGCTCAAGAAGAAGATTGATCGTCAATGAGAGCGGGTGTGTAGGAGTGTTTGGCACAAGGTGCTATTTGAACTATTTGGTTGTTAAACAATGTGTTATATGAATTTATGTGTTTGTAGAGATATTTGGTAACATTTGGAACTTGTATGAACTAACAATGATGCAGGAAGACAACATTTGGCATGTTGTCAAATTTTCAAGTTTATGAAAATTTCACTAAGTATAGTGAAATTCGATAGCCCCCAGTCAAAGTCCTATGGTTAGAATGTTTACATGTCCAATTTTTGCTTTTCCTAACCAGAAATAGGATAGATTTTTGTTTTTAGGAATTTTCGAAGATTTTGAAAATTGTCTCGGCACTTTAAAATGCGGACTGCCTTGTTTTTCAGGCCTGGCGGAACAGGCGGCACCCTCAAACGGGTTCCGCCAGTGTAATTTTCTGGGCAACCCAGAATTGGCCCAACGGACCGGACGAAACCCAAATTTGGGTTCCGCCTGTGTTTCGCGAAGGTTCCGCCAGTTAACATGCAATTTTTTTTTCGACATTTCAACTTTCACTCAACAACAAATCATCCTTTTTAAGATAGAAACCCATTTCCCACTATTTGTTAAACACATTAGGGTCTTTCTCATCCACTAGAACTCATAGAAAACCATTTCCCGCCAAATCGTGTATATAATACACTACATTTCCTTCATGCAATGACACACCTAAATCAAAATCTAACTTAAGCAACATAACCTAAAGCAATTAACATGAAAACTAAGCTAACTTAAGCACTTAACTCGATCTATGAATAAATAATAATGATAAATAGAATAGTGTATGAGTCCATGTAGAAGCCCATAACAATTCTAATGGCCACATTTGCCTACTATAATTATTAGATATGACAAATGGATGTAAAACCACATTCCTTAACAGGTACTTGACAGAGGACATGTATATAGCACAACCAGATGATTTTGTAGATTCCAAGAATTCTAATAAGGTTTGTGATGACATACCTCCTTGTTGGGAACTTACTTTTATATTTATTCAAGTCTCGGTCATTACATTTTGTAATAGGTTGCTTTAGTATTATTATTCATTATGTTTAAGTTAATGGGCAACATGTAAAATCCCATAAGGATTACAAAGCCCACGTAATTTAATGAAAGGAAGGTACTAGGGAGTGTTGCCCTAGTTCCTCTCCTGTAAATACAAGGCTTATGTAACCTTGAACATTGTTGGTTATTTTGTTATCTTAATGAAACTCCTGCACTTTTACTTTTCATATATCATATAATCAACCAATCCTTATATCTATCTCATTCTTACTTGTGTAACATCAATATGGACACCTAACAAGTGGTATCATTCGCTAAATAGAGATTGAAGTGTTGGTTTTATTATTAACGTGGGTTTAAGGCTCATTTTGTTCATCTTTTTGCTTTTTTCTTTGTTTCTTTCACTCAAATCTTGAAGCTTGGACAAGTTTTAAGGTTGATATAGTGATTAGAGGCTTAGATTTTGCATAAAGTTTTGATCTTTTAATGTTTTTAGTACTTTTTCCTTTAGTTTATTGAGTTTTGTAGCTTCTTTGATATTAGAAAACTAGTTTTTGGTAGCAAAATTTTTCATATTTAGTGGTTTCTAAGTGTTGGTGAAGTTATTTGCTCAATAGAACCTTATTTCTAGGTGTTTTTCTTCTAAAAGTTGTGATTTTTACAAGTTTCTGGTCATCTTACGCGTAATTTTTACGTACTGTGCAAGTTTATAGTTGTCAACAGTACTTTTTGGTACTTTTACGCATAAGTTTTGGCAAAATACCCTTTTTCTACGCGTAAGATCACTTTCTACGCATAAGTTTTGGTTGAAAACCCCTTTTCTACGCAGAAAACCATTTCCTACGCTTAAGTTTAAGCATAAAAACCCTTTCCTACGCCAAACTTGAGAATCCTACGCCTAAGTTTCACTTTCTACGCAGAAGTTGGATCTTACGCATAAGATTATATCTTACGCGTAAGTTGCTGAAATCTTCTCTTAAGCTTCTTCAACGGTCTTCTCTTCGTGCAACGGTGACTCAGTACTTCCCTAGCTTGGACAAGTTAGTGGAATACTTCGACTAAGGATATCTTTCAAGCTTGGACAAGTTTGAAAGATTTGTTTGGTTCTTTAACCTTACGCAAAAATTCTTACACATAAGCTTAAACTTACGCGTAAAGGAGAATCTTACGCATAAACTTATTGTTTACGCATAAAATCACCCTTTACGCATAACATTTGAGTCTACACATAAGTTTAGTGTTACGCGTAAGTTTTCAACTTTGCCAAAGGATTGTGGTTTTTAACCAAAGGAACTTGCATTTTAATCTTCTACAAGATCCTACATTACACAAGTGTTCTAATATGTCTCAACCACCACGTTACTTCTTCTCTCATCCTCGGCAACCGCAATATCAGCAGTATCAGCCACAGCAATACCATCAGCAACAATCGTATCAACAACCATCACAATCACACTTTCAGCAACAACCGCATCATCCACAACAACAATATCTCATGATGCAACAACATCAAATCATTCCTCAACAACAACCATATCCAATGTCACAACAACCCATTTAGTATTCGTCCAAACAACCTCACTGGTTTGATCGCAGTGAATTCCAAATTCGTCGGTAGTCTTGGTCCGGATTGGCAAAAGTATGTGACATTTGTTCGTCAAACCAAAAATCTTCATGATGCACCATATGGTTTGTTGTATGATTTTCTGAAACACCATGAACCTGAAGTGGAGAAAGATCAAGCTCTTCGAGGAGGTTACTCACCACCACCAACACCAAATTCTTTGGCACTCGTAGCTCAATCTCACTATGCTCCACCTCCAATGTCAAATCATGCTTATGCTCAAGAACAGAATTACTTAAGCTACCCACAACCTACAACTCCAAATCAGATGATCCCATATGATTCTTCACCATAATCTAATCAACTTGTTCCTTCTGAAAACAGTGAGTCAATGTACTACTCAAATTCCAATGAAGATGAAAATGAAGACTTCAATATGTTGAATCAAGGACTTGCTCTAATTGCTCGTGCCTTCAGTAAATTCTCGAACAAGACAAACAACCGTCTTCGCTCTTCTTCAAACACTAGGAATCAAGCTGTCATTCATTGAGATACAGAATTGGAATTATGGAAGATCAGGTATAGGTAGTTATTCGGGTAATTCTGGAAATGAGCAGAGGTTTAACAACAATGGAGGGTTCAAAAACAACTCCGGTGCTACTCAGAAACTAGGAACTCAAACTTTGGGAATACAGTGTGGTGCTACAACTGTAATGAGAAAGGCCATATTGCAACAGCATGTCCAAAACTGAGAATTCGGGGCAGTAAGTTTCACAAGCAAGCATTACTTATGGCTCTCAAAGATGAAAAGGAAGGACATTTCTCTGAGAAGGAGAACAACTTCATGGCAAATGCGAACAACGATGATGACATGGAAGATCTGGAAGCTAATGCAGCTGTGATGCTTATGGACAACATGCAGGAACTTCATATGAATGATTCAGGCCCAGTGTATGACACTGATGGTTTGTCTCAGGAACATGATCTTAATGCTTACATAATACATGAAATAGCATCACCCTCTACTTCTGAATCAGATAAAGCACAAGTTGTTCCATCTGACTCATCTTTATCCTCTCAAGAAGATGAACAAATAAACACAGTTGTTATATTTGATGATGACACGGTTGTTTCATTTGATGATCCAATTGAGAACGATAAACATGATAATGTCGAACAAAATGAACCTTACTCTGATCCTGATCCTGACCTTACATTGTTGTCAAATCAACTGAATGCTCAAAAATTGCAAATCATGAAATGCAATGAGAAAAATCAAGCTTTAAAAGAAACTAATGCGTCCCTTACAAGATATATTGAATGCTATAAAAGACAACTTTCAAATCTGGAAAACAAAGTTAAACATGAAAAAAGTTTTGAAATGGCTTTTCAAGAATATTACAATAAAGAACAAGATCTTCAACATAAAATGCGAGATTTAATTGAGTCAAATGGAAAGTTGGTTTCAAAACTCGAAAATGAAAAGTGTGAACTTCAAAAACAAGTTGAACAACTTCAAAAAGAGCTTTCAAAAACACAAACAGAGTTGTCAATTTGCAAAAAGGATTTTTGTGAACATAAAGTGCGAAAAAGGAAAAGTGAAGATAAATTAATCAGTGATATTGTTGATTTTGAACGCCAACTAAAAGAATTTCATAATGTTGTTTACAAAACTGGGGGCTCTGTCACAACAATTCAGAAATTTACTTTGAAACCGAGACCCGATAAAGGTTTTGCACTTGGTAATTTCAAATCAATGTTTCCTCACAAAGCATTCAAAGCAAATCTTATGATTTACAGTATGGAACAAATGCTTGATAATACGATTGTGCGTACTATTGTTTATGATACTGAGGAAGAAGGAGAACTTGAAGAAGAGAGTCGATAAAAAATGAGTCAAGTTGAATATTGGAAACCATATGATTATTCAAAAGCTCCTCATATTTCTAAATCTTTTGTTCCTCAAAAAGAAATACCTGAGAAATCTTGGTATGTCACTGAGTCATATGTTTCATCTTCTAATGCGGCTCCTGTCCAAACTGTGGCACAAGTAAATGGTCCATTACCATCTTCAGGTGAAGTGACACCTTTACCAAAACGTTGTCGTGTTTTAATTTATTTCAAAACTTCTATGGACGACATCGAAATTTTCAGAAATACAAATTGATACTTTTCAATCTGCTTACGAGCGAGAAAAGAGAGATATTTTGCAAAAACAAATGTTGCCAATCGTTCAACACCTATGTCGCTGTGCTACATGTTGGGAACAGGAACTTCAAAAAGAAGTCAAATCAATGATAAACATTTTCAACTCAAATGAAAATGTGATTTTGGTTCAAAAGCAAAGAAACAATGTTTTAAAAAATAATGCTGATCGACTCTTTGAAAAAGTTCTCAATGCTGATATTTTGTCTGTCATTATGAATGCTCTTTATGAATCTGGTACTTCTATGCTTGTGGAAGATCATTGTGCTAATAATGATTTGCTGAACACCAAAATTGAGACATTAAAACAAGAAAATGATAAGATGAGAATAAATAATGATGATGTGAAAAAACAATTTTCAAAAGAAATTTGTCCACTCAAACAAAGGATTGAATGGTGTCAAGCTCAAAGTCTTGAACTGGAATTGCAGCTTCAAAGTCAAAATGTTTCAAAATCTTGTCAGATATGCAAAAACAATGAGTCCTTAAAAAATAAATGTCTTCAATATGAAAAGGAAATTGAAAAATTGCAAATTGACAATGCTGAATGGGAACAAAACCGGATTGATATTGCTCATTGCAATAGAAAACTTGGGTCTCAAATTCAGGATAACAATCACATCATCATTGACTTAAAATAGAAAATTAAGCTACTTGAGAAAGGAAAGTTTGTTGACACCACTGTGATAGCATCAGGATTGTGTCACATAGACAAAAGAGACAGGAATTATTCTGTTCAAAACACTAATGTTGACCTTTCCACTTCTACAGGGCTAGTCTCCACTAATAGCGTTAGCAGACCAAAGCGAAAAAGTAACAAGAAGAATAGGATCTTGCAACTGATGCATGGGGTTTGCACCAGGCTTTACCTCTCAAGGGATCTCGAGAAGCTTACAACCCCCACCAGGCAGTGTACCGGATCGTTGTAGTATAGTATAGTGACAAGTACCGGGGGATTGATGGTTCAGCTAGGAATAGTGTCGATAGGATTAGAAAACCTAATTACTAGTTCTAGGGATGATAGATGATTCTTTTTCTATTTTTATATTTTAAAGAAAGCAAGTAAAAATCTCGGGTTTTGAAGGATTTGGGCAGAATTAGTTGCTAGTCAACTAACCCAATCCTAAAGATGCAATCAAAATAAAATACTATAAATGAAAATAAAACTAAATTAAACTAAGGTTGTGAGCAATAAGTGGAGAAATTGTGTTTACTTAGATTTCACTACTCCCTAGATATCTTTTACACGTTAATTACTTGTTATAGTTGCGTGGATGACGGATTGTATTCCTTAATACCATTCATGGGGTGGCGTACTTAACTCCCCAATCCTATGAGTGCCTACTTCACTCCTATGTCGAGCCGGCTAAGAAGCTCCTAACATGGGATCATTAGAATTTACTCATGCATTAAATACAACCAATAAAACCTAGTACACATCGGTTCATGTTTCCTAAGACGTTCAAGCATGTTACCAATTGGAGATCTGCCAGTTTTCTTAAGCCTAACATTGAAATCAATCATCCAATACAACCATAAACAAGTAATCAACACATAATCAACATCTAGGTTTCATTAGATCTAAGCAAACACAAGATAAATCTAGCCTAGCATGGTGGAATCAAGACAAGCACAAGATATAGACAACCAACACATAGACATATTGATTGAATTAAAAGAACACTTATCTCAATTACACATGTAAGGGTTCAAGGGCTGAAAACGCTTGAAAAACCTGTAAAATTCGTAATAAGTTCGGCCTTAGGGTTTCTCCAAACTTGTTCCTCCTAATGAATGAAAATTAGAAAACTATATATAAAAAATTGAGTCTGAAGGCGTCATGAACAAACTTGTGATGCCGTCATCTCGCAGCCAAAAGAATTCTCGGACTGCCTTGATCTACATCTGACGCCGTCATGTATTAAATTTTTCCAGGCCGTCACACATTTAACTCTTGACGCTCTTCCTTGAGACACCTTCATTTCTGTACTGGGTCGTCATGAACTTTACTCTTGACGCCGTCAAATCCTTACTCTTGACGCCGTCACATACTGTTCCCAGCTTGGAAAATTAAGTCTTTGGCGTTTTCTTCACTTTTATGCTCCAAAAACGTCCAAATTGCTTCCTTTTCTAGATTTCACTCCCAAAGTACCTAAAATCACAAAAGAAACGATTTAGGGCAATATTTGATCAAATAAATTCAATTCCGGGCTTAAATGACCCCCCTAAAAGTGGTTCATTTTTCGCATCATCATATACCCTTACACTTGAGATTTGCTTGTCCTCAAGCAAATGCGCTTTTATTCTACTCAAAATACAAGTTAGGGGTCATTTAACACTAATATAAAAGTAATTACAACAAATAATTGTTCCACTAAAGACCAATAGACAAGCACGGAGGTCATATACTAGCACCTCACAAATAGTGTTTAGATACTCACATCTCTTGGGTGTAATAAAGTGTAAATTACAATATGAAAACGGAAGATATCTCTCACTACCTGTCATAGCAAAATAGATTACCATAGGCTTGGGAAAGGATCAAACCTCCACCACATGGCGTAAGCACCTAGGATAAACTATCAAAGAGGTCTTTTAAAGGGTTGTAACGTTAGGTGTAGGGATATGAAATACACGGTTTTGTTGGATATAGGCAGTCTTTACTGGTGGCGAGTTAACAATCTTTGTTAATTACATGTACAATAAGGTGTTGCTAAGCCAAGACTAGACTCGACTTAAGCTAATAAATGAAAAATAACAAAAACATAAAATAAACATAAGATGAAAAGGGATGGTAGTACGTATGTTTTTTTTTTTCTTTTCTATTTTTTTTTCTTGATTTTTTCGATTTTTTTTTTTTTTTTTTTTTTTTTTTTTTTTTTTTTTTTTTTTTTGCATACGCTCTTACCCTACCATCCAAAATAATACATCATAGGGAATGTAAATTCCCCTTACACTTGAATTTTTACATACTTTACAATAAACTAATCTAATGACTCGAATTAAGAAAATCAAAACACTTAGAGTACTTTTAAGATTAACGTACATACGGGGGTAATAAATGATGTTCTTCCCCATTACTCCATAAAATAAGTATTTTACCCATGAGTCCCAATCGTCCCAAAACAATATGTACAAGGATATGACTCGACTTAGCAACCATGTAATCAATTAGAAAGTTAACTTAGAATTTAACAAATAACAATAATGCACTAAAAATGAGCACATACACGGAAGGCTAAGGCGATTTGGTTGTACATTTCTTCCTTTAAGTAAGATGCTTAAAGTTAGAAACGAAAAGATAGGCTCGGAGGGGTGTACTAGGGGTTTCGTGTACTAAAAATGAGTACAACGCTAGGGGTGTGGGAAAAATTAGTTGACTTAACTAGTCAAGTAATATGACTTAAATGGTCAAGTAATTATGATACGGGTTTAACACAAGGGTGATCCTAATGCCTCTTATCATGTAGTAAATCCTACTACACGAGTGTAGTCTCACTAGCGGTCTCGGGATGCATCACTAACGCAAGTTCTAGAATCTAAATGCTACCGGTACACTCATAAGCACTAATAGTAAATGCTTTTCCTATCTAATCTAAAGGCGAACCTCACATATTTGGGTGGAAAATTTTTCTGAAAGTACAGTTGTGTGCTAGTCATACAATTTCCTATCTATGAGACGCTTCGCTCGGTATGGATAATAAGGTGGCCAGGTTAGATCTTCCTCCAAGAAAATGAACAATCAAAGCTTCCCTTCCAGAAAAATAAATCATCTTCTTGTCATACATAACCTGTAAATCCTGAGAAAACAAACAAAGCAACCTCGCATAAAATCGGCGGCAATCTATATAAGTTACTAAATCCTAGAAAACAAAATAAGATATAATGCTTGTGGAATGACGTTTGCAGATTTCCTGGAGATTATAAAACTTAATAATTCAACAAAAACTTTAAGACTCCGTTAGAAAAACAAAACCGGTAAAATTTCCAGATTTTTACACGTGACGCCGTCAAGAGTAAACTCGTGACGCCTTCAGAAGTGACCTGCAAAAATCCTTATGTTAAGTTTCCGGAAAATTTCTGGAAAAACTTGGTCCTACTTCCTGGAAAATCCTGCAAAACTTCATTATGACTCAATACAAGCATTTGACTCTAACAAATACGAATATACATGTTCATTTAATATTGTGGAGAGTCATGATCGGTTTGTTTCTTAAAAACATATTTGGAGTTTCCCCTTACACTTATCTTTTGCAAAAATACCTTTAGGTGGAGTTAAGACTAGGCCAAAACAACAAAGTAAAGTATTTCCACTATTTAGTTTAGAAACATGATCTACCAACAATAAACCTTCTTAACCACTCAAGTTCTCTTAAAAGAGCTTCTTTCATTCTCACGGGGAACCAGTGTAATCTATCGACTTATCTCTTAGAGATGGTTGATATTGAAGCAGGAGACCCCTCCCTAGTCTCCGCATAGGAAACCTAAGTGTGCACTTATCGAGTCTAGACCATGAGATACATCAAAGATCTCTTAGGAACACTTAGTATTTCTACAACTGGTGTTCTACATCAATGGACACCAACTGTAAATGATCGAGTCCTTCGTAGATCTTAGTAATCTGCCAAGAACGTTTTTGAGAGAATTTACTAATGTACTTCTCAATGATTGAACGGAAATTCCTGCCAGGGTCAACATCAAACAGCCCTAACAGTAGGTCACTTCGGTAACCCCTCACGGGTTACGCTTAGTGTTCGCGGTGGTTCCATAGCGGTCTACAGTCGTGGAGTGATCCACAGCGACTTACCCAGTCATTGAACTACTAAGTAGGTCTTGTAAGCTCCCTCGGTAGTATCTGACATGGGAATAACCTTGATAAGGGTTAGAAGGAGTCTTCACAATATGCTGTTGACGATCTCTAATTCCTTATCTGTAAGTACCGGTTGATTATTGCTAACTATTTACCTGCAGGTACATATCACCTCCATGATGGTAGATTCCAGCATGCTCATGCATACATCTTGAAGTCAATGAAAGCTCCCCCGAAGATCTAAGCACCACAAAGTTCAAAGAAAGATTCTACGCCAAAAAGAAAAATCTACAAAGTATAAAGACCAAAGATCAATGTGAATGTAAAGGAACTTCGTGCACTTGAAAGACAAAGTCCAAAGATGTATGAGCATGTTGGAATAGCGGACAACCACCAAAGACGATGAAGTGACGAAAGGCAGATGACTACACAATCACAACATTATCACCAAAGAACAAAGACTATGAGCAAAGAACATTCAGCTTACTACATTTTTTTTGAAGACGTCAGAATTTATACAAGTCAAAAGTAAAAGACAAAGATGAAGACGTCCAACAACCGTGATGACCGACACTTAGGGGGAGATTGTTGGGAACTTACTTTTATATTTATTCAAGTCTCGGGCATTACATTTTGTAATAGGTTACTTTAGTATTATTATTCATTATGTTTAAGTTAATGGGCAACTTGTAAAATCCCACAAGGCTTACAAAGCCCACGTTTAATGAAAGGAAGGTACTAGGGAGTGTTGCCCTAGTTCCTCTCCTATAAATACAAGGCTTATGTAACCTTGAACATTGTTGGTTATTTTGTTATCTTAATGAAATTCTTGCACTTTTACTTTTCATATATCATATAATCAACCAATCCTTATATCTATCTCATTCTTACTTGTGTAACATCAATATGGACACCTAACACTCCTAGTAGTTCAAGGACATATCTTCAAACCCAATTTTGAAATTACACTCCGAATGACTTCACAAACCCCTTAGAATCTCTTTTGGGCGTAAATTCATTCACAAAAATGATTACAAATAGGGAATTCGCCAGTCGAAAGTTAACACCCTTTGGTGTGTACCCTTCGAAGATATTATTATAGATGGTCTTTCATGGCTAAATCAAACCATGTTTGTAGGACCTTAAAACTATCAACTTTATCACAAATATAGCACTAGATGAAGTAAAGATGGTGACTTGCAATATGTATGAGTGGCGTTAATATGTATAAAGAGAGTATAAGATGAAGAGAACTTTTATTAATAAAACACACACAATACACACACCTCAAATGAGCCTTTGAGGTGTTTAATTAGTTAGTCACATGAGATGCCCTAAAGGCTTTCAATGGGCTTGGGCTTGGGCTTGGACTTAGACTTGGTTACATGACTAGATAATAAGGCTTATATAACATTGCACATAACATATTAGCTTGCCAAGTCCAAATCCCAACTAACTTAAACTATTACATACGACACAACATTCTAATAATGAGAATGACTATCACTTTATAATATAATTTTTAATGCTAACAATCTCCCCCTAAGGGGTGGTCATTCGAATGATGCTCCACGTGATTAGGTCTTCTTTGTTCTTTGTTATTGACCATTGTGTGTCGTAGTAGAATAGTCATTAGTCTTTGTTCCTTCATGCTTTGTGATCTTTGATGATTCACTTTTCATCATTCTTTGTTCTTTTGTGATGTGGAGCAATCTGCCTTTCGTCACTTCTGTGTCTGTGGTGGTTGTTCGCCATTCCAACATGCTCATACATCTTTGGACTTTAATATTCATATGCTAGTAGTTCCCTTTCTTTCACTTAGATCTTTAGTCTTTAAACTTTGTAGATTCTTCTTTTTGGTGTAGAATCTTTCTTTGAACTTTGTGTTGTATAGATCTTTGAGGGAGCTTTCTTTAACTTCTAGATGTATGTATGAGCATGCGGAATTTGTCGCCATGGAGGTGATGTGTAGCTGCATGAAAATAGTTAGCAATAAATCAACCGGTAATTACAGGTTCGAATTAGAGATCGTCAACAGCATAGTATGAAGACTCCTTCTAACCCTTACCAAGGCCGTTCCCATGTCAGATACTCCCGAGGGAGCTTACAAGACCTACTTAGTAGCTCAATGACTGGGTGAGTCACTGGGGATCACTCCACGACTGTAGACCATTTGAAACCACCATGAACACTAAGCGTAACCCATATGGAATTACCGAAGTGACCTGCTATCAGGGCTGTTTGATGTTGACCCTGGCAGGAATTTCCATTCAATCATTGAGAAATACATAAGTAAATTCTCTCATAAACGTTCTGGCAGATTGCTAAGATCTGCGTAGGACTCTAAAGTTTACAACTAGCGTCCTTAATGATGAACAACTAGTGTAGAAATATCATGTGTTCCTATGAGATCTTTTGATGAATCTCGGGGCTCTAGACTCGATAAGTGCACATTTGGTTTCCTATGCGGAGATTAGGGAGAGGTCTCCTGCTTCAATATCAACCATCTCTAAGAGACAGGTCGATAGATTACACCGGTTCCCCGTGAGAATGAAACAAGTTCTTTTAAGAGAACTTGAGTGGCTAGAAGGTTAAGTGCAGTGCGTCACTGGGTCCATGACTTCTTTATCTTCAATACCAGTGTCACCTTAGTAACGAACAATAGCATACGAATTGAACCCGGTGTCTGCCCTAAGGTTGAACATTTGGAGGGCTATTTCTTTTCACCCTTTTTCATAACTTTTCTTTTTAATTCTTCAACCCCTTCTTTCTCCTTTCTCATTTTCTCCTTTTTTCAATCATACCTAAGGACTTCTAATTCTAACCTATTGGATTTGTCCTTGGGTAGATCCCTCCGGCTCTGGCAGATCATAGGACGGTTTTTCCTAACCTTAGTCACCTTATAACTCCATGACTATCCTATAATTGCCATGAAACCATTGATGAAAAATCTCTCAAAGTGTTTATGATAATAAAACACATTGTTGAAACTTCGAGAGTTTTGCATTTCTTTTGAAGGACTCCCCTTCACATGTGCTCATGAATTTTTAAGAAATTTGTACATGCGTGAGAAGTTTGCACTTTTTGAATTGATCCACTTTCAGTGAACATGACCGATTCGAGACACGCTTACATCACTAGTTGTACTAGCTTGAAATTATTACCCGTCCTGGCCAAGTCCAAAGAAAGTCTCTCGATACGGTACATTCTATTCAGATAAGTCCTATTCGAGACACGCTTACATCACTAGTTAGACTAGCTTGAAATTATTACCCGTCCAGGACAAGTCTTTTCGATTACTGACATTTTAAGCTTCGTCAATTCATTGGTACTTACTGAGTCGAGCTCTTCTGAGATTCAGTCACAAACTTTAAACATCTTTGATCATATTTTAATCATGTATTCTCCCCCTCAAAAATAGCATATCGTGATATTTTTTATATCAACTGATTAAGAAAAAGCTTTTGGAGAGAAAGACAGATTTGTTTTTGCATGAATTCGGAACAACTTTTGTTTATGTACCCCCCCCCCCCCCCTTAATTATATCTTATTTTAAAGTGAATTAAGAGTTTTAAGGGAGTTATCTTGAGCACTCATTTGAAAGATTTTGAGAAATCTTTTGAACAATCTTGAAAACGTGCTCAAGAATTGTATTTTAAAAAACGAGTTTATGTTTGAAATCCTTTTCGTTTGTTTATACTCGAACTTTTGAAAATGATTTCATCTTTGAACGTACGAGTCCTTGATTTGAAAATAATCAGAAGTCATCATTTTAGTCCGGCTTTCGTACTGAAGTATACGAAAGCCATAGTGAAGAAACATTTGAGAAACGACATGTTTTAGAAAAACATTTTAAAGAACTCCCGTTCAAGCATCTGTACATGTCCGTATCATTGTTGAATGACATTTCTAGAGACGTACAGAATATTGATTTATACGAGAGACATGTCGTGAGAAGAATATTTTTGTATTTTTTGATTTTATATTGTTTTTGTATTTTTTGAAATTTTATATTTTTGTATTTTGTTTTTGTTGGTTTTTCAAATTTTGTATTTTGTTTGTTTTTTTAAAAAAAATATTTACAGCAAAGCGATTTTGAAAACATTTTTCAATAAGATTCGAGAAGACGTTCTAGCTCCTCAGGAGTTAGGCTTCGCATGCCAATTCGTCGAACTAAATAGTCAAACCGTTCTTTTGGAAGGGCTTTAGTAAATAGATTGGCGAGTTGGTAATCAGTCTTAACGAAAAATAATTCAACAGTACCCTCTTCTACGTGTTCTTTGATGAAATGGTAGCGGACTTTGATATGCTTTGTCTTAGAGTGATGTACGGGATTGCACGAGATGGCTATGGCACTTTTTGAGTCACAATACATAGGTATTCTGTCAAAAGTAAAGCCATAATCTGTGAGCTATGTCCGCATCCAAAGAACTTGAGCACAACACGCAGATAGAGACACATACTCGGCTTCGGCAGTTGATAGTGCAGTACAATCCTGTTTCTTTGACGACCAGCTTACTAGCTTTTCACCCAAAAATGGTGCTCCACCTGATGTACTCTTTGCTGTAACTTGATCACCAGCATGGTCTGCATCTGAAAATGCTGTTAGATTAAACCCCGAATCCTTCAGATACCAAAGTCCCATGTTAATGGTGCTTCGTAGGTACCGAAAGATCCTTTTAACCTCTTTGAGTTGAAGTTCGGTAGGCTTTGCCTGAAACCGTGCTCATAAACAAACAACAAATTGAATATCGGGTCGACTAGCAGTCAGGTACATGAGAGAACAGATCATGCTCTGATATTTTTTCGGATCGATTGGTTTCCCAAACAAATCAACACCTATTTTTGGTGAAGTGACCATTGGTGTACCAACAAAATCACAATTTTCCATTCCATGTTTTTTCAAAATCTATATAGTATATTTAGCTTGATTGATAAAAATACCACGAGGGGATTGATGTATTTGTAAACCAAGAAATAATTTTAGTTCCCCCATCATGGACATTTCAAATTTACTTTTCATGAGATTTTCAAAATGTTTAGGATTGGTTGAGCCAAAAATAATGTCGTCCACATAAATTAAAACGATCAAAATGTCATTTTTGAATTTTTTGATAAACAAGGTGTCATCAACCGTTCCTTTTGTGAAATTGTTTTTAAGCAAGAAAGATGATAGTTCGTCATACCACACTCTTGGAGCTTGTTTTAAACCATAAATTGCTTTCTTAAGCTTGTAGACGTAGTCTGGATGATCTTTGTCGATGAATCCCTCTGGCTGACTCACATATACTTCTTCTTTTAGAGTTCCATTTAAGAAAGCAGTCTTAATGTCCATCTGATAGACTATGATGTTTTTGTGAGCTGCATAGGCTAAGAAAATCCAGACTGCTTCAAGTCTAGCTATAGGCGCGAATGATTCCTCGAAATCTATCCCTTCTTCTTGTGGATATCCTTTAGCCACGAGACGAGCTTTGTTGCGAATAACAGTCATTTCCTCATCCAGTTTGTTCTTCCACAACCACTTGAGATCAGGAACACATATATCAAGTGGTCATTCAACAAGTTCCCAACTGTCATGTAAATCGTATTGAAGAATTTCCTCCTGCATTGCTTCAATCCATGGGTATTCTGCCATTGCTTCCCGAATGTTCTTTGGTTCTTTGAGGCTGATTGAGCAAATGTAAATGCACAATTCGAGATCAGTGCCAAGTTGTCTCCTTGTCTGAACTGGCTTTGAAGGTTCACCAATAACTTGTTCTATTGGATGGTCTTTTGTCCATTGAAACGTAGAAGGGTACCTTGGGTTTAACGTATGTGTGTTAGACGGTTCTTGTAACCTTGAAGAAGATTCAGCAGAGTCTGTTGCAAACGGGTTTTCAAATACTTCTTCTTCTTCTTCTAACGCAACATCGTTTGAATTCTTTGTTGGTTCTTCTTAAAAATTTGTGTTTTGAATTTGCTCATCAACTCTTGGTGGATCAGTTTCAATAATTGGAGTTGCTGGAGTAGATGTTGATGATGCTGAGGGAGTTGGTGCTTCAGCTTCGACTATTGTAGATGCATCTTGTGGTGGTGGTGGTTGATGGTTTTGAGCGGGTGCAGCGTAATGTCGATGAGATGCATTTGTCGAAGTTCCACCATAGTATTCATCAAACATTAACTCGAAGAAATTTTCCAGTTCTTGTTCTGAAGGTTTTTCAGTGTTTGTTGACTGAGCTCCTTGAGGCACGAGTCCTAAACTGATGTGTCCAGAAGTCTGACTGTTTAGTGCGGGTCCTAATCTGGTTTGATTAGAAGCCATCGGATTAAGCGCGGGTTCTAGAGCGAGTCTCTCAGAAGCCATCTGTGAAATCTCGTCAAACTTCACATTCATCGTCTCCATTATCCTTTTTGTTCTTCTATTATACACCCTGAATGCCCTCGAGTTTTCTGAATATCCAATGAAGATTCCAATGTCACCCTTAGCTTTTAACTTCCCTAGATCTTCTCTGTCGTTCGTCGGATAGCACAAAGCGCCAAACACGTGAAGGTAAGAGATGTCAGGTTTCCGGTTGTTCACTAGCTCATATGGGGTTTTATTGAATCTCGAATGGACTAGGGATCGGTTTTGAGTAAAACAAGCAGTGGCTACATCATCAGCCCATAAGAATAGTGGTGCACTAGAAAAAATCAGCATTGTGCGAGCAGCTTCCACAAGAGTTCTATTTCTTCTTTCAACTACCCAAGTATATCTTGAATAATTATCAACAATAACAAGAATATACTTCTTCCCATTAATGCTTTCAACTCTCATTGGGCCACATAAGTCCATGTGCAACATATGTAACCTTGCTTCCGAACTAGGTACGGTTTTTGGTTTATAGGATGCTCTTTTACTTTTTCATTGTTCGCATGATGGACATACGTGTTCCTTGGTGTATTTGAACTTAGGAAGTCCGGTGACGATGTTGTCTTTGGCTAACTTGTTGATCGTGTCGAAATTGAGATGGGATAATCTTCTATGCCACAACCAGGACTTAGTTTTGGTTGCCCTTATCATAAGACAAATTGGTGATGTAGAAGCCATTTGGTTGATGTCGATAGCATACAAATTTGTACCACGATTACCAGTTAAGAGATCATCACCAAAAAAATTTCTTATAAAAACCGTGTTTCTCCTGAATAAAACTTCTAAATCTGCATCACAAAACTGCCCAACTGAAAACAAATTGTGTCCCAACCCTTCGATGTAGTAAACCCGAGTGATTAAAAAAATCCCAAACAGAAGATCTCCATAATCCAGAATAGCTGCTACATGATCATTTCCAAAGCATATCGTTCCCATGAATTTCCAGACGAAATTGATCAGCAGCTTTAAATTCCTGGTCATGTACTTGGAGCAACCCGAGTCGACGATCCAAAGACATATTTCGATAACCTGTCAAGAATAGAAGAGTTTGTATTTGGAAACCGTTTTGAATTTGGTTCCATGGGGTTAGGAGTAAAATCTAAATCACACTCATAGACAGTTGCTACATGTTTAGCTTGAGCTATTTCTAATTTGCCGTTCTGAAGAGTGAACTCTCTACCCGTTGGAATCCACATACAAAACTTAAGGTAGTTCCTAGGCATTCGACTAATAGTGGTAGTCCTAAAGCGTGCAACTAATCTTTATATAGATCTTGATCTAGCACTAGTTCCCTTTGGAACATACTTCTGTTTAGGCGTAACATTCACATTCTTAGAAACACATTCATCATGAACATCATTAATTAAACATTTCTTGCATATTAAACAAACAGAGTCATTACATGCATTAGAACCAGTACTTTCGACATTACATTCAGATGAATCATGTTTCTTATTACAAAGCGATAAATTCCTAGGGTGTTCTTCTACTTCTTCAACTTTATTCTTGCTACTACTCGTAGAGGCAGATGAGACTCTATTGTTCCTTGTATTGCTCCTAGGCTTTAGTCTGCTGCTCCTAGAGGTGCTTTCTAATCCTGTAGAAGGTAAGGCACACACGTTAGGATTTATATTGTTGTCCTTTTTAGCATCACTAGACTCTTTAGAATTATCCTTTTTGCACGCATTTGTCTTAGAAGTGGAGGCAGACGCATTAGTGGGACTAATCCTAAAAACGGCAGGTGCTATCACTTTTGGTGTTTTGACAACCGCTTTTCCTTTATCAACAATTTTTTCATTTTCACTTTTCTTAGGCAAGGGTGTTGGAGTGACTGGTCTTGTCAAATCCTTTTTCTCATCGACTTTTGGAGCAAACCGTGAAATTGACATTTTTGGTTTTTGAACCGTGTTTGAAACATTTGGTTTCTCCGAAGTCAATGGTTTTGCAAACTTAGTTTCCGCCCCCTTTCCTTTTTGACTTTCAAGTTGAGCTCTCAAAAGATCATTTTGCTCTTTCATGTTCTTGAAGGCACGCTCATACGACAATTTCTCATACTTGCATTCTTCGCTTTTTCGATCAAGTTGTTTGAAGAATGACACATTTTCATTTTCAAGTTTAATAAGAGCATTTTCATATTTTGAAACAATTGCGGAGGTCTCAGCTCTCAGTCTTTTGTCGTCTTGCACAGAATACGTTTGTAAAATGATGGACATAATATCAGTAGTCATGACAGCTTCGAAGAGAGAATCATTTAACCTTTCCAAAACATTCATGTTTTCACGAGTTTCATTAGCTTCGTTTACCAGGGATTTGTGGTCCTTGACAAAGTCGGTCGTTCCTTTTAAGAAAGCATTTTCAAAGTGGATTACCCTCGCACTGATGTTATACAGTGGGATAGTAATTTCGTTTTCAAACACCTTTTTCTGTTCGATATAAAAACTAGAATGCCAGTTGTTAATATTGATAGTAGTTTTAGATTCAACAATATTTTGAAGTTCTAGAATTCTCTTTTTAACATCATCGAGAATGTCTCTAGCTTCACTTGTATTAAAAGTGTTGTTAGAAGACATTTGTTCTATTTTTGAAAGAGATTTGGAAACAACCGTCTTTTTAGAAAAGGATTTCGCGAATGGTCGTTTTATGGAAAACACAGATGGTTCTGTTTGTGAAATAAAAGTAATTCCCGAAATTTTGTTCAATTTATTGTAATCAATGGGTTTCAAATCCTTTTGTTTCATTTTATTTATGCTCTCTTCGACATGTTCTATCGTTTGCACAGAATCCTGAACGACGGGAGGATCATGTTTGGTGTAAATCACATTACCATTATACAGAACATTCTGTTCTTCCTGAGCTTTCTTGAGATTACAAGGGGTGTTGTTTCCAAGAGCCATTTTATGTTTCGTATGGTAAATCGGATTAGTTTGATTTGAAATCATTTTCATTGTTTGACTTGACTGACCCGACTTAACCACTAATTCTTCTAAATGTGAAATCATGTGTTCTTACTCTACGATTTCTTCCAAAAGTTTGTCTTCTTTCTTTGCAAAGTCCTTTTTCAACTCATCCCTTTCTTTTTCAAGATTGGTATAAGCTGTTTTTTATTTAGAAAGTTGGTTTTGTAAATCAGAAATTTCCGGATTTAAAGATTTTATCTTTTTGAAAGAATTAACATCAAGTGTATCAAACTTGAGTTGCAATTGTTTTTCCCTTGAAACGGAATTTTGATAACCAGTTTCAAATTCAGACACTCTTTTGTTATGAAATTCAAAAGCTTTAACGTTTTCCTTGTAACTCTCAAGCTCAGCAGTCAGTTTAACATTCGCGGCCTTAACATCGCGATTGATCTTTTTCACATTCTCAATTTCAATACGACAATTATTCAATAATGATTCAAACAAAGCACGTGTTTCCTTATAATTCTCAGCATGCTGTGAAACGAAGCCTCCATTATGATTCACATCTGGAGTTGCTGAAGGAGTATTGCTACTACTTGGCGTGTCCAGATATTTATCATAATTGGGTGCTAGCTTCTCAGAATATTGTTCTTCATGAGGAGACATATCAAATATATCATTATTGTGACATGTGTTGAAGTTGGATACCTCAGATGGTGCATTGGTGTTTTAAATAGGAAGTGTGTCAGAATCCGTGTCATACTTAGCTTCCTGAAGATTCGCCATGAATATGCAGTTCGCATCGATATCCTCTCTGTCTTCCATGTCATCCATAAGAGCCATAAAATCATTCTCCTCTGCGTTCAACTAAAACCCTGCCTCATTCTTTTGTGCCAACAGCAATGCTTTTTGCAAATATGTTGTGTCTTTTTTGTTCGACTTTGTAGGACAGTTCCTTGCCATATGACCTACACCCTGACAGTTGAAACACTTTACCAGATTACCCTGATTTACATTTCCCAGATTCCCAACAACTGGAGCTGCAACATTCCTATTCTGATTACCCATTGCCTAATTACCAACATTCTGACCCCTCTGATTTCCAACAAACTGACCCATCTGATTCTCTGCATACTGGCCATACTGATTCTCTGCATACTGACCTGCATTCTGCATATTCTGATTACCCATATTAAATCCAGTAGCATATCCTTGCTGATTCCCATAAACTCCAACCATTTGGCCTCCGTTGCCCATATTGAAACTCGGCTGAGCAATCTGCTTGTTGCGAGTATTCGATGAAATCCTTTGGTTGTTGTTAGTTGGTGTAGAATAACGTCCTTGGAATGCCTTTGACAGAAAAGCAAACGCTTGGGTCAATGCTGCAGTAGCTTCATCATGTTTAGTAAATTCTGGTTCTTGGAATTGTGGGTATTGCTGTTGTGGAATAACATGTTGTTGTTGCTGTGGGTAGAACTGTTGTTGGTAGACCAGTGTTGGTTGTTGAATGTATGATGTTTGCATGTAGTTGTGAGTGGAAGATGATGATGGTGGTTGTGTGTTCACTGGTAGCGGTGTTGGTTTAGTAGCAATTAATGCAAGAGGATCATGATTCTTTGCCAATCTTTCTTTCCTTACTTCATTAGCCTCAGCTTGGTTTTGCTTCAAAAAGTCATAGAGTTGATCATAATTCACCTTATGTAAATCCTTTGTTTGATTGACAATTGTAACATAACGACCCCATTCTTCTGGAAGGTTATTGAGGAATTTGACGTTTGTTGCAATTGTTCGTGGTGTCAACTTGTTTCTGATTAACTCATTTATTAAAGTGCAGAACCTTGTGTAGTAGGATTCAATCTGTTCACCTTTAGTGGATGTGAAATTCTCCCATTCAGTAAGAAGTTTGTTCTCAACGTCTTGTTGTCCAATCTCTGTTCCGTGACATATCCTTCTAACACGTTCCCACATAGCATAAGCAGTTTCACAGCTGTCGACCGCAGCAAAGATCTCCTGTGGTAATCCAAGTTGGATTAAATGCATTTCCATATCATCAGCGGCGATCTGCTTCTTGTCTTCCTCTGTGTAATCTGCTTATGTTTGTTCACGCATGAATGGTTGAGTAGGAGGTGTTGTATTTGGATTACCTTCAATTTGAACTTGTCTTGGCTTCAATGGACCTTTTTCAATGGATTTGATCATTATGTTACCGTCAGTCTTTGTTTTGATGTAACGAAGCATGCGGATTGTCAATGGGAGATATCCACCTTTTTCAAGCATTGGAGGTCGGTTTTCCGCACCGGCTGCATGAATGTCTTGCTGAGTTGCCATTGATGAAGTGTAGATTGATAAAGTTGATTCCTGGATCGATTCAACGAAGTAGGAGTTGTGTTTAGTGTAAGTTGATGCAAGTTTTTATGATGAAAAATTTGATCTAAAACCTTAAAACCTCAATAACTTCAACATGTCCTTCTTCTCTGTTTCACGGTCATTTTGACAGCTGATTCATCGAAAACGGAGTTACAGTTCAAAAGTTATGGCCGTTTGAAGTTTGGTTGTCAAAAGTAAATTCTTATGCGTAGAATCCAAAACTTAAGCTTAAAGATTAAACTTAGGCGTAAACAGAATCTTATGCGTAAAGTAAATGTTATGCGTAAACAAAAGTTATGCGTAAACAGTAATCTTATGCGTAAGAAATTACTTAAGCGTAAAATTAGTAGTTTATGCGTAAACTATATGTTTATGCGTAAGATTTATGTTACGCGTAAGGTTTAGCTTATGCGTAAGATTTTTACGCGAAAGGTATGTAACCAAATCTTTTACACTTATCCAAGTGAGTAAGATATCCCAAGTTGAAGTATTCCACAAACTTATCCAAGTCAGGGAAGTACTGAGTAATCTCTGATCGTTGAAGAAAACTTATGCGTAGGATCTTTTGCGTAGAACTTCTGCGTAAGGACACTCCTGCGTACAACTTAAGCGTAGGATATACACTTATGCATAGAAAGAGGGTTTTGAGCCAAAACTTACGCGTAGGAAGTGGGTTTTAGGCTAAAACTTAGGCGTAAACGTGCCAAAAAGTACAGTAGACAGCTGTAGACTTGTACTAAGCTCAAAATTTACGCGTAAGATGACCAAAAAACGTGAAAAACTTGTAAAAATCACTTTTTTCCACCAAAAAACGCAATTCTTTCACGTTTCTTTCGATCAAATCTATTCACAAATACTTAAACTCACTAAAACTTCAATAAACCTCACACCTTTAACACTAAAAACACGTAAAAATCAAAACTTTCAAAGAAAAACCCACATTTTTAAAGAAAAAACGCAACTTTAAAGAGAAAGCTTGATGAAAACGATTTTCACACACTCCTAAATCATTGTTAGGCGATTGATACCACTTGTAGGACCTTAAAACTATCAACTTTATCACAAATATAGCACTAGATGAAGTAAAGATGGTGACTTGCAATATGTATGAGTGGCGTTAATATGTATAAAGAAAGTATAAGATGAAGAGAACTTTTATTAATAAAACACACACAATACACACACAAGCACACACCTCAAATGAGCCTTTGAGGTGTTTAAATAGTTGGTTACATGAGATGCCCTAAAGGCTTTCTATGGGCTTGGGCTTGGACTTGGTTACATGACTAGATAATAAGGCTTATATAACATTGCACATAACATATTAGCTTGCCAAGTCCAAAGCCCAACTAACTTAAACTATTACATACGACACAACATTCTAATAATGAGAATGACCATCACTTTCTAATTTAATTTTTAATGCTAACAATGTTCCACTACCCAGTCAAGGCTTCCTCGCCAAGATAGGGGACATGGGACATTATCCCTAGCAGTTATCGAAATCTATGAGACACCCCCATGATCTTCAGTTTAAAAGCAGGTGCTTGCAAGATCCTATTTTGTTCCACTATAAATAGGATGGCAATAATTCAATGTTGGCTAAGTCCTTTTCAACATCATTTCACACATTATTATTTACACTTACGCTTGATGTAATCTGCAGGGCCTAACCCCTGCGCTTCACTTAACGTAGTGATTTGGCATTTCTTATTTTTAGGTTAACAAACAACTTGGCTTACACCATTCAACCTCAAATCCTTCAATCACCATCGATAGGCCTATGGGATTTATTACATAATCACTAACACCATTCATGGGACCCGCTATAATAAGTCCTGTTATTTTCCAAGTTTTTAACCATAAACAACCAGTAGCTAGCTACTATTTTGGCATGAAAGTAGACGAGAAGATACACCCTCACCAGGTTTCTTAACCTTAAACCCTTTATCCATTCCTAATGCAGGAGATTTGCTAACTATAACCTCCTCGACCTCTACCACCAAAACTCATCGTGAAACTCCACCCATGAATTATGCCTTTACTTTGGCTAATCTTGAACCAGTGATTAGTCCTTTTTTAGTAGAGGCTAATTTTGAAGCCCTAGAGTCCCCCATGAGGTAACAAAGAAGGCATGCACATAATGAAGGAGTACGGATTGAACTAATGTACTCAAGTGAAGAGTGTGATGAAGAGATAGAGGCAGAGCCTAGACCTTCTAACCATGTGCGAACCAATGAGGTAACTCATGCTCGAAGAATCGGATCTCCAGACGTATGGAGGACGGAGGGTAGGAATGTTGAATTTGAAGGTGTGTAGGATAAAGCAAAAAACTGTTTGGAACTGGAACAAAAGGAAGGAGATGAAGGGAATCGAGCAAGAGAACGGAGCTTGGTAGGGAGCAACCAAGAGAAGTCCAAAGGGTAAACTTACCTCATTTGCTAGCAGCCTATCTTAGTAGAAATGAGATCATGCACCCTCCACATTCGTCTCTCATATCTGGTTACGGAGGTACCGAGCCATCGATCAATTAGTAGGAAACCCTCCTTCTAATGGTATGTATCCTCCATAGAATACTCATTCATATCTTCCCGGTTAAACAAACCCTTATGCTCTACCTAGTAACAACACACCCTATCATTACGGTTTAATCTATCAACAACTACCTATGGGAGGGAACCCTGCATATAGAGGATATTTCCGTACGCTGCCCAACCTGGTTAACCATAAAATGTACCTCCGAATAACTACTCACAATCACAAAAGAATTTTGGAAGAGGAATCCTAAGATTTGCTTGGGTAAAAGAGTTAATATATAAACCTACAAAACCCTTGGGAGCATCAAGGATAGTTTGAATGCTCTTGGGTAGCATGACCTTGAACTCAGACGAAATAGGATAGTCTACTAAGAAGGTGGTAAGTTATTGCTTTGATATAGTGCATATTTGAAATTTAAAAGCACGTTTAGCATCCATTAATACAACCTAGAATGAAAATATTACCTTTCAAAGGTGAAGATACTTGACTGCTATGATCGATCAAAAAGATTATATGGGCGGAGATAGTAAAATTCAGGGTTAATGGCAGATGAAAATATTTATAGGGTCATGAAAATCGTTTTTAGGTCGTACACAATTCCAAATATCTTAATAAGATCTGGACTAAAAGGTTTCAAAATTCAAATGAAAGTTTTATCTTTAACGAGGTAGGAGGAGTAAATGCCGAAAACACTATTCCTCTGCCCCGATCCAAGTGGAGAAATAAAGTCCAATAGATGATGATTAGATCCATTAATTACATTATTTGTTGGTGATGCGTGGAATTGCACCCTCGCAAAAGGTTTTACCTCTCAAGGGATCTTGAGAAACTTGCAATCCCCACCAGGCAGTGTACCTGACCGTTGTAGTATAGTATAGTGACAAGTACCGGGGGATTGATCGTTCAACTCAAAGAATAGTGTTCGCTAGGGTTAAAACACACTAAAACTAATTCTAGAGGTGAGGGATGATTCTTTTTGTATTTTTATATTTTAAATGAAAGCAAGTAAAATCTTGGTTTTGGAAGGAGGGGCGGAATTAGTTGCTAATCAACTAACCTAAAAAACTAAAGATGCAATCAAAATAAATAAACTAAACTTAAACTAATTGTGGTGTTAACAATAATGAGAGAAAATGTGTTTACTCAGATTTCACTACTCCCTAGCTATCTTTTACAAGTTGATTAGTTTGTTACAATCGCATGGATGATGGGTTATATTCCTTAATACCATTCCTAGGGCCGTGTACGATCTTCCCTAACTCTATAAGCAACTACCTCTTCCTATGTCGAGCCGACTACTAGCTCCTAACATGGCCTCATTAGTAGTTACCTACGCATTAAATACAACCAAAATATCATAGTACACCTCCGATCATGTTTCTTAAAACGTTCAAGCAAGTTACCAATTGGAAGTCTGCCAGTTTTCTTAAGCCTAACATCGAATTCATTCATCCACAACAATTATAAGCAAACAACCAACCCCTAATCAATATCTAAGTTTCATTACATCTAAGCAAACACAAAGAAAACCTAGCCTAGCATGTTAAAGAGAAGACAAGCGTAAGATATAATCAAACAACACATACGCATATTGAATGAATTAATGAAAGATTTATCTTCAATTAAGCATGGAAGAAACAAAGGGTTGAAACCCTTAAAATGGCTGTAAATTTCGTCTAGGGTTTACTCCCTTCAAAGTTGCACACAATGAATGAAAACTAAAAAAATATATATAGATTTTGTATCCTGACGACGTCAAGACATAGGTGTAACACCGTCAACTCGCCGCCAAAATAAACTCGTATTGCCTAGATCCATTTCTGACGCCGTCACTCTTTATGGACTCTGGGCCGTCACTATTTGCATTTACTCATGATGGCCTTGACAACTTATAAGGTGACGTCATCATGATCCCTTCAGAAAACATTCTGGCGCGTCACGTGTATTTGATTTATCCACCTCTTTGTCAAGTCATGAGGCCGTCACTAGCAAGATGTGACGCCGTCAAGTGCAATTTCCAGCATGATTTGAGACTTTGTCGTTTTCTTCACTTTTTCGCTCCAAAAACGTCCAAAATGCTTCCTTATGTAAAATTCCTCTCAAAAGTACCTAAAATGACAAAAGGAACGATTTAGGGCAATATTTGATCAAATAATCTCGACTTTGGCCTTACATGACCCCCCAAATGCGGTACACTTTTCACTTCATCAAATACCCTTACACTTGAGATTTGCTTGTCCTCAAGCAAATGCGCTTTTATTCTAATCAAAATACAAGTTAGGGGTCATTTAACACTAATATAAAAGTAATTGCAACAAATAATCGTTCCACTTCAACCAAAAACAAGCACGGAAATTATACACTAGCACCTCACAAATAGTGTTTAGATACTCACATATCTCGGGTGTAATAAAGTATATATCACAATATGGAAATGGAAAACATCTCTCACTACCTGACATAGCAAATAGATTACCATAGGCATGGGAAATAATCAAACCTCCACCACTTGGTGTAAGCACCTAGGATAAACTATCAAAGAGGTCTTTTAAAGGGTTATAACGTGAGGTGTAGGGATATGGTAAACACGGTTTTGTTGGATAAAGGCAATATTTACTGGTGGCGAGTTAATCATCTTGGTCAATTACATGTACAATGTGGTGTTGCTAAGCCAAGACTCGACTCGACTTAAGCTAATCATAAACTAACAAAAACATAAAACAAACATAAAAGGAAACGGGATAGTAGTCCGTATGTTTTTTTCTCTTTTTCTTTTTTTTCTATTTTTTTGCTTTTTCGATTTTTTTTATTTTTTTTAATTTTTTATTTTTTTTTTGCATACACTCTTGCCCTACCATCTAAAATAATACATCATAGGTAATTTGCATTCCCCTTACACTTGAACTTTTACATACTTTACAATAACCTATTCTAATGACTCGAATCAAGATAACCAAAACACTTGGAGTACTTTTTAAATTAACGCACATATGGGGGTAATATATGATGTTCTTCCCCATTACTCCATAACACTAGTACTTTACCCATGAGTCTCAATCGTCCCAAAACAATATGTACAAGATATGACTCTACTTAGCAAACATGTAATCAATTAGACAAAACTAAGGGTTTAAACATGTAACAATAATGCACTAAAGATGAGTGCATACACGGAAGGCTAAGGCAATTTGGTTGCACATTTGGGGTGGATTGTAAACAAATTCTTCCTTTAAGTAAAATGCTTAAAGTTAGAAACGAAAAGATAGGCTCGAAAGGGTGTACTAGGGGTATCGTGTACTAAAAATGAGTACAACGCAATGGTGTAGGAAAATTAATTGACTTTGTTAGTCAAGTAATTATGACTTTATTGGTCAAGTAATTATGATACAGGTTTAAACACAAGGGTGATCCTAATGCCTCTTATCATGTAGTAAATCCTACTACACGAATGTAGTCTCACTAGCGATCTTGGGATGCATCACTAACGCAAGTTCTAGAATCTAAGTACTACCGGTACACTCATAAGCACTTATAATGAATGCTTTTCCTAACAAATCTAAAGGCGAACCTCACATATTTGGGTGAATTTTTTTTTTTTTTGAGTGGTACGGTTTTTGTGCTAGTCATACAACTCCTATCCATGAGACGCTCATTAGGGTTAAAGCTTCACTCCTAAATGTTGTAAAAAAAATTAAATTTGGCGCTAAAATTGCCCTAACAAGTATTTCTCTTAGTTTTATTACACACCTACTATTGAACAAATAAACTCAAGCGCAATTATATTCTCTAAGGGTATCATCATTTACCCTCCCCTTACACTTAGGCTGAACATTGTCCCTAATGTTCAATAAAAAGATGTAAAAGTAATGAAGGTAAAAGAATGAAAACAAATACTCCCCTGATTCGTTTGGTGTGAATGGATAACATGGTTAAATCCTCCTCCAAGAAAATGAACGTAGAAAGCTTCCCCCCAGAAATATAAATCATCTTCTTGTCCAATTTAACCTGTTAAACCTGAGAAAACAATCATGGCAAACCTCGCATAAAATCGGCGGCAATCTATATATATAAGGATATAATGCTTGTTGAATGAATGTTTGCAGATTTTCTGGAATTTATCAAAACTAAAGAATTAACAAAAACTTTAAGATTCCGTTAGAGAAACAAAACTTGCAAAATTTTTTAGAATTTTTACACCTGATGCCGTTAGGTTATGATCCTGACGTCGTTAGAGTGTTCTGACATAAATCTCATGTTAAGTTTCTGGAAAATTTTTGGAAAAACTCATGCCTTAACTCCTGGAAAATCCTGCAAAACATCATTATGACTCGATACAAGCATTTGACTCAAACAAATACTAATATACATGTTCATTTAGTATTGTTGTGGTTCATGTCCAATTCTATTCTTAAAAACAAATTTAGGTTTCCCTTACACTTAGCTTTTCCGAAATACCTTTTATGAAGTTAAGACAAACAACAAGGTAAAGCATTTTCACAATTTTATGAAACATGATTCACAAACAATAAAAATAAAACATGCATACGGAAACAAACAAAATCAATCAAACAAACAAACAAACAAAGTAAATAAATAAAATAAAACAAGCATAATAACGAAAATCCTAAATGCATAGAATGAAATAGTACCAAATATCCAATGGCCAACAAAGGTCGAATCCTACTCTATTAGAAACCAAATTGTTCGAAATATACAACCACAGATAAATTGTTCAGAAATCATGACACGATCATAAAAACATCACTGGGGAGGAGGACCAAAGCGGTAGTCATAACTAGGAGGGAGATATCCGGTATACCCATATGGTGGATAGTCCTGCTCATGACCAGGGAATGGGTCAATCTCCAAATGAGGCTCGATGTGATCACAGGTCGATAGATGTTGCATCTGACGGATCGTGTGATCGTACATCCAATCAAACCTCTGGTCAGTAGTGGCTCTCCAGGTATCCATCTGACCTATCCAGGCCCTCTGATGAGCCTGCCAATCCCCCCGACCCATGTGCTGGTAGTAGTCTGCAGAGCCGACCTCATAATCCACATACTGCTGCTGCTAGGGTGCACCCTCATCATCGTCCTCATCATCATCATCACCAGCAGCAGTTGCTCCCCCAATGACATACCAAGCAAAAGACCTGTCCCCCAACTCCATCACAATGTTCATCTGATTGAGGGACTTGGCCTTCACCACCCTGCATGTACTACAATCACTCAAGTATCCCACGATCTCAGGCACAAGAATCCCATAGGAACGGGCCAAGCGTGTCACAAACACCCCCCCCCCATAGATCTTATCACCTTCCTTTTCCCCCACACCTCCTTTCAGATAGCTCGCCACCCAGAATGGTACGTTGCAGTACACATCCGGTGAGAAGATGGTGTATAGGTAGAAGAGGTCAGAAGCAGTGACACGGTGGTTGGAGTTGTGGCGCCCTGCTAAGCTGTAGGAGATACACCTATGGACTAACCTAATCTTTGGATCCCTGATGAAGGTCGCACTAGTAGTAGAGGTATATCCCTCATTCCCTATGATTGGCCAAAATGTAGCACACCTCAAATCATTCCTCACTGTCTCACCACCTAACAACCTATGCAAAAACCCACCCTGAGTCGTCTCATGCTGAGTGTACAAATCCAACCTCCAACCAAACTCTGCGACTGAACAAGTCCTATGCTCACCTCCTACGTAAAGTAAAGAGTAGTACCCATCACATCATTTCTTGCCTCAACCAAATCAAAATGGAAAGTAGCACAGAATTCATGCACCAACTCATTATAAATTGGTTCCCTCACTCTAAACAACCTCTCCTATTGAGGACCGGTGAATGCATCGTTTGGAAACATTGGAGAAAATCTTGCTCGAGGCCTTGATACCTCAAGAAATTCCAATCAATCACTGCCCCACTATCAATCTGGTGGTAGAGCAATTCGGCGTATTCGGCGGTGGAGGCATCATCCTCAAACATACTCCAACTAAGGACTGTGTCACCCAAGTTCTCACGTTGAGATCATGAGGAACTCCACCGGTTGTGTCTAGAATGCTTGCTCATTTTCCTGGAACAAAATGGAATGAAACGAAAGTGATTAGAATAAGGATCTTAAGGGGGCTTAGACTGTCAAACCCTCCTGACGCTGTCAGACCGTAAAGGCTGACGCCGTCAGGTACAGCAGATACTTGAAAATGCAATTACGAGGGAAAAATCAATTTTCAAACTCTAAATCTCTTAGCCAAACACCCTTTTTGCCAGAACCTATGGGTGGTGGATCAATAATTCTTGGGTTGAATAATTCTTTCTCGTAATCAACTCACAAACCCTATCAATTACTATTACCAAAATGCCTAAATCGTGGTCACAAAACACCAATACAAGGGCATTACGAGTTTTAGTAATGAATCAGTTTTAGGGTTTCGGATAATGGGCTTTTCAAAATTGATGGGTCCTAAGCATAATTGAATGAATGAGGATGAAGAAAAATCACTTACCACGTGGAGATTGGTGACGAGAGTTGTAGGAATTGATCTTGAAGGTTCGGAGTGAGAGTATCAAGTGGATATTGTTTGTGGGGTATGTGGTGAAAGTGATGGAAAGAGGACTAATATTGCTGAAAATGCGAGGTGACGGCGTCAAGAGTAAATTCTGACGCCGTCAGATGCCCGGATCATGAATACTATGTGACAATTCCAATTTGAGCCCCTGTACTTTTGTCAATAGCTTATCAAGGTCATAAACTATGATAGCCTTTCCCGTTAGTGGAGTCCACCAGGGTCAAATGTTTTTTCTACTATCACGAGGTGTGGTATGGTTTTGGATAGGGCTGGTTACAATCCCATTCAAGTCGCAATCTCCATATTAGTAAGTAGTGGGTAAGGGAAGGAGTTGTTCCATAGAAGTTTTTGAAGTTGAAGTGTGTTTGAGGTGCACCCTTTTCACACCAGTTTTAAAACCAAAGGAACGTTTTTTAGCTTCGTGCAAATTAGGGAGTGTGGCTTGCAGACTTCCAACGAAGATGTTGTGAATTTATGAGTTCTCTTCTTCTTGAGGGAGCTGATGAGGCAAAAAATGATCCGTTTTTAGGGGGTCATTTAAGCCCGAATCCGACTTTATTTGATCAAATATTGCCCTAAATCGTTCCTTTTGTGATTTTAGGTACTTGGAGAGTGAATTCTGGAAAAGAAGCCATTTTGGACGTTTTTGGAGCATAAAAGTGAGGAAAACGGCAAAGTCTCAATTTTCCATGCTGGGAACAGTACATGAAGGCGTCAAGAGTAATCCCATGACGGCGTCAAACCTCAATAATAAAAATCCGTAGTTGATGACGGCGTCATACACAGGGCGTCAAGAGTAATTTGTGTGACGGCCTAGGCCTTGACGGCGTCAAAAGTAGATCAAGGCCGTCCGAGGAAGTATTTGGCGGCGAGATGATGGCGTCACACCTTTGTTCTTGACGCCGTCATCCCTATTTTCCTATATATAGTTTTCTAGTTTTTCACATTAAAAGGAGAAGTTTTGGAGAAACCCTAAAGACGATTTTGGTGCAACATTTACAGGTTTTCAAGGGTTCCAAACCCTTGATACCTTGCATTGTAATTAAGATAAGTGTTCTTCTAATTCAATCAATATGTCTATGTGTTGGTTGTCTATATCTTGTTCTTGTCTCAATTCCATTATGCTAGGCTAGATCTCTTTTTTGTTTGCTTAGATCTAATGAAACCTAGATATTGATTATGTGTTGATTACTTGTTTATTCTTGTCTTGGATGAATGATTTATATGTTAGGCTTAAGAAAACTGGCAGATCTCCAAATGGTAACATGCTTGAACGTCTTAAGAAACATGAACCGAGGCGTACTAGGTCTTTATTGGTTGTATTTAATGCATGAGCCACTGTTTACAATCCCTATAGTTGTGCTGGGCATGGTGTAGGAGGAGATAAGAGCTCATAGAATTGGGGAGTTATGTATGCCGCCCCATGAATGGTATTAAGGAATACAATCCGTCATCCATGCAATTATAACAAGTAATTAACATGTAAAAGATATCTAGGGAGTAGTGAAATCTAAGTAAACACATTTTCTCCAATTACTGCTCACAACCTTAGTATAATTAGTTTATTTTCATTTTCAGTATTTTATTTTGATTGCATCTTAGTTTTGGGTTAGTTGAATAGCAACTAATTCCGCCCACTCTTCCAAAACCCGAGATTTTTACTTGCTTTCCATAAAATATAAAAACACAAAAAATAATCATCCCTCACCTTTAGAACTAGTAATTAGGCTTTCTAATCCTAGTGACACTATTTCTAAGCTGAACGATCAATCCCCCGGTACTTGTCACTATACTATACTACAACGATCAGGTACACTGCCTGGTGGGGGTTGTAAGCTTCTCGAGATCCCTCGAGAGGTAAAGCCTGTTGCGATTCCCACGCATCAAGTTTTTGGCGCCGCAGCCAGGGAGTAGTTATTGTTTAGGTTAGAATTTCTTTTTATTAGGTCTACTTGCTAGATTCCTTTCTAGTAAGATTTTATTTTTATTTTTAGGTTTTCTTTAGTCTATCTTATTTCTTCGTGCCTTTGTTCGTAACTCTTTACCATCCGACATCATGGAAGGTGGTAACATCTTTGAACCCGTCATCCCACCACAACAAAACCCACCACTAGAACCCCTTAGGCCCCGAACCTTAGGAGAGTATTCCCGACCTAGCCACCAAGGCTACCGAAACACCATTGAGCTCACCGGAGACAATGTGACCCCCTTGCGATCCGACACCATCCGGTTGGTGCAAAGCGGATGTGCATTCCATGGACTTCGTTCCGAAGATCCAAACCAACATCTTAAGGACTTCCTCAAAATCGTAGACTCCATAGACCTAGGTGTTGAAACTAGAGAGACAACCCGATTACGCCTATTCCAATTCTCTCTACGGGATCAAGCTAGTCAATGGCTTGAGCGTTTACCCGCGGGATCCATCACCACATGGGATGATCTCACCACTCGTTTCCTTGCTCAATTTTTCCCACCGGGGAGAACTACTAAGCTTAGGAATGACATCTTGATGTTCCAACAACGTCAAAATGAATCTCTTTATGAAGCATGGACTCATTTCAAGGACTTACTCCAAAAAGTCCCTCATCATGGCATAGATCTTTGGCTCCAAGTCCAAATTTTTTATGACCATATCGACATCTCCACGAGGCGAACCATTGACCAATCGGCCGGTGGTAAGCTACGTGATCTTAGTGCGGAACAATCATGGGAACTTATAGAAGATCTTGCTCTCTATGACAACGAAAGTTGGAATGATCCCCGTGATTTGAACAAAACGGTCAAGGCAATATCTTTGCCTTCGAACAATTCTAGCACTCCCGACCGTAGGATCATGGAACTTGAGGACCAAGTCAAGTTTCTCATGAAATCTTACGAAGCTCCGAAGCCTTCAAGCCAAGTGAACAAAATTACTTCTTCATGCGAATTATGTAGTGGTCCCCATGACACTCGTGATTGTGTGGAACTTCCCGGAACAGCTTTTGCGGACTACGCATCCACGCGTACCGACGAAGCGGGAGATAAGTGGTACACTTTCAAGCCCGAGCCAAACACTTATGGTGATTCATACAACCCTTCTTGGAAAAATCACCCAAACCTTAGGTGGAAACAAAATCAACCCAATTCTTCCAATCCGCCTAATCGTTACCAACCAAAAGCATTGTTGAAACACCTCTTACGCAAGACCTTGACGATGAATTCAAAGAACTTCACCTGGAATGCCCCGTCATTGATGTCTTAGCGCGTGCTCCCTACTATAGTGCCCTCATAGAAAAATATGAGAAGTGTAAGCTAGGCAAAAATGGGACCGCCTTCGGTCAAAACAAGTTGCCTAAAAAGCTTGATGACCCGGGTATATTTGTTTTGCCTTGTAAGATAGGAAGATCTGAAGCTTTCGACACACTAGCCGATTTAGGGTCAAGCCTCAACTTGATTCCCTTATCCTTATTCACCGCTCTTAAGCTAGGAAAGTTAAAGGAAACGGAGGTATTGATAGGGCTAGCGGATGGGAGTATTGCACACCCGGTTGGAATGATTAAGGATGTAGTTGTTCACGTAGGAAAGTTAACTATATTAGCGGATTTTCACGTCCTAGACATGGTTAGTGACACTACATGCCCATTATTGGTAGGAAGAGGATTTTTAGCAACCGCTAGTGCAATGATAGATTGCAAGGAATCAAAGATAACGGTAGGTGAAGGCGATACTTGGTCGGTGTATGATGTTAAGAAGCATAGTTATGATTGTGATGATGAACCAACACCGCATTGGGTAGAGATGAATAGGAGACCGTCTAGATATGGACCTTGGATAGAAAGGAACTTTATAGGACCTCAATGCCCATTCTATCTAGAAAAAGACTTTGTTGAAAAGACACATTCGGTAGAACAACTCATAGCTAGAGATGAAGAGCTAGACCCCTTTGAGGACCCCTTAGTCTTTAGGAAGATGATTGAGTTATTAAGCGTAATGCACATTAACATAGAAAGGAATAAATGGAAAAGAGAGGGAGATAAGTGTAAATGGAGGTGGGACAAGCCACCTAAAGAAGGTGATGGGTCATGGCATATTAGAATGACCTTGTATGATCCGGATGGAGAAAAGTTTGAAAGGTCATACCATACTAAGGAAACCGATAGAAAGTTGAAACCTAAGTTTGATCCCAAAGATGTCCTCAACGAGGAACTCACCCGAATCACGTAGTAACCCATGACCTTGAGTCTAGCTACAAGACTCGTAAATAAAGAAAAGCGCTTCTTGGGAGGCAACCCATGTTTTGTGTGATTTTATTTGTTTGATTGTTATTTGCTTTCGTATGCATGTTTTATTTTTATTGTTGGTTGATCATTTTTCTCAATTAAAATGTGGAAATACTTTACTATGTTGTTTGGCCTAGTCTTAACTCCAACCTAAAAGTATTTTCGCAAAAGATAAGTGTAAGGGGAAAACCCAAATATGTTTTCAAGAAACAAACCGATCATGATTCTCCACAATATTAAATGAACATGTATATTTGTATTTGTTAGAGTCAAATGCTTGTATTGAGTCATAATGAAGTTTTGCAGGATTTTCCAGGAAGTAAGACCAAGTTTTTCCAGAAATTTTCCGGAAACTTAACATAAGAATTTCTGCAGGTCCATTCTGACGGCGTCAGAGGATTACTCTTGACGGCGTCAGGAGTTAAAATCTGGAAATTTTACCAGTTTTGTTTTTCTAACGGAGTCTTATGGTTTTTGTGAATTATTAAGTTTTATAATCTCCAGGAAATCTGCAAACTTCATTCCACAAGCATTATATCTTACTTTGTTTTCTAGGATTTAGAAACTTATATAGGATGCCGCCGATTTTACGCGAGGTTGTCTTGTCTATTTTGTCAGGTTTTACAGGTTATGTATGACAAGAAGATGATTTATATTCTGGAAGGGAAGCTTTGATTGTTCATTTTCTTGGAGGAAGATCTAGCCTGGCCATCCTATAATCCATACCGAGCGAATCAGGGGAGTATTTGATTTCATTCTCTTTAGTTTTTCACTTTTACATTCTTTACTTGAACATTGGGGACAATGTTCATCTTAAGTGTAAGAGGAGGGTAAAAATATGATACCTTACATATGCACTTTCGCTTGAGTTTGTTTTGTTTGATAGTAGATGTGTAATAAAACTATGAGAAATACTTGTTAGTGTAATTTTAGCGCCAAGTTTAAAATTTTTTACAACATTTAGGAGTGAAACTTTAGCCATAACAAGCGTCTCATGGATAGGAGATTGTATGACTAGCACATAACCGTATATTCAGAAAAATTTTCCACCCAAATATGTGAGGTTCGCCTTTAGAGTTGATAGGAAAAGCATTTACTATTAGTGCTTATGAGTGTACCGGTAGCATTTAGATTCTAGAACTTGCGTTAGTGATGCATCCCGAGACCGCTAGTGAGACTACATTCGTGTGGTAGGATTTACTACATGATAAGAGGCATTAGGATCACCCTTGTGTTAAACCCGTATCATAATTACTTGACCATTTAAGTCATACTACTTGACTAGTTAAGTCAACTAATTTTTCCCACACCCTTAGCGTTGTACTCATTTTTAGTACACGAAACCCCTAGTACACCCCTCCGAGCCTATCTTTTCGTTTCTAACTTTAAGCATTTTACTTAAAGGAAGAATTTGTTACACCCCACTTAAATGTACAACCAAATCGCCTTAGCCTTCCGTGTATGCGCTCATTTTTAGAGCATTATTGTTATTTGTTAAACCCTAAGTTAACTTTCTAATTGATTACATGGTTGCTAAGTCGAGTCATATCCTTGTACATATTGTTTTGGGACGATTGGGACTCATGGGTAAGTACTTATTTTATGGAGTAATGGGGAAGAACATAATATTATTACCCCCATATGTACGTTAATCTTAAAAGTGCACCAAGTGTTTTGATTTTCTTAATTCGAGTCATTAGATTAGTTTAAATGTAAAGTATGTAAAGATTCAAGTGTAAGGGGAACGTTCATTCCCTATGATGTATTATTTTGGATGGTAGGGTAAGAGTGTATGTCCCAAAAAAAAAATAAAAAATAAAAAATAAAAAAATAAAAAATAAATCGAAAAAATCAAGAAAAAGAAAAAAAAATAGAAAAAGGAAAAAGAGAAAAAACATACGGACTACCATCCCATTTCATTCTATGTTCATTTTATGTTTTTATTATTTCTCATTTATTAGCTTAAGTCGAGTCTAGTCTTGGCTTAGCAACGCCATATTGTACATGTAATTAACCAAGATTGTTAACTCGCCACCAGTAAAACTTCCTTTATCCAACAAAACCGTGTAATTCATATCCCTATACCTAACGTTACAACCCTTTAAAAGACCTCTTTGATAGTTTATCCTAGGTGCTTACGCCATGTGGTGGAGGTTTGATCCTTTCCCAAGCCTATGGTAATCTATTTTGCTATGACAGGTAGTGAGAGATATCTTCCATTTCCATAATGTTATATTACTTTATTACACCCGAGAGATGTGAGTATCTAAACACTATTTGTGAGGTGCTAGTGTATGACCTCCGTGCTTGTCTATTGGTCTTTAATGGAACGATTATTTGTTGTAATTACTTTTATATTAGTGTTAAATGACCCCTAACTTGTCTTTTGAGTAGAATAAAAGCGCATTTGCTTGAGGACAAGCAAATCTCAAGTGTAAGGGTATATGATGAGGCGAAAAATGATCCATTTTTAGGGGGTCATTTAAGCCCGAATCCGACTTTATTTGATCAAATATTGCCCTAAATCGTTCCTTTTGTGATTTTAGGTACTTGGAGAGTGAATTCTGGAAAAGAAGCCATTTTGGACGTTTTTGGAGCATAAAAGTGCAGAAAACGGCAAAGTCTCAATTTTCCATGTTGGGAACAGTACATGAAGGCGTCAAGAGTAATCCCATGACGACGTCAAACCTCAATAATAAAAATCCGTAGTTGATGACGGCGTCATACACAGGGCGTCAAGAGTAATTTGTGTGACGGCCTAGGCCTTGACGGCGTCAGAAGTAGATCAAGGCCGTCCGAGGAAGTATTTGGCGGCGAGATGACGGCGTCACACCTTTGTTCTTGACGCCGTCATCCCTATTTTCCTATATATAGATTTCTAATTTTTCACATTAAAAGGAGAAGTTTTGGAGAAACCCTAAAGACGATTTTGGTGCAACTTTTACAGGTTTTCAAGGGTTCCAAACCCTTGATACCTTGCATTGTAATTGAGATAAGTGTTCTTCTAATTCAATCAATATGTCTATGTGTTGGTTGTCTATATCTTGTTCTTGTCTCAATTCCATTATGCTAGGCTAGATCTCTTTTGTGTTTGCTTAGATCTAATGAAACCTAGATATTGATTATGTGTTGATTACTTGTTTATTCTTGTCTTGGATGAATGATTTATATGTTAGGCTTAAGAAAACTGGCAGATCTCCAAATGGTAACATGCTTGAACATCTTAAGAAACATGAACCGAGGCGTACTAGGTCTTTATTGGTTGTATTTAATGCATGAGCCACTGTTTACAATCCCTATAGTTGTGCTGGGCATGGTGTAGGAGGAGATAAGAGCTCATAGAATTGGGGAGTTATGTATGCCGCCCCATGAATGGTATTAAGGAATACAATCCGTCATCCATGCAATTATAACAAGTAATTAACGTGTAAAAGATATCTAGGGAGTAGTGAAATCTAAGTAAACACATTTTCTCCAATTACTGCTCACAACCTTAGTATAATTAGTTTATTTTCATTTTCAGTATTTTATTTTGATTGCATCTTAGTTTTGGGTTAGTTGAATAGCAACTAATTCCGCCCACTCTTCCAAAACCCGAGATTTTTACTTGCTTTCCATAAAATATAAAAACACAAAAAATAATCATCCTTCACCTTTAGAACTAGTAATTAGGCTTTCTAATCCTAGCGACACTATTCCTAAGCTGAACGATCAATCCCCCGGTACTTGTCACTATACTATACTACAATGATCAGGTACACTGCCTGGTGGGGGTTGTAAGCTTCTCGAGATCCCTCGAGAGGTAAAGCCTGTTGCGATTCCCACGCATCAGGAGCTCATGGAAGTAAGGGGAATTTGAAAGTGAATTACTTGGGGAAGTTTCTCCAAAATCCCCTCTTTCACATATCACCATAGGGGTTGGGAGTTCAAAGATTTTTTCGATTTTCCTTGGTGTGGATTTTTCCCTAATCTTCTCCTTAATTCTTGATATAAACTTTTCAGCCAAGTCCATAAAAGCATTTCTAGTGCTTTCCATGTGAGCCTCTAATTGTTGAATCTGCCTCTCCTGATTATTCATAAAAGTTATCATTATCCCTTCGAACTCCTCTTGTCGTGAATGTTCAGGAAAAGTATGTTTACTAATTGCACTCACATGTCTATTGGGACTTACTTCGGTTTCAGCTGCAGGCATTTTAATTTTCATTAATTCCTTAACCTGCTTTTCAATGTTCTCCAATAACTGTTCTTGGGTTGCATTCATGTAATTTAAACTCCCTTCTTCCAAGAACATTGGATCCTCCCATCCTTCTTCTTCGCATTGTGCTAAGCCTTCAATAACCTCCCAGCACTTATCAATGCTAAGTCTACTTAGTCTACCATTGGCAGCGTAATCTATGGCCCTTATCGTTTGATGATTAACCTTATCGTAAAAGATTTGGATTTGGAGCCAAGGATCTATACCATGATGAGAGACTTTTTGGAGTAATTCCTTGAAACGAGTCCATGCTTCATAGAGAGTTTCACCTTGACGTTGTTGGAACATCAAGATGTCATTTCTAAGCTTAGTGGTTCTCCCCGGTGGGAAAAATTGAGCAAGGAAACGAGTTGTGAGATCATCCCAAGAGGTGATGGATCCCATGGGTAAAAGCTCATGCCATTGACTAGCTTGGTCACGTAGAGAGTATTGGAAGAGACGCAATCGGGTCGTCTCTCGAGTTCCAACATCAAGGTCTATTGAATCTACGATTTTGAGGAAATACTTGAGATGTTGATTAGGATCTTCGGAACGAAGTCCATGGAATGCACATCTGCTTTGCACCAACCGGATGGTGTCGGATCGCAAGGCAGATACATTGGCTCCTTGAGTGAGCTCAATGGTGTTTCGATAGCCTTTGTGGCTAGGACGGGAGTACTCTCCTAAAGTTCGGGGTCTAGGAGGTTGGTTTGGTTGTGGTGGATTTTGTGGATGGTTTTGTTGTGGTGGGATGATGGGATCAAAGAGATTACCACCATCAATGATGGCGGATAGCAAAGGTTACGAACAAAGGAACGAAGAAAAAGATAGACTAAAGAAACCTATAAAAATAAAATAAAAATCTTACTAGAAAAGAATCTAGCAAGTAGACCTAATAAAAAGAAATTTTAACCTAGACAATAGCTATTCCCCGGGCTTCGGCTCCAAAAACTTGGTGCGTGGAATTGCACCCTCGTAAAAGGTTTTACCTCTCAAGGGATCTTAAGAAGCTTGCAATCCCCACCAAGCAGTGTACCTGACCGTTGTAGTATAGTATAGTGACAAGTACCGGGGGATTGATCGTTCAACTCAAAGAATAGTGTTCGCTAGGGTTAAAACTCACTAAAACTAGGTCTAGAGGTGAGGGATGATTCTTTTTGTATTTTTATATTTTAAATGAAAGCAAGTAAAATCTCGGTTTTGGAAGGAGGGGCGGAATTAGTTGCTAATCAACTAACCCAAAAAACTAAAGATGCAATCAAAATAAAATAAGCTAAACTTAAACTAATTGTGGTGTAAACAATAATGAGAGAAAATGTCTTAGATTTCACTACTCCCTAGCTATCTTTTACAGGTTGATTAGTTTGTTACAATTGCATGGATGACGGGTTATATTCCTTAATACCATTCGTAGGGCCGTATACGATCTTCCCTAACTCTATAAACTTCTAACTCTTCCTATGTCGAGCCGACTACTAGCTCCTAACATGGCCTCATTAGTAGTTACCTACACATTAAATACAACCAAAATATCATAGTACACCTCCGATCATGTTTCTTAAGACATTCAAGCAAGTTACCAATTGAAAGTCTGCCAGTTTTCTTAAGCCTAACATCGAATTCATTCATCCACAAAAATTATAAGCAAACAACCAACCCATAATCAATATCTAAGTTTCATTACATCTAAGCAAACACAAAGAAAACCTAGCCTAGCTTGTTTAAGAGAAGACAAGCGTAAGATATAATCAAACAACACATAGACATATTGAATGAATTGATGAAAGACTTATCTTCTATTAAGCATGGAAGAAACAAAGGGTTGAAACCCTTAAATTACTCCCTTCAAATTTGCACACAATGAATGAAAACTAGAAAACTATATATAGATTTTGTATCCTGACGGCGTCAAGAGATAGGTGTGACCCCGTCAACTCGCCGCCAAAATAAACTCGTATTGCCTAGATCCACTTCTGACGCCATCACTCTTTATGGACTCTAGGCCGTCACTCTTTGCATTTACTCATGATGTCCTTGACAACTTTTAATGTGACGCCGTCACGATCCCTTCATAAAACATTCTGGCGCGTCACATGTAATTGATTTATCCACCTCTTTGTCAAGTCATGACGCCGTCACTATCAAGATGTGACGCCGTCAAGTGCAATTTCCAACATGATTTGAGACTTTGTCGTTTTCTTTACTTTTTGCTCCAAAAACGCCAAAATGCTTCCTTTTGTAAAATTCCTCTCAAAAGTACCTAAAATGATAAAAGGAAGGATTTAGGGCAATATTTCATCAAATAATCTCGATTTTGGCCTTAAATGACCCCCCCAAAAGCGGTACACTTTTTGCTTCATCAGTTGGCACTTAATCCTTATTTTGGTTTTTTATGGTGAATGATTATTTTGTTAGCTAAGTTGAAAGCAACACATCCGAAGTGTATCCATTACATTCGACTAGAGTGCTTGATGACGTACCTTCTGAGCATTTCAAAGACATCTCTTCGAATCCAATTTGAAAACTACACTCTGAATGACTTCGTAGACCACTTAAAATCTATTTTAGGCGTAAAGTCATTCACAAGAATGACATAGGAACTCACTAATCAAAGGTTAACACCCTTTGGGGTGTACCCTTCAAAGAAATTATCACAGAGGCTCTTTGATGTGTGCTTATTCACACATCCTTTTTAGAACCAAAATCAGACCAAAAACACCAATACTAACCAAATATGCCAAGAAAATATATGTTTTTGTATTTGTGTATGTGCAGGTACGGATATGTGAAAAATGGATGAAAACAAAGCAAAACCAACAAAAATGGGCACGAGAATAGAAAATAAAAGCCGAGGCCGGGGATGTGTTTTACAAGTCAGGATCACATTTATATGCTTAACTATATACAAATATGTTTGGAATGCGTTATTGTGTCTTGTAGGTAAAAGGGTTCGGACATAAAGGTAAAACGGTGATTTTCGTGAGAGTTTCGACAAAGTTTTCACGTTTTACGAGGTTTCGAAGAAGTCAAAGATATTCCCCGATCATACCATTGGAAAGAGCACGAAAAAACGAGTCTGATGGTATTTTTCTCAAAATTTTATCAGGTCCAAAACTCCATTAAATGACAAGTCAAAACTGATTTTGACCCTTTTTACTTATAATAACTTGGACTGGGCTGAATTTAGTATAAAAAGAACCAAACACAACCCTCTACTGAAGGTATGCTCCAGCGCAGCTGGAAGCACACCTTCCCCCCACACAAACACCCTGGGTTCGAATCCGTCCTGGTGCAAAAATAGGGTAATATTATCCATGCCACATGGCACTCCATGAGTGGTCCACGTGGCAGATCCGACCTGGACCCTAATCCAGACCCGACCCGATCCAGACTCCGACCCGACCCGGTCCAACCTTTGAGCGGTCAGCGTTGACCGTTGACCATTGACCAGTCAGTGTTGACCTTCGTTGACCGACTTTGACCAAGCGTTGACCAGTGGGTCCCAACTGCTGACGTGGCAGTGACGTGGACCAATAAGAGGTCGCCTCGTGGCAGAGGCTAATGATTGTACGAGGTTTCAATGATTGCAGGTACAGGTGGCAGGTACGAGGTTATCACTGACATGTCAGTACCTGGTTCAAACGTGGCAGTGCGGCTATCCAATAAGAAGGTTACACGTGTACAATATGACGAGACAGGCAGGTGCAGGCGTGTGTTAGTACGAGGTTAGCGTGAGTCAGTCCGAGGAAGCGTCTAGCAGCAGATCCACCAACCAGAGGCTGCCACGTGGCGTGTATGAGCTATATTTGGGAAGGATCTAGACCAAGGAGCTCTGCTATATAAACCACATCCGGATCCACATTGACACACACTAGGAGTAGGAAATTAGTAGTAGGAGTGGGTGTAGTAGTAGTATTATTTAGAGTAAGAGTAGTATTAGATTATTGTAGTAGGATAAACTTAATATTGTAATAGATTAGCTTATTTCAAGTGCTTTTTATAATCAACTTTTTAGATTTGATATTAATGAACAAGGAGATTTATTTTGTAGATTTGAAGATCATTTTTTCACTACTTCTACTCTTTCTTTTTCTTTTCTTATCTAATAAGTCATGAAAGCTTATTAGCTTTTTCTGTCTTATTTAGATTTAGCTCATTTAATAAACCCTCTTTTACTACTTTGATTTAAAAAAAAAAAAAAAAAAAAAAAAAAAAAAAAAAAAAAAGAAAAAAAAACTTTTATAAACTTAGATCTAGTGTAGTTTATTTAGATCTAGCTTTTTTTTATAAATCATTATTTTACTATTTTGTTTTAAATGTTTTTATAAACTTAGATCTACTTTTTATTTTACAAATTACTTTATAAAAAAACAAAAATATTTGATTTTTATTAGTTTTTCTTTTATTAAAAGTTATGCATTAGATTATAACTCTAGATCTACAATTTTTAGTTTAAAAAGTTTTCATTTCTATTAGTTGTTAGTTTATTTTCATTAAAGTTTGTAGATTTCTCAACCAATAAGCTTTTCCATAGCTTATTTGGTCATTATTATTGCTTATTCACTCTAACCTTTTATAAAGTTTTGATTTTTACTAGTTTCTCATCATTCTACATTTAAGGTCGGAGCTTAAGGGTCTCATAAGCTTACTATTACTTAAAGTTTATAGTTTTTATAGCTTTTATAAAACTAATTAGTGAGTAAAGTCACAAGCTTTATAATCTATTTAGTAATATAAAAGTTTATAAGGAAATAAGCTTTAGTGTTTGATAAGTTTATGAGATCGGGTGGTTTAATTCGTCTCATTTTCGCGGATCGGGTTCTAGTTTCTTTCCTTTTTCAATTTTTAGTTTAAATAATTAGTAGTGAATTATGTTTAAGTTTGTTAGAATTATTATTGATGCAAGCTTAATTAATATGAGTATTGAGTAGATTGTTTTTATGCTTGTTGAGTAAATTGTTATGTGAATTAAATGTGGTTTTATAAAAGTTAGACAATGTATTGTTTAGTGATTCTAAGTTACTTGGATTGAAATTTTGGTTATTTGAGCGGGCAAAATCCGTGAAAATAATTGGGTTTTAATTTAGATATTGATATCTCCTTATGAAATTGTTTTCAAAATAAACCAACGTTGTGAGAAAACGATTATTTAAAAAAGATATTAATTCATCACTAGAGAACTAATTGAAATAATAAACCACACTTAAGGATCGAGATGATTTGCTTAACAACTATATCTTTTTATCATTTATCTCTTATTTGCTTGATTAGCATAGTTTAGTTGGTAATTTTTAGCTTAATTTTCCATCATATCACCTTTTCCCACTTTCACGACACATTTCACGAACCGTGAATTTGAAATTCCATTCACCCTTCACATGGACCACGACCCGGGGAAATACTTTCCTAAGCATTTCTTCGGAAAAATAAACCTATACTAAAACCGACTGAATCAAAATTTTGGCGCCGCTGCCGGGGAAGGTTGAAGTGAATTTTTGATTTTCGTTTTTGAAATTGTGTTTTGAAAACCTTCCTTGTATATATTTTCTATAAAAACAAAAAAAAATTGTAAAAACAAAAACACTTTTCCTAAAGTGTTTTCAAAAATACCAAAAAGAAAGTAACAGCCTCGACTCTCCCGTGGAAGGGGGTGTTGTAAACCAAATAAGCTTCCCAATATAAGAACGCGTGAAATTAGTTGCTAATCGGATTACTTTATTTCTACAACCGAGTAAGCGGAAAATACGGAAAGCTTTGACATTAAATTGCAAGCTGAAGAGAGATCCATTCTTCTCTCTCGTTCCGTCGCGAGTAGTTTTGAAGGAAACGGTTACGATTAACGTAACGTTTGAAAAACAAAAGAGAATAAAAGTTTTAAGTTTTTGAATTATTAAAAATACAAAAAGATTTTCCTTTTCTACTTTGATTTTCTTTTTCGATAATTAAAAACCAAAAATAATCTCCTTATCCTCTTATCGTTTGATTTTTTTTCTTTAACCCTCTAAACCGATAATTCTTATGGATCTGATTTGTTTTAAATGTGGAGAACCGTTCTTTGAAGGTTCATGTGTTTGGTGTACGTGTGAACAATGTGGTAGTGATATTCATGATGGAGTTTGTTGGTTTTGTAATTCTCCCGAGTATGTTCAAAGAGCAATCCTTCAAGACGTTCCCGATTACTATCCAACACCACCGCCGTCTTCATTAACTTGTTTTAATTGTGGAAATCCATCCAACGAGGGATTACTCTTCATGACTAAGTCAATCCACGTTCCACTGCCTAATCAAGGCTTCTTTGCCAAGTTAGAGCACGTGGGACATTATCACTAGCGATTACCAAAATCTATGGGACACCCCATGGTCTTTGGTTTAAGTGCAAATGCTTGCCCGAGCCTATTTTCTTCCACTATAAATAGGATGTCATGATTCAAGTTTAGCTAAGTCCTTTTAACCATCATGTCTTACTTTAGCACCCACATAATTATAATTACATACTTACTCTCACGCCGGAGATGATTTGCAAGGTCTAAACCCTGCGATTCATAAAACATAGTGTTTTGGTATTTATTATTTTCTGGTTACCACCCAACTTCACATACATCACTCACCTCCAAACCCTTCAATCACCATCAATAGGACTGATAGTGCGATTTATTGCACAATTAGTTTGCATGTTGCTTAAATCCATTTATGGTTTAAAGCAATCATCTAGAAGCTGGAATTGTTGCTTTGATGAGAAGATAAAGCAATTTGGCTACATCAAGAGTGATTTCGAGTCATGTGTTTTTAGAAACTTCACTGGAAAAGATGTGACATTCTTGGTTATTTATGTCGATGACATAATGGTCACTTGAAACAAAACGAAGATGCTGACTGTGTTAAGTAAGTGTTTCCAAATAAAGGACCTTGGAGAAGCCTCATATATTCCAAACAAAGTACATATGTGGACAAAGTTGTGAATCGGTTTAGAATGAACGACTCCAACAAAGGATCCAAAAAGCAGTGTCCAGATAAAGAGGAAGAAATCAACTACATGAATGGGCAGCCCTGGAACTTGAATTCATTTTAATAAGAATAATATGTTCATTTAGTATGCATATTCTGATGCAGCCTAGGCTAAAATGTCTAGTTTCTAGGAAATTTATGTCTAGTTTTTGTGTTTATATGTGTAATAATGTCATTTCATGGTAAAGTAAAAAAACAAACAACAATTTCTAGATCTTTAGTTGTGGCTAAGTACAGATGTATGAAATCTACAACCTATGAAATCATTTGGATTTCCAACATTTTAAAGGATCTAGAGGTTGAGCATTTGTTTCCGGTTAATCTTTAATGTAATAGCAGTGCTCCTATTCAAATTGCTGGCAATTTTGTTTTTCATGAAAAAACTAAGCATTTTGAAATTGATTTTCGCTTAGTAAAGGAGAAAGTCTCTTGTAACGAGTAATTAAAACTGTTAAGATTAGTTCTGCAAATCAAGTTGCATATGTGTTTACTAAGGGTCTGAGTATTATATCCTCTCCCACTGTGGGCAAAAATTGGTGATTCCCTAACAACCCTCATTGGTCGATCCTTATTTTATTATTTTATTCAATCGTTCCTTCATCGTTTTCTTAAATTTTTTAAGTTTCAATAGTGGGCCGGTTGTGCTAAAGAATTAATAATTGATCACGCTTTTGTGGGGTTTTTTGTTACTTTATTTTTCTTATTCATCGATTTAACTTTTCGTCAACCAGGGGATCTACGTTTACATCATGTAATTTTTATTGGACATGCATGGTTTAAAAACCCTAATTTTGTTAGGGGTTTTGCGTATTATTGAAGACTGACGCTTTATAGTTCTTCTAGTTTGATTATATATGGATAAGTAGAGTATGAAATATGGGTTTTTGGATTCGGGTGGGGTAGGAGGTAAAAAGAAAAAAAAGAAAGACGATAGTTTGGTTGACAAGGCTGCAAAAAATCGAACCGAGAACGAAGCGATGGATAAGAGTTTTCCTATGTTGGCTAACTTGAATGTGGGATCTGATTGTTACGTTGATAGTACTAGCCTTGGTGAGTTGAATGCGAATTCAACAATGAACCCTAGTACTTCTCATGACGTGCGTACAACTGATGTGCATACATCTGATGACTCGGTGTCTCTACCTGCTGGTGATAAGTGTTCTATACCATTGGATATTATTCCTGTACAAGTGAAGCCGGTTTCACTTGACTATCATGGTGCTACTCAATATCCATTTATGCCAAGTGTTGTGGCAACCCCTAAGGCTGTCCAACAACAAGTCAACTTGGGTGATACTCCTATAAACACCTATAGTGGTTTTGAGAAGCCTTCTAGTCTTGAATCAAGTATGAATTACTCTAATGTGTTAGAACAGCCTGCTACTAAACATGTGGAGCCGGTTCCACTTGTTAATTCTACTACTAGTCTTTCTACGCATGAAAAGGTTTGCCAACCGAATGGTATTGATAAGGTTTTCGTGGATGCTTGTAAGGATTTTGTTAATGCAATGCACAAGGTCCAATTGAAGAATGCCGAGAATGCTTTGAAACAGGCTTCTAAATCATATGCAGGTGCTACTTCAAATGCACCTAAGAAATACACGTCTAACTTTCATAGGCTGGGGTGTAGAAAGATAACAAATGGTGTGGATCTTAATGTCCCTATGAAAGTGGTAGAAGAGGTGAACACTAGGTATGAGAATACTCTCTATGGTTATTTTCTTGGTAAATGCATTGCTTTTCCTGTTGTTGATTATTATGTGCACAATCTGTTGGCTAAGTATGGTATACAGAAGGTTATGATGAATGCCAAGGGGTTCTTTTTCTTTAAGTTTAACTCGAAGAAAGGTGTTGATGATGTCCTTGGAAACGGTTCAGTGTGGACCTTGAATACCAACTTACTTAAAGAGGATCTGGCCAACATTCCAGTGTGGGTTAAATTCCATGATGTTCCTCTGGCTATGTTTTTTTATGACGGTCTTAGTCTTCTTGCTACATTGATTAGTACATCGAAGATGTTAGATGCTTATACTAGCTAAATGTGCAAGGAATCATGGGGCCGAAGTAGTTTTGCTAGGTGCTTGATTGAAGTTAAGGCGGATGAGGTACTTAGGGACAACCTAACTATTGAAATCCCCTACTTGATGGGTCGGGTTCGACTATTGAAAAGATACGAGTTGAATATGAGTGAAAACCACCTCGATGTGATACGTTTAAGATCTTTGGTCATACTCTTGTTGATTATCCAAAATCTGTTTTACCCCCTATTCAGCCTACTAAGAGTGTTAATGATGGTTTCGAAACTGTCAACAACAAGAAGAAGGGTAAGCAAGGTGTTCTAACTGCTCCGGGTCCACTGGTACAGAAACTGCTATTGGTCACGCCAGAAATGTGTGACGATATGCATATAGTCACACACGTTTGTTTTTTGTTGTGTGTCACTAAAGGTTCCGCCATCGTAGGTGGCATATGGTCACATTGTTGATTTCGTGGCCTTTTCCGTCAAAAAAGAGTGACCAAAACCCCGAATATGTGTGACAAATTAGGCACCAGTTTTGTTTGATTAGTCATTATCAGTGACCGTAAACACTTTATAGTCACACGAATGTTTTTTGAGAGTAACTATTGTTCATCCTTTGGCCACATAAATATATAATATATGTGACATTTGAGATGATTTATTCAAGTAAATGTGTATTATGTGTGACTATTTCCCGTCCTATGGCCACATGAATATATAATAAATGTGACGATTGTGATGATTTAGTCACACAACAGGTATTGTTCTTTTAGAGTTAGTTACCTTCAATTTAAAAAAAAAATAATAATAAAAATAAAAAAAAAAAAAGAAAAAAAAGAAAAAAAAAAAAAAAAAAAGTGGCCAAAAATGTTAATAAGTGTGACCATTTGTTGTTTAAAGTGAAGAAATGTGTATTTTGTGTGACTGTTGTTTATCCAATGGCCACATTAATCTTTTGTTTGTGTGACCTTTTGTACTATTTTGTCACACAAAGCATATTTGTTTTGGGTATTTAGTCACATACAATTAAGCATAAAGTGGCCAAAAATGTTAATAAGTGTGACCATATGTTGTTTAAAATGAGTAAATGTATATTTTGTGTGACTATTGATCATCCAATTGCTGCATGATTTTTTTTTTTTTTTTTTTTTGTGGCCTTTTGTAATATTTAGTCACACAACGAATTAAGCAAACAGTAACCAAACATGTTAATAAGTGTGACTGTAAGCATCTTTTAGTCACATTTAAAAGATCAATATATATCAAAACAAATTCAAATATATATCAAAACAAATTCAAATACAATAAAACTGGAAAGTATATAACTCAAAAAGATATAAAATTGGACCTCCTTTTATACAACAAGGAGTCCTAGTCGGCTTATAATACATATCATATAAGCAGTACTAACTATGTGAACCAATAGTACTAACTTATAACTAACAGTTGTAACTAATACACTAGCAGTATTAACTTCGAGTGCTACTAACTTTGTATCAGCATCAAGATTCTTGAGAGCGTCAAGAATTACTGGCGAACAAGCTTTCCACCTGTGACAAAAACCCACCAATTTAATTTATACTTGGCCTATAAAAAGAACATCCCATGATTGATATATTTCTATTTTTCTAACTAGACAACTTTTCATATCATAATAACTTCAAATCAAGCATTCACCAAAAAATTAGAAGAAAACAAGAAACTTACTTGAGACAAGTTGATGGAGAGTGCGGGTGAACTTTTCACATATGCCTACAACGTGTACATCAAATTTGTCCGCTATCGAATCTTCCCCACCCTCTCCTTTTTCCACCTTTATTCAAACTACATATTAGATCATACAACTTCTCTAAAGTTACATGAAATTTTCCATCTCTAATTGTAAACACAATTTGAAGTAAGATCAGGAAAAAAAAGCATACAAATTATAGAAGTGTTGGGAACGTTCGAGCAACTTCATGTTTCTCTTGACCTCTGACAACATCAGTGAACGCCAAGGACTTTCCAACATCTTCTTCTTATGAAAGTTTCATCCACAGGTGCCTGCCGCAAATACATATTACCCCTTGTAGCACGGAATAAAATTCTTTCAAAAGCCATAACTTTTGCTTTAGGCACGAGACCAGCTAGAAACCCCAATTTAACTTGCTTTCCTTGGTCAGTTTTTAGATCCTACATGAATTCATTAGAAAGAATCATCTAACATTTACAAGCTACTGGAAGCAACAAAACAAAAGATTGATATCATGATCTGTACTTGATCCGTCAGAAGAGGAGTCTCCAAATTCCTTCTCTCCTTGAATCCAAAGCCTGTTCGGATCTCAAGTTGTTTCTGGGCACAATTACAGGTGCAAAATCTACCTGTTGAAACTTGACACATGTTGTGTTGGTTGACTATTTGTGTAACTTTGCTTTGAAGCTGTTGGTGCACTCAGAATTGAACCTGAACTAGTTGGACTGATCTTTTGAACAACATTTTGATACGTCTTTTGACAGATACCAGGTACACTGCTGGACAACCCATAGAGACTCGCCAATAGTATCACCTTTTCGAACCTGGGATGTCAACCAATAAAAAGAACATTTACAATGGTTGGCGACGAAACATAATTTATAGAATTTAAGAATAGACATAACAAATACCTGCATCACTCGGCGATGTCCTGCTCCATCCAAGTAACTGTAAGTGATTTCAAGGATTCAACCGTTGCTTGCAGGCTTTTCCTTAAATGTCTACATAGATCACTGACATAGCCAATATCTTTTAGTGCAACTTCAGACCTAACTTGTCGGGCTAAAGCAGTGGTAGTCTATATGACGTATGATTTCAGTTTACGATCATGTGAAATGTTTTTGTGGTCCAAATGGTGAACAACTGAGGCCAATATCAACTGCTGGTTATCTGAAACAAAAACAAACAGATCACTAATGCACCATGTAAAGACACCATTTACATAATTCAAATTATTATAATAAAATACTTGGGCTCTCAACAAAGTAGGCCATATCAGAAAGAACAATCAAGCCTAAACCATTAGGAGGAAGTGAGGAACCCACTATTTGTTCGTATCAAAATAGATAAACAATGGGTCCAATATTCGACCAAAATAACATTTACCATCTCCAGTTCCAAAGTTGAAGATAAAGTGTTATCTATTATTTACCATCTGCAGTTCCAAAGTTGAAAACAAATGAATTATGGAGTAAATAAACAGACCTCATCAGTTACCATGGCTGAAAGGCCTCATCTGCAATGCAATTAGAATATGACTTGGATGATATCACTTCATAATAATACCATATAGCATTAAGTTCTTATAACGTAGATTACATTTTTACATGCTCCTGCTCACGTAGCCACTGTTTTCGCAACCTTTCACGCTCAGCTTGCTCCTCTGCCTCCTTCTCACATAAAGAATATGCTTTACACCACCATGGCGACAACTAATAAGCTTAACAGACAGTAAAAATTTGATCTTTTTTGTGTTTGTAAAAGAGGGCAGAGAGATGCCACACCTGCCTAGCAGAAAACTAGTTTCTACAGTCGGATCTTTCCCAAAGCCTCTTCGACCAAACATATTTGACTCTTTATTTTCTGCATAAAAAAGAAAACCGTATGATAGGTTAACAAGTAGAAAAAGAAACTGCAATGATATATAGTTATTACATTGACACTTTGACAGATGAATCAAAATATATCACAAAGCACTTTTTTGTTAAAAAAAGGAACGTTGAAGATACCTCCCATTAATTTCACCAACTGCATCGAAACTTTTGTATACGTCATCTAGCACTTCCCTGATATGAAAGTAAATGGTTACAAACTGCTAATCCTTGATAATAAAGAACCAGCATAAACATGTGATTCTAAATTAAATGACCACTATCAAGACTCGAACCATAATAGATTTATGCCGAGTCTCGTTTTTGTCTAGTTAGTTAGCTATATAAACTAAGTCTGCTTATGTACTTTTCATCAACTAATCCATCGACTAATCACAATAGATTCATGTCCGAGTCATGTTTATCTTGCAAATGCAAGTTGCAACCAGTTAAACTAATAAATCTGATTCAGGCATTTTATCAAACACTTTAGCCGCACATAAAAATATATAATTACAAAATCAAAACAAAGGCAAAAAACACCGATTATCACATATTCCGAACTCATAAGCCTCAAAGGTTTAAAATCATTTCAAAGAGACTGTGAGTTATGAACACTAGATAAATACTTCACAAAAATCAATGGCGATTATAAAAAGATAAGCAAAAACTACCTCAAGTTCTAAATTGTACTAATGACAAATCGATCGATTTGTTGCTTGAACAAGAGTAAAACCATTAAATCTGATAGATTTGAAGAATCTAGGGTTTCATCGATTATATGTAAATTCCGACAATGACAACGGTGATCGTGACCACTAACGGTGTCTGGTGAGAGTGACGGTGGCCAATGACGGTGGTGGTGCTGGTAGTCGGTGATGTTACAGGTGGCCAGAGGGAGAGGGAGAGGGGTAAAAAATAGAAATAAAATGATTTTTGCGAAATGCCCTTTACTTTTTCTAAAATAAATTAAGTACGGTGTGGGATCTGAGAACATATTATGAAGATGGCGTGACTGAATGTGAAAAGTTAGAGAGGGATCCAAAAATATGATTTTGATTTTGGGGAAAACTAGGGCGGGATATAATGAAAATATTTGGAGGGAAGACCAAATTTTGGGAAAAACTTTTTAAGACTAATTTAAGATATAAATGTGTGACCATATATGACATTTAGTCACACTGTTCCAGTGTGTGACATATATTTGTGGAAAAATTTTGAACAAAAACTAGCAGTCACATTTAAATAATGTGTGACAAACTTGATTATATGATTTAGCCACATACACAATTACTTCATGTGACTATATATGGATTTTGGTCACACTGTTCAATTGTGTGACATATATTTGTCACATATGTATTTATATATATATAGTGTGACTAATGTTTCAAACATATTTGTATCCATCACACGTCCCAAATTATAAGTGACTAAATAATCAAAACAAGTTTTACCAGATACCTCTAGTCACAAAAATATTCAAATGTGTGGCTGTAGCCTCAGATGTAATTCCGAAATGGTCACACAAGTCGGATCAAGTGTGGTTGTTTATTTTATTCTGGTACATTATTCACATAAAAAAGTTACTGTGTGGCCGTTCGAAAAACAGCATGCGTGACGAAATCCTAGTTTTGTACTAGTGGTCAAGGAGGGTTTAGGAAACCTAATATGGGTAAGAAGTTCCAATATCAACCCAAAAAGCCTTCTTCTGAACCTAAGGAGTCGATGTCACTATTAAAAAGGCTGCTGATGTGCCTAGTACGAGTGAAACAAAGGTTGCTACATCCAATATGTTTGATGCCCTTAGTATGGATGATAATGATGACTTTGGTATTCCTACTAAGGAAGTGAATAAAGATGTGGATTCTGGTAATACAATGGAAGAAAAGAAGAATGAGTCTCCAAAGACTAGTAATACATTGCATGAACCGCTTGTGAGTGATTCAATGGAAGCTAATGAGGTTGATCCTACCCCTATTATGAAATTTAGAGAGCTTGAAAAGCTACTTATTAATGGGAAAGCTACTCTTGTGTATGATGATGGTAATCCTATTAAAAAGGTTAATTATTCGGGTAATACAAAGGATTCTCCGTCTACTTCTTCTACTAAGGGGTTAACCCATTCTCTAAGGTGGGAGAGATTGTTGATTCTGACAGTGATGAAGAGGAGGTTGTGAACACTTTTGATGAGTCAATGAACCTATTTAGTGGGGGTCATGATCGTGAAGATGATTATGATGACTATGTGGATCAGGTCTACGATCTTTCAGGGAATTTGGATGCTTTTTATGACAAGTATGGTATCAAGCTCCGAGGCCTTGGTAGGAAGTAATTTTGTTTTCATAGGAGTCTAATGTTAAATTTTGAATAGTGGTTTATTTTCTTGTTTAGAGAATACGAAGTATCATGTTATGTAAGCTTTTTCGCCTATGTAACCGGCTGAGATATGAGATTCACCCATATCATTTGTACTTAAACGTTTTTGAAGTAATTTATTTACCGGGTCTGAGTATTGCTCAGCACATGTTGTTTCGTGAAAAATTGGGTCTGGTTGATATGTTTAAAGCATGAGTTTGAGAAGGACGTGGCAATCGTTGATGGAAAAAAGAGTGAGAAAATAGAAAATCAAGAGGTAATTGACACAGGTCTTGTAAAGATTGTTATGGTTTATCTTCGCAAACTCATGGTTATATTAAGTACATGGACTGTTTCTGTCAATTTTTCTAAGACTAATGCTAGTGGGCGTTGCTTGGCAACCACAACCCCACAAAGCAACGCGCCCCCTCTCCTAGCAATGTCTTAAGCGACGCGTTGGTTGCAACTTTTGCCCAAAAGTGGTTGTCTCACAGACAGAAAGAATTGCAACTATTCTTCATAATTTTTTGAACATTGGGAGTAAATGGGCGGGGTTGCTTTGTGTTCACCACTAAGTAATTGTGGTTGGGGTGGAGTTGTGGAGAGAGAAAGCTGAGTTAGCACTGACATGACAGAGTTGCTTTTGTGAAAATGTTGTTACGACTAGCGTTAGTCTAACAGTTTAATCTTTTGGGTTTGTTTTATTATTCTTATTTCTTGAGTCTTTGGAAGCTGTAAAAGCTCCTTATTCCCAGGTCTAGGGTTACACAATCATTCCGTTGTCACTCTCAAAAATTCACACACATTTCTTTTTTCATCTCTCTAGCCTGTTTTCATTTGTGATTATCTTGATCATTCAGTATTAGTTTAGTTAGGTTGAGACTTGAGAGTTGTAATGAGACTATTTGTTGTGTGTTTTTTATATTCTTGAAGTTACATCTGTTTTGGGATAATTTTTTTATTTTTTTATTTTTTTTATTTTTTTTTTCTTCTTTTTGTAACTCACTCGTTTAAGGACGATCATTGGGATTTATTAAGTAATAAAAAGAAGCACGTGAGGAGGTTGGTTGAATGTAATATTGGTGTTGTTGTGTTTGATTTCGCTAGGTTCTACAAAAAAAATTGGATAAGTTTGTGTTTTCTGCATGTATGTTACTGTTAATGCAAAGTTGTTTTAAGTGATTACCGATCATGCTAATACATTATTTTATTTCTCTTTTAAAAAAAGAAAATCATGATAAACTTTTTACCCTTGGCCTTTGTAAAACTCCTATCTTGATATATACTTATTGACCCACCATAGCATTTTTGAGCTAATAGAGCATATATAATGAAATAGAAGAGCATATACACGAGATTTGTTAATCTTACGTCACGCATGTTATGTTACTAAAGAAAAGGAACAAAACGAAAAATAAAATAAAAGCCTTCAATAAGAAGAAGAAAAAAAAAACACTTTTAGTCACATTGGATTTCTTCAAAGTTTCTGCTTCAAACATTTGAATATAAAGACACTTATATTGCCGTTAGTCTCCGTAATGGAGGACATAAGCATCATATTCAACAATCGCGTCACCTTTGCTTGCATCTGAAAAGTATGTCTTTGCGAGTACATAACCACGTGCAAATCGAAAAAGCCCGCTCCCGCCAACAATTGACATCTCTCTCGGATTGGACAAGATTGGATTCCTCGCTAGTAGACTGAAAGTGCTCCCATTGTATTCCCCTTCAGAAAAAACAAAATTCAAGGCCATCGACAATGCAAATTCGTTTTGGCTAGCAGATGCATACATCCCTTGAGCTTTTCCCACTAACTTAGAGATTATTTCTGGACCCATTGTCAAAGGATCGTCAACAACGAATGTAAGGCCAAATAAAGTTTGGGAGGTGTTGGTTGTGGGAGCCTGAGCCACAGGGATCGCTGTAGGGTTATTGCCACTAATGGTGTCATGAAGGTAGAAATGAAGATGGGTTAGCTTCTCTTTCTTTAAAGCTAGTGATTCTAGTGGCAAGTTTTTGGAGAATTTGGTGGATTCTCCTACAATGAGAAGCGAGAATAGGAAAATGGTGAAAATGGTACACTTGTTTTTTATGTCAACTTGTGACATTGTGGAAGGAATGTTAATGTGAAGTAATATGTAAACTGAAATGATTTTCTTATATAGACATGAATATGTGGTTTTAGAATTAATATCTTGGAATACCATATTTGGTCAATGTTTTAAGGTATACAACTTTGTTTGATCGTTATGGTATAGCATGGTTTTGTCAATGCTTTATTGTTTGTATTTTAATACATACGAGCTATTCAGACTCGTGTGTTGCACTGTCCCCCCCCCCCCCCCCCCCCCCCCGATACATTATTCAACACCGGCTTTATCTAATTGTTCATTGCGTAATGTTTGTGTAAATTGTTGAAATGTAAGTAAGATGATACATCTAATTGAGACATGTTGTGAAATATTTAGGTAAATAGTTATTAAATAAGTTGAGTTGGCTTTATCAAATAAGGTTTAACAAAAAAAACTGGCATTCTACAAAAACACACATGAAAAACAGTAATAATTATATAATTTCTTAAACTGTGAGTTCATTACTTAATGCTTACTTTCAATCGGGATACTCGAGTGAAACTACAAAGTTTGTTTAAGTAAACTATTGTAAACAAAATTGAGCTAATTTATATAAGTTTCGTGAGCACACATTTTGTATAAAATTGTTCGTTACGTAATGTTCATCGTAAGCTCTTGAAGTACAGATATAATGGTGCAATTGATTGAAACATGAGTCATAATTCTTAGCAAAATAGTTTTAATGCTTACTTTCAATCGGGGTACTCGAGTGAATCTACAAAAGTTATGTAAGTAAAGTATTCACACAAATAATAATTCTTTGCCGCATCTAATATGTCAGATTTATTATGTATTACAATATTGTATTACAATATTACCTCTTTTTCCGACCAAATCCCCACTAGCTGCGGATACTCATTCCCTGCCACGCTCCTCCACGCGCTGGTGGGGGTGGAGCTACAGTAGTTTTTCATTTTCGTTTCCAGGTGAAGCGTGACGGCGATCTTAGTCTCACCTCCGGCGAGTGAAGAATCCCATCAACATTTAGAGGCTGATCCAAGTCCTTTTGAAGGTTCCCGCTGCCGGCCGCCCCCTGCCGCCGTCGGCTGCCGCCACTGCTGACCGGAATTTTTTTTCCGGCAGCAGCAGAGTCTCTCTTTTTCTATCACTCGCACTTTTGCACTTGCCGGAGGTCTCCTGGAAGCAGTTTCTCTACTCCCAGTTTTGCTGGGGTAGGGGTAGGATCTGCCCACATTCTACCTCCCCCATACCTCGCTTCCGCGGGATTAGGTATTGTTGTTGTTGTTGTTGTTGTTGTACCTCTTTATGTATTACAATATTAACTTATATTGGTACCAATTATAATAACTTTTTATGTATTACAATATTCACACAAATAATAATTCTTTGCCGCATCTAATATGTCAGATTTATTATGTATTACAATATTAACTTATGTTGGTACAAATTATAATAACTTTTTATGTATTACAATATTACCTTATGTATTACAATATTGTGTTACATAAACTAATATAAAAGTCGGGCATATTACCTTATATTGAAATAATCTATATCTATACTACTTATAATGGAGGAAGGACTCTCTCTCCAAAAAATTCAGATGTACACAAAATGATGCATGGTTTACAACACTTTAAAGCAAGTAATTTCATAATTACAACAACCAAAGCATTGTGTACAACAAAAACTAGCATAAATTGAAATTCAAACCACTTTCTTTAGAATTCTACATTAATAGCATTAAAAACACCCCTACACCCAATATTACAATTATTTAAACACAATGTACAACCCTCATTCTACATTAATAGCATTAAAAACACCCCTATTACAATTATTTAAACACAATGTATAACCCTGATAACAATCAAAATTAACATATTTTTAGTCGCGTTATTGTTTGATTTATGAGTGGAAATTGGTCGTATTTGTAAATATTTGTTACTTAATCGTGGAAAAGTGTTTATACATGCAAATATAGCCAAAAGCAGGTAAAAATGATTAAAAGATGAAGAAATGAAGTGGACATGCATTTTTGGAGAGTTCAAGAGGATCAAGGAAGAAAGAAACGCTGCATGAACAAAAGGATTTGATAAAGAAAAGTTTACTACACGAAATTATTAAGGAAATATCAAGTTCTAATGGACAGATTCATGCCACGAAGAAAAAGATTGCATGCAACGTAAAACGACGAAGAAAAGACAAAGAAACATGTTCAGACTAAATCCAACCGATCGGTTGCAACCCGCAACCGGATCGGCTGGATACGTTCCAGAAATGACCATCCGATCGGATGGCGAGAAACCGATCGGTTGGTGATAACTGAAGTTACAAGTTTTGCATTAATTGTCGAATTTACTCCCCATAATCATTTGTGGCTGATCATTTCTGCTTATTTACTGAGAAGGGACGTTTTTACTTGAAGCATAAGTGTCATTAAGCTATATAATGAGCACTTAGGGCCTAGAGATACTTGTACCACCATTATCTAACTTAGTATTACACCAAATCTTGTTAGCTTATCTTATATTGCCTGAAAGTTTACTAAGTGTTGTAAAAACGTCCAGAACGTGTTGAGTTAAAGTCTCAAGCATTGGTTCGAGTGTGGAGTTGTTTACTTACTTTGGTGAGCAATTGGAGGAGTGTGGTTGCTATAGTTCCACAAGTTTACTCATTGTAATTTTCAAGACTAGGTACACCTTGATACTTATAATGAACAATTGTTACTTTAAGTTTTATGAAAGTTTTCTTATTTACTTGTGTTTTAATATGATTGCTATGGAGTAATTTGTGATATACTTGTGTATATGATGTGATTGGTTATTGGAGTATTATTTTATGAAAAAGGTGATGCATGAAAACATATCTATTTTTATGAGTTTGTTGATATAACATCTTTTCTTGCTTAATTTGTCGGTAAAAACAATTTCTTGAAAAATAGGTCCGAAAGGATTTTCAACTTATTTTTATTCCAAAATATTAATGCACCAAATTAGTATGGAATAGGATGCTTGACAACCATCTTATTTACTTGTTAAAATAGATTTGAGACTATTTCATCACGAAAAAGGACCGAAAGGATTCGTAGGAATTCATAAGAAAAGAATTGATTTACTAAACAACCATGTGTTTATAGGATTGTCATACTAATTTGATATGTCCGAAAGGAGTCATTTAGGTGATAGAATTCTTAGTCGTAGTGAAAACATGACATACATCATAGATTGTATAACTACTCATTTTTAGTTGCGTATCATAACAAGTTTTACACCAAACTTCGTACTCAAATGGTTACGATACTCCTAATTACCAATCAAGGAATTATACACAAGTATATGTTTAGTTTTTATTGAGTTTCTTTTAAATTAAGATTTTACATAAATTGACAACCCTTATTTAACAAACGTTTTTCTTATTACTAAAACCACCAAATCCCTTGGGACGATCTCGACTTACCCACCTTTATTACACCGGACGAGTATACTTGCTCGTATGTGCTAGATAATAATCGGATAATTCGTGTTTATAAATTTTAAAACATGTACTAATAAAACGCACATCAAACCCTCATTCTACATTAATAGCATTAAAAACATCTCTACACCCAATATTACAATCATTTAAACACAATGTACAACCCTCATTGAGATTTTACAATTTTATAATTTTATAGATAGAAATTGAAGTCATTAAGACTTCACATTTAAGGATGTGACTGAATGTTGTAATATACGAGGCATTTAGACCCGTGCATTGCATCGGGTTCCCTCCCCCCCCCCCCCCCCCCCGATAAACTATTAAACACGGGCTATATCTAATTGTTCATTGCGTGATGTTTGTGTAAGTGCTAATAACGGATATAGATATGGTTGTTTCGTGGTTCACGTATGGATAATGATGGTGGATATAATGTCTTGTTTATCTATCAATTTATGTTGTTGGACCCCATTTATTTTATAGTACATCTTTTGGTCTGAACGAGGTGGGCGACAGTTCACCACGTTGCAATGGTCCGTCGTTTCACGTCGTTTATAATTGCACGGGATTTCTTTTAAAATAGAAAGTGGGTCAGTTTTTGTGTTATATGCATAGTTTGCGTCTTCCTACTACTTTTTAAAGTTATTTGATAGATCAAGGGTACATTTTGAAAGTTATTGTATTATATATATATATATATATATATATATATATATATATATATATATATATATATATATATATATATATATATATATATATATATATATATATATATATATACACACACACACACATACAGGGTAAAGTTAAAATAAAAAGACAAATATCCGTAAAAAGAATAAAAATATTTTTTTTTAAAGTTCTCGAAAAATTCCAAAAAAATTCTACAAGATCGGGTATGTTGGTGCATAAAACTTTTGTGAAAGAAGTTTTTCTAATTTTGAGTTTTTATACGTTTTTTTTAATGCACAAAAAACGAATTTTAATGTGCAAAAAAAATTTTAATGCACAAAATTTTCATCTTGGTTTAGTTAGATGCACAATGTTATTTTGATGAAAAAAGTCAAAAGAAGTTGGGTCCAAAAACGAATTTTTGATGCACAAAAAAATGATTTAATGTACAAACGTATTTTTTTATAATTTTTTTCGGATAAAGTATCCACTTTTAGATAAACTTCCTTTATAACTTTTTCATGCACCGACATACCTGATCTTATGAAATTTTTTTGGAAGTTTTTGAGAACTTTTAAAAAAATCTTTTTATTCTTTTTACGAAAATTTGTCTTTTTATTTGATCTTTACCCTACACACACACACACACACACACACACACACACACACACACACACACACACACATATATATATATATATATATATATATATATATATATATATATATATATATATATATATATATATATACCAATGTTGCAAAAATCGTGAATCGGTACTGAGGCGGTCGGGGGGCGATTAGCGATTTTTTTACCGATTAATCGGCCGATTTTTGTGACTCGGCCGATTAATCGGCCGATTTCCGTGTAAAACTCTCCAAGGTCGCAGACCGATTAGCGATTACTTGCCGATTAATCGGCCGATTCGGCCGATTTTTGCAACACTGATATATACACTTGACTTCAAAGCCCGCCCGATAGGCGGGCATGACTTTTAGTTATATTTTGGTTGGTTTTAGTTAACTTAAAATCATGTTTTAAGTTTTGGGTTTTTTTTTTCTCTTTTTATTTTAATTTTTTTTTTTTTTTTTTGGTTTATTGAATTACGTGGATGGCAAAGAATTTAATTTCAATTTTGATGTTGTCAAAAAACGTGTAAATGAAGATATGTTTACAATGTATTTTTTATATATCGACAATTGTGGGATTAGCATTCCCTTTATTTTTTTTCCCCATTATAAGTCTAAAGTTATCATTAAATTATAAAGCTTGTATTTTTAAACGAAATAAGTGATAAATAGTGTAACACCCCCAATTCAATAATGCAGCGGAATTCAAACTGGGTGTTACTCGACGGCACAACAGTCATAATAATAGAAAACGAACTGTAATTGAGTCATTTTAAAAGATTTATCATTCGCATTATATAAATATCAGATATTACAAAATTAGGTCTCAGATAGTTCCATGTTTACAAATTACATTTAATGAGTTTTCGAATGATAATAAAATTTATAGCCCTCTTAAATATCCGTGCTCCTTCGTGCCAGCCTTGTTCATTATGAACCTGAAAATACATGCTAAAGTGTCAACACGAGGTTGGTGAGTTCATAGAGTTTAGTGACAAAAATGTAATGTAAAACATTTAAATGAAGATTTCCCAGCAAAGGCATCGTAAATCCACTCAATTCCAAGTCCCGCCCATACAAGACTTGCAACCTGTGTGTTTACAACCCACTGCCAAATATGATCTGGTTTATATGAACAAAAGTAATACTTGTATCTAGATTCAAAGATAAATGTAGCAATACCGCTATATAAACATTTTTGACAATGATGCCATATAAATAATGATGACAATGAAGTGGAAGCCATAATACTACGTTTTTTAATACTAGTGCAATGGGAAGATAATGAAGTATGTAACATGTAAACACATAAAGCATTTGAGTAAACCACAAACATTGAGTAAGGCAATTGGTGTTTAAGTAAACAAGTAGCATGTTTAAGTAAAACAAGTATTGCATTCATATAAAAATGAGCATGTATTCTCCCTCAAAGAGTTGAAAATATGAAAAGAGGGGATATGACTCACCTTAAGTTATGTAGTGAGAAATGAAAATGGTAATCGAATCTCGAAAGTCTCTAAGAGCAACCTATAATAGAACGTTGCTACTTAGGTTTGAAGTAATGTCAAAGAATATGAAGAATTGCCTATATATGTCTTGCATATTGTTCATGATGTAGTACTTAGTATATAGTGTAAGTCTTTGAATAAAAGTGGTTTATGAAACATGTATAGTTTGTATATCTCTTACTACCGTCCGGGCCATCATAATTCAGAGGTCATGTAGTAAACGTTCGAGGAGCTAGGACACTTTAATTCGTAAATCCAGCAACTCGTCGATCCGTTTACCCAAATGGAACCCCTTGATCAGTGCTAAACGGTCAGGTTTATTACACGAGCTAACCACTTGTGAATGGTCAACCGTAATAAAGGGTTCCTGAACAGTCTAAAACAAATGCAATTAAATCCTGAGGAGTTTAGTGTTTCCTCGGGTCGTTAAAGTCCCAACGAGGCGTGAAATCTGTAATAAAACGAAATTTGGGATCGGGTGATTATGAATGGGCAAAGGTGAGTTTGATTTATACTACTGATTGAATGAGAAATTATTTGGAAACAGTAATTAAGCATACAACAATCAGATATACAAAACACGTAACACAAAGAATTAAAAACGTAAGTATGAAAAATATAAAAACTAAATATGACAAGTTTATAACTACAAGGGTGTAAAATGAAAATTTTAAAAACTTTTCAACTTAAAAGAAAATTAAAATCTAAAAAGAAAGTATTATATTATTATTATATTAATTTAATATTAATTAATTAATAAAAACTATTTAAAACTTATTTAAAATCTAATTAACTAAATCTAAAAATGTGTTATACTACAAATTTAACTTGGAAAATTATAAAAATAATTTCTAAAAATCTAAAATAACTTAAAAGATTTATAAAAATTAAAAAGAAATATTTTTGTCTTTTTATGTAATTTTTATTAATGAAAAACTATATTATTAATTTAAATTTAATTAAACTAAATAAAGGTGGAAAAATAGAAAATAAAAAGGGAAAATTATAAAACTATTTTTTACAGGTTCTAATAAACTTTATAAACTTAGGAAAATTATAAAAATGAAAATTATATAAAATCATAACAACTATTCTAATTTTTATTTGGTTTTTATGTTTTAAGTAATTTAAATAAAATTAAATACAAAAATTATAACGACTACAGTAAAAATTCTAGAAAAATTATTACACACTTAAAATCAAATAAGGAATCTTGGAAAAATATAAAAATACACTAATATAGCACAACTTTTAACAGTTACAAATTATTTAATAGATTTAATTAAATACTAAATAAACTATTATTAAATCTAATTAATACAAGATAAGCACAGAAAATTCTAGGAAAATTACTACAACTATAAAATATAACAAAGTAATTTTGAAAAATATAAAAACAGGTAATCACTTAACAAAATATTAAAAAGGAAAATTAAAATTAAATTATATTAAATAGAAACTATCACTTATTTTTATATTGGTTTTTTCTTGAATTTTATTTTACAAACCTATTAAGTACCTAAAAATAGACAACTTTTGTAAAAACAATATTTTTATAACTTAATAATAAGCTAATAATAAGCTACTAATCAAAATAGTTGACTTAGTTTGACCAACTAAGCAATTAAGCTAAACTGAGCATGTGTGGGGTCCACTTGGGTAAAAATTGGTTCCTTTAAGTTAATTGAACATGTATAAGAAAGAATAAGCACAAGGGTTCCACTGGATAAGCCAATAAGCTACAATAAGCTTATGCTTATTGGTTTTCTGAGACAGAAAATGGGACAAAGTTCAAGGCTTGTTTCAGGTGGGTCCCATGGGTCTTAAGGTCAAACAAAAGGACAATTTAGCATCTATGGTAGGAGGGGGGTTGTAAGAACCAAAAATGGGTCAGTGGGACCCACTACGGTGGCCAGAATCACCCACCAAAGTGGTGGTGGTGGCCTGAGTAACTGGTGCACAGAGCAGGGTTGTTCCCTGCAACTCACTTTGGTGAGTTGTGGGATCCACAAGAAAAATCACAAAAATATGGTGGTACTGAGACCTTCAAGTTGAGATGGTTGGCTTTAACTAGGAACAAGTTTTAAGGTCCAAATACAAACACATAAATCACAACAAATACTTGAATTTTTGGAAAAAACTGAGATGAGCAAATTTGACTTTTGATCAAGACTTGTAATTTTGACTTTTATGAACTAGAAATCAATCCCACTAATCAAACATGTTATATTAAGCTATTAGAAGATAAAATTAAACTAGAACTCCAACTAATGATCAGATATAAGTAACTTAAACCAACAAATCCTTAACAGTTAACATATAAGTAAGATGAAACTTATATTTTGACTTTTTAATATATAAGACCAAGGTTTTATACCTAATATGAGTTATTTAGACATAAACTGACATGCTTCAATGATAAACAGCAACAAACACAACTCTGAACCTAGAAATACAGGTTAATCCAAAAACACCTTAACAAAGGTGTAAATGAGGTTTTTCAAGAGTTTCACTGATTCAGTCCATGAACTTGCAATATTAGCACATATAATGATTTACTAAACTGAATTTAACACATAAATACCATAAACAACAACAGATTCCTAAGATTACTAAAATGCTAATTAATGGCAGTTTAAAAAGAAAACTAAGCAAACCAAAATGGTAGTGAACAAGGAACTGATTTTAAGCAATAATATAATTCTAATAAGCTTAATAAGCATTCAAACACATAAATAAAAAACTGATAACTATGGAATCAGTAAGATGACAAAATCTGAAAAATAGCTTACAAAGGGTATCCAACTGAGAAACTAAGAACCAGAACCAAGATCACTTCCTAAACTCCCATGAGTTCTAAACCAGGGCCATCCACAAGTTTACCCTGCTCCTTGTATTGTCCTTGCCTTTCATTTATTTTATTTTTTTATTTTCTGTTTATTTAAATATTTTTATGTTTATTATTTGATGAAATTTAAAATGCAGTGGAAACTTGGATTTCTTAAACAAAAACTTATATTAATTGAAAATGAACAAAGTACAATACTCAGAAACTAAAACTTGAACTGAAATTATAAACTACAATTCTTAACGACGTACATGAAATTTAAAATTAAACTACTACTTCTAATCCTCTGCTTCTCTTCTCTTTTATAGCCCTCAATTCTGTTCCAGGTGTCTTGATAAGCATTTCCCACCATGTGTTAGCCCTCGTACGTGTCCAATTGATGATGACTGTTTAAACCTACTTTTGGCGCCAAAAGTAGTAGGGGTTGAATTGGACTGACTCAGGGCAATTAATGCCTTTTGGGATGATATGTGAGGTGTAGGGAACATTTTGGGATGTAGGGGTGAGTTGAGGGTGATTGATGTGATGGTTGCAGGTTGTGGCAGGGTAGGGGTGTGGTGGAGATGGTGGGTGTAGTATATGGCCTCTCCTAGGGTAAACCTAGGAGGTGGGTTTTGTTGAGGAGGTGCCAAGGAGGGTATGAGGTGGAAAGGTATTGCAAGTGGAGAGGTTGGATGGTGGATGGAGGATGAGCAGGTGACGAGGAGTGGAGGTTAGGGATGATGGGGGTGGTCAACGCGGGTCAAACCTGCGTTATTAATAAAAGGGTAATGGGCTTTAAGGGTTTGGGCTTGGGAAAAGAAATTGGACCAGGTTTATTTTTATTATGGATTTGGATTGGATTTTTGGATTTGTAATAATATTAAGCCCAAGGACCTATCTTGTAATTTCAGAATTTTCAGGGACCAAACTGTCACTTTTCCAAAATATATCACAAAGGACCTTTCTTGCCATTCAAAATATTATAAGGACCTTTTTATTATTTTTCCAAATTTAAAAGTAACCGGGGACCAATTTTGCCATTTTTCCAAATTGCAGGGACTTGTTTTGTAATTTTATGAATCTATCATCTAAGGGTAAAATTTGTCAATTTGTGAATTACCAAGGACCATTTGATGATAAAATTCCATTTTTGAATACTGAGGGGTATTTTCTGTCAATATTGAAACTGCAGGGACCTGTTTTGCCAATTTTGATATTTTGAACTTCCAAGGGTAAAAATTGTTATTTCATGATTCCTGAGGACTGTTATTGACTTTTCTTTAAAATAAGTCATCCAGGGACCATTTCTGACATTTCTTGAAAGTTCAGGGACTGATTTTGACAATTTGGTAAACTTTGGCCGTTTTTCCCTGTTTTCAGTTCTTTTATGTTTGAAACATATAAAAACACCTTCTAAGAATATTTGTAGTATTTTGTGGTGTTTCTGAGTGTTTTTACATGTTTTTGTTGTTCAGATTTGACAGAAAATGATGAGTTTTTTATGAACTCATCACCCCTCACATGAAGCTCCCTAGTGTTGTAGTATTCGATAGAAAATATATGTTTTGATCTTTAAAGGTTACATGACCGAATAGTTGAATAAACTTAGGAAAGTTTACTTTAAATGAAGATTGTTATTATCAATGAGTTTCTTAAGCCTAGAATGGATATCACTTGCAAATTTTCATGGTCATTTGATGAAGTAGATCCAAATTGTTTGATTATGTTACAACTAACACTTTAGTTCATGTTTTCGACTTAGAAAGTTATATGGTCTTTAGCCGTGGCTTTGCCGTGACTTTGGTCATTGCTACCATGGTCTTGAGACTCATCCTTGGCCTTAGCCATGGTTGTGGTCATGGCTTTAAGGTCATTAGACCTCTTGTTTTACTTAGTCATAACAAATACATGGTCATTTGGTATTAAAAATGGGTTGTTAAGAATATAAAGAAAAATATCACTCGTTATGCGTTTTCAGGGTTCAAGCTTCTTCACACCTGAACGAAAACGTCGTTCCGGACAACTTTCGTGTTTTAACTTTTTTGATGAAACGGACCAGAAGGCCTCGAAAAAAAATCCAAATTTTTGATCAGAATGCTATTTTGGCAGATTCGGCGTTTTGGTTTTGCTAACTTCTTTTGGCCGTATCTTTTGACTCGTATACTCGTTTTAGGTGGTTCAAATTGCTATGTTTTCCTTGTAAAGTGCTCTTTAACAGTAGGTAAGTGCCAATATCATGGTTATACTATTTTGGTCGAATTTCACAATATATGTCACTAGTTTTCTTGTTTATGTCCATTTAGCTAACATATGGTTCCCTTAACTTGTTTTAAAGGTTTTTGTACATCATGAACACAATATAAAGACCATATATAGCATAAATAAAGTATAATAAGCATGAGAATGATATTGAGCAAGAAAGTGCATTAGGGTTTCTTACAACTTCAGGCTTTCTAAGAAAGGAAAGTAACAAGTAAGGATAAGACTTTGATTGAACAAGCTTCTCTTCACTTTAGTAATCCTTCTACACCCTTGTATTCTTGAAGGATTTGTGATGAGGTTTTAGGTGACTTGAGTGGATCTAAACTCAAGAGGATCACCTAAACTTGCAAGGAATTGATGTAGTTTTACTTGTAGCTTGAATTCTCTTGGATAATACTTGAAGTAGAAGATCAAAGAAGAGTGTTTTTGTGTTTTTGATGTTATGAACGACAAAGAAGAGGGGGAGGGAGTACTTATAGTGCCTTGGTTTATATTTTTGCTTAGATATGTGAGTACTTGTTTGATTTTTGACCATAAGACTTTCTATGCCTTAAAAGTATACACATGATGCATACTTGGTTGTTTTTAGGCCATATACATCCCAAGGCTCATCACCAAGCCACCAAGGCCTTGGTGAGTCCCCTCTACACGTTTATGGACAAGGAGGGAAGACTAGGTGGATGAATCTTGGCCTTATATAAGTTACGAAGTGAGTTTTGGTCCCGTTAATCGCTAACTGTAAGTCATAAAGTCATGAAACTTAAAACCGGGTATCGTGAAAGTGTAAAACTTGAAAGAATGACTAAACTTGTCAATATACTCCATAATAAAATATAAAATGAGTGGTAAGTTCCATCGGGTTGCTCAAACCCTGTTAAAACTGAAAACGCGGGTCTAAAACGCGTAATACGTAAAACGTACGAATATTGTGTAAAATTGAGAAAAGTAAAATGTTACTTTTCTAATAGGATAATAATGAATTAAAATGACTTATAATGTCTAGACTGGGCTCAGTCTAGTGTCGGTTGGTATTTAATGTCTTTTAGACATAAAACCGTAAGCCTAAAAATCAAAGAATGATTTACAAAATTAAAGAATGATTTTTGGTCAAATGAGGAGGGAAAATATGTTAACTTTTCCAAATTATGAAAGTTTCTAATCGTCTCTGAAAACGCGGTGCAAGTATAGGCTAAGGTTACGGATAAGTAAAAGTACTTAAAACGAAATTTTCTATTTTTCACGGCCCAGGGTCTATTTGGTAACATTTTTTTAATCATCAAAAATTCTCTAATTAATCATGAGTTTAACAAACATTTATCTGATGCGGGGAAAATTGACGCGGTTGGTTTTCGTTGTGCGTAGGATTCTTAAACGACGTTTAAGCCAAACGTGTAGTTCCTTAATAACTTTCGCGAAAATGATCTGATGAGTGTTAAACTTTTATTTTATCATGGAAATGATTTATCACACGAGAATATGAAATAAAATTAAATTTTGGAAAATGAATAGTGAAAGTGAATAGTAAAAATGAATAGTAAAATTTTCGGAAATAAAAATTAACCTGAAAATGCGAATTGTTACAAATAGTATGTATTTTTTTAATCAATAAGGTTAAAATAATATATAATAACTCAATCTAAATACAACAAACATGTTGTAAGATTGAAAGCCCTTTTTTTATTTTTTACTTATCTGGTTATTGAATTATATGGACGGTTTAAGTATTTTTATTGATGTTTGTTAATTTTTTTTATTAGTTTATGGTTGCGTATTTTAAAAAATAATTTAATTTTAATTTAATGTTGTCAAAGAACGTGGAACTATTTTTAAGCACGATGACAAGTTTATAGTGAACCTATACATGGTCTTTAATAAACCTTTACATGGTCTTTTGATATAACTTTTTTAATTGGATTTTGCTAACAAATGTCCATTGTGCAGAGGTTATTGTGTAGTTAATTTACAAAAAATTTCTTAATTAACCAAAAAATGCATTAATTACATATTAAATGAACTTATAAACTACTATATTTGGATATGATTTTCACTTAAATGATTTGAAATATTCCTTTTATAAATAAATTAATCTCTGCCCAGTTGGCAGAGGTTGGCAGAACCCTTACTAGAAAGATTTTGCTAATCAATGCCCACCGTGCAGAGGTTAATGTATACTTAATTAACAAAAACTTTCTTAATTAACCAAAATATGTATTAATTACATATTAAATGAACTTGTAAACTACTATATTTGAACATGATTTTCACTTAAATGAATTTAAATATTCCTTTTATAAATAGATTAAAACTAATTAATTAAAACTTAATTATGACTAACAATTAAAATACTATTAATAAATAAACACATAAATGAAACTAAAAGTCTTAAATTAATTATAACTAATAATTAAAAACTAAATTAACTAACAATCATTAAAAACATTAAAACATAAAATTAATTAATTATACTAAAGGCTAATTAATCATCTAATCATAAATATTATAACTAAACATTAAATATCACTATTATATCATTTAATAACATGAAAAAAATAATAAAATAAAAATAACGAAGCCTCTAACCGATCGGTTGGCTATAAACCAACCTTTTTTTCTACGAGTTTTAAAACCAATAATGTTAAATCTAAGAAACACAAGTAAATCTGATCAAAATCTAATAAAATCCCTGGCAGCGGAGCAAAAAAATTGATGTGCTCTACCGTATACAAGTTTTAAAATTTATAAACACGATTTATCCGGTTATCTTATTCAACACATACGAGCAAGTATACTCATCCGTGGTAATAAAGGTGGGTAAGTCGAGATCGTCCCAAGATATTGGTGATTATTTGTGTTTAGTGACTAGATTATAAAAAAGGTTGTCAATGCAATTTTAATCAAAATTCGAAGCTAATACGTATCCAATATATTAAAACATATACTTGTGTGTAAATCCTTAACCAATTGCATAGAGTATTCAATAAGTTTGGTGTAACTTGTAATGATGCACAAATCTAATATGAATGAGTATCAATCAATGGTTTATATCATGAGTAATCATAACTAAGAATTCAATCGCCTAGTTAACTTCTTTCGGCCAATTAACTATTATGACAATTCTATTGGGAATCTTATTTGTTGAAAAGCATTTCTTACCTAATTAGTTCTTACAAATCCTTTCGACCTTTTATCGTGATGAAATCGTTTCAAATCCATTTTAATGAGTAAATATGATGATTGTCACACATCATACCCCATATTAATTCGTACACTAACATTTTGGAATAAAAACATTAAGAAAATCCTTTCGGCCATTTATTCTTGAAAGTGTTTTTACGAATAAATTAAGTAAGAGTGGATGTTATTCCAACAAACTCATTAAAATAAGAAATGTTTTCATGCATAACTTTTTTAATATAAGAATACTCCAACAATGGTTACATCATACATACAAGTATATCACAATTACTCCATACCAATCATAACAACAAACAAGTAACAAATAAAACTTTCATTAAACTCAAAGTAACAATAGTTCATAGTAAGTAAACAAGATATACCTAGTTTAAGATTATAAGAACTAGAACCGTGGAACTATAGCAACCACACTCCTCCAATCTCCTACTATGACAAGTAAACAACTCCACACTCGGACCGACTATTGAGACTTGAGCTGAATATCTCCTGGCCGTTTCTACAACTTCTAATAGACTTTCGGGCAATAATAATAAGTTAGCAAGTACTTTGATGTAAGCCTTTAATAGATTTGGGGTGTCACACTTAGTATACATGCATATGCTTCATTATATAGTGTAAGAACACTTATTCCTCAAGCCAAAACGTCCCTCCTGAGTTATTAACAAGAAATGATCGGACTTCAATGATTAATGGGAAGTAAAACCTCCATTTAATGTGAAATGGTAATTGTAGACTCCTCCATACGATCGGTTAAGGCTCCATCTGATCGGATGGCTCTTTGGCACAATCCAGCCGAATCGGATGCGGGTTGCATCTGATCGGTTGGCAATGGTTTGTACTTCATAACTTTGACTTTTCTTCGACATTTCTTGATGCATACTTTATCCTTCATTGAAGTGTTGATTCCTTCCATAGAACTTGATATTTTCTTCTCCCTCTCCATCGTGGGTCGGTGTAAGTCATAAATTGGTTTTTGATAGTTCCTTTATTATATTCGCTTTGTGTTTGTCCTATATTCGCTTTGTGTTTGTCCATACGATCTGAATTCTAACGTGAGTCGGTGCTTATAATCGATCTATACTTCTATTTGTTTTATCTTGTTGGGTGCTCCTTTGATGATGGGATCAGGTTAGTTTTGTTTGCGATTTAAAGTCTAAACCCTAATCTTGCGATTAGGGTTTTCTGTCGTTATTGGTTTTGCATGATTGCTGGAAATTGAGTGTGGCTATTGGTGTTCTGATTTTGGAAGTGGGTTATTGAGAGATGGAAAAGGGATTTTTGACTAGTAAGACTGCGACTAAGGGTACTAATGAATCTGGTTCAAACGATGCGAACAAGGGTACTAATGCTGAATTGGCTGCTCGTATGAGTAGGCTTAAGGGACAAGAGGGTAATTTGGGTGTGCAACATGTACGTTTGGAGAACCCTAGTCTTGAATCTACTATGATTGATAATAACTTGGTTGGGAGCAAGCATGACCTGGTGGAGCCGGTTTCACTTGGTAATATTCAAAAGGCCACTACTAGTTTTGGTGAGTTGAGTACACCGTCAATGATGAACCCTAGTAGTGTTAGTTTGACTGTGGATGATGCACCTGATTGTTCTATGAATGGTACTCAGACAGTGGAGCCGATTCCACTTATGAAAGATACATCACATGGTGACGACTTGGAGCGGATTACAAGTGATGATACTGTGAAGCACTTGATTGATAATGCGCATCAGAATTTTGATGATGCCATGAATAAAATTAAAAGTGAGATTGGAGCTAATGCAGTTAATATTACAAGTACTACTCCTTCGCTTGGGATTAATGCGAATATGTATAAGAGTGTAACTTCTGGTCCTAATGCTCACAAAGTTGATACTACTAATGGTATGGGAGTGAAGTTAGTTTCTTACGAGGGTGCTACTTCTAATGAACCTCTGAAACATGTTTCAAACTTCCGTAGGTTGGAATGTAGCAAGAAGAAGGCTGATGTTGACCTTTCAGTTCCAATGAAAATAGTGGAAGAGGTGAACACGCGGTTTGAGAATACTCTCTACGGTTACTTTCTTGGCCAACGCCTTGCTTTTCCGGTTGTTGATTACTATGTCCGCAATGCATGGGCTAAGTTTGGTGTGCAAAAGGTAATGATGAATGCTAAGGGGGGTCTTCTTCTTTAAATTCAACTCGAAGAAAGGTGTTGATGATGTGCTTGAAAACGGTCCTTGGTTGATCAGAAATGTTCCTATTATTCTTAAACCATGGACTTTGAACACAAACCTACTTAAAGAAGATTTGACTAACATCCTGGTATGGGTTAAATTCCATGATGTTCCCCTTGCTATGTTTTCTGATGATGGCCTCAGTCTTCTTGCCACACTGATTGGCATGCCCAAAAGGTTAGATGCTTTTACAAGCCAAATGTGCAAGGAATCGTGGGGCCGTAGTAGTTTTGCTAGATGCATGATAGAAGTGAAGTCGGATGAGGTGCTTCGGGATAGCCTCACTGTTGAGATACCATTACTTGATGGTTCGGGTTCGACTATTGAGAAGATACTGGTTGAATACAAGTGGCAACCACCTCGTTGTGACAAGTGTAAAATATTTGGTCATACTCTGACTGACTGTCCTAAAGTTGTTATACCTCCTGTTCAGCCTACTAAGCCTGTTAATGATAGTTTCAAGACTGTCAATCACAGGAAGAAATGAAAGCAAGGTGGTTCTACAATTACGGGTCAAGGGGGTTTACTAAACCTGCTGTGGGTAAGCAGTTTCAGTATCAACCCAAAAAGACTCCTCCTAAACCTAAGAAAGTTGGTGGCACTAAGAAGAAGACTTCTGATGTGGCTAGTTCTAGTGGTACTAAGATTTATGCATCCAACCAATTTGATGCTCTTAATATGGATGATACGGATGCGTTTGGTATTCCTACTTATGATACCAACATGGATGTGGATGTTGGCCATACAATGGAAGTTAATGAGGATGAGTCGGTTAATACTGGTACTACATCACAAGAACCACTTGTGAGTGATTCATTGGGAACTAAGGAAGGTGGTTCTACTCCTATAGTTGAGAAAATTAGTAAGCTTGAAAAGCTACTTATCGATGGGAAAGCTACACTTGTGGATGATGAAGGTCATCCTATTCCGTCTGCCTCTGTCACTAAGAGGGCTAACCCATTTTCCAAGGTGGGTGATGTTGTGGTTTTTGATAGTGATGAGGATGAGGTTATTAACACGTTCGACGAATCTGCAAATCTTTTTGGTGGAGGTCATGAGCGTGAAGATGAGTTTGATGACTCTGATGATTACTCGAAGCAAATTTATGATCTTCCAGGGGAATTGGATGCTATTAATGCCATTTATGGCTTTAATCTCCAAGGTCGTAGGAAGTAGTTTATATTTTTTGTCCGAGTCTTTTAATGTTATGTGGTAGTGGTTTTGTTTTCTTGTCTAGAAAATAGGAAGTATCTTGTTATGTAAGCTTTTCGCCTATGCAACGGGCTGAGATATGGGATTCACTCATATCCGTTGTACTTAAATGTTTTTTGGAGTAATATATTTACCGGGTCGTTGACCTTTTACCCAAAAAAATAACTTGATATTTTCTTAATATATGAACGTAGAAATCTTGCAACTATCAAATCCATGGTTTCTTGTGTGGTTTTCTCTTGTCTCTACCTTGAAAATCTCCAAATGTGCATAATCACTTCAATTCTTCATCTTTTCATCATTTATTCCTGTACTTGGCTACATTTACTTGCATATACACTTTTTCATGATTAAGTAACAAATACATACAAATATAACCAAATGTGATGCACAAAACTAACGACAATGCAACTAAAAACATACTCATTCTAAGCGTTATCACGGTCTCTACTAGTTTTGATAATCACAAAATATAAATACATGTTACGTAAAACTATGACTAATAAGTTTTTAATCGAGAAAACTAGTTTTCGGCTTCAACATCATTTAAGGTATGTATAAACATCTACCAACTTGTGTATGTGATCAAAGGACTTATTTTTCATCAAAACATCACATTTTCATGTTACAAAACATTTTTACAAAAGAATTCTTGTATAATTAAAAGAAATGTTTTATTAAGAGAATGAATTCAAAATTCAAATATGCAACAACTGATGAGGCGAAAAATGATCCGTTTTTAGGGGGTCATTTAAGCCCGAATTCGAATTTATTTGATCAAATATTGCCCTAAATCGTTCCTTTTGTGATTTTAGGTACTTTGGGAGAGAAATCTAGAAAAGGAAGCAATTCGGACGTTTTTGGAGCATAAAAGTGAAGAAAACGCCAAAGTCTTAATTTTCCATGCTGGGAACAGTAGGTGATGGCGTCAAGAGTAATTCCCTGACGGCGTCAAGAGCAAAATTCCATGACGATCCAGAAGAGATTTGACGGCGTCTTGAAGGTAGGGCGTCAAGAGTAAAAGTCATGACGGCCTGGAAATGATTAAGTCTTGACGGCGTCAAATGTAGATCAAGGCAGTCCGAGAATAGTTTTGGCGGCGAGGTGACGGCGTCACAATGCTTGTCTTGACGCCGTCAAACCTCTTTTCCTATATATAGATTTCTAATTTTTCACATTTAAAGGGAGAGAAGTTTTGGAGAAACCCTAAGTACGAACTTGGTGCGAATTTTACAGGTTTTTCAAGGGTTCCAAGCCCTTGATACCTTTCATGTGTAATTAAGATAAGTGTTCTTTCAATTCAATCAATATGTCTATGTGTTGGTTGTCTATATCTTGTTATTGTCTTAATTCCATCATGCTAGGCTAGATCTATCTTGTGTTTGCTTGGATCTAATGAAACCTAGATGTTAATTATGTGTTGATTACTTGTTTATACTTGTTTTGGATGAATGATTTATATGTTAGGCTTAAGAAAACTGGCAGATCTCCAATTGGTAACATACTTGAACGTCTTAAGAAACATGAACCAACACGCACTAGGTCTTTATTGGTTGTATTTAATGCATGAGCCACTGTTTACAATCCCTATAGTTGTGCTGGGCATGGTGTAGGAGGAGATAAGAGCTCATAGAATTGGGGAGTTTTGTGTGCCACCCCATGAATGGTATTAAGGAATACAATCCGTCATCCATGCATTTATAACAAGTAATTAACGTGTAAAAGATGTCTAGGGAGTAGTGAAATCTAAGTAAACACATTTTCTCCACTTATTGCTCACAACCTTAGTTTAAATTAGTTTATTTTCATTTTTAGTATTTTATTTTGATTGCATCTTAGTATTGGGTTAGTTGATTAGCAACTAATTCCGCCTAAATCCTTCAAACCCGAGAATTTTAATTGCTTTCTAAAAAATATAAAAACACAAAAATAATCATCCCTCACCTTTAGAACTAGTATTTAGGCTTTCTAATCCTAGCGACACTATTCCTAAGCTGAACGATCAATCCCCCGGTACTTGTCACTATACTATACTACAACGATCAGGTACACTGCCTGGTGGGGGTTGTAAGCTTCTCGAGATCCCTCGAGAGGTAAAGCCTGTTGCGATTCCCACGCATCAAGTTTTTGGCGCCGCAGCCCGGGGAATAGTTATTGTCTAGGTTAGAATTTCTTTTTATTAGGTCTACTTGCTAGATTCCTTTCTAGTAAGATTTTATTTTTATTTTTAAGTTCTCTTTAGTCTATCTTAGTTCTTTCTGCCTTTGTTCGTAACCACCCCACATCATGGACAACGGGAACATCTTTGAACCCGTCATCCCACCACAACAAAACCCACCATTAGAACCCCTTAGGCCCCGAACCTTAGGAGAGTATTCCCGACCTAGCCACCAAGGCTACCGAAACACCATTGAGCTCACCGGAGCCAATGTGACCCCCTTGCGATCCGACACCATCCGGTTGGTGCAAACCGGATGTGCATTCCATGGACTTCGTTCCGAAGATCCAAACCAACATCTTAAGGACTTCCTCAAAATCGTAGATTCCATAGACCTAGATGTTGAAACTAGAGAGACAACCCGATTACGCCTATTCCAATTCTGTCTACGGGATCAAGCTAGTCAATGGCTTGAGCGTTTACCCGCGGGATCCATCACCACATGGGATGATCTCACCACTCGTTTCCTTGCTCAATTTTTCCCACCGGGGAGAACTACTAAGCTTAGAAATGACATCTTGATGTTCCAACAACGTCAAAATGAATCTATTTATGAAGCATGGACTCGTTTCAAGGACTTACTCCAAAAAGTCCCTCATCATGGCATAGATCTTTGGCTCCAAGTCCAAATCTTTTATGACCATATCGACATCTCCACGAGGCGAGCCATTGACCAATCGGCCGGTGGTAAGCTACGTGATCTTAGTGCGGAACAATCATGGGAACTCATAGAAGATCCTGCTCTCTATGACAACGAAAGTTGGAATGATCCCCGTGACTTGAATAAAACGGTCAAGGCAATATCTTTGCCTTCGAACAATTCTAGCACTCCCGACCGTAGGATCATGGAACTTGAGAACCAAGTCAAGTTTCTCATGAAATCTTACGAAGCTCCTAAGCCTTCAAGCCAAGTGAACAAAATCACTTCTTCATGCGAATTATGTAGTGGTCCCCACGACACTCGTGATTGTGTGGAACCCCCCAGAACAGCTTTTGCGGGCTACGCATCCACGCGTACCGACGAAGCGGGAGATAAGTGGTACACTTTCAAGCCCGAGCCAAATACTTACGGTGATTCATACAACCCCTCATGGAAAAATCACCCAAACCTTAGGTGGAAACAAAATCAACCCAATTCTTCTAACCGCCTAATCGTTACCAACCAACCGGTCCACCCTCCAACCGTACTTTCAACAACAATCCTTCTAACAACTTTGGTAGTATCAGTAACCTTGAAGGGTAGATGTCTAAGTTCATGGCATCTCAAGAAGCTGGCATATCTAAGTTTGAAGCCGATTTCAAACAAAAGCAAAGCAAGATGACCACTCAAATTGACGCATTGTTGAAAGTTCTCAATGACCGAGAAATGGGAGCACTCCCAAGCGACACAATCAAGAATCCGAAACTAAATGTTAATTCCATACCTTCAGTTTCGTCACCTACTTCGTGTCCACAATACTACTCGGTTAAATCCACGAGCACGTGTTTCAAACAAAACCAAGTTCCCCAAAAGGACCAATCAAATAAAACACCCAATATAGAGACGGTCAAAAGCATAGTTGAAACACCTCTTACGCAAGACCTTGACGACGAATTCAAAGAACTTCACCCTGAATGCCCCGTCATTGATGTCTTAGCGCGTGCTCCTTACTATAGTACCCTCCTAGAAAAATTTGAGAAGCGTAAGCTATGTAAAAATGGGACCGCCTTCGTTCAAAACAAGTTGCCTAAAAAGCTTGATGATCCGGGTATATTTGTTTTGCCTTGTAAGATAAGAAGATCCGAAGCTTTCGACACACTAGCCGATTTAGGGTCAAGCCTTAACTTGATTCCCTTATCATTATTCACCGCTCTTAAGCTAGGAAAGTTAGAGGAAACAGAGGTATTGATAGGGCTAGCGGATGGGAGTATTGCCCACCCGGTTGGAATGATTAAGGATGTGGTTGTTCACGTAGGAAAGTTAACTATATTAGCGGATTTTCACGTCCTAGACATGGTTAGTGACACTACATGCCCATTATTGGTAGGAAGAGGATTTTTAGCAACCGCTAGTGCCATGATAGATTGCAAGGAGTCCAAGATAACGGTAGGTGAAGGCGATACTTGGTCGGTGTATGATGTTAAGAAGCATAGTTATGATTGTGATGATGAACCAACACCGCATTGGGTAGAGATGAATAGGAGACCGTCTAGATATGGACCTTGGATAGAAAGGAACTTTATAGGACCTAAATGCCTGTTCTATCTAGAAAAAGACTTCATCGAAAAGACACATTCGGTAGAACAACTCATAGCTAGAGATGAAGAGCTAGACCCCTTTGAGGACCCCTTAGTCTTTAGGAAGATGATTGAGTTCTTAAGCGTAATGCCCATCAACATAAAAAGGAATAAATGGAAAAGAGATGGAGACAAGTGTAAATGGAGGTGGGACAAGCCACCTAAAGAAGGTGACGGATCATGGCATATGAGAATGACTTTGTATGATCCGGATGGAGAAAAGTTTGAAAGGTCGTACCATACTAAGGAAACCGATAGGAAGTTGAAACCAAAGTTTGATCCCAAAGATGTACTCAACGAGGAACTCACCCGTATCACGTAGTAGCCCATGACCTTGAGTCTAGCTACAAGACTCGTAAATAAAGAAAAGCGCTTCTTGGGAGGCAACCCATGTTTTATGTGATTTTATTTGTTTGTTTGTTATTTGCTTCCGTATGCATGCTTTATTTTTATTGTTGGTTGATCATGTTTCTCAATTAAATAGTAGAAATACTTTACTTTGTTGTTTTGGCCTAGTCTTAACTCCACCTAGAAGTATTTTTGCAAAAGATATGTGTAAGGGGAAACCCCAAATATGTTTTCAAGAAACAAACCGATCATGATTCTCCACAATATTAAGTGAACATGTATATTCGTATTTGTTAGAGTCAAATGCTTGTATTGAGTCATAATGAAGTTTTGCAGGATTTTCCAGGAAGTAGGACCAAGTTTTTCCAGAAATTTTCCGGAAACTTAACATAAGAATTTCTGCAGGTCACTTCTGACGGCGTCAAGAGTTTACTCTTGACGGCGTCAAGTGTAAAAAATCTGGAAATTTTACCAGTTTTGTTTTTCTAGCGGAGTCTTATGGTTTTTGTGAATTATTAAGTTTTATAATCTCCGGGAGATCTGCAAACTTCATTCCACAAGCATTATATCTTATCTTGTTTTCTAGGATTTAGTAACTTATATAGGATGCAGCCGATTTTACGCGAGGTTGTCTTGTCTATTTTGTCAGGTTTTACAGGTTATGTATGACAAGAAGATGATTTATATTCTGGAAGGGAAGCTTTGATTGTTCATTTTCTTGGAGGAAGATTTAACCTGGCTACCTTATTATCCATACCGAGCGAATCAGGGGAGTATTTGATTTCATTCTCTTTACTTGTTCACTTTTACATTCTTTACTTGAACATTGGGGACAATGTTCATCTTAAGTGTAAAGGGAGGGTAAAAAGATGATACCTTACATATGCACTTTCGCTTGAGTTTGTTTTGTTTGATGGTAGATGTGTAATAAAACTATGAGAAATACTTGTTAGTACAATTTTAGCGCCAAATTTAAAATTTTTTACAACATTTAGGAGTGAAACATTAGCCATAGCAAGCGTCTCATGGATAAGAGATTGTATGACTAGCACATAACCGTATATTCAGAAAAATTTTCCACCCAAATATGTGAGGTTCGCCTTTAGATTTGATAGAAAAAGCATTCATTATTAGTGCTTATGAGTGTACCGGTAGCATTTAGATTCTAGAACTTGCGTTAGTGATGCATCCCGAGACCGCTAGTGAGACTACATTCGTGTGGTAGGATTTACTATATGATAAGAGGCATTAGGATTACCCTTGTGTTAAACCCGTATCATAATTAATTGACCATTTAAGTCATATTACTTGGCTAGTTAAGTCAACTAATTTTTCCCACACCTTAGCGTTGTACTCATTTTTAGTACACGAAACCCCTAGTACACCCCTCCGAGCTTATCTTTTCGTTTCTAACTTTAAGCATCTTACTTAAAGGAAGAATTTGTTACACCCCACTTAAATGTACACCCAAATCGCCTTAGCCTTCTATGTATGCGCTCATTTTTAGTGCATTATTGTTATTTATTAAACCCTAAGTTAACTTTCTAATTGATTACATGGTTGCTAAGTCGAGTCATATCCTTGTACATATTGTTTTGGGACGATTGGGACTCATGGGTAAGTACTTATTTTTATGGAGTAATGGGGAAGAACATCATATATTACCCCCATATGTGCGTTAATCTTAAAAGTGCTCCAAGTGTTTTGATTTTCTTAATTCGAGTCATTAGATTAGTTAATTGTAAAGTATGTAAAGATTCAAGTGTAAGGGGAATGCTCAATCCCCTATGATGTATTATTTTGGATGGTAGGGTAAGAGTGTATGCAAAAAAAAATAATAAAAAAAAAATAAAAAAAAATCGAAAAATCAAGAAAAAGAAAAAAAAATAATAGAAAAGAAAAAAGAGAAAAAAAAACATACGGACTACCATCCCGTTTTTATTCTATGTTCATTTTTATGTTTTTGTTATTTTTCATTTATTAGCTTAAGTCGAGTCTAGTCTTGGCTTAGCAACGCCACATTGTACATGTAATTAACCAAGAGTGTTAACTCGCCACCAGTAAAACTTCCTTTATCCAACAAAACCGTGTATTTCATATCCCTACACCTAACGTTACAACCCTTTAAAAGACCTCTTTGATAGTTTATCCTAGGTGCTTACGCCATGTGGTGGAGGTTTGATCCTTTCCCAAGCCTATGGTAATCTATTTTGCTATGACAGGTAGTGAGAGATATCTTCCGTTTCCATATTGTAATTTATACTTTATTACACCCGAGAGATGTGAGTATCTAAACACTATTTGTGAGGTGCTTGTATATAACCTCCGTGCTTGTCTATTGGTCTTTAGTGGAACGATTATTTGTTGTAATTACTTTTATATTAGTGTTAAATGACCCCTAACTTATATATAGTTTTCTAATTTTTCACATTTAAAGGGAGAGAAGTTTTGAAGAAACCCTAAGTACGAACTTGGTGCGAATTTTACAGGTTTTTCAAGGGTTCCAAGCCCTTGATACCTTTCATGTGTAATTAAGATAAGTGTTCTTTCAATTCAATCAATATGTCTATGTGTTGGTTGTCTATATCTTGTTCTTGTCTTAATTCCATCATGCTAGGCTAGATCTATCTTGTGTTTGCTTGGATCTAATGAAACCTAGATGTTAATTATGTGTTGATTACTTGTTCATACTTGTTTTGGATGAATGATTTATATGTTAGGCTTAAGAAAACTGGCAGATTTCCAATTGGTAATATGCTTGAACGTCTTAAGAAACATGAACCAACGCGCACTATGTCTTTATTGGTTGTATTTAATGCATGAGCCACTGTTTACAATCTCTATAGTTGTGTTGGGCATGGTGTAGTAGGAGATAAGAGCTCATAGAATTGGGGAGTTATGTGTGCCACCCCATGAATGGTATTAAGGAATACGATCCGTCATCCATGCATTTATAACAAGTAATTAACGTGTAAAAGATGTCTAGGGAGTAGTGAAATCTAAGTAAACACATTTTCTCCACTTATTGCTCACAACCTTAGTTTAAATTAGTTTATTTTCATTTTTAGTATTTTATTTTGATTGCATCTTAGTATTGGGTTAGTTGAATAGCAACTAATTCCGCCTAAATCCTTCAAACCCGAGAATTTTAATTGCTTTCTAAAAAATATAAAAACACAAAAATAATCATCTCTCACCTTTAGAACTAGTATTTAGGCTTTCTAATCCTAACGACACTATTCCTAAGCTGAACAATCAATCCCCCGGTACTTGTCACTATACTATACTACAACGATCAGGTACACTGCCTGGTGGGGGTTGTAAGCTTCTGGAGAGGTAAAGCCTGTTGCGATTCCCACGCATCAACAACCATATTTCCCGCTCAAAACCGACAGGAATTTTTCACCAGATAACTTTCACCACGTCAGGACAAAAAGAGGAGCGTCTGTAGGGGTGTTCCCTTAAATGGACTGACGGTCCCTTAGTGATAAAGGATCGTCACATACTTAAAGGACTACCCACGCTCCTCCTGGCACCTATAAATACAGAACTGTTCCCTTTCAGAAAACTAACCTCTCATACACTAAAACTTTTGTTACTCCAAAATCATTCCAAATAATCTTCGTTGATCTCTTTAACGGGTTCTAAGTTGTTTACAAGTGATCACATCCATACTTCCTCTAAAGTGCAAGAGAAGAACACTCGTAGTCTGATGAGTCTGTAAATACTCATCATTTTTAGTCAAATCTGAACTGCAAAACGTTTAAAAACACTCAAAAACACACCAAAATACTGAAAAAATCCCAAAGATCGTGTTTTATATGTTTCAGATGCAAAACGATTGAAAACAAACGAAAAACGAACAAAATTTGCATAATTAGCAGTTTCAGTCCCCCAACTTTCAAATTTGACAAAACTAGTCCCTGAGCATTTATTTTAAAGAAAAGTCAACTCAAACTCTTTAAAAGTCAGAAGGCATCACAAATGATCTTTAGGTGAAAAGTTTTCAAAAAGTTACAAGTTTGGTCCCTTAATTTTGCAAATTGTCAATTTTGGTCCTCGGGAAATTTAAATTTGAAAAATCAACATCAAAGAACCTCATGAAATCACAAAATGGCAAAAGGTCCTTGGGAGTAACTTTGGAGACTTGGCATGAATGGTCCCTAAAATTCAGCTTATGACAAGTTTGGTCCTTGTGCTTGTTAAATATATAACCATACGGGCCCTTTAACAAATCTAAACCAATCCAAACCAAAGTTAAACCCAACCTACCCTTGACCCACCACCTTCCCTTAGCCCAATTATCCCTAAGCCCAATCCCCCTCCCACGTTATTAATAAAACGTACCTTACCCTAGACCAGTCAAACACCACACCCAACCTCTGTCTTCCTCCCCAAACCAATTACCCCGCCAAAACTATCCCTCCCTGTCCCTCTCATACCTAGTGATCAACACCACAACCTTCCAAACTCGCTCACATGACCTTGCCTCCCCCCTCCAAGTGCCAAGTTGGCAATCCAAGTGTAGATAAATGAAATCAATGGCTGCCATTAAAAGAAGTATTGCCCAAGATTGATCCTATGGCTTGGATTTGACTTGAAGAAGCACAAGGCTCCACTGTCCCACTCCAGTTCATCCCTGCTACCAAACAAGGTTGGGTCACATGTCTAATCAACATATGCCACTGTGGCAGTCCTCCTAGTCCAAAGCTTCATCCAACGGCTATAATTATGAGATTGGAGAACAAGATTTAATCAAGGGCTGTTAAGGGTTTGAAAGAAGCACAATGGGACTTAAGATGTTTTCTTACTCACACAGGAAAGCACAACTCAGAAGAGGACAAGTGAAGGCAGTGGAACCCTAGAAATCGAAGTATAAATAGTTAATGATGGTGTAGCCTCAAAGGCAATTAGGATTTAGTTTTAGCTTCAGTATCTTTAGTTTTTTAAATCTTTTGTACTCTTTTATTCAATCAAATGAAAGTCGAAAATTTCTGTTATCATAGCTTTTTTACTGCTTATTTTTTGTCATAAATTCTGTTTCACTATTGCCTTTTTAAGTTAGTTTAAGCCTAGTTCACAATTTCTTGTTCGAATTATAGTTCAAATCTTTGTTTTTATTCTAAAAGTTTCATCATGTATCTTCTTTAGGAGTGTTTGGCACAACATCTTTTACAGCCTAGAAATTGTTTTTTGTCATCTTTCAAATTTCCATTAGCTTCAGTTTAGTATTTTCCGTAGTTTAAAAGTTATAATTGGTATTTTCAAAAAGTTCTCTAGTGCTTTAAGTAGTTTTCTAAATTTCTTTCCCATTAACTGTTTCATAAGGTCACTAGATTAGATTCAGTTTGATGCTCCTATTAGTTGTTTCTTGCACTTCATTTTAGTTCAAATAAAATAATACTAGTTGCACTTTCTGTCTTTGACTTTTCCAGGTCGTACACCACTCAAGTTTTGACCCATTTCCACCCCATTTCTGCAGCCTACTGCCCCCATTTGAACTAGAATTTTAGGTATGCTTAACTTAGAATTAGGTTTTGAAATTTGTCGCACAAGTAGTTAGGAGCAGGTACTTCATAGGAATAAGCTTAGTTTCGACTTACAAGCTTATTAAGAGCTTAAGAAGTGGGCTGCAACTCACCCATTCAAGGCTGCTGCATCACAGCAAACACCCCCAATAGCCCCTTTGATCCAATATTAGGTAGTATAGATTTAGGTATTAGGATTGAATATGATTTTATAGATTGTTAGCAGTAGAGCCTTTTCACTTTTAAGCTTATATTCAACTTTTTAGGCTTTTTGGTAGCTTATTTGAGGCTCAAACCTCCCCCCTTTTTGTCTGTTCATTTCTGCATTTTACCTCCTTAGGTTTGCTCAGGTCAGTTTTTTTTTGTTGTGTGATTCCCAGCTTATTTGATAATATGGGAATGCTTATTCAGGTTCAACAGAGTATTTAGGCTAGGATTCAGTAGATTTCAGCATCTTGTAAGTTTGGCACAAGTTTTCTCAAAGCTTTGTGCCTTATTCTAGCCTAACTTTTCTGACTTTTTGTGGAAAACTAGAATGGGGGGTTGAATAGTTTTACGTCCTTTTTAAATTTATTACCAACACATTTTGTAGCTTATAAAAACTTTTGATTCGATCTCAAGTGAATTCAAGTAACAACCAATATAAGCAATTCTAATCTAATAATGAAAGTATTGAAATAGAATGAAGAAAAGATAGAGTTAGAATGATCAAACCACAACACGCGAATTTATAGTGGTTCGGCTACAAGGACACCTTCCTTGCCCTACTCCACTCCCCGAGTACCACACTCGAGAGTTTTCTTCACTATGTCAACAAACTCCTTATGGTGGAGAAACCTTACACACCTTGGCTTATACGAGTTAACAACACTAAGCTAAATGTCGAGTTCTAATCGTAGCTAGAACCAATCTCACAACTTCTTCAAGACTTCACACCTTCTTCACACCTTCACAACTTCTTCAAGACTTCACACCTTCTTCACACCTTGTCAACTTCACACCTTCTTCTATGCACAACTAAGTCACAACTACTAAACTACTTTACAACACACCTAGTTTCTACAATCAACAAATTTACACAACACTACTAAAATTAAATGGATGTAGATGAGTGTTCTTCTTCTTGCACTTGAGTGGATGAAGCTTTGGATCACTTGGAAACAAAGACATATGAATTATATGATCAAAGGATTTTTGATATAGAAATGGAGGTTGGATCAGAAAGTTTTTAGTGCAAAAAGGTGAGAAAAATATGTGGAATGATCCAGTATTTAAAGGGCCAGAAAATACTGTTCTGGAGCGTGCCGGTCCCCTTAATTAGTGGGCGGTCCCCTTAATGATTAAGGGGGCCGCCTAGTATAATTAAGGGGGCCGCCCTCCTGAACGTTGGAAAAGTTTTTTTGCAAAAAATTTGCCCTTTTTGGTTGGAAATTTGAAATCATATCTTTGTAGTTTAATATAACAATACCAAAAATGATTTACAAATATATATAAAATGTTAATATCATTTTATAAAATATTATGTCTTAAGACAAGGTTTCCTTTGATCATGTAATGCATAAGATGCTTAGTTTATGCATACCTTAAGTGATATTAGATGTAGAGGTAAATATTTGTTCCTAAATACTTGTTTACGTCTTAATCTTGACTTAATTTGATTTGAGTTTTGTGAATATCAAAACATAGGTTTATTGATAAATATTAATAACGTTTTTTAAACATTATTTATATCAACAATCTCCCCCTTTTTGATGATTACAAACTTAAACTCATTAACTCAAAGATTAGTTTTTAAACAAGTATTTTAGTGAGTTTATATTTACTTCTCCCCCTTTTTGTAGAATCAAAAAGGTTATGCCGACAATTTTCAAACGTGAAAATTTGACGGGAAGATATCTCCCCCTTGATGTGTATTCCCCCTCGTTTGGGGGCACCAAGAGAACGAGCTATGGAATGCTTTGCAAAACAAAAATATTAGAAGCACAAGTATAGACATGCAAATATATATAAGGTGATAAGAATATAATTAAGCATGTTTGAAAATAAGCATTCATATTAAGGCAATAGTTGTGTCAAGACACAACAACACAAGTAGCAATACTAAAGATTACAAGTAGGATAGCTATTACATAAACTAACAACTAGAATGATATTTCATCATGCAAAGAGTACATGGGCTTCATAGAGCTTGCAAGCAAAAGGGTGGTAAAGGCTTTATTTATTAAGCATATGATATGCTTAATTTGGAGAGCATGATGGTGATGGTGGAGGAATGGGTGAGAATTGTGGTGGAGGAATAATTGGAGAGGATGGTGGAGTTGGTGGTGGTGGTGGGTTAGTAAGCAAATGTTCAATACATGAAAACATATATTGAATTTCATCTCTAAGACCAAAGATTACGGTTCGGTTGTGGATGCAACAAAGACAAGTATCCCCATGGGATTCAAGTAACCTCCAAGGCACGGGATTGACAAAGAATGGTGGTGTAATTGGTGGAGATGAGAGATGAGCATCAAGTGGTGTTATTGGTGAAAGTGAGATGGTAAGATAGGTGGAGATAGGTTCTTGTGTAGGATGTAGTGATGATACTTGTGGTGACAAGTGTGAATTGATGTAGTCATTGATTGATGAGGTTGAGGGTATGGAGGATGAGGAAGTTCCATGAGTGGAAGGTGTTTTGGATGGTGCATTAGGTGCACTTGGAGATGAGCATTTTGGTGGAGGTGATGGGGTTTTGTTATCTTCATTTGTTTTCAGCAAACTCTATTAGAAGTATATACTCTAGGAATGATGATATATATATATATATATATAAACAAATTATGCATGCAAACAAACATATTATATTCCACTTTTAAAAGAAACATAGCATAACATTAAGATAGTAGCATGATAATAGTTAAAGTCTAAAAATCATCCAAGAAATAAACAAGAGATAACATAAGTATTTCCGAATAAATCGGACAAATAACAAGCCATACAAGTGTCTAATAGAGAATAATAATAATAAGTAGCAATACATCAACATCATCTACTTCTTCTTCTTCCCAATCATCTTCCTAAACATCTTTCCAATGGATTTGAATCCTCCTCGAATTTCTTCATGCATTTGTTGTTGTCAGTTGATAATGGACGTTTGACGAGTCAAGAGAAGTTCATCGGTACGTTCATGAGGAAGAGGAACTTGATACTCGGTTTCGTCAAGATCGGAAAGATTATCAACAAAGGTCGTGGGGGATGGAGTACTAACACGTGAGGTGTCTTCCTCCTCATCATCATCATTGTCACGATGAGATGTAGACCCACGAGGCCTAGAAGACGAAGGAACACGAGATTTTCCTTTTCACTTCGAGAACGACGAGTACGAACAAGAGTAAGTTGGTTCAAAGTAGGAAGGATATGTACGTAGTAATCTCTTTGAAGATGTGGGTAATGTTTCATGACATAGCGATAAAGTCATGTAAGGAACATACCGTAAGGAAGATTGGCATTTGGGGTGTTTTTGGCGGACATGATTCGATGAACAAAAAGATAAGCCAAATTGTAGTTCTCTTCAGCAACTACACAATATAACATGTGGGCAATGCTTGCCGTGACATGATCACGGTGACCACCAGTACCAAACGCATTCTCGCGAATGAGTTCTTCCCACTTTTTCATATCGTGGCTTAGCTCTTTGAGGAGGATTTGATTTGCATGAATATCGACATTCTTCGACTTGATTACTCGACTAGTCGTACGACATTCTAGTTCAAGCAGTTGACGAATGTCATCAGGACTAGGAATCTCATAATAGTATGGCCATCCTGAGGACGATTTCTTTCAAGAAAGGAAAGATCCCATTCATTTGAGAATACGGCTTGGCCGTTGTATGGGATTCTAAGAATTTGTCCAAATTGAGCAAGAGTAAGAGTGATGAATTGATTTTGGATCATGAAGGAAATAAGGAGATGACCATAGGGATCGGTTTGCACCGTCACTTGGCTATAGAAGTTGAGGATAAAACGAGGAATGATTGGTTCGTTGATTTGGTAAAGACATTCAAAACGAATATTGGAGAACATTCGTTCGGGTTGATCAGAGTCATAGAAGGATGGATCGACAATTCTTCCTTCGTGAATGTTTCTATTTTCAATGGGACGATAGAAACATGAAACTAAAGGAGACATGCCGGGAGTAGAGGAAACTTTTGGAATGTATTGTTTGGTTTTGGAGACATCACCAACCGTGATCTTAGGCATTTTCACCTAAACAATATAACAACAAAAATAAAATTAAGACAAAAACCACTATCATGCATATGATATATATATATATATATATATATATATATATATATATATATATATATATATATATATATATATATATATATATATGCAATATATGTGGAACGAAATTCTACTTCAACCAAAAAATAATATTCTATGAAGTAGTTTCACAATATTCCTTGTATTTTGATTTTGAACTCGTTTAGAATATATGATGTCAAAAAGTATGATATCATAATTCATTTCGAAGTAAAGCTAGATATATATTAGATTATATATCTTGCTTTTTCATAAGAGTTTAACTTAGCATAAACATATTTAAAAGGTTAAAAATGTGAATTTTGGTTTTCAAAATATCTTTTTCAAGATAAACCAAACGCTCCCTTAACTAGATTAAAATAACCTAAAACATCAATATATATATATATATATATATATATATATATATATATATATATATATATATATATATATATATATATATATATATTGATTATATATCTTGATGACATCTATTGACTCTAATAGTTTTAACAAATTTTATGAGCTAATTTTAAGTTTCAAATAACTACATTTAATTATAATTTGTTCATGAACCAAACGCCCATGTTGTCTTCATGAATCATTTTATAACGAATTGAGAAATATGTTTTGATTGTTTACAACATTGAACTAATATAATGTAGTAAGTTTTAACTAGTTTTTAAGAGTTATATCAACAATGTGCCTTTTGAAAAATGAAATTCAACAAGGGTTTATGGGCGATTAAACATTTTGACAAATTGATGTGTTATACTAAGTTTGAGTAGCAATACATCATTCTAATCCTATGGGAAGCATTTGGTTGTTCAATTCCTAGCTTCTATTTCACTAAAATTCGAATTAAAATAAATTTTAATAAAATACCTAATTATTGATTAGACACCAAATTGAATGAAATGTATGTTGGAAAACTTACAAAAGATGTTGTTATACGTTTGGTTAGTATTTGCCCCTTGCGAAACAACCCCGGATTGGTGATTTAGTGAAGATTTTGATGGTTTTGGTTGTTTTGGTTCGTACTCAGCAGAGGTGAGGAAGGGAATTATGGACAAATGGAGTGTTTGGCAATAGATTTAAGGTGGAAAACGAATTTGAAAGTATCAGATGGCCGGCCCCCTTAAACATTAAGGGGACCGCCCTCGATAACAAGTCGGTCCCCTTAATTATTAAGGGGGCCGCCCTTTGAATTTTTGAATTTTCGCAGAATTAGTTTCTGGAACAAATATATTTATACATATATAATTAGATTTATAATATATCAAAAATACGTAAGCGTTTATTGGCACGATGATAAAATAATTAACAATTTTTAATTACTGTTTCGATAATTAAAATGTACCTTTGACAATTTTGGATAAAATGATCAAAGTGTTAAGTTGATGAGGGGTTTGAGGTGTGTTCGGGAATATGTGAATATGTGTATATATGTATATATGTATATATATAAGTATAAATGTGAGTGAATGATGGGTTGATAGGTGAGGTTTGAGAGATGATAACGGAGATAGAATATAGTCGGCGAAATGAGTTTGTTTCATCCATAGTGTTCACGTGCGAAAGCGTTCTTACATGATAATAGTCCACTTGACTCATATCCCTTCATCATCATGAGTCTTCTAAAAGTCGACATAATAGAATTTCGTGTTGAACGTAAAAGATCAAAAGTAACATGAGGGGGAAGGAAAGGGTTCGATAACGAACAATTTCCTGGAGTTCTAGAAAGTCAACTAATGACGTATCTAGGTTATGTGCAAGCATATATATATATATATATATATATATATATATATATATATATATATATATATATATATATATATATATATATATATATATATATATATATATATATATGTGTGTGTGTGTGTGTGTGTGTGTGTGTGTGTGTGTGTGTGTATCTAATAAGTATGAGAATATATGTATATATATAAGATCAAACAAAGACAGAAAGATAGTAAGCTATATCAATACAAACAACGTAATCAACCAAAGCATATTTAACTAAGCATGGCAATGAGTTGTGAAAGAATGGCGTACCCGGCGGTCTTCAACAAAAATCTTCAAAATCTTCAAGATGACATATAGACTTTGAAAAAGTCTATGGTGAGAAAACTTCAATATTACCTCAAGGAATGTTCATCTAGCTATTCGGTCCTCATTGCCTCTTTGGTCCAAAGTTGTTTGGTCCAAACATGTTTAACATTTGACTCATTTGATGTATTCGCCATAAGACACTTCTCTTCCTTTGTCGTTTCTTTCTCATCTTCATCACTATCACTCCAAGCTCCTCCAACAAATGCTCTTTGATTTTGATCTCTTGTCATCATTGGACATTTTCCAATAAGGTGATTTGGATCACCACACTTGAAACATCTCCTTTCATTCTTGTTGTTCTTGTCATCCTTACTCTTTTGAAATGTTTTCTTTTCATCATGTGGTTGTCTTACGAATCTTCCTCGCCTTTTGAAGAATTTCTTGAAATCTCTTACGGCCATGGCGTATTCTTCGTCATCACTTTCGGAAGATGAGCTATCTTCGATACTAGATTCCTTTCTAGCTTTCAAGGCAATTGACTTGCTTTGCTCTCGTTTTCCTTTGACCATTTCGGAATCCTTCTTTATAATTGCTTCATAGACTTTTAAATTTCCAATTAATTCATCAAGTTGCAATGTTGAAAAATTCTTTGATTCGTCAATAGCCGTCACTTTAGCTCGCCATTTTGGGTGAAGAGCCCTAAGAAACTTCCTAACAAAATTCTTACTAGAAAAATTCTCATCAAGTGCTTTTAAACTTGTGATGATAGTGTTAAATCTAGCAAAAGCATTATCAATTGATTCCTCTTCCAGAATCGTGAATTGGTCATATTGTTGAACAAGTAGATCTATCTTATTATCTTTGACTTGACTATTACCTTGGTGAGTTATTAGTAAATAGTTCCAAATTTCTTTTGCGGTTTCACACATAAAGATCCTTTCGTACTCTTTACGTGGTAGCGCATTATAAATAACCATTTTTGCTTCATTATTTTTATCAAGTTTTCTTTTTAAATCATTATTTTGTTTTTCAAAAGGTACGATTTCATCTTTCTTTGTTTCGGGGTTATTTTGAATAGGTAAAAAATCACCATTAGTAATAACATGCCAAAGATCTAGATCTTTTGACTTCACATAAGTTTCGAATCGATTTTTCCAATATAAAAATCCATCACTTTCAAATAGTTGTGGTCTTTGCATAAATTGCCCTTCTAAATATTTTTCAGATTCCATAGATCGATACAAGTTTTAAAATACAACATATTTTAAAGATCTTGCTAGACGTGGCTCCTGATACCAATTGTGGAAAACTAGAACGGGGGGTTGAATAGTTTTACGTCCTTTTTAAATTTATTACCAAAATATTTTGTAGCTTATAAAAACTATCGATTCGATCTCAAGTGAATTCAAGTAACAACCAATATAAGCAATTCTAATCTAATAATGAAAGTATTGAAATAGAATGAAGAAAAGATAGAGTTAGAAAGATCAAACCACAACACGCGAATTTATAGTGGTTCGGCTACAAGGACACCTTCCTTGCCCTACTCCACTCCCCGAGTACCACACTCGAGAGTTTTCTTCACTATGTCAACAAACTCCTTATGGTGTAGAAACCTAACACACCTTGGCTTACACGAGTTAACGACACTAAGCTAAATGTCGAGTTCTAATCGTAGCTAGAACCAATCTCACAACTTCTTCAAGACTTCACACCTTGTTCACACCTTCACAACTTCTTCAAGACTTCACACCTTCTTCACACCTTGTCAACTTCACACCTTCTTCTATGCACAACTAAGTCACAACTACTAAACTACTTTACAACACACCTAGTTTCTACAATCAACAAATTCACACAACACTTTTACAAATATCTCACACTACTACAATATGAAAATAGCTAATCCCAACACTACTATAATTAAATGGATGTAGAAGAGTGTTCTTCTTCTTGCACTTGAGTGGATGAAGCTTTGGATCACTTGGAAACAAAGACTTATGAATTATATGATCAAAGGATTTTTGATATGGAAATGGAGGTTGGATCAGAAAGTTTTTAGTGCAAAAAGGTGAGAAAAATATGTGGAATGATCCAGTATTTAAAGGGCCAGAAAATATTGTTTTGAAGCGTGTCGGTCCCCTTAATTAGTGGGCGGTCCCCTTAATGATTAAGGGGGCCGCCTAGTATAATTAAGTGGGCCGCCCTCCTGAACATTGGAAAAGTTTTTCTGGATAAAATTTGCCCTTTTTGGTTGGAAATTTGAAATCATATCTTTGTAGTTTAATATAACAATACCAAAAATGATTTACAAATATATATATAAAATGTTAATATCATTTTATAAAATGTTATGTCTTAAGACAAGGTTTCCTTTGATCATGTAATGCATAAGATGCTTAGTTTATGCATACCTTAAGTGATATTAGATGTAGAGGTAAATATTTGTTACTAAATAATTGTTTACGTCTTAATCTTGACTTAATTTGATTTGAGTTTTGTGATTATTAAAACATAGGTTTATTGAGAAATATTAATAACGTTTTTTAAACATTATTTATATCAACACTTTTTATAACTGTTTTCTTTTTGTACATTTCCTCAGCTTATTTCCAAACTTTAAATTTTTCTTTGTCTTTATTAAAAATGCTTAGTTAACCCTGCTCTTCAGGATCAAAAAGAAATGTAAAGAAAAAAAATATTTGTAAAAAGTTGGGTATAAGGGGATTCGAACCCTGGTTGTTCCAGGCACAATAGATTACACCATACACCCCTCACCATATGAGTTATCGCTGCCTTGTTGTTGTAATATTGTTTATTTAATATTTATGTCTTTACTTGTTTTGCTTATATTGATTTTCAGCTTTTAAGTTTGCTTATCTCCTGCTTATGTTAACTGCTTATTCCATGTTCATATTTTTCTCAGCTCACTTTTAGTGTAATAAACTTTCTTAAATTTTTTTATAATTTTCTAAATTGTTTTTCTAATTTTAAATCATTTATTTTGTCATTTTAATTAATTAAAAAAGCAAAAAAAAAAAAAAAAAAAAAAAATTCTTTTTCCAAAAATTTTCTTTTGTCTTTAGGAACGTAGGAAAATCGTTTTTACACCCGTAGGACTAGTGTAACATTAATTTCGCTTTTTATTTTACGCATTCACGTAGTTTTTAAATTAACGTTTACGTTTTTATTTTAGATTACGTTTAGGGTTCCCCTATTCCCTATCATGTTTCCCGTAGTCTTTTAGGTAGTTTTTAAGTTTTATTTTTTATTCCTTGTTTGTATTCATGTTTTAGTTACGTTTACTTTATTTTCGTACGTTATTTGCAATTTATCGTAATTTCACAATACCAAATAATCTCTCAACCATTCCTTACAAGCATTTTAATCTCGAATCTCACACGATATTTCCCATTCACACCTCGTTGGGACACGACCCGGGTAATCACTTACCCGGTATCATACATATATATTGTATTCACGAGTTTTCGCAAGTCTTCCTTTTCCTAAAGGTTGATTAGTGAATTCCACTCACGTATACCTTGTATATTTTTGATACGCACTAAAAAAATGCACTATCAAAATGGCGCCGCTGTCGGGGAGGTTGTGTTGCGACAATATCGTTATGATTTCAACGATTAGTGACTTGTAGAACCTTCGTCAAGAAGTTATCGTTTTCAAAAAAGTATAAAACACAAAAATATTTTCCTTTTCTTTTGTATATATATATCTATCATATAAAAAAATACAAAAACATTTTCCGTTTTTCTTGTTAAATAAAAAAAAAATAAGCATAAAACACACCGCCGAGAACCAAGGCAGAACACCTACCAACTGGGGTGTGAACATTAATAAGTTCCCAAACAAAAGATTAAAACTTGCCATTGTATTCTTGTGAATTGGTATACCTTTTTCAAAGAAGCCATTTACATTGTGATTATTGGTTTAAGTTCACAATTGTCTTTTTGAGTTGGTCTCGTTTTAATTGATGTGTTTTTCGAAAAAGCCAAAAATATTTTTCCTTACCCTCTATCCGTTTGATTCTACCTTCTTATATCCCTCTCATGTATAAGTCTTATGGCGTCTCTCGGCTACACGTGTTTTTACTATAAAAGCCCGATTGAGAATGGCTATCGTTGTTTCCGGTGTATTTGTGAGAAGTGTGGAAATAATTGTAGTAACAGCTTTTGCACTACGTGCAATTTGTTCATAAATCCAAATTCTCTCAATAATTCACCAAATTCTTCCAACTACCCTTCACTGCCTGAGATACGCGCTATTAATGACAAACCATCAAGAATTGATCCTAACCTTTCAGGATTTACGATTAAAGGTTTGTCAAGCAAACGTACATAGCATAGAGCAGTGACTGAAAAGAACGACTTGCCAAATCTTCACGTTTATCAAGAACAAAAACCAGAGACCATAACTGAAGTGGTGGAAATTCCTAGCTCTCAGAGCACACCACTTGTCCCACCTCTGACTTTTATTCCTTGTGTCGGTTGTGGTGAGCCGCTTTTCGGGTTGCCATGTCGTTGGTGTACATGTGAACGGTGTGGTAATGATATTCAAAACGGAAGTTGTTGTTTTGTGGTTCGAGTAATTCATTCGCTTACGATTCTAATCCGAGCTTTTGCAATGAACAACAAAACAATTTCATTTCATATGAGCATAATCCGTGTTATCAAAATTGCAATGCCGAATCGTTTCAAAATGCACCAACTTCACAACAATACGGTTGTGAGTATTGTGGAGGTCCACATTTTAGAACCGATTGTCAAACTAGGAATCTTTTTCCTTGTGACAACAATTATCACGACCAACCTCCACGATACCAAACTTTTGAAACACAACCTCAACCATTTCCTCAAGAACTTTTGCAAAATGTTTTAAATACTTTAAATGATCTTAAGGATTTGGTTAACAAACCTGCTCCGGAAGAACCTCGTCCGAAGTCTTACAAAGAAATACTAGCTGAAGAAGCAGAAGAAGCAGCTAGAGTAAGATTTCGAATGCGTAAAACTATCATCTACGATGACGATGACGATGACGATGACGATAGTGATGATGAAGATACCCTTGATATTCGTCAAGGCTCATCAAATTCATCACTTGTGGTTCCTTCCATGAAAAATCAGGGAGAAAATAATGTGACGAAGTCACTAGCCGTTGATCAAATGGAACTTGAAGAATCCATAACTGCTACTACTTCTCAACTCCCTCAGTCTGTTGTTATCACACCCGAAGTTCACACTCACTCTCTAAACATGGGGGATGAGCATCTTAGCACTGTTCCTGATAAGGAATCGGACGAATTCATAAAGTCTATTGTTGAGAGCCTTGTCCCAATCCCAAGAGAGTCACAGGGAACTTTTGATCATATGTGTGATTTACCTTCCCCTCTTGAGTGTTCAAACGATCATTTTGAGATTTTCTTAGATTTTAATGATGATTGTGCATCTTATGGAGACATCGAGTATGTTAAGGCATCAGTTCCACATTCTGATGCTGATCATCTTCTTGAGGAGTTCGCCGATGAACTCACTCACATCAATTCACTTCCAACGGGAAGTGACGATGATCTCGTTGACTTTGAAGCCGATCTTGGAGAAATTGAAAGTCTCCTATATCATGATCCGTCACTCAGTTCTGATCCCAGCAGTCCAATAGAGAATGTTAATCACCTTGTTCCCGAAGCATTTAAAACAACTTTCACTAATCCTCTGTTTGAATTCGAATCTGAATTCACTTTGATTTCTGATAACCCAATCTTTGGTACTCAGATCGAGGATAGTGTTGAGTCCACTATGATTGATTCTCTTCACGAGGAGTTCTCTGGTGAACTCACTCATGTCATATCTCCACCGGAGTATGATAACTTCCACTTTGATCCAAACACACCCGGGATATGTCTTGATCAAGCGAGCTTAAATGATGAGATTCATAATCTAGAAATTATGAATTCTCCTATGGGTGATGACGAGTTAATCATGATTTTCATCATGAGTTTCTTTCTTTTCTTCACCTATCCCGTGACGTCCTCTCTTCTTCACTCCTTCGGGACTGAAGACACTATCTTTGACCCCGGCATTTCCATGTATCATTCATTTGATCCAGGGTCTATATATCTCATCGGTGTGGAACTTTCACGTGCTTCAAATGTTTGTCCAAACATCTTGAATGAAAGTCCGATGGAGATTGTTTCTTCCACATCTTGCTTCCCCAAGAACCAATGAATTCGGGGTCGAGTCAAGCTAGCGACTCGGTAAACAAAAACAGTAGCATGTACTTAGGGTTTTCACCCTAAGTGTGGGGGAGTGCCTCTACCGTTGTTACCATGTATATATATCAATAAATAAAATAAAGTGAAAAAAAAATGGTGTTTCCACATTTAGCTTTTAATGATGCCCTTTCACGTTCAAAGAGTCGGCATAATAGCCGGGACTTTGAATATTGAGGACAATATTCAATTCTAAGTGTGGGGGGTGGGGGGGGGGGGGGAAATTCTAGCGAATTTTAATCACATTTTACCATCTAGTAACCCCAGTACCCCCGTTTTTGGCAAAAATTTTAAAAAAATTTTCACTTGAGCTTCAAAATTTTTTGTGGTTATCAGTCCGCCATGTCTAAATGACAAAAGGATTGGCTAATCCAGGAGCAAACGGCTCTTGGAAAAGATATCCCAAACCCATTGATGGCTGACAGTTTGCCCAAAACTGTATGGTATCTCAACTCGCCATATCCTGAAAAGTGAAAGAGTTGGCTAGCCCGCAAGATTATGGCTTGTGGTAAAGGCAGTGGAAAACCATAATTGGTAATCAGCTCACCAAGATGTTGACTGTGTCCATCAAGAGTTGGCTAGTCCAGAAGCAAACGGCTTCTGGTAAAGACAAATCAAATCCGTTGATAGCTGGTGGTTTGCTCAAAATCATATGGTTATCGGGAGTACTATAGTTCTTACTTGAACCGAAACATTCAGCTACTCCAGAAGTAATGGCTTTTGGTAAAGAGACTTCAAATCTATTAATTTTCACAAAAGATTGCTAGGGACTAGCAATAGTTTAGTGTGGGGGATTGATAAGTGTGTAAATACTCATCATTTTTAGTCAAATATGAACTGCAAAACGTTTAAAAACACACCAAAATACTGAAAAAATCCCAAAGATCGTGTTTTATATGTTTCAGATGCAAAACGATTGAAAACAAACGAAAAATGAACAAAATTTGCATAATTGGCAGTTTCAGTCCCCCAACTTTCAAATTTTGACAAAACTAGTCCCTGAGCATTTATTTTAAAGAAAATTCAACCCAAACTCTTTAAGATTCAAAAGACATCACAAATGATCTTTAGGTGAAAAGTTTTCAAAAAGTTACAAGATTGGTCCCTTAATTTTGAAAATTAGCAATTTTGGTCCCCGGGAAATTTAAATTTGAAAAATCAACATCAAAGAACCTCATGAAATCACAAAATGGCAAAAGGTCCTTGGGAGTAACTTTGGAGACTTGGCATGAATGGTCCCTAAAATTTAGCTTATGACAAGTTTGGTCCTTGTGCTTGTTTAGTATATAACCATACGGGCCCTTTAACAAATCTAAACCAATCCAAAACAAAGTTAAACCCAACCTACCCTTGATCCACCACCTTCCCTTAGCCCAATTATCCCTAAGCCCAATCCTCCTCCCACGTTATTAATAAAACGTACCTTACCCTAGACCAGTCAAACAATACACCCAACCTCTGTCTTCCTCCCCAAACCAGTTACCCTGCCAAAACTATCCCTCCCTGTCCCTCTCATACCTAGTGATCAACACCACAACCTTTCGAAACTCACTTACATGACCTTGCCTCCCCCTCCAAGTGCCAAGTTGGCAATCCAAGTGTGGATAAATGAAATCAATGGCTGCCATTAAAAGAAGTATTGCCCAAGATTGATCCTATGGCTTGGATTTGACTTGGAGAAGCACAAGGCTCCACTGTCCCACTCCAGCTCATCCCTGCTACCAAACAAGGTTGGATCACATGTCTAATCAACACATGCCACTGTGGCAATCCTCCTAGTCCAAAGCTTCATCCAACGGCTATAATTATGAGATTGGAGAACAAGATTTAATCAAGGGCTGTTAAGGGTTTGAAAGAAGCACAATGGGACTTAAGTTGTTTTCTTACTCACACAGGAAAGCACAACTCAGAAGAGGACAAATGAAGGCAGTGGAACCCTAGAAATCAAAGTATAAATAGTTAATGATGGTGTAGCCTCAAAGGCAATTAGGGTTTAGTTTTAGTTTCAGTATCTTTAGTTTTTTAAATCTTTTGTACTCTTTTATTCAATCAAATGAAAGTCGGAAATTTCTGTTATCATAGCTTTTTTACTGCTTATTTTTTGTCATAAATTCTTTTTCACTATTGCCTTTTTAAGTTAGTTTAAGCCTAGTTCACAATTTTTTGTTCGAATTATAGTTCAAGTCTTTGTTTTTATTCTAAAAGTTTCATCAGGTATCTTCTTTAGGATTGTTTGGCACAACATCTTTTACAGCCTAGAAATTGTTTTTTGCCATCTTTCAAATTTCCATTAGCTTCAGTTTAGTATTTTCCGTAGTTTAAAAGTTATAATTGGTATTTTCAAAAAGTTCTCTAGTGCTTTAAGTAGTTTTCTAAATTTCTTTGCCATTAACTGTTTCATAAGGTCACTAGATTAGATTCAGTTTGATGCTCCTATTAGTTTTTCTTGCACTTCATTTTAGTTCAAATAAAAGAATACTAGTTGCACTTTCTGTCTTTGATTTTTCCAGGTCGTACACCACTCAAGTTTTGACCCATTTCCACCCCATTTCTGCAGCCTACTGCCCCCATTTGAACTAGAATTTTAGGTATGCTTAAGTTAGAATTAGGTTTTGAAATTTTTCGCACAAGTAGTTAGGAGCAGGTACTTCATAGGAATAAGCTTAGTTTCGACTTACAAGCTTATTAGGAGCTTAAGAAGTGGGCTGCAACTCACCCATTCAAGGCTGCTGCATCAGCAGCAAACACCCCCCAACCAGCCCCTTTGATCCAATATTAGGTAGTATAGAGTTAGGTATTAGGCTTGAATATGATTTTATAGATTGTTAGCAGTAGAGCATTTTCACTTTTAAGCTTATATTCAACTTTTTAGGCTTTTTGGTTGCTTATTTGAGGCTCAAACCTCCCCCCTTTTTGTCTGTTCAGTTCTGCATTTTACCTCCTTAGGTTTGCTCAGGTCAGTTTTTTTTTTTTTTTTTTTTTTTTTTTTTGTGAATCCCAGCTTATTTGATCATATAGGAATGCTTATTCAGGTTCAACAGAGTATTTAGGATAGGATTCGGTAGATTTCAGCATCTTGTAAGTTTGGCACAAGTTTTCTCAAAGCTTTGTACCTTATTCTAGCCTAACTTTTCTCACTTTTTATAACTGTTTTCTTTTTGTACATTTCCTCAGCTTATTTCCAAACTTTAAAATTTTCTTTGTCTTTATTAAAAATGCTTAGTTAACCCTGCTCTTCAGGATCAAAAAGAAATGTAAAGAAAAAAAATATTTGTAAAAAGTTGGGTATAAGGGGATTCGAACCCTGGTTGTTCCAGGCACAACTGACTACACCATACACCCCTCACCATCTGAGTTATCGCTGCCTTGTTGTTGTAATATTGTTTATTTAATATTTATGTCTTTACTTGTTTTGCTTATATTGATTTTCAGCTTTTAAGTTTGCTTATCTCCTGCTTATGTTAACTGCTTATTCCATGTTCATATTTTTCTCAGCTCACTTTTAGTGTAATAAACTTTCTTAAATTTTTTTATAATTTTCTAAATAGTTTTACTAATTTTAAATCATTTGTTTTGTCATTTTAATTTTTAATTCATTATAATTAATTAAAAAAGCAAAAAAAATATTTTTCTTTTTCCAAAAATTTTCTTTTGTCTTTAGGAACGTAGGAAATCGTTTTTACACCCGTAGGACTAGTGTAACATTAATTTCGCGTTTTATTTTACGCGTTCACGTAGTTTTTAAATTAACGTTTACGTTTTTATTTTAGATTATGTTTAGGGTTCCCCTATTCCCTATCATGTTTCCCGTAGTCTTTTAGGTAGTTTTTAAGTTTTATTTTTTATTCCTTGTTTGTATTCATGTCATCATTAGATATGTTTGGGAATTGACTTTGAGCCCGACGAATAGGTCAAGGATAGTGGATGCACTAATCACATGATGGGAAATCGCAAGCTATTCTCATCATATCAACCTTGTAGTGGAGGCAATGTCACTTTTGGTAGTAAACTCAAAGGTAATATCATTGGCAAAGGTACGATCACTCATAACTCACTTACTATTACTAATGTTGAACACGTAGACAACTTAGGTTTTAATCTCTTAAGTATTAGTCAAATATGTGACAATAAGTGTAAGCTAATCTTTTCCGAATATGGTAGTGAAATCATATAGGATGGAAAAGTAATTGCCAAAGGGATTAGGAAAGGTGACCTATATGTCATGAAGATAAGTAATAAACCTAGCAACAATGTATGTTTAGCTACGGTTAATGATAACTCAATCCTATGGCACAGAAGATTAGGCCACGCTAATATGCGTCTTTTACAATCCTTAGCTTCTAAGGATCTAGTTAGAAATCTTCCTAAACTTAAGTTCGGCCAACATTTCTGTGATGCTTGTAAAGTTGGAAAACAAGCACACTCTAGCCATAAACCTAAAAATATGGTCTTAACCTCTAGATGTCTAGAACTTCTTCACATGGATCTCTTTGGTCCATCCGCCGTACGGAGTTACGGAGGAAACCTTTACCCCTGGACTAAGTTCTTAAGAACAAGACCAAAGCTTTCGAGCAATTCAAAACCTTTAGCAAGAAAATTCAAAACCAACTAGGATGCACCATAGTTTCCATTAGGACAGACCATGGTAGAGAATTTGATAATGAAGTTAAATTCGGAGCTTATTGTGATGCTAATGGTATTACTCACAACTTCTTAGCTCTACGAACTCCACAATCAAATGGGGTAGTTGAAAGGAAAAATAGAACCCTACAAGAAATGAGTAGAACAATGCTAAATGAACAATCCATTCCTCAAAAGTTTTGGTGTAACGTCGTAGACACATCCACATACATTCTCAATAGAATTCTCATTAGGCCAATCATAGGAAAAACCCCATACGAAATCTTGAGAGGTAGGAAACATACTCTAGATTACTTTAAAGTATTTGGTAGTAAATGTTACATTTTAAACACCAAAGACTATTGATATGTGGGAATCGCACCGGGATTTACCTCTCGAGGGATCTCGAGAAGCTTACAACCCCCACAGGCAGTGTACCTGATCGTTGTAGTATAGTATAGTGACAAGTACCGGGGGATTGATCGTTCAACTCAGGAATAGTGTCGCTAGGATTAGAAAGTCTCCTAAACTAAATCTAGAGGTGAGGGATGATTCTTTTTGTATTTTTATATTTTATAAAAGCAAATAAAATCTCTGGTTTTGGAAGAGAGGGCGGAATTAGTTGCTAGCCAACTAACCCAATTAACTACAAATGCAATCGAAATTAAATAACAGAAATGAAAATGAAACTAATTAAACAAGTGGTGTAAACAATGATGGGGAAAGTTGTGTTTACTTAGGTTTCATTACTCCCTAGATATCTTTTACAGGTTGATAGTTTGTTACAATTGCATGGATGACGGGTCATATGCCTTAATACTAGTCGTAGGACCGTGTACAATATTCCCTAACTCTATAGGATCCTACTTCACTCCTATGTCAAGCCGTTAGAAGCTCCTAACATGGGATCATTAGAATTCTCCGACGCATTAAATACAACCAAAAATCATAGTACACCTCTGATCATGTTTCTTAAAACGTTCAAGCATGTTACCAATGGAAGTCTGCCAGTTTTCTTAAGCCTAACATCGAATACAATCATCCATAACAACTATAAACAAACAATCAACCCATAATTAACATCTAGGTTTCACTACATCTAAGCAAACACAAAAGTAATCTAGCCGAGCATGTTAAATTGAAGACAAGCGTAAGATATATTCAAGCAACACATAGACATATTGATTGAATTGAAAGAGTGCTTATCTCAAATAGAACGTGAAAGTTTGAAAGGGTTGAAACCCTTGAAAAAGCTGTGAAAATCGGCCTAGGGTTTTTCCCTCAAAGTTGCACACTAATGAATGAAATTTGGAAAACTATATATAGATTTTACAGGGTGACGGCGTCATGTGTAAACATGTGACGGCGTCAACTCGCCGCCTATATTGAAATCGGATTGCCTAGATCCACTTTTGACGCCGTTATGTGTAAATTTCTTCTGGGCCGTCACTAATACTTGGACCATGACGGCCTTGGGTGACGCCGTCATCTTCTATGCACAAAACTTTCTGGATCGTCACGTGTATTGTCCACATCCACCTCTTTTATTGCTCTTGACGCCGTCATTAAGGAACATGTGACGCCGTCAGGTACTGTTCCCAGCAAGGAAAATTAAGACTTTGCCGTTTTCTTCACTTTTTTGCTCCAAAAACGTCCAAAATGCTTCCTTTTCCAGATTTCTCTCCAAAAGTATCTAAAATGACAAAAGGAACGATTTAGGGCAATATTTGATCAAATAATCTCAACTTCGGGCTTAAATGACCCCTTAAAAATGGTTCATTTTACGCCTTATCAACTATCTCACCAATTTCGACCCAAAGTCTTACGAAGGTGTATTTCTAGGATATTCACAAACAAGTAAAGCCTATATTGTCCTCAACAAGGAAACAATGGTCGTCGAAAAATCACTCAACATGACTTTCGATGAGAGTCCTCCCCTACCTAAAACATCACCTTTGGAAGATGATGATTTAGATGAAGAAAACACCATAGTAGAAAATATGAAAAACCTAGATATAAATCAAGTAAAGGAAACCATAGAAACAGAAAAAATCACCAACATTAAAGAATCTAGAAATCATCCCTTGAACAACGTCATAGGAAGTTTGAACCAAAGAACCCTTAGATCACAAGCTCAAGACAAAAGAATTTTCTTTTGTTTTGTCTCAATCATAAAACCTAAAAACGTAAACGAAGCATTGAAAGATGAAAGTTGGATCATCGCAATGCAAGAAGAATTGAATCAATTTAAGTCTAATGATGTTTGGGAGTTAATACCAAGACCTAAGAATGTTACCATAATAGGAACAAAATGGGTTTTCAGGAATAAACTACATGAGCACGGTATTTTGTCTAGGAACAAAGCAAGGTTAGTCGCACGAGGCTATAATCAACAAGAGGAAATTGATTATGACGAAACCTATGCACCTGTAGCTAGACTAGAGTCCATTAGGATATTACTTACCTACGTTTATGCATCAGACTTTAAGTTGTTCCAAATGGATGTGAAAAGTGCATTCGTAAACGGTCTCATCAATGAGGAGGTATATGTGGTTCAACCTCCAGGATTCATTGACTTTGAGAACTTGAGCATGTTTAAAAACTTAAGAAAGCTTTGTATGGTCTTAAGCAAGCTCCTAAAGCATGGTATGATAGGTTGAAAGCTTTTCTTCTTAAACATGAATACTCAATGGGAATGGTAGATAACACTCTTTTCACTAAGAAGAAAGAATCAAACATCATAATTATCCAAATATATGTCGACGACATTATATTCGGATCAACTTGTAAAGACATGTGTGATGAATTCTCAAAAATTATGCATGATGAGTTTGAAATGAGCATGATGGGCGAGCTTAACTTCTTCCTTGGACTTCTAATAAAACAATTAGAAGATGGAATATTCTTTAATCAATCTAAGTATATTAAGGGAATGCTTAAGAAATTTGGATTAGAAGATACTAACCCTATGAAAATTCCAATGGCTATGGACAAAAAGCTCACCAAAGATGAAGAGGGTGAATCCGTAGATAGTACTAAGTATTGAGGTATGATAGGAAGTTTATTGTACCTAACGGCAAGCAGGCCCGACATCATGTTAGTGTTTGCCTCTGTGCTCGCTTCCAAGAAGATCCCAAAACTTCTCACCTTGAAGCGATTAAGCGTATCATCCGATACATTAAAGGCACTATGCACTTAGGATTATGGTATCCTAAGGGGACCAGCATAGAAAAATTAGTATATGCTAACTCTGATCATGCGGGAGATTATGTGGATCGAAAAAGTACTAGTGGCATTTTTACCTTCATGGGTTGTTTCTTACTTTTTGGTTCTCCAAGAAACAAACGGCACTAGATATATCCACGACCAAAGCCGAATATGTAAGCGCCGAAAAGGCATGTCAACAAGTACTATGGATGAAACAAGCTCTCATAGACTATGGCATCACACTTGATGACATTCCAATCATGTGTGACAATAAAGGAGCCATTGATTTAAGTAAGAACCCCGTGCAACACTCTCGTACTAAACACATAGAAATTTGTCACCACTTTCTTAGAGATAACATACAAAAGGGTAACATCTCAATTGAGAAAGTTCCTTCCGAAGAAAACATATCCGACATCCTTACCAAACCTCTTAAACGGGAACCCCTTGATGAGTGTCTAAATACTCATCATTTTATACCAATCTGAGCTGCCAAAACATACAAAAACACTCAAATATGCATCAAAATATTTAAAATATCTTAAAAGTGTGTTTTATATGTTTCAAATGCAAAATAATAAAAAAACAGACGAAAAACGTACAAAGTTTGCATAATTGGCAGTTTCAGTCCCTCAAGTTTCAAAAGTTGTCAAAACTAGTCCCTGGTTATTCTAAAAACATGAAAAAGTCACCAAAGGTCCTTTTTAATCATAAAGTTACATATTTAGTCCTTTGGTGCAAAGTTTCACAAAATTACAAGTTTAGTCCCTATACTTTGGAAATTGACATAAATGGTCCCTGGGATGTTTAAAACTTTGAGAAAAGCAATTTTGGTCCTTGTATTAATAATCTTTTGCAGGAATGGTCCTTGGTGTGAAGTTTAGTGAAATTACATAATTGGTCCCTCAAGTTTGGCAGTTTGTCAGTTTTGGTCCCTGGGCATTCAGAAATGAAAGAAAATACATATATGACCCTTGTATTATTTATACTTGGCAAGTTAGGCCCTTTTGACAATTTTAGAATAATACCACAACACACCCTCCAACTTTTCAGAAAATACAAAAATAGTCCTTGTGGTATTATAAACCTAAAACCAAACGGATCCTTATTATTACTATCATAAACCAAATCCAAACCCAACAATAAACAAGCCCACCCTTTCTTTTGTCCAGCCCAACCACCAGCCCACTCCATCTCCAGGGTCAACGCCCAAGTCAAACACCACCACTCCCAAACTACCTTCCCTCCAATACCACCATCCACCACTGTATCACCAAAACCACCTCCACCTCACCTGTTTCACCACCACTTGACCCCTTTACCTCTCCACGCAATTTCTCCACCTCACACAACCTCCCAAACCCATTTAATGCCCGTAAAACCCTCCACGTTACCCTGTGGAGACTTTGGCGCCAAGTTACAATTTTAAACGGCTTGGATTGTTTAGACCTTATCAATGGCTAAGGATTGGTGGGAAATCCCTCTGTGGGTCCCACAAACTCAGAAAGTATCTATAAAGCAAAAGAGATGCAGAAGAGATGAAGTATTAGTGTAGCTTTAGTTTAAATTAATCGTAGGTAGTGTAATTTCCATTTCAGTTGTAATTCTTAGCTTTAATCAGTTGTTATCATCTATTCCAGTGTAATCTTGTCTTTTATTAATCATAATTCCAAGTTTAGTTCACAGAATTTCAAATTACCATTTTCAAGTGAAATTGACAATTTCACTTGAATCTTGTTAAAGGTTGTTAAAATTACTTCATTAAGCTCAATTAAGCTCTGACAAAGCTTTTATAAGCTTTTAGATCATCTAGAAGATTTACAATTCAGTTTACTTAGAAAATACTAGAAAATCAAATTAAATAGAGAAAAATAAAAAAATAGATGGAGGAACAAGAAGAAGGATTTAGCAGGGTGTGATTTGGAGTTTTCATGGTATTAGTGACTTGTGGAAGTCAGTAGGTGTGATTTGGTTCACTGGTTCACTTGTGCTCAGCCTTGATTCAATTGTAAGCCAAATTCTCAACTTTGGCATTTTTACCATAGCCTTTGTAATAATGCTTCTAATTGTGTTTTTATTACCTAATTAGTGATACATAGTAATAATATTGAATAATATAGTTTACTTATTCATTGGAAATCATTTGTACTTAAAATCAAAAATCATACAGCATAAATCACAAACTTGACAAATCTGTGTTTCATGCTTGTATAATTGTTGTTTTCTGCTCATTTGATCTTAGGATAAGGTTTTATAAAGTTGTGAATCAGTAATAAGGTTTGAATAATTGTTTAGCTTTGAAAATCATAGATTGATAAAGTTAAGGGGGTGTTTGGTTCAGTGTAATTCACCACTGAACCTTGTGTTGCAGTTGTTGTTTTTGGTTATATCTAGTCACATTAGGTCTAAATAGGTTTATTAAGTAATATAATTGGTACCTCATTAGTATAGAAAGTCAAAATCACTTCCAAAAGCTTATAACTGTCCAACTGTTTGGACTTTTCATTTCATATCTCACCATATCAATACATAAATAGGTATTGTAGCTTAATTTAGTTAATTTGCAGCTTTATATAACTTAATTAATCAGTAGTAGTGATTAGAAGTTCACAAAAGTCAAACCAAGTAGTTTTTATCAAAAAGTCAAATTGCGCCATCTCAGATTTTCTCAAATATTGGGTGAATTTTGTAGAATTTTGTATCAGGTTCTAGGTTCTGAAACTTTCACAAATCATAGTCTACCACCCCATCTACAAGTTCCCATAGTTATCATATTTTTAGGATTTTTTCATTGGGCCCCACTGACTCACAAACACAACTGCAGGGAAGACCCCTTCCCCTGCTGCAGCCACCTCAGTCCATCACTACCACTTTGGTGGTGATTTGTGACCACCACAGTGGGCCCCACACCTCTAATCTTGAACCATTCAACCCCCCTCCTACCAGGGAGTAAAGGTTGACCATTTTTTTGACCTAGCATCCAGTGGCCCCCACCTAAATCAGACCCAAAACTCTGTCCCATTTCTGTGTGTTAATTAAGTTTTGGAATAGCTTATTTTTGCTTATCAGCTTTTCTACTGAGCTTATTTGGAAAATTATAGCTTAGAAAAGTCCAACTTACTCATTTAATTCAGAATAAACCAAGGTGGGACCCACATAAGCTCATTTGAGCTTATTTGCTTATCCAATCAACAAAAGTCAACTGTGGAAGTAATAAGCTTCCACAGTGCTTATTAATAAGTTTTAAAATAATTGTTTTTACAAAAGTTGTTTATTTTTAGATATAATTTAGTTTTGTAAAAGAAAATTCAAGAAAAACCAATATAAAAATAAGTGATAGTTTCTATTTAATACAATTTAATTTTAATTTTCACTTTTAGATTTTTATTAAGTAATTTGTAATTTTATATTTTTATTAATTTACTTTTATATTAAAGTATTTTTAATAATTTTCTCAGATTTTAATTTTGTAATTTAGTATTTATTAGAATTAAAAATAGTTTTATTAGTAATTAATTAATAAGTAAGTTTTAAATAGCATAATTAATTTTTATAAAGCAATACCAAGATTTTATATTTTTCCTAGTTTTTATAAGTCATTAAATATTTTTTTAAATTTTTCCATAATTTTTTTAAGTTAATTTAGTATTATTTGTAATTTAAAATAGTTTAATTAGTATAAATAATATAAATAGTTTTTAATTAATAGAAAATCTATAAAAAGACAAAAACATTTATTTTTATTTTTTATACTTTCTTCAAAAGAAATTATTTTTGCAAATTTTTAGTTTAATTTGTAGTGTTTATCATTTTTAGTTTAAATTAAATTAGGTTTAATTAAATAGTTAAATAGTTTTTAATTAAATAATTAATAATAAATAATAAAATAATCTAAAAAATAGTTTTCTTTTTAATTTAATTTTATTTTAAGTTTAAGTTTATAGAATTTTCATTTTTAACCCTTGTAGTTTATTTTTCCTAAAACTCACCTTTTTCTCAGTACGCAGTCGCGTCTGATTTTTAATTTGGTGTACGTTTATACGTTTTAGATATCTAGGTTTTACGTAATCGTTAAAATAGTTTATTTAAAGTTATAAAACCCTAGTGTAAACACTCACACACACTTTTATACCTTTCCTGTTCACATTCACTCGATCACAGATTCGTTTTTAATAAAATATCGCACACCTCGTTGGGACATTACGACCCGGGGAAACACTGTATTCCACGGAAGCATTTGCCCTCATCTGTTTGACTATTATACTTGACCATTCACAAGTGGTTGACCAATAATTATCTGACCGTTTGAGGCGAACCAAAATTTGGCGCCGCTGCCGGGGAGGTTGTGCGCTTATTCTAAACGATTTAGCGTATTAGTGAATCTGGATATACATCCATTGTATATTTACCATCTTTTATCCATATTTTTATAAAACAAAACCCAAAAATATTCATCCCTTTACCCTCTATCCTTTTGATTCTACCTTCTTCCACCTCTCCCATAATTGATTCTAATGGCATCTCTCGATGACGATTTCTTTGAACAAAGGGCCCTTAATAGCAAAATTGAGAAACTTATGGCCTTGTCAAAGATATCGAGATGTCATGTTGATTATGATAGACCATCGATTCATATTCCCTCTCCAGTGAGGGAAATGGAACGAGAAACCGGGGTAACAAAGGACCCTGTACTTTCCTCTGACTATGGAAGTGCTAAATACGTCCAACCTACGGTTGTCCAAGAATCTAAGCTCACAATTGATCCTAACCTTTCACGGTTTACGGTTAAAAGTTTTTCAAGCAAACGTACAGAGCTTAGGGCAGTGACTGAAAAGAACGATTTGCCTAATCTTCACAATTATCAAAAACAAAAACCTGAGACCATAACGGAAGTGGTGGAAATTCCTAGCTCTCAGAGCACACCACTTGTCCCACCTCCAGATTTTGTTCCTTGTGTCGGTTGTGGTGAGCCGCTTTTCGGTTTTCCATGTCGTTGGTGTACATGTGAACAATGTGGTAATGATATTCGAGACGGGGGTTGTTTGTTTTGTGGATCGAGTAATTCATTTGCTTATGATCCTAATCAAAGCTCATTCAACGACTCCTCAAATTTTTCCAACTACCCATCACATTCATACGAGCAAGGATCATATTATCCAAATCTCAATGATGCTTCGTATCAAAATACACCAAGCCAGACTCAGCAGTTTAACTGTTGTGAGTATTGTGGTGGTGTACACTACAGTTCTGATTGTCAATCAGGAGACACGCTTGTCTATGAGCATGTTCCTAATAACAATTATGACTTAAGCACGCACGACTCACAGCCACATCAGTTCAACTGTTGTGAGTACTGTGGAGGTCCACACTTTAGCTCTGATTGTCAAACAAGGAATCCATTTCCTTGTAACAATTACGGCTATTCGTTTCAAGACCCACCTCCACAGTACCATATGAACCAAGCAACTCCTCATAAAACTCAGCAAGACCTTTGTCTAGAGGTTCTTGAGAAAATTAAAGACATTAAGGAGGAGTTGGCTAATATTTCGTCTCACAATGCACCAAGTTTTTCTTGTGTATATTGTGGGGGTCCTCATGATGATTTCCAATGTCAACCGTATTATAAACCTGAACATTGTTCTAGTTCTGATACATCTGGTTTTGACACATCCACACCCCCACAATCTCCACTCATTCCATATTCTCGTGATAAATCTATCACGGAATTACTTGCTGAAGAACATGCAGCTAGAGACGAAAGAAGCATGGAAAAATTACTAGTCTTAAAACAAGCAGCTATAACACGTACCAAATTTCAAAATGCTGCTCTTCTCGATGAAGATGATGAAAGTGATGATACCTCATCAAGTTCATCAGTTGAGACTTCTTCCATGGATATACAGGGAGAAAAGAATATAACTGAATCACCAGCAGTAGAAATAATGGAACTTGTAGACTCCATTACTGCTAGTCCTTCTCAACTCCCTCTGTATGATGTTATCACACCTGAGGTTCCCACTCACTCTCTGAGCATGGGGGACGAGCATCTTGACACAATTCCTGCAAAGGAATCTGACGAATTCATAAAGTCTAGTGTTGAGAACCTTGTCCCAATCCCAAGAGAGTCACAGGGAATTCTTGATCATATGTGTGATATCCCTACCCCCCTGATAATCCAAATGATCAAATTGAGAATGTCTCTAATTCCAGTAATGATTGTATATCTTATGGAGACATTAAGTATGTTGAGGCATCACTGCCTCATTCTGATGTTGATCCTCTTCTTAAGGATTTCACAGAGGAACTCACTCACATCATTCCACTTCTATCTGGAAGTATTGATGATCTCTTTGACTTCGAAGCCGATATGGGAGAAACTGAAAATCTTTTAAACTCTAATCCCAACATCAAGCTTAGTACTTCACATACTGATGAAAATTCTTTATCTTCTGGAGACATCAGTCATGTGAAAGGATTACCTTCTGAGCTAGTTAGCCTAGAAGAAGAGAATGATAATCACTTAGTTCCCGAAGCAGTCGAGACTACTCTCACCAATCCTCTATATGAATTCGAATCCGAATTCACTTTAATTTCTGATAATCCACTCTTTGATATTCAGAATGAGGATTGTGATGAGTCCACAACGGAACATGAGTTCACGGATTTACATCTTATGAATAATTCTCTTTACGAGGAGTTCTCCTTTGAACTCACTCATATCATATCTCCACCGGAGTATGATACTTTCTATTTTGATCTAGACATACCCATAATATGTCTTGATCAAACGAGCTTAAAAGAGGAGATTCATGAAACAATGAATTCTCCTATTGAAGATGAGGAGTTAATCATAATTTTCATCATGACTTTCTTTCTTTTCTTCATATATCCTGTTCCTTATCCTGTTCTTCACTCTTTCGGGAGTGAGGACATTATCTTTGACCCCGGCATTCTCATTTATAAATTATGAGCCGGGCACTTATCTCATCGGTGTGGAACTTTCACGTGCTTCAAATGTTTATCCAAACATCTTGAATGAAAGTCCGATGCAGATTGTTTCTTCCACATCATGCTTCCCCATGGACAAATGAATTCGGGGTCGAGTCAAGCTAGCGACTCGGTAAACAAAACCAGTAGCATGCTTATAGGGTTTTCACCCTAAGTGTGGGGGAGTCCCCCATGCTATGGTTACTTATGAAGTGAAAATACAAAATGGTGTTTTCCACGCTTAGCTTGCAATGTTGCCCTTTTACGTTCAAAATGTCGGCATAATAGCCGGGACTTTGAATATTGAGGACAATATTCATCCTAAGTGTGGGGGGGTATTCGCTATTCTAGCGAATTTTATCACATTTTACTATATAATACCCCCGTTTTAGCCAAAATTTCTGTTGACATAAATAATGCCTAAAAACATTATTAAGTTTTTATCAATATCTCTATGTTTTGATCATTACAAAATATAACCTCAAAGAACTAAAACTTATGACATAAACAAGTATTTGGTGATTAATATTTCTCTTTACATCCAAATCACTTAAGGTATGAATAAACAAAGTGTTTAGTGCAATGTATGATCAAAGGGATATTTAATTAACTAATACAAAGTTTATTTAATTATATAATCTTATTATATATTTTTGAAAAACACTTTTGGTAATAAGGAAAAATGTTTTAATCATACTAAATATATGATTTCAAATATTTAACCAAAATCAGTTAGTTTTTCACCAAATAAACTTTCCCCACTAAAAGACAAAGTTTCTGGCCGTTTCAGCTGGGCGGCCCCCTTAATTATAAAGGGCGGTCCCCTTAAATTTAAGGGGACCGGCCATGATTTAAGGGGACCGGCCACGCTCCTCTGTCAGAAACTTTTGCCTATAAATACCACCTTAAACCTGGATTTTTTCCCCACCTTTTGCACTCCAGAACTTTCTGTTCTAGATCTCCATTTCCAATCTATAAATCCTTTGATCATACATTCTTAAATCTTTGTTTCAAAGTGATCCATACATAATCCATTCAAGTGCAAGAGAAGAATACTTCTATCCCTCAAGACAAGAAGTATTACAACTAGTTGTGATCTCCACATCTAAGTTGTTTGAGCATCATCATTGATTATTATTTCATAGTGTGATTAGTTGTGAATATTTGTTAGAGAATAGTTGTGAAAAAGATAAGTTAGGAAGAAGATTGGTGTGTAGAAGAATTGGTGTGTAGAAGTATTGGTGTGTAGAAGATTGGTGTGTAGATTAATGGTGTGTAGAAGATAGGTGTGAAAGAAGTGGTGTGATTAAGTAGTGAATTGGTGTGTAGTAGTTGTGATCTAGGTGTGAAGATATTGTGGTGTGTAAATTGGTGTGTAAGGTTTTCTCCGCCATAAGGGAGCTTGTTGATATAGTGAAGAAAACTCTCGAGTTAGGTGCTCGGGGAGTGGAGTAGGGCAAGGAAGGTGCCTTGTAGCCGAACCACTATAAATCGCTTGTCTCTCGGTTTGATCTTTCCATCTTTTACTTATTTCATTACTTACATAATTATTGCTTCATAGTATATATACTTAGTGTTGTTCATATTGTGTATAACTAGATTTCATATACCATCGAATCTATATTTTATAAATCAACGAAAACTTTTAAACAATTTGTTTTATAACAATTAAAACGACGTAAAACTATTCAACCCCCCTTCTAGTTTTCCACAATTGGTATCAAGAGCCACGTCTAGCAAGATTCTTAAAATATATTGTATTTTAAAACTTGTAACGATCTATGGAATCTGAAAAATATTTAGAAGGGCAATCTATGCAAAGACCACCACTATTTGAAAGTGATGGATTTTTATATTGGAAAAATAGATTCGAAACCTATGTGAAATCAAAAGATCTTGATCTTTGGCATATTATTACCTTTGGTGATTTTCCTCCTATTCAATATAATGTTGAAACTAAAATGGATGAAATTGTAGATTTTGAAAAACAAAATGATGATTTGAAAAAGAAACTAGCAAAAAATAATGAGGCTAAAATGGTTATTTATAATGCGTTACCACGTAAAGAATATGAAAGAATTTTTATGTGTAAAACCGCAAAAGAAATTTGGGATTCTTTACTAATCACTCACCAAGGTAATAGTCAAGTTAAAGATAACAAAATAGATCTTCTTGTACATCAATATGAACAATTTACGATTCCGGAAGAGGAATCAATTGATAATGCTTTTGCTAAATTTAACACCATCATCACAAGTTTAAAAGCACTTGATGAGACATTTTCTAGTAAAAATTGTGTTAGGAAATTTCTTAGGGCACTACATCCGAAATGGCGAGCTAAAGTCACGGCTATTGAAGAATCAAAGAATTTGATGACATTATCACTAGATGAGCTTATCGGCAACTTGAAAGTCCATGAAGAAATTATAAGAAGAGATTTGGAAACGGTCAAAGTCAAGAAAGAACAAATCAAATCCATTGCTCTAAAAGCCAAAATGGAACCTTGTGAAGATGATGATTCAAGTGACGAGAGTGAAGATGAAGAATATGCGATGGCCGTAAGAGAATTCAAGAAATTCTTCAAGAGACGAGGAAGATTCACTAGATCACCACGTGACGAAAGAAAGGTGTTCCAAAGAAATAGGAGTGATAATTACGTGAAAAGAAAGTGCTTTAGATGTGGAAGTCCAAATCATCTTGTTGGAGAATGTTTAAAGCCGCCGGGTTATGAAAATCAAAGCGCATTTGTTAGTGGAACATGGAGTGATAGTGATAAAGAAGAAGTGGAAAAACCAAAAGAAGAAAAATGCTTTGTGGCAAATGCAACCGACGAAATATGCCTTGGAATTGACTTGGAGCCTGACGAATGGATCAAGGATAGCGGATGTTCGAGGCACATGACGGGGAATCGCAAGCTATTCTCTACATACAAGGCATACAATGGAGGTAACGTTATTTTCGGTAGTGACTTGCGTGGAAAAATTATTGGCAAAGGTACGATTTCTCAAGACTCACTTACTATTGAAAATGTTGAACATGTAAATAATTTAACATATAACTTACTTCGTGTAGGTCAAATATGCGATAATAAATGTAGAGTTATCTTTTCCGAAGAAGATAGCGAAATAGTTAAGAATGGAAAAATTATAGGTAGAGGTATTAGGAAAGGAGGAGTATATGTTATGAAACTAGGAAACAAACCTGAAGATAGGATATGCCTAACGACCCTAGATGAAAACTCTACATTGTGGCATAGGAGATTAGGACATGCTAACATGCAACAAATACAATCTTTGGCCTCTAAGGAATTAGTTAGAAATTTGCCTAATCTAAAATATGACAAGCATTTTTGTGATGCATGCAAAATTGGAAAACAAGCTCATGCTAGTCACAAAGCTAAGAATATAGTATCCACTACTAGGTGCCTAGAATTATTACATATGGATCTTTTTGGTCCATCCGCTGTGCGGAGCTATGGAGGAAACAAATATACCTTAGTAATAGTAGATGACTACTCACGATACACGTGGACTAGTTTTTTAAGTGACAAAACCCAAGCCTTTGAAAAATTCGAAATATTTAGTAAAATGATTCAAAATAAATTAGGATGCTCAATAGTTGCCATTAGGACGGACCATGGTAGGGAATTTGATAACGAAATACAATTCGGAAAATATTGTGAGTTAAATGGAATATCTCACAATTTCTCCGCTCCTCGTACTCCTCAATCAAATGGGGTAGTAGAAAGAAAAAATAGGTCACTACAAGAAATGAGTAGAACTATGTTAAATGAACAATCCATTCCACAAAAATTTTGGTGTCACGCCGTAGATACATCGACTTATATTTTAAATAGGGTATCAATTAGAAGAATTCTAGGAAAAACTCCTTATGAGTTATTAAGAGATAGAAAACCAAACTTAAGCTACTTTAGGGTATTTGGAAGTAAATGCTATATTTTAAACACTAAGGACTACCTCACTAAGTTTGACCCAAAATCATATGAAGGAATATTTTTAGAATACTCACAAAATAGTAAAGCATATATAATACTTAACAAACACTCCATGAAAGTAGAGGAATCACTAAATGTAACATTTGATGAAACACCACCACCTCCTAAAACGCTACCTTTAGAAGATGATAATTTAGTCGAAGATGAAGCCATTGAGGTTAGTAAAACAAAACCCATAGGAAATGATAATGAAGACATCCACTTAGAAAATAACGAAACTATTAATATTAAAGAATCTAGATCACATCCATTAGATAATATAATAGGACATCTTAACCAAAGAACCCTTAGGTCACAAGCCCAAGACAAAAACAACTTCTTTTGTTTCCTCTCAGCAATAGAACCTAAGAATATTAGTGAGGCTTTAAAGGATGAAAGTTGGATTATAGCTATGCAAGAAGAATTAAATCAATTTAAGGCAAATGATGTTTGGGAACTAGTCCCAAATCCAAAGGATATGACCATAATAGGAACCAAATGGGTATATAGAAATAAGTTAGACGAGAATGGAATAGTTACTAGGAATAAAGCTAGGTTAGTTGCCCAAGGTTATAATCAACAAGAAGGAATTGATTATGATGAAACTTATGCCCCCGTAGCTAGACTAGAATCAATTAGGATATTACTTGCCTATGCTTGCGCCCTAGATTTTAAGTTATTTCAAATGGATGTGAAAAGTGCATTCCTTAACGGTTTTATCAATGAGGAGGTATATGTGGCACAACCTCCAGGATTCATTGACTTCGCAAAACCTGATTATGTTTATAAGTTAAAGAAAGCTTTGTATGGACTCAAACAAGCTCCCAAAGCTTGGTATGATCGATTAAAAGCTTTTCTTATTAAACATGATTATTCCATGGGAATGGTAGATAACACTCTTTTCACTGAAAGGAAAGACCCAAATTTCATCATTGTTCAAATATATGTTGATGACATTATATTTGGATCAACTTGTCAAGACATGTGTGATGAGTTTGCCAAAATCATGCATGATGAGTTTGAGATGAGTATGATGGGTGAACTCAACTTCTTCCTAGGATTACAAATAAAACAATTAGATGATGGAATATTCTTTAACCAATCTAAGTACATTAAGGAAATGCTTAAGAAATTTGGCCTAGAAGACTCAAAACCCATGAAAACACCCATGTCTACGGAGGTAAAGCTCACAAAGGACGATGAAGGTGAGTCCGTAAATAACACCAAGTATAGAGGAATGATAGGTAGTTTACTATACTTGACGGCAAGTAGACCCGATATCATGTTTAGTGTCTGCCTTTGTGCCCGTTTTCAAGAGGATCCCAAAACCTCTCACCTAGAAGCGGTTAAGCGTATCTTCCGATACGTTAAAGGCACTATACACTTAGGATTATGGTATCCTAAGGAATCCGGCATAGAAACCATTGTCTATGCGGATTCGGATCATGCGGGAGACTACGTAGATAGAAATAGTACTAGCGGTATTTGCACGTTTATGGGATGTTGTCTAACGTCTTGGTTTTCGAAAAAGCAAACCGCTCTTGCTATCTCTACTACCGAAGCCGAATATGTAAGCGCCGGAAAGGCATGTCAACAAGCACTATGGATGAAACAAGCTCTCGTAGACTATGGCATTAGGTTAGAAAATGTCCCTATTATGTGCGATAACAAAGGTGCGATAGATTTAAGCAAAAATCCGGTACAACACTCTAGGACTAAACACATAGAAATACGTCACCATTTTCTTAGGGATAATGTACAAAAAGGAAATATATCTATAGAAAAGGTTGCATCGGAAGACAATATTGCGGATATATTCACAAAACCCCTTAAGCGTGAATTATTCAACCACTTGCGTTTAGGATTAGGAATGATGGAACAAGTTGACTAAATTACATTGAATTAATTCTAAGTTATACTTGCATGAAAATTTATTTTTCCTTCATTCCATCTTCTCTGAGTCTAGGAATCTATTTCGCACAAAACTTAAGATTGAGAAGATTTATTTTCTTTGCATAAATTTTTTTTTAAAACTCAATCAATTCTCTCTAATCTTTATTCTCACAATCTAGGAATCACATGAAAATCATTTTCATTGCATTGTTGACTAATTCTAAAAACATTGTATTTCAAAATCATGCATAAACTCTCACATAAATTGTCAAGGTATATAATCTAATATATGTCTTTGACATTCATGATCGAGCAAAAATTGAATCAAGGAGATCATTTGGATTGTTTCTTAGGATCGTTATTTCTTTTTGCTTCTAGGTGTCGAAACAATCACAACTCCATATTTGTTGCATATAGACACTCACTAGGACAAATTCACTAGTAATGGTGTCATCTTGATCCATCATTAGTCTTTCACTCACTAATTGCCCTTGCCTTTAATTCAAGATAGGTGCCTTAGGAAGCTTAAGTGTGCTTGCATTTACTTACCTCCTATTGCTTATTATGTGTTGATTATTTGCTCTTGTGCCTATGTGTTTTTGCATGATATCTAATGTTAGATTAGATGCTATATTGCCTAAAGGAATTGAACTTGCTTGAATCCAAGTCCAAAAACACAACCTTTCTGCAAATTTTCTGCCAAAAACCCAATTCTGGCAATCTGGAAATCACCAGATGGGCGGCCCCCTTAATTATGTAAGGCGGCCCCCTTAATTTTAAGGGGACCGCCCCCTAATTAAGGGGACCGGCCATCTGATGGTCGGGTTTACAGAATCTTTTCTGCTTTTTAGCCCATTTCAACCTACATTTCCCATTTTTCACCAACACATTTTGTCCTAATCCTCCAAACAAACCTTATCCATCCTTAAACACACAAATCTTACACTATAAATATCCCCAATCCTCAAAGCTCTCCATTCATCCCATCATGAACTCTCCAAACAAACCAAAATCAAAAGCCTCAAGGCTAGCAAGGATGACGGAAAAACCCGTTTGGCGACGAAAAAGTCCTCGAAACAAATCCATCATCACAAATGAAGTTGGAAATCATTCCTTACCACCAACCTCTTATTTCCCAAACTTTGCATCAAACCAACAAAGGCATTCATTTGATCCACTTTACAAACCATACAACATTGGCCAAACATCTTCCTTCAAGCCAAACTACACCTCTCAACCTCCAACAACTTATACTGATCCATGCAAGTTTGATCAACCATCAAACTACAATTCCAACTACTCAAACCCAACTCATCCATACCAAACCTATGATCCCCTCCACATTGCCACGGAAAAACAAAAGTTCCGTGATGAAATAAACCAAATCCATGATCTTAGTGATCTCCTTGCTATGCATCTTGCACAACGCAACAAAGGGCTACCTCCATCATCACCCTATGCAAATTGCCTTCCCCACTCGCTTAACTTGGATCAAGTTACAAATCACACTCACTTTTGCCCTTGTTGCATATTCCTTCAAAAACAAATCCTCTACTTGAGTGAAGATATTTCTTGGATTGAATATCTTCTCACTCGTAATCATCCAATACCACCCTTAACACGATACAACATCGTGAGATCCACTTCTTCCGCTCCATACAACACCCCATATCCACCTCAATCAAACATCTAAGCTCCATGCTTATGTTTTCCTTCAAGCAAATAAAACAAATCAACCATGGGTTGTAAGCAAGTCCAAGTGCTCTCTTAGGCAATATAGGACTATATCTTTTATTTTGTTTTATTGTAATCAATATGCTACAAGCATATTGAATGTTGTTATGCTAATTATTTCTATCATGCTTGAATGAATCTATTTTTATTTGCATAATTGTTGTTTTTGCATATATATGTGTGTTGTTCTCTTCAAAATATTTTTGTAGCCAAGATTCCAATTGCTCGTTCCCTTTGTGCTCTCAAACGAGGGGGAGCATACATCAAGGGGGAGTTCTCTACCCGTTTAAACTTCTTTCACGAAGATTATTCGGCCTAACCTTTTTGATTTTACAAAAAGGGGGAGAAGAGAAATGGTAAACTCTATAATACTTGTCTAATAACAAGTTTTAAATCTTTTGAGTTTAAGGTTTTGTAATAATCAAAAAGGGGGAGATTGTTGACATAAATAATGCCTAAAAACATTATTAAGTTTTTATCAATATCTCTATGTTTTGATCATTACAAAATATAACCTCAAAGAACTAAAACTTATGACATAAACAAGTATTTGGTGATTAATATTTCTCTTTACATCCAAATCACTTAAGGTATGAATAAACAAAGTGTTTAGTGCAATGTATGATCAAAGGGATATTTAATTAACTAATACAAAGTTTATTTAATTATATAATCTTATTATATATTTTTGAAAAACACTTTTGGTAATAAGGAAAAATGTTTTAATCATACTAAATATATGATTTCAAATATTTAACCAAAATCAGTTAGTTTTTCACCAAATAAACTTTCCCCACTAAAAGACAAAGTTTCTGGCCGTTTCAGCTGGGCGGCCCCCTTAATTATAAAGGGCGGTCCCCTTAAATTTAAGGGGACCGGCCATGATTTAAGGGGACCGGCCACGCTCCTCTGTCAGAAACTTTTGCCTATAAATACCACCTTAAACCTGGATTTTTTCCCCACCTTTTGCACTCCAGAACTTTCTGTTCTAGATCTCCATTTCCAATCTATAAATCCTTTGATCATACATTCTTAAATCTTTGTTTCAAAGTGATCCATACATAATCCATTCAAGTGCAAGAGAAGAATACTTCTATCCCTCAAGACAAGAAGTATTACAACTAGTTGTGATCTCCACATCTAAGTTGTTTGAGCATCATCATTGATTATTATTTCATAGTGTGATTAGTTGTGAATATTTGTTAGAGAATAGTTGTGAAAAAGATAAGTTAGGAAGAAGATTGGTGTGTAGAAGAATTGGTGTGTAGAAGTATTGGTGTGTAGAAGATTGGTGTGTAGATTAATGGTGTGTAGAAGATAGGTGTGAAAGAAGTGGTGTGATTAAGTAGTGAATTGGTGTGTAGTAGTTGTGATCTAGGTGTGAAGATATTGTGGTGTGTAAATTGGTGTGTAAGGTTTTCTCCGCCATAAGGGAGCTTGTTGATATAGTGAAGAAAACTCTCGAGTTAGGTGCTCGGGGAGTGGAGTAGGGCAAGGAAGGTGCCTTGTAGCCGAACCACTATAAATCGCTTGTCTCTCGGTTTGATCTTTCCATCTTTTACTTATTTCATTACTTACATAATTATTGCTTCATAGTATATATACTTAGTGTTGTTCATATTGTGTATAACTAGATTTCATATACCATCGAATCTATATTTTATAAATCAACGAAAACTGTTAAACAATTTGTTTTATAACAATTAAAACGACGTAAAACTATTCAACCCCCCCTTCTAGTTTTCCACAATTTCAAAAATTTAAAAATTTTTTCACTTGAGCTTCAAAATTTTTGTGGTAATCAGTCCGCCAAAGTCTAAATGACAAATGGATTGACTAGTCCAGGAGAAAACGGCTCTTGGTAAAGACATCTCAAACCCGTTGATGGCTTGCAATTTGCCAAAAATTGTATGGTTCCTCAACTCCCCATATCCCATAAAGCGAATGAGTTGGCTAGCCCGCAAGATTATGGCTTGTGGTAAAGGCTGTGGAAAATCCATAATTGGTAATCAGCTCACCAAGATGTTGACTACTCCATCAAGAGTTGGCTAGTCCAGAAGCAAACGGCTTTTGGTAAAGACAAATCAAATCCGTTGACAGCTGGTGGTTTGCTCAAAATCAAACGGTTATCAGGTGTGCCACAGTTCTTACACCTGGCTACTCCAGAAGTGATGGCTTTTGGTAAAGAGTTTTTCAAATCCATTAAGTTTTTCTCAAAAGATTGCTAGGGACTAGCAATAGTTTAGTGTGGGGGATTGATGAGTGTCTAAATACTCATCATTTTATACCAATCTGAGCTGCCAAAACATACAAAAACACTCAAATATGCATCAAAATACTTAAAATATCTTAAAAGTGTGTTTTATATATTTCAAATGCAAAATAATCAAAAACAGACGAAAAACGTACAAAGTTTGCATAATTGGCAGTTTCAGTCCCTCAAGTTTCAAAAGTTGTCAAAACTAGTCCCTGGTTATTCTAAAAACATGAAAAAGTCACCAAAGGTCCTTTTTAATCATAAAGTTACATATTTAGTCCTTTGGTGCAAAGTTTCACAAAATTACAAGTTTAGTCCCTATACTTTGGAAATTGACATAAATGGTCCCTGGGATGTTTAAAACTTTGAGAAAAGCAATTTTGGTCCTTGTATTAATAATCTTTTGCAGGAATGGTCCTTGGTGTGAAGTTTAGTGAAATTACATAATTGGTCCCTCAAGTTTGGCAGTTTGTCAGTTTTGGTCCCTGGGCATTCAGAAATGAAAGAAAATACATATATGACCCTTGTATTATTTATACTTGGAAAGTTAGGCCCTTTTGACAATTTTAGAATAATACCACAACACACCCTCCAATTTTTCAGAAAATACAAAAATAGTCCTTGTGGTATTATAAACCTAAAACCAAACAGATCCTTATTATTATTATCATAAACCAAATCCAAACCCAACAATAAACAAGCCCACCCTTTCTTTTGTGAAGCCCAACCACCAGCCCACTCCATCTCCAGGGTCAACGCCCAAGTCAAACACCACCACTCCCAAAATACCTTCCCTCCAATACCACCATTCACCACTGTATCACCAAAACCACCTCCACCTCACCTGTTTCACCACCACTTGACCCCTCTACCTCTCCACGCAATTTCTCCACCTCACACAACCTCCCAAACCCATTTAATGCCCGTAAAACCCTCCACGTTACCCTGTGGAGACTTTGGCGCCAAGTTACAATTTTAAACGGCTTGGATTGTTTAGACCTTATCAATGGCTAAGGATTGGTGGGAAATGCCTCTGTGGGTCCCACAAACTCAGAAAGTATCTATAAAGCAAAAGAGATGCAGAAGAGATGAAGTATTAGTGTAGCTTTAGTTTAAATTAATCGTAGGTAGTGTAATTTCCATTTCAGTTGTAATTCTTAGCTTTAATCAGTTGTTATCATCTATTCCAGTGTAATCTTGTCTTTTATTAATCATAATTCCAAGTTTAGTTCACAGAATTTCAAATTACCATTTTCAAGTGAAATTGACAATTTCACTTGAATCTTGTTAAAGGTTGTTAAAATTACTTCATTAAGCTCAATTAAGCTCTGACAAAGCTTTTATAAGCTTTTAGATCATCTAGAAGATTTACAATTCAGTTTACTTAGAAAATACTAGAAAATCAAATTAAATAGAGAAAAATAAAAAATAGATGGAGGAACAAGAAGAAGGATTTAGCAGGGTGTGATTTGGAGTTTTCATGGTATTAGTGACTTGTGGAAGTCAGTAGGTGTGATTTGGTTCACTGGTTCACTTGTGCTCAGCCTTGATTCAATTGTAAGCCAAATTCTCAACTTTGGCATTTTTACCATAGCCTTTGTAATAATGCTTCTAATTGTGTTTTTATTACCTAATTAGTGATACATAGTAATAATATTGAATAATATAGTTTACTTATTCATTGGAAATCATTTGTACTTAAAATCAAAAATCATACAGCATAAATCACAAACTTGACAAATCTGTGTTTCATGCTTGTATATTTGTTGTTTTCTGCTCATTTGATCTTAGGATAAGGTTTTATAAAGTTGTGAATCAGTAATAAGGTTTGAATAATTGTTTAGCTTTGAAAATCATAGATTGATAAAGTTAAGGGGGTGTTTGGTTCAGTGTAATTCACCACTGAACCTTGTGTTGCAGTTGTTGTTTTTGGTTATATCTAGTCACATTAGGTCTAAATAGGTTTATTAAGTAATATAATTGGTACCTCATTAGTATAGAAAGTCAAAATCACTTCCAAAAGCTTATAACTGTCCAACTGTTTGGACTTTTGATTTCATATCTCACCATATCAATATATAAATAGGTATTGTAGCTTAATTTAGTTAATTTGTAGCTTTATATAACTTAATTAATCAGTAGTAGTGATTAGAAGTTCACAAAAGTCAAACCAAGTAGTTTTTATCAAAAAGTCAAATTGTGCCATCTCAGATTTTCTCAAATATTGGGTGAATTTTGTAGAATTTTGTATCAGGTTCTAGGTTCTGAAACTTTCACAAATCATAGTCTACCACCCCATCTACAAGTTCCCATAGTTATCATATTTTTAGGATTTTTTCATTGGGCCCCACTGACTCACAAACACAACTGCAGGGAAGACCCCTTCCCCTGCTGCAGCCACCTCAGTCCATCACCACCACTTTGGTGGTGATTTGTGACCACCACAGTGGGCCCCACACCCCTAATCTTGCACCATTCAACCCCCCTCCTACCAGGGAGTAAAGGTTGACCATTTGTTTGACCTAGCATCCAGTGGCCCCCACCTAAATAAGACCCAAAACTCTGTCCCATTTCTGTGTGTTAATTAAGTTTTGGAATAGCTTATTTTTGCTTATCAGCTTTTCTACTGAGCTTATTTGGAAAATTATACCTTAGACAAGTCCAACTTACTCATTTAATTCAGAATAAACCAAGGTGGGACCCACATAAGCTCATTTGAGCTTATTTGCTTATCCAGTCAACAAAAGTCAAATGTGGAAGTAATAAGCTTCCACAGTGCTTATTAATAAGTTTTAAAATAATTGTTTTTACAAAAGTTGTTTATTTTTAGATATAATTTAGTTTTATAAAAGAAAATTCAAGAAAAACCAACATAAAAATAAGTGATAGTTTTTATTTAATACAATTTAATTTTAATTTTCATTTTTAGATTTTTATTATGTAATTTGTAATTTTATATTTTTATTAATTTCCTTTTATATTAAAGTATTTTTAATAATTTTCTCATATTTTAATTTTGTAATTTAGTATTTATTAGAATTAAAAATAGTTGTATTAGTAATTAATTAATAAGTAAGTTTTAAATAGCATAATTAATTTTTATAAAGCAATACCTAGATTTTATATTTTTCCTAGTTTTTATAAGTCATAAAATAGTTTTATAAATTTTTCCATAATTTTTTAAAGTTAATTTAGTATTATTTGTAATTTAAAATAGTTTAATTAGTATAAATAATATAAATAGTTTTTAATTAATAGAAAATCTATAAAAAGATAAAAACATTTATTTTTATTTTTTATACTTTCTTCAAGTTCTATTTTAAGTTTAGAAATTATTTTTGCAAATTTTTAGTTTAATTTGTAGTGTTTATCATTTTTAGTTTAAATTAAATTAGGTTTAATTAAATAGTTAAATAGTTTTTAATTAAATAATTAATAATAAATAATAAAATAATCTAAAAAATAGTTTTGTTTTTAATTTAATTTTATTTTAAGTTTAAGTTTATAGAATTTTCATTTTTAACCCTTGTAGTTTATTTTTCTTAAAACTCACCTTTTTCTCAGTACGCAGTCGCGTCTGATTTTTAATTTGGTGTACGTTTATACGTTTTAGATATCTAGGTTTTACGTAATCGTTAAAATAGTTTATTTAAAGTTATAAAACCCTAGTGTAAACACTCACACACACTTTTATACCTTTCTTGTTCACATTCACTCGATCACAGAATCGTTTTTAATAAAACATCGCACACCTCGTTGGGACATTACGACCCGGGGAAACACTGTATTCCACGGAAGCATTTGCCCTCATCTGTTTGACTATTATACTTGACCATTCACAAGTGGTTGACCAATAATTATCTGACCGTTTGAGGCGAACCACCCCTTTTCTATCTTCGTCTAGGATTAGGAATTATGGAGCACATTTCTTCTTAGGTTTCGTAAGTCCTTCACTTCTTCTACTCTGAGTCTAGGATTCTCTTGCGCACAAAAATTAAAATTGGGGAAGCATCCTTTTCATTTTCTTAACAACCATTATTGCATGATAAAAAAATCAAATCAAACTTCATCTTGTGCATGAAAACCCCAATTCATTCTTTTCAAAATCTTCTCACGATTAGGAAAATCATATTTTCTTGTATTGTTAATACAATTCAAAAACGTTTCTCTCATGCATGCATAATGAGCTCAAGTCCTTTATCGGATCATGTAACTAATATGTAATCCGACATGGAAAAATGAGCGAAATTGAACTTAGGAGACTTTGAATTATCTCTTAGGATTTTCTTTTTCTAGAGTCGAGATAATCAAATCTCCACATATGTTTCTTGTAGGCAGACACTGGGAATACTTTTTTCTGAAAACTGTCATGCTTACTGGTGGCAGTCATTTATCACCTGACGGTCCCCAAAAAGATAAAGGACCGTCCACCCATTTATGGGACCGCCAATCTATTTTCTATCATGACTTCTTTTTATGCTTTCCTATTTTTGCACCCTTGACCAGCCTACCTCTAAGTCTTATCCCACTTCTTTATTTGCTTAAGCATAATTTGAATTTATAAACGTAAACATGCATGCTTTGCTATTCTTGCTTTCCTCTACCTCTATTTAAACTCTCATTCCTCTCATCCATTGTTATGGCATAATCCTCCTTCTTCTCTATCTCATTCATCAAAATGTCATCCCCTAGAAAACCTAGGATGTCGGTCAAACCCATTTGGAGGAAGAAACAAAGCCTTGGCAATTTCATGAACACTTCTAACACCTCAAACAATCACAATACTAATTCCAATCCAACATCACTCCAAGAGGCTTCATCCTCATCCTTCTCCTTCTTTGCCTCTCAACCACAAAATGGGTCTCCATTCACTCACAAAGAGTATCCAAACCAGAGTCCTCTAGATCATCCAATACCACCTTCATATCCACCTCAAATTACTAATGTCAACTCCTTAAACTCAATCAAGGCACAAGACGGTACTGAGAGTTACTTTACTAGTTACTTTTTATGTATATAAGTTACCAAAGAAATACGTCTTTGAGTTAATAATATATGTTTTAAGCCTTTCTAAAAAAACGATACTCCATCTGTCACTAAATAAATGTCCACTTTGACTTTTTGCAATCTTTCTTGTTCAACTTTGACCTTATATAATTGTGTTTTTATTATATATTACTTGATAAAAATTATACCAATGAAAATGCATTTAGAACATAATCTATTCATGTATTTTGCATTAAGTATTATATTAAACAAACAAAAATATTTAATGTTAAAGTTGAACAAAAAAACTGCAAAAAGTAAAAGTGAACATTTATTTAGAGACGGACGGAGTATATGTTTTTAAGATTCGTCATAACATGCGAGTATATACTCTAATTTCTTTCACATAGATGAAAAGTTATTAGTATTTGTAGAATAATTGTTTTAATAGATTCAAACAAGTTTATTCATAAAAGATTTTAGGTTAGACATGAGTGTAAAAATTATTATTTCAATATAAAAAAAAAAAAAAAAAAAAAAAAAAAAAAAAAAAAAAAAATCCAAATAAGCAATTCCGAACCTTGTTATAAAAAACTGCTTTTCTGCTTAAAAAAAAGCAGGCACTATTAGAAATGGAAAAATGCTTTTCTACTTCAGAAAAAGCAGATATTTATGCAATCATGCCGCCATTCTCACATGCATATGGAACATCTTGACTTTTTAACACGTTTAAATAATAGTTTTATTATATTTGAATATAAATGGTTTATTATTATTATTATTATTATTTTTTTTTATTTTTTTTTTAACATGGAATATAAATAGTTAATTAACATGTTAATGGAATGTCAGCATTTCAGGTTTCGTGCACAGTTACAACTCCTTTTAATATTGATTTAAACTATTTGAAAATTTAAAAAGTCGTTGCCAAGTAGTTTTTCATCCATAACATGTTTGAAGTCTTTGGCGTACTATATAGGGGCAGGGAGGGGCGTTCGACTCTCGAAATTTTTTTTGCGAAGTAGGGAGTATATAGTTTTCGTGTAGAAAATTTTTTGTATATTTGGTTTCGACCTTCTATTTTAATTGTGAAAATTATTTTTGTGATGTAAGGGGTATATAGCCTCCGCCACGCCTGCCGCCGCTTGCAGCGGCCCTTCTGGTGTTGTCTTTAAATCTACTTGTTTTTTATTTAGGGATTTAGTATAAATTAGGGATTTAGTAGAAATTAAGGATTTAAGTAGAAATTAGAAATTGGGGTTGAAAGCTCAATATAGCAGCCTGGCAGGAATCGTCAATCGTGTACCACTAATATAAGTTCTTTGCAATTTATGTAGGTATAGGACAGATTTATAGATTTGTGAAGAATAAAACTATAACTTTATTTTTAGTGATTGAAACTTTTTTTTTATAATATAATAGTATTTAATTTTTGACCCGACCCGAATCGAATCCCACACCCGAACATATTACCCGAAAAATAGCGTTAGGAAAAAAAAATTTAGATCCCGACCCCCCACTGAAAATTTTCTAGCTTCGCCACTGGTTGAGCAAATCCTAAAATCATATACCTCTTTTTATTCTTGTACCTAAAATTGTTAAATAAATCTACGCTACATAATATGGAGAGATGGAGGGATGATACTTAGTTCATTAAATACAATAAGACATTCTTAATATGTATAATTAAGAAATACAATGATTCATGCAATGTGTACAATCAATTGATGCATCACTATACAGGCATATACATATATACTAGACGAGTACCCGTGCATAGCAACGGGATTTTATAGCGATAGATAGTTTATTCATAAAAAAAGTTTATAGGTTATAAACGAAAATAATAAAAGTTTGAAGATTTGGGAATTAAACATAATGTTTTGAAACCCGGTTCGACCCGGGTGGTTCAACCGGTTGAACCGTTCCGGGTGAAAAATTGGTCGATTTAAACCGGGTCAACTTGCTAGGTTGGATCGAAAATGGGTCAAATTAAACTGGGTCAACCCGCCGGGTTTGAAGCGTCCCGGGTCAACCTGATTTGTGTTTTAATTGGTTGTTTTTAATTTGATAGATTTGTTTTTAATTGGTTAAACAATGTAAATAAATCATTGTTTTTAAGTAATGGATAATGTTTTGAAACCCGGTTCGACCCGGGTGGTTCAACCGGTTGAACCGTTCCGGTCGAAAAATTGGTCGATTTAAACCGGGTCAACTAGCTAGGTTGGGTCAGAAATAGGTCAAATTAAACCAGGTAAACCCTTCGGGTTTGAAGCGTCCCGGGTCAACCCGGTTTGTGCTTTAATTAGTTGCATTTAATTTGGTAGATATGTTTTTAATTGGTTGTACAATGTGAATAAATCATTGTATTTTTAAGTAATGGGGTGTTTTAATAAGAGTATTAATTATATTTCACTTTTCTCTCTTATTTGACCATTATTGAAAACTCAACATTTCTTGAAAACTCAATATTTCAATTGTTGACCATTTTTCCATTATATGTAGTAAAGATACATATAAAAAAAAGTGCAAGAAATGTCCCTAACGTTTCATTTTTCTGTAAGCTTTGCCCTTGAATAGTTACTGTAGTCGCAAATTCTTGTTTTTGGCTAACGCTCATTATAAAATCTTGTTAGTCAAAGTCAAAAGCTGTGTGAAATTACGAATTTGAATATATATTTTTTTCGCAATTTGCACCACCACATTGATTCGCCTCAAACGGTCAGATAATTATTGATCAGCCACTTGTGAATGGCAAACTGTAATAGTCAAACAGCTGAGGCAAATGCTTCCGTGAAATACAGTGTTTTCCCGGGTCGTAATGTCCCAACGAGGTTGTGATGGTATTAAAAACGAATCTGTGATTAGTGAAAGTGAACAGGGATATGAATAAAAGAGTGTGTGTGATTAAACTAGGGTTTTATAACTTAAAATAACTTAATTAAACTATTTTAACGATTACGTGAAACCTAAGTATCTAAAACGTACACCAAATTAAAATCAGACGCGATTGCGTACTGAGAAAAAGATGAGTTTTAAGAAAAATAAACTACAAGGGTTAAAAATGAAAATTCTATAAACTTATACTTAAAATAAAATTAAATTAAAAAGAAAACTATTTTTTAGATTATTTTATTATTTATTATTAATTATTTAATTAAAAACTATTTAATTAAAACTAATTTATATCAAACTAAAAATTATAAATACTACAAATTAAACTAAAAACTTGTAAAAATAATTTCTAAAACTTAAAATGAACTTGAACAAAGTATAAAAAATAAAAATAAATGTTTTTGTCTTTTTATAGAGTTTTTTATTAATTAAAAACTATTTATATTAATTATACTAAATAAACTATTTTAAATTACAAATAATATTAAACTAACTTAGAAAATTATGAAAAAATTTATAAAACTATTTTATAACTTATAAAAGCTATAAAAAAATATAAAAACTAGGTATTGCTATATAAAAACTAATTATGCTAATTATAACTTAATTATTGATTAATTATTAATAAAACTATTATTAATTATAATAAATAATAAATGACAAAACAAAAATCTGAGAAAATTATTAAAAATACTTTAAATAGGAATTTAATAAAAATATAAAATTACAAATTACTTAATAAAAATCTAAAAATGAAAATTAAAATTAAATTAAATTAAATAGAAACTATCACTTAATTTTATTTTTGTTTTTCTGGATTTTTATTTTACAAAACTATATTATATATAAAAACAAGCAAATTTTGTAAAAACAATAAATTTCTAGCTTAATAATAAGCACTGTGGAAGCTTATTACTTTCACAGTTGACTTTTGTTGACTGAAGTGGTAAATAAGCTCATATGAGCTTATGTGGGACCCACTATGGATGAATCTGGTTCTAATAAGTACTTTGGACTTGTCTAAGCTTAATTTGGTCAAATAAGCTCATTAAATAAGCTGATAAGCCAAATAAGCTATTCCAAAAACTTAGTTACAACACAGATTTGGGACAGAGTTCAAGGGAAAAACTAAGTGGGGTCCACTGAAGCACAGGTCAAACAAAAGGTCAATCTAGGATCCCTGGTAGGAGGGGGTTGGGAAAAGCTAATTAGGATGTCTGGGGCCCACTGAGTTGGTCAGAAATCACCACCAAAGTGGTGGTGATGGACTGGGTCTGAATGAGCAGGGCACACCTTTGCCCTGCAAGTGATTTTGAGAGTGAGTGAGGCCCAAAATAAAATTGCTAAAAATATAATCTGTGTGGGATTCAAAAGATTAGTTGGTAGGCTATTACCAAAACAATTTTCAGAAACTAAAACCTAATACACAAATCTAGAAAAATCCCACAAGTTTTGCAAAAATCTGAGAATGGCAATTTTGACTTTTGAGGTAAACTTGCTAGTTTGACTTATATGAGATTCTAATCACTACTACTGATTTAATAAGATGTTTTAAGCTATGACTAACCTAAATTAAGCTAAAGCTTACAGATATGAACTAATGGGTGAGTTTATGAGTCTAATATCCTTGACAGTTAACTGTCAAGGAAAATGGACTTGGATTTTGACTTTTAGATGATTAAGGCTTGGTTTTTAAACTTGATTTGACTTACCTAGACCTAATTTATGTTAACTGTTTTAAGAACAACCACTTAAACATCCAAATTCCAACTGAAACAAGCAAAACCAAACACCCCCTATTGGACTGTCTTTGGTGATTTTCAAAGCTAAACAAGATTTTGATCTATAGAACTGATTTCAAATACTATGATATGACTAATTAAGATTAAATAAACATGAATCAACTTCACCACAAGTATATAAATCAGATTTGTCAAAAATGAGTTTTTCACTGTGAGAATTGATTTTTTAAAGCACAACTGAATCTAATGAACAAACAAACTATATTATGAGTTATACTGATTAAATAACACTAAATGAACATGTAGCAACTAGAAATAAGCAACATTAAGTAGTTTATAGTGAAAAGCAAAAATTGAAAATTGAACTTACAAATGGTGATAGACTGAGACACAATGAACCATGGACTGTAAACCACCTAACAACCTTCCACAAGATTTCTAACACCAAAATAATCCAGAATGCACCTTCTCAATCCTTCTTCTTTATTCAAACACTATTTTTTTTATTTATTCCTTATTTATTTGATATTTTTCTTATTTTTTTCCTTTATGAACTAACCAGCTAAGTGATGTTTTCCTAAGCTTATTTGAGCTTTGTCAAAGCTCAAATGTGCTTATGAATTCAAGAATAACAACAACTAACAGCTTACAAGCTTATGGTGATTTTGTGAGAATTTGAGAAATACCAAAAACTGAGAATCAACTGAAATCTTAAATTGAGTATTGCAAAAGATGTAAAGTACACTGAGATAACTGAAATGATTGTTTAAAAGCTTAAAGATTACACTGGAATTCTAAATTAAACTAGTCGACACTAAACTACACTAAACTAATCTAATACTTCTCCATATCTGCTTCTTTTCCCTTTTGTAGACATCTTCTGAGCTTGTGGGACCCACTGGGACATTTCCCACCAATTGTGGACCATTGGATTGGTCCCAATCATCCTAATCGTTTAAATCGTTTCTTGGCGCCAAAGTCTCCACAGGGTACTGTAGTTAACGTAGGGAGGGTTTTAAGGGTTTAATGGGGTTTGGAGTGTTGTGGAGGTGGAGGGGAGTGGGTAGACAAGTTGGTGGTGAGCTGGAAGGCCAGGTGGTGGGTGGTATGGTTTTGCAGTGGTGGTGAGGTGGTTTGGGAGGGAAAAGGGAGGCTGGGGTGGTTTTGTGGTTTGGTCAAACGGGTGTTGACCCGGTTTAATATTAAACGTTGGGGGTTGGTTTTGGGCTGTGGGATTGGGCCAAAGATGGGATAAGGGTTGGGTTCTTTTTATTTTGGGTTTGGTTTTGGGTATTATAATAAAATAGGGTCCGGTTGGTTTTTTAGTAACAAATCACAAGGACCAAATTTGTAATTATAGCAAAGATGAGGGTCTGATTATGTTACTTTCCCAAAGTAGTTCAAAGGATCATAATTGCTAATATTGAATAGTACACGGGTATTTTTGATATATTTCATTTTTTTAAATACCCGGGGACTATAATTGACAAAACTGAAACTCCAGGGACTTAACATGTAATTTCTCCAAACTTTTCATCCAGGGACTACTAGTGACAATTATGAATTCCCTAGGACCCTTAATGATAATTTTCCCATTTTGAACACCCAGGGACTAAAACTATCAAGTTTGAAACTTTGAGGGACCTGTTTTGCCAAACTGTGAAACTTCAGGGACCAATCATGTAAATTCACCAAACTTTTCATCCAGGGACTAATAGTGACAATTATGAATTCCCTAGAACCCTTAATGATAATTTTCCCATTTTGAACACCCAGGGACTAAAACTGTCAAGTTTAAAACTTTGAGGGACCTGTTTTGCCAAACTGTGAAACTTCAGGGACCAATCATGTAAATTCACCAAACTTATCACCAAGGACCATTCCTGCAAAAGATTATTAGTATAAGGACCAAAATTGATTTTCTCAAAGTTTTTACATCCCAGGGACCATTTCTGTCAATTTCCAAAGTATAGGGACTAAACTTGTAATTTTATGAAACTTTGCACCAAAGGACTAAATATGTAACTTTATGATTTAAAAGGACCTTTGATGACTTTTTCATGTTTTTAGAATAACCAGGGACTAGTTTTGCCAATTTATGAAACTTGAGGGACTGAAACTGCCAATTATGCAAACTTTGTACGTTTTTCATCTGTTTTTACATATTTTGCATTTGAAACATATAAAACACACCTTTAAGATATTTTAAGTATTTTGATGTATATTTGAGTGTTTTTGTATGTTTTGGCATCTCAAATTGGTATAAAATGATGAGTATTTAGACACTCATCAATCCCCCACACTAAACTATTGCTAGTCCCTAGCAATCTTTTGAGAAAAAATTAATGGATTTGAAAAACTCTTTACCAAAAGCCATCACTTCTGGAGTAGCCAGGTGTAAGAACTGTGGCACACCTGATAACCGTGTGATTTTGAGCAAATCACCAGCTGTCAACGGATTTGATTAGTCTTTACCAAAAGCCGTTTGCTTCTGGACTAGCCAACTCTTGATGGAATAGTCAACATCTTGGTGAGCTGATTACCAATTATGGATTTTCCACGGCCTTTACCACAAGCCATAATCTTGCGGGCTAGCCAACTCATTCTCTTTATGGGATATGAGGAGTTGAGGAACCATACAATTTTTGGCAAATTGCAAGCCATAAACGGGTTTGAGATATCTTTACCAAGAACCGTTTGCTCCTGGATTAGCCAATCCTGTTGTGGGTTATACATGGAGGATTGATACCATTTATTGCGTTCTAAGTGAGAAAAAAATTTAAAATTTTGGCTAAAATGGGGGTTCTTGATGGAACATGTGTTTAAATTCGTTAGAATAACGAATCTCCCCCACACTTAGAACTGAATATTGTCCTCAATATTCAAAGTACCAGGTGTTAAACCAACACTTAGAACGTAAGAAGAAAATATTCCATAGCCTTTATTTTATGTGTATATACATACATATATTTTTTTAGATAAAACTTCTTAAATAGAAGCTATCACTATATTTACATTTTTTTAGAGGATATATATATATACAACATGTGGGGCATCACCCCCACACTAGGGTGTTACACACGGGTGACAGGCCCATGTTCATGCTACTGTTTTTGATTACCGAGTCGCTAGCTTGACTCGACCCCGAATTTATTTGTCCATGGGGAAGTAAGTGGAAGAGACAATCTCAATCGGACTTTCATTCAAGACGTTTGGATAACATTTGAAGCATGTGAAAGTTCCACACCGATGAGATATACAGAGAGACCCTAGCTCATAATTTATAAATGAGAATGTCGGGGTCAAAGATAGTGTCCTCATTCCCGAAGGAGTGAAGAATAGGAGAAATCACCTGGTAGGTGAAGGAAAGTAGGGAGATCTGAATAGCAATTAAGATAAGAACTTCCTCCTCAAGAAATGCATATTCAAGTGGAGGAGGCAAGTTCTTAAGCTTGATCTCAGGAAATTTATCAGTTTCCTCAACTGATTTGATTTCCTTATTATGAAGTTGTTTGGGTGGAAGAGGGGGAAATGGATCTTCGTTTAACAAACTTTCTAGAAAAAGAATGTCCCCCTCAGGATCAAGATAATTATCATCAACTTCGTATGAAATTGAACTATCTTCAGTCATAAAAGCCTCGAATTCGTCCAAATCATTTTCACTTTCCGGAGGAAGTGGATTGATCTGAATGAGTTCAAACACAGGATCATGAGTAGGTAAGAATTCTAACTCTCTACAATCCATTTCAAAGTCAAAGACTTCATTTTCATCCTTTGGTGGGATGGGATCCATATGAGAGAGTTCATCAGCGAACTCTTCAAGAAGATAGTCAACATTAGACTCGGGAAGTGATGTATCAACAAATTCGATGTCTCCATAAGATAAACAATCATTACTGGAATCAGAGACAGTCTCAATTTGTTCATTTGGATTATCGAGGGTGGAAGGAATATCACACATAAGATCAAAAGTCCCCTGTGACTCTCTCGGGATTGGGACAAGGATCTCAACACTAGACTTTATTAATTCGTCCGATTCCTTATTAGGAATAGTGCTAAGATGCTCATCCCCCATGTTCAGAGAGTGAGTGGGAACCTCGGGTGTGATAACAACATACAGAGGGAGCTGAGAAGGACTAGCAGTAATGGAGTCTACAAGTTCCATTATTTCTACTGCTGGTGATTCAGTTATATTATTTTCCCCCTGTATATCCATGGAAGGAGTCTCAACTGATGAACATGATGAGGTATCATCACTTTCATCATCCTCTTCATAAAAAGCAGCATAGCGAATATTGGCACGTATTTTGGCTACTCTTTGCTCAGCAATTAAATCTTCCATGCTCTTCCCAGAATCTCGTTCTTCAGCAAGTAATTCTGTGATAGATTTATCACGAGAATATGGAATGAGTGGATATTGTGGGGGTGTGAATGTGTCAAAACCGGAAGGTTGACATTGATCATCATTATGAGGACCCCCACAATGTACACAACAAGAACTTGGTGCATTGTGAAACGACATATTAGCCAACTCCTCTTTAATGTTTTTAAGTTTTTCAAGAACCTCTATACAAGGGTCTTGCTGGTTTTGAGGAGTTGCTTGGTTCATTTGGTACTGTGGAGGTGGGTCTTGAAACGAATAGTCGTAATTGTTACAAGGAAATGGATTCCTTGTTTGACAATCAGAGCTAAAATGTGGACCTCCACAGTACTCACAACATTTAAACTGTTGAGTCTGGCTTGGTGTATTTTGATACGAAGCATCATTGATATTTAGATAATATGATTCTTGCTCGTATGAATGTGATGGGTAGTTGGAAAAATTTGAGGAGTCGTTGAATGAGTTTTGATTAGGATCATAAGCAAATGAGTTACTCGATCCACAAAACAAACAACTCCCGTCTTGAATATCATTACCACATTGTACACATGTACACCAACGACATGGAAAACCTAAAAGCAGCTCACCACAACCGACACAAGGGACAAAATCTGGAGGTGGAACAAGTGGTGTGCTCTTAGAGCTAGCAATTTCCACCACTTCCGTTATAGTCTCGGGTTTTTGTTTTTGATAAACGTGAAGATTAGGCAATTCGCTGGTTTCTCGTTCCATTTCCCTCACCGGAGAGGGAATAGGGATAGAATGATTATTATGATCTGTGGAAAACTAGAAGGGGGGGTTGAATAGTTTTACGTCCTTTTAAAATTTATAAGCACAAGTTTGTTTTAAAAACTTCGATTCTTGTTTATGTGAATTCAATGCTTGCACTATATGAACAATTGTATAATAACTAACTAACTAAACTAATTAGTAAAGGTAAATAAATAAGTAATGAGAAGAGTTAGAAAGATCAAACCACAACACAAGGATTTATAGTGGTTCGGCTACAAGGACACCTTCCTTGTTCCTACTCCACTCCCCGAGTCACCTACTCGAGAGTTTTCTTCACTATGTCAACAAACTCCCTTATGGCGGAGAAAACCGTACACACCAATATACACACCAGTTTACACACCAATCTACACACCAATATACACACCAATCTTCACACCTATCTTCACACCAAGCTTCTACACACCAATCTTCTACACACCTTCTTCTACACACCAATCTTCTACACACCTTCTTCTACACACCAATCTTCACAACTATCCTACTTCACAACTAATCAACTTCTACTATCTACACAACTTCTATATCTTCTAAACAAATAATAACAAGCACAACACAATATTCACAAATGAATATATATACACTATACACAACAACTCTTCAACACTTCTTGAACTTGGTTGTAGAGAGTTCTTCTTTTGCACTTAGAATGAGAATGGATGATGAGGGATTGAATCACTTGAAACAAGGATTAATATACAAATGATCAAAGGGTTTTTGATGGGTTTAAGATGATTGTAGATCTGAAAATTTCGTGCAAAAGGTAAGGAAAAATTCCAGAATTAAGGTGGTATTTATAGGGGAAGAAATCTGACAGTTTCTGACAGGGGAGCCTGGCCGGTCCCCTTAAAGCATGGCCGGCCCCCTTAAAATTAAGGGGACCGCCCCTTATAATTAAGGGGGCCGCCCAACTGTAACGGCCATAAAACCTGTCTTTTAGTGGGGAAAGTTTATTTGGTGAAAAACTAACTGATTTTGGTTAAATATTTGAAATCATATATTTAGTATGATTAAAACATTTTTCCTTATTACCAAAAGTGTTTTTCAAAAATATATAATAAGATTATATAATTAAATAAACTTTGTATTAGTTAATTAAATACCCCTTTGATCATGAGATGTATTAAGCACTTGTTTATCCATACCTTAAGTGATTAAGTTGGATATAATGATATAAACTAGCTTAATACTTGTTTACGTAGTAATCAAACGATTGACGAGTTTACATTTTGTGATCGTCAAAATATAGAGATATCGAAAAATATAAATAACGTTTTCATACATTATTTATGTCAACAATCTCCCCCTTTTTGATGATTACAAAATTTAAACTCATTAGTCGAAAATTAGTCTATATACAATTATTAGAGTGAGTTTATATCACTTCTCCCCCTTTTTGTGAGCATCAAAAAGGTTATCCCGTTTTAATGGAAGCTCCCCCTTGATGTAAGCTCCCCCTCGTTTTGAGGCCAAAAGGAATCGAGAAATGGATATCTTGCAAAAATATTTAGTAGCAAGCAACATATATATGTATATAGCATGTAAAAATATAGACTAAACATAACCATTTCATTAATCAAGGAAAATAATACATCAAGCATTACTTCAACAAAAGGAACAAGTAATGCTACAACTAACAAAAGCCTTTAAAAGGCTTACAATCATCATAGAAATAATAAACCAAGTCTCAAATATGAGAGTCCTCTCTAGAGCTTGCCATCCAAAAAGGTTTAACATACTTTTATTTGTGAACCACCATACATGTTTAATTGGGAGGAATGGATGGTGAACATGGAGATGGTGATGGTGGAGGTGTGTTTGTTGATGGTGGTGGAGGTGTTGTGTTTGTTGTTGGTGGTTGATGCAACATGTTTTCAATATGAGAAAACATGTATTGGATCTCATCTCTTAATCCGAACACAATTGTTCGGTTGTGAATGCAACAAAGGCAAGTGTCTCCATGAGCTTCAAGTAAGCTCCATGGGACGGGGTTATAGGTTGGTGGGTTGATAGGAGATGATGAGAAATGTGCATCAAGGGGTGTTAAGGGTGATAATGAGAGAGTGAGTGCAAGAGATGTGTTCTCATTGGTAGGTTGTGATGGTTGATCAATTGTTGGAGGAGATAAGTGGGTGTTGATGTAGTCATTTATGGATGAGGTGGATGGTATGGAGGAAGTGGAGTTTCCATTTGTTGAAGGTGTTTTTGAGGGTGCATTTGGTGCACTAGGAGATGAACATTGAGGTGGTGGAGATGGAGTGGTGTTGTCTTCATTTGTAAGATCAATGAAGAGTTGTTTGGGTGGTATAATGACAAGTTTTTGTTTCTTGGCATTGTTTGAATGGGTGGTTCTTGGTGATGACATGATGATGGTTATGAGTGATGAGGATGATGAATTGTGAATTAAACATGCATGGGAATTATATAGTGGGAAAACATGTTTAGAAGTGGAATTGTTTTGAAATTGTAATGTTTTATTCCAAAATCAGTTTGGTTTTTAAGAGTAATGGTAGCTGGGACTAGCAAAAGGGATCACATGATGCAAAAGAAAACAGTGTAAAAACTGTTTCAGATGGCCGGTCCCCTTAAATGGTGGTCGGTCCCCTTAATTTTAAGGGGGCCGCCCTTTATGATTTAAGGGGGCCGCCCATCTGACGACCCAGAAACCAAAATTTTCAAAAATTTTCTGGAAAGATGTTGTGTTCTGGTTTGAATATGCAGCAAGCTCAATTTGGACATCTCACATTTGTTTTGGTTTATTAGAAAGCATATATGTCAAATAGTTATATAACCATTAACTAATCATGCAAACATATATATATATATATAGATCAAGAGCAACATGCATAAAGATATCAAGTTATCATCCTAAACACATATTCAAATAACAAGTATTTCCGAATAAACTTCGGACAAATAACACACAAGACATAAAAATAAAACATTGTTAAACAAGCACAATCCGATCATATCATTTCTTTTTCTTCCCGAAGATCCCCTTCAAAGTCTTCCCAATAGATTTGAAGCCACCTCTAACTTCTTCATGCAAGCTCTTTTGTCTTCTAAGCATCTCGGTAGTTCGTTCATGAAGCACTTCTTCAGTTTGATCACTTGGAGATGGAGTAGAATAGTTGGGATAGTCAAGATCCTCTAAATTTTCAACGAACTCAGAAAACGAAGGGGTACTAACATCATCGATGTTTTCCTCCTCATCGTCATCATCTTGCCTTGAGGATGATCCATGAAAGCTATGACGACGAGGTTTACCCTTGTCACTTCGAGTTCGTCGAGCTTGTTTTAGAGCGAGAGTACGAAGAGTGGGATAGATGGATTCATAAATACTATTGTCAAGATCGGGGTAGTACTCGATAACATGACGATAGATACGAGTAAGGAACATTCCATAAGGAAGATTGGCTTTGGGAGTTTTTCTAGCACACTCAATCCGTTTGATAAAGAAGTAGGCCAAATTGTACGGCTTTTCGACAGCTATACAATACAACATGTGAGCAAGGCTAGCCGGGAGATGGTCCCGGTGACCTCCGGTACCAAACGCATTCTCACGAATGAGTTCTTCCCAACGCTTCATGTGTGGGCTTAATTCTTTGAGGAGAAGTTGGTATGGAGAAATTTGAACGTTTTTGGATTTTATTTTTCGATTTGTGGTGGCACGATCTATACCAAGGACTTGACGAATTTCGTCGGGATGAGGAATTTCGTCGAGATATGGACCGAAGGTTGGTCGATAGCGATTAAGAGATTCGAGGTCCCACTCGTTTGAGAAAACGGCTTGACCTCTAAATGGAATTTGGAGGATATGACCAAATTGTTCGAGAGTGAGGGTGATAAATTCATTTTGAATCATGAAAGAGATGGTGATGAAACCAAGATCATTGGTTTGGACGGTGACTTGGCTATAGAAATCCATTATGAAACGAGGAATGATGGGTTCATTTATTTCATAAAGACAATTGAAGTTGATGCTTGAAAACAAGCGATTTATGTACTCGGATTGAGCAAAAGCAAGATCTACTACACGTCCCTCATGAATATTTCTATCTTCAATTTGACGATAGATAAGTCCAATAGAAGGAGATGTGGTAGGGAGTTGAGAAACTTTGGGAATGTAGTTTTTAGTGTGAGAAAGATCTTCGGTAGTTGCTTTGGGCATTTTCACCTAAACACATCAACAATTCAAAAAGACCAAAATAAATATAAAGAAAGATAAAAGTACATGTTTATAGTTAAGGCTTATGTTGGAACGTAAACATACTTCGTCACTAATCCTAAGAAGTAGATTACCATGTTCCTTAATGTTGTTTTTAACTCGTTCTAGATATATTTTATGAAGTTTAATGAGTAGTTATGGACAAATCCAAACGCCCCTTTAAACATCTTAATATATCATGAAATTTGCTAGATTTCACATTAGATTGTAAAACTAGCTATTTCTTGCGAGTTTCTTATGCATGTAATTTGTTTTTGAAAAAGATGGTTTGTATTTTTAACAAAAAAAAAATCATTTTTAGTAATAAACCAAACGCTTCCTTAACTATTGACTTATAACTCAAGTGCGTCAATATACATATGAATTATATATTTTGACGAGTTCGATAAACAATATTAAGGTTTATAATTATAATAAAGTTTTATAAAAATTATAAAAGCTATGTTTTGATATTATTTGGACACAATCCAAACACCCCTATATTGTGAACCAATATAATTTTTCTTAGTCGAAAAATGTAATTACAAGTTTTACAAGTTACAAACGTACAATGTGATTAGTTTTAACACGTTTTCAAATCATTATTCAACAATGTGTTTACTAAAATTTTGAAAAGGAGTGTATGAAATAAAAAAAAAAATCGACGTGATAGTTCATAATAACTAGTTTCTAGTTGTTGATAAATCATCCTAATCTTAAGGGAAGCATTTGGTTATGGAGTTTAGAGGCTTAATTCGAAAGAAATAATGAAATTTGACGAATTTTAAAAAGACATGCATAATCATGAGTATGATCAAATAAGATGAAATTAGATGAAATGTGTTATGAAAAACTTACAATAAGTAATGGTGATTGTGTTAGATGAATTTGCCCTTTGCGAATTAACCCGAATTGTGTGATTTGGAAGTGATTTGAGAGGTTTTTGGGTTTTGGTTTTCGTTACAGCAGAAGCAGTGGAAGGGGTATGTGAAAAAGTGGAGTGTTTGGCAAAAGGAAAAAGGAGAAAAACGGGCTTGATCAATCAGATGGCCGGTCCCCTTAAACATTAAGGGGGCCGCCCTTCATTTGGCTGCCGGTCCCCTTAAACATTAAGGGGGCCGCCCTCCAAAAATCGATTTTTGTGATTTTGGTTTCTGGAAAGAACAAAAAAAAATATTTATTCATATGTATGTATTAGATTTATATTTAATCAAAAATACGTTGGAGGGTATTCGCACGAAAGGAATTACTTGACACTTTTAATCAACAATTTGCCAATTAAATTTTTTTTTTTTTTGATCATTTCGGATGAAATTTATCAAGTTGTCAAGTACACGAGAACGTTGTGGAAAGTTCATAAGTATATATATATATATATATATATATATATATATATATATATATATATTTTATTAGTATGGGCTTATAAGACGAGAACATAGGAGGGAGACGTATGCAATAGAAGCCGGGAGTTTGTTTCATCCATAGATTTTTCGACTCATCTCACTTCATCAGCATGAGTGTTGATTGAACATTAAAGTTCAATAAGGCAAACGGGGAAAAGAGATGTTCGTAAACGAACAATCTCTAGTTCTAGAAAATCAACAAATGAATTTCCTAGGTTATAAGATCCTAAATATAGCTAAGTATATAAATATATATATATATGTATATATGTATATTTAGATATAATATAGAAGAAGATAGAGATTAATAAGTCAAGTAAAATCACATACATATAACACACTAAACTAAGCATGCATATCTAGACAAGGAACTTAAAAGGAAATGTGTACCTTTTGTCTTTAATGCATTAATCTTCAAGGTCTTCAAGAAGTAAATCGGACAAGAGGTGACAATGAAAAGTTCCATGTTTGGATGGCGAATATTATTTACGTTGGTGCCCATTGTTTCATTTGTCCAAAGTTATTTGGTCCGAACATGTTTTGTATTTGACTTGGATGCATATAAGGTGGAAACACTCCCCATGGATTGAAGTTCCACATTTGTTGATTATAGTTAAAGTTTCGTCTATTATGGTTTGTTCTTGATTGAGGTGTTTTAGGTCTAGGATATGAATTATTTGGTTTCCTAGGTGGTGGAGTTTTAGATCTTGTTTTAGATTTAGATGATCCAATTTCGGTTTTTAAAGATGGTTTATAAAATGGCTTTATTTCTTCATTACTAGCTATAGGTATTATTTTATTTTTTATGAGTAAATGTTTGGGATTAAGTATTGAAGGTTTTGGTTCATTTTCAAATTTAACGTTTTTAGCTCCACTTGTTGAAGATTCAGTTGAGTTAAATCCTAGTCCGGTTTTATCTCCTGATATTCTCTGAATACTTATAATTTTACTAAGTGAGTTACTACTATTTTCAAATTTATCAAGTTTGCAAATTTCATCCTTAAGTATGTTGTTTTCACTTTTAAGCTCTTGACATGTTTTACATTCTTCAACAATTTCTTTTCCTTTTTCAAGTTGTCGTATTTTAATTTTTAGTTCAAGCACTTCATTTTCTAGTTGGTTGTTTATGTATTTTAGTGATTTATTTTTAGCCATAACTAGTTGTCCTATTTTACATAATCTATTGTATTCACTATCTAAATCTTTTTCATCTAATGATAGATTTTCATCACTAAAGTATTCGGATTCAGAACGTACCTCACTTGATGATTTGGCCATGAGACACTTTTCATCCTTTGTTGTTTCATTTTCATCTTCATCACTATCACTCCAAGCACCTCCAACGAATGCTCTTTGATTTTGATCTCTTGTCATCATTGGACATTTTCCAATGAGGTGATTCGGATCAACACACTTGAAACACTTTCTCTCATTCTTGCTATACTTGTCATCATTATTCTTTTGAGATGTTCTTCTTTCATCGTGTGGTTGTCTAACGAATCTTCCTCGCCTTTTGAAGAATTTCTTGAAGTCTCTTACGGCCATAGCATATTCTTCGTCATCGCTTTCGGAAGATGAGCTATCTTCGTTGTTGGATTCCTTTCTAGCTTTCAAGGCGATTGACTTGCTTTGCTCACGTTTTCCTTTAACCATTTCAGAGTCCTTCTTTATAATTGCTTCGTAGACTTTCAGGTTTCCAATTAATTCATCAAGTTGTAGTGTTGACAAATTCTTTGATTCTTCAATAGCCGTCACTTTAGCTCGCCATTTAGGGTGAAGAGCTCTAAGAAATTTCCTAACAAAATTCTTACTAGAGAAATTCTCATCAAGTGCTTTTAAACTTGTGATGATAGTGTTAAATCTAGCAAAAGCATTATCAATTGATTCCTCTTCCGGAATCGTGAATTGTTCATATTGTTGAACAAGTAGATCTATTTTGTTATCTTTGACTTGATTATTACCTTGGTGAGTTATTAATAAAGAGTTCCAAATTTCTTTTGCGGTTTCACACATAAAGATCCTTTCGTACTCTTTACGTGGTAGCGCATTATAAATTACCATTTTTGCTTCATTATTTTTAGCAAGTTTTCTTTTTAAATCATCATTTTGTTTTTCAAAAGGTACGATTTCATCTTTCTTAGTTTCGGGGTTATTTTGAATAGGTAAAAAATCACCATTGGTAATAATATGCCAAAGATCTAGATCTTTTGATTTCACATAAGTTTCGAATCGATTTTTCCAATATAAAAATCCATCACTTTCAAATAGTGGTGGTCTTTGCATAGATTGCCCTTCTAAATATTTTTCAGATTCCATAGATCGTTACAAGTTTTAAAATACACTATATTTTAAAAATCTTGCTAGACGTGGCTCTGGTACCAATTGTGGAAAACTAGAAGGGGGGGTTGAATAGTTTTACGTCCTTTTAAAATTTATAAGCACAAGTTTGTTTTAAAAACTTCGATTCTTGTTTATGTGAATTCAATGCTTGCACTATATGAACAATTGTATAATAACTAACTAACTAAACTAATTAGTAAAGGTAAATAAATAAGTAATGAGAAGAGTTAGAAAGATCAAACCACAACACAAGGATTTATAGTGGTTCGGCTACAAGGACACCTTCCTTGTTCCTACTCCACTCCCCGAGTCACCTACTCGAGAGTTTTCTTCACTATGTCAACAAACTCCCTTATGGCGGAGAAAACCGTACACACCAATATACACACCAGTTTACACACCAATCTACACACCAATATACACACCAATCTTCACACCTATCTTCACACCAAGCTTCTACACACCAATCTTCTACACACCTTCTTCTACACACCAATCTTCTACACACCTTCTTCTACACACCAATCTTCACAACTATCCTACTTCACAACTAATCAACTTCTACTATCTACACAACTTCTATATCTTCTAAACAAATAATAACAAGCACAACACAATATTCACAAATGAATATATATACACTATACACAACAACTCTTCAACACTTCTTGAACTTGGTTGTAGAGAGTTCTTCTTTTGCACTTAGAATGAGAATGGATGATGAGGGATTGAATCACTTGAAACAAGGATTAATATACAAATGATCAAAGGGTTTTTGATGGGTTTAAGATGATTGTAGATCTGAAAATTTCGTGCAAAAGGTAAGGAAAAATTCCAGAATTAAGGTGGTATTTATAGGGGAAGAAATCTGACAGTTTCTGACAGGGGAGCCTGGCCGGTCCCCTTAAAGCATGGCCGGCCCCCTTAAAATTAAGGGGACCGCCCCTTATAATTAAGGGGGCCGCCCAACTGTAACGGCCAGAAAACCTGTCTTTTAGTGGGGAAAGTTTATTTGGTGAAAAACTAACTGATTTTGGTTAAATATTTGAAATCATATATTTAGTATGATTAAAACATTTTTCCTTATTACCAAAAGTGTTTTTCAAAAATATATAATAAGATTATATAATTAAATAAACTTTGTATTAGTTAATTAAATACCCCTTTGATCATGAGATGTATTAAGCACTTGTTTATCCATACCTTAAGTGATTAAGTTGGATATAATGATATAAACTAGCTTAATACTTGTTTACGTAGTAATCAAACGATTGACGAGTTTACATTTTGTGATCGTCAAAATATAGAGATATCGAAAAATATAAATAACGTTTTCATACATTATTTATGTCAACATGATCAACACGAATTCTAAGTTTCTCGGACAAGGCTTGATACTTTTCAAGCGTGAATAAGAATTCGGGGTTCATAGATGCCATAAGAATATAGAAGTTAGAATTAAATGGATAGAGGGTAAAGAGCTAAAGAATCAAAAAGGGTAGGAGGGTAAAGATGGATATTTCTGTGTTTTGTTTTATAAAAGTTTAGATAAAAGATGGTAAATATATAATGGATGTATATCCAGAATCACTAATACGCAAAATCGTTTAGAATAAGCGCACAACCTCCCCGGCAGCGGCGCCAAATTTTGATTCGCCTCAAACGGTCAGATAATTATTGATCAGCCACTTGTGAATGGCCAACTGTAATAGTCAAACAGCTGAGGCAAATGCTTCCGTGAAATACAGTGTTTTCCCGGGTCGTAATGTCCCAACGAGGTTGTGATGGTATTAAAAACGAATCTGTGATTAGTGAAAGTGAACAGGGATATGAATAAAAGAGTGTGTGTGATTAAACTAGGGTTTTATAACTTAAAATAACTTAATTAAACTATTTTAACGATTACGTGAAACCTAAGTATCTAAAACGTACACCAAATTAAAATCAGACGCGATTGCGTATTGAGAAAAAGATGAGTTTTAAGAAAAATAAACTACAAGGATTAAAAATAAAAATTCTATAAACTTATACTTAAAATAAAATTAAATTAAAAAGAAAACTATTTTTTAGATTATTTTATTATTTATTATTAATTATTTAATTAAAAACTATTTAACTATTTAATTAAAACTAATTTATATCAAACTAAAAATTATAAATACTACAAATTAAACTAAAAACTTGTAAAAATAATTTCTAAAACTTAAAATGAACTTGAATAAAGTATAAAAAATAAAAATAAATGTTTTTGTCTTTTTATAGATTTTTTTATTAATTAAAAACTATTTATATTAAGTATACTAAATAAACTATTTTAAATTACAAATAATATTAAACTAACTTAGAAAATTATGAAAAAATTTATAAAACTATTTTATAACTTATAAAAGCTATAAAAAATATAAAAACTAGGTATTGCTATATAAAAACTAATTATGCTAATTATAACTTAATTATTGATTAATTATTAATAAAACTATTATTAATTATAATAAATACTAAATGACAAAACAAAAATCTGAGAAAATTATTAAAAATACTTTAACCTAATAGGAATTTAATAAAAATATAAAATTACAAATTACTTAATAAAAATCTAAAAATAAAAATGAAAATTAAATTAAATTAAATAGAAACTATCACTTAATTTTATGTTTGTTTTTCTGGATTTTTATTTTACAAAACTATATTATATATTAAAACAAGCAACTTTTGTAAAAACAATAAATTTCTAGCTTAATAATAAGCACTGTGGAAGCTTATTACTTCCACAGTTGACTTTTGTTAACTGAAGTGGTAAATAAGCTCAAATGAGCTTATGTGGGACCCACTATGGATGAATCTGGTTCTAATAAGTACTTTGGACTTGTCTAAGCTTAATTTGGTCAAATAAGCTCATTAGATAAGCTGATAAGCCAAATAAGCTATTCCAAAAACTTAGTTACAACACAGATTTGGGACAGAGTTCAAGGGAAAAACTAAGTGGGGTCCACTGAATCACAGGTCAAACAAAAGGTCAATCTAGGATCCCTGGTAGGAGGGGGGTTGGGAAAAGCTAATTAGGATGTCTGGGGCCCACTGAGTTGGTCAGAAATCACCACCAAAGTGGTGGTGATGGACTGGGTCTGAATGAGCAGGGCACACCTTTGCCCTGCAAGTGATTTTGAGAGTGAGTGGGGCCCAAAATAAAATTGCTAAAAATATAAGCTGTGTAGGATTCAAAATATTAGTTGGTAGGCTATTACCAAAACAATTTTCAGAAACTAAAACCTAATACACAAATCTAGAAAAATCCCACAAGTTTTGCAAAAATCTGAGAATGACAATTTTGACTTTTGAGGGAAACTTGCTAGTTTGACTTATATGAGATTCTAATCACTACTACTGATTTAATAAGATGTTTTAAGCTATGACTAACCTAAATTAAGCTAAAGCTTACAGATATGAACTAATGGGTGAGTTTATGAGTCTAATATCCTTGACAGTTAACTGTCAAGGGAAATGGACTTGGATTTTGACTTTTAGATGATTAAGGCTTGGTTTTTAAACTTGATTTGACTTACCTAGACCTAATGTATGTTAACTGTTTTAAGAACAACCACTTAAACATCCAAATTCCAACTGAAACAAGCAAAACCAAACACCCCCTATTGGACTGTCTTTGGTGATTTTCAAAGCTAAACAAGATTTTGATCTATAAAACTGATTTCAAATACTATGATATGACTAATTAAGATTAAATAAACATGAATCAACTTCACCACAAGTATATAAATCAGATTTGTCAAAAATGAGTTTTTCACTGTGAGAATTGATTTTTTAAAGCACAACTGAATCTAATGAACAAACAAACTATATTATGAGTTATACTGATTAAATAACACTAAATGAACATGTAGCAACTAGAAATAAGCAACATTAAGTAGTTTATAGTGAAAAGCAAAAATTGAAAATTGAACTTACAAATGGTGATAGATTGAGACACAATGAACCATGGACTGTAAACCACCTAACAACCTTCCACAAGGTTTCTAACACCAAAATAATCCAGAATGCACCTTCTCAATCCTTCTTCTTTATTCAAACACTATTTTTTTTATTTATTCCTTATTTATTTGATATTTTTCTTATTTTTTTCTTTTATGAACTAACCAGTTAAGTGATGTTTTCCTAAGCTTATTTGAGCTTTGTCAAAGCTCAAATGAGCTTATGAATTCAAGAATAACAACAACTAACAGCTTACAAGCTTATGGTGATTTTGTGAGAATTTGAGAAATACCAAAAACTGAGAATCAACTGAAATCTTAAATTGAGTATTGCAAAAGATGTAAAGTACACTGAGATAACTGAAATGATTGTTTAAAAGCTTAAAGATTACACTGGAATTCTAAATTAAACTAGTCGACACTAAACTACACTAAACTAATCTAATACTTCTCCATATCTGCTTCTTTTCCCTTTTGTAGACATCTTCTGAGCTTGTGGGACCCACTGGGACATTTCCCACCAATTGTGGATCATTGGATTGGTCCCAATCATCCTAACCGTTTAAATCGTTTCTTGGCGCCAAAGTCTCCACAGGGTACTGTAGTTAACGTGGGGAGGGTTTTAAGGGTTTAATGGGGTTTGGAGTGTTGTGGAGGTGGAGGGGAGTGGGTAGACAAGTTGGTGGTGAGCTGGAAGGCCAGGTGGTGGGTGGTATGGTTTTGCAGTGGTGGTGAGGTGGTTTGGGAGGGAAAAGGGAGGCTGGGGTGGTTTTGTGGTTTGGTCAAACGGGTGTTGACCCGGTTTAATATTAAACGTTGGGGGTTGGTTTTGAGCTGTGGGATTGGGCCAAAGATGGGATAAGGGTTGGGTTGTTTTTATTTTGGGTTTGGTTTTGGGTATTATAATAAAATAGGGTCCGGTTGGTTTTTTAGTAACAAATCACAAGGACCAAATTTGTAATTATAGCAAAGATGAGGGTCTGATTATGTTACTTTCCCAAAGTAGTTCAAAGGATCATAATTGCTAATATTGAATAGTACACGGGTATTTTTGATATATTTCATTTTTTTAAATTCCCGGGGACTATAATTGACAAAACTGAAACTCCAGGGACTTAACATGTAATTTCTCCAAACTTTTCATCCAGGGACTAATAGTGACAATTATGAATTCCCTAGGACCCTTAATGATAATTTTCCTATTTTGAACACCCAGGGACTAAAACTATCAAGTTTGAAACTTTGAGGGACCTGTTTTGCCAAACTGTGAAACTTCAGGGACCAATCATGTAAATTTACCAAATTTTTCATCCAGGGACTAATAGTGACAATTATGAATTCCCTAGGACCCTTAATGATAATTTTCCCATTTTGAACACCCAGGGACTAAAACTGTCAAGTTTGAAACTTTGAGGGACCTGTTTTGCCAAACTGTGAAACTTCAGGGACCAATCATGTAAATTCACCAAACTTATCACCAAGTACCATTCCTGCAAAAGATTATTAGTATAAGGACCAAAATTGATTTTCTCAAAGTTTTTACATCCCAGGGACCATTTCTGTTAATTTCCAAAGTATAGGGACTAAACTTGTAATTTTATAAAACTTTGCACCAAAGGACTAAATATGTAACTTTATGATTTAAAAGGACCTTTGATGACTTTTTCATGTTTTTAGAATAACCAGGGACTAGTTTTGCCAATTTATGAAACTTGAGGGACTGAAACTGCCAATTATGCAAACTTTGTACGTTTTTCATCTGTTTTTGCATATTTTGCATTTGAAACATATAAAACACACCTTTAAGATATTTTAAGTATTTTGATGTATATTTGAGTGTTTTTGTATGTTTTGGCATCTCAGATTGATATAAAATGATGAGTATTTAGACACTCATCACACATAAACCACCCTTTACCCTTCTTCTTCATCTTCTCCGGTGACCAAACCCAGATTTACTGAAAAAGATGAAGATGATAGTTTGCAATTATTATTATATCAAATAAATTCTATAAATTACAATAAACATGAAACATCATAATCCCAAACGAATCATATTGCATCTCGTAAACAATTTTTTTTCTACTCGACAACAAAAAATTACAAGTAACTATACAAAGTGTATCATAACACAACAAGGGTCATAAAAATACTTGCAACTTAGTGGGCCTTTTGAAGAAAGCATAATTATTATTAAAATAATAATAATAATAATAATAATAATAATAATAATAAAGAGAAAGGGTAAAGAATGGTTGTGTGGTGGTGCAAATTCCAAAACAAAAATAATAAAAAAAAATTGAGAAAGAAGACAAGGGTAACCCTTCAAGGGCAAAACTTGCAGAAAAATGAAATGTTATGAACATTTCTTGTATTTTTTTTTATGAACATTCTTTGCAATTTTTGGAATGTTTAGGGATTTTTTTTTTCTTCGCGTACTCGTTTGAAGATAATCATTCAGATTTATTAAGTAATTATAAAAAGAAGCATGTGAGGAGGTCGGTTGAGTGCAATATTTGTGTTGTTGTGTTTGATTTCACTAGGTTTTACAAAAAGAGATTGGATAAGTTTGTTTTTCCTGCATGTATGTTACTGTTAATGCAAAGTAGTTTTAAGTGATTACCAATCATGCTACTACATTATTTTATTTCTATTTAAAAAAAAAAAAAAAAAAAAAATCATGATAAACTTTTTATCCTTCGCCTTTGTAAAACTCCTATCTTGATATATACTTATTGACCCACTATAGCATTTTTGAGCTAATAGAGCATAAAGAAATAGAAGAGCATTTGTTAAACTTACGTCTCGCAAGTTATGCTACTAATTAAAGAAAAGGAACGAAATGAAAAAGAAAATAAAAGCCTTCAATAAAATAAATAAAGAAAGAAAAACACATTTAAGGAATTTTTATTTCAAAAAAAAAAAAAAAAACTTGTATGGATGCATGTCGATGGAGATGGGGCAATGCTTGAAGTTGGATTTCTTCAAAGATTTTGCTTCAAATCATTGAATATAGAGACACTCTTCTATTTCCGTTAGCCTCCGTAATGGAGGACATAAGCATCATATTCAACAATCGCGTCACCTTTGGTTGCATCTAAAAAGTATGTCTTTGCGAGTACATAACCACGTGCAAATCGAAAAAGCCCGCTCCCGCCAACAATTGACATCTCTCTCGGATTGGACAAAATTGGATTCCTCGCTAGTAGACTGAAAGTGCTCCCATTATATTTCCCTTCAGAAAATACAAAATTCAAAGCCATCGACAATGCAAATTCATTTTGGCTAGCAGATGCATACATCCCTTGAGCTCTTCCCACTAACTTAGAGGTTATTTCTGGACCCATTGTCAGAGGATCGTCAACGACGAACGTAAGGCCAAATAAAGTTTTGGAGGTGTTGGTTGTGGGAGCCTGAGCCACAGGGATCGCTGTAGGGTTATTGCCACTAATGGTGTCATGAAGGTAGAAATGAAGATGGGTGAGTTTCTCTTTCTTTAAAGCAAGTGATTCTAGTGGCACGTTTTTGGAGAATTTGGTGGATTCTCCTACAATGAGAAGCGAGAATAGGAAAATGGTGAAAATGGTACACTTGTTCTTGATGTCAACTTGTGCCATTGTGGAAGGAATGTTAAGGTGAAGAAATATGTAAACTGAAATGATTTTCTTGTATAGACATGAAATTATGTGGTTTTGGAAATACGTTAAGGTATACCACTTTCTTTGATCGTTATGGTATAGCATACATAGTTTTGTCAATGCTTTATTTTTTTGTATTTTTAATACATACTGGCCTACATAGGGTTTGTCGATGCTTTATTGTTTTGTATTTTAATACCATGCTTTAAACAGGTATGTTGAACTTCTTTAAAAAACTTATACTATACAGCTTAAAAAATTATACATCGCAAATAACTTAAAAGAGTTGGAGGTTAGGAATAGCATAATTCTCAAGAAGCGCCGAAGGTGCTCTATATAATACTGAAGCATTACGCAACGAAGCTTAAGATTATATCGAGCACCTCAACGGTTCGTGAGAATGTTTTGATTCAATTAATCTATACTACCTTATAATGTAATTAGGACATCTATATTTAGAAGTTTTAAAATGTTTAAGACCAAAAACATTTCTTTAATAGGAAAGATGCATACATGCTTGTAATTTTTTAAGATTTACAAGAAAAGAAGCATAATGTACACCACTTTAATGCACATAATTTTCAAACTTACAAGACAAGAAGCATAGTGTACACCACTTTAATACACACATTAAAAAAACATTAATGTTATTTAATGTAATCCATTAATTAATTGGTTAATAAATACAATTAATACAGTTATTAAAACACCTCTTACATAAGAAATACAAATTATCAAGCATATTATACAACCAAATTAAACAGAATTCCAGCATTAAATGTCACTAATACAAATAATAAAACACATTATTCAAGCCCGAACGGGTAACGGGCCAAATGGGCTTAAGCTCGAATGGGTGCGGGCGAAACGGGCCCAACGAGCTCGAGCCCGAACGAGCTCGGGCTAAACTAAAATACATAGTTCACCAAAAAATTTAATTTCAGGGTACCCGCCGCTGCAATGCGCGGGTACCCTGCTAGTATTACCAAATGTAAACGAGTGTTCTCGCCATTGTAGTAAGAGCATGAGGAATCATAACTCAAAATAACTCAGCGCCACATCATCTAAACACCAAATAACATAACACAAAAAATACACAAAAAAATCATAACACTCAATAAAACCACTTTCAGGGCCCCACCTTATATAAAATAACAACTTACAAATTCTACCATCAACAATTTCATTCATTAAACATTAAAAGTTTAAAACACTTCATTCATTAAATTTATTTACAAATAACAATTTAAAAAAAAAAAAAAAAACAAAAAACAAAAAAAAAATTAATACTACTACTACTACTACTAATAATAATAATAATAATAATAATAATAATAACAATATCAATAATAATATTAATAATAATAAACAGTTACCAAACTATTAAAAAGGGTTAAAATGCTTTTGGTCAAATATTCTAGCTCAGCCCAAACCTACACACACGCAAACGCAAAACCACACACACTACACAAAAACGCAAACCCATAGGAATAACACAAGTTTTGGGGGGTGTTTTGTAATTTTATTTATTTATTTATTTATTTATTTATTTAATTTTGGCATGTTGGAATTGCAACGCAAGTTGCTCCACTAACGCAAGCTGAAACGCCTGGCTAACGCAAGAAGCTGGGAAATGGTGATAATTTGGTAACGCACTCGATCAGCTGCCACATAAGAATAATGCTGGGGATGCGTTATTACTCCCCATGCTCTAAGCATTTTTCTTTAAAACTATTTTGCATTTATTTTACTCCGCAAAACTTAAATATTTACATTTATTTTACTGCGCGCGCGTTTTTAAAGTATTATGAGACAAACGAGGGAGTAACTAAAATGATACACAAATACAATTTTATGCGACTTTCTTACATTTGACTTCAAGAAAAGAACCTAAAATTAAATTAGTAAATATTAAATGATAATATATTCTTTGTTACCATTAATGCAACCCACTTTATAATCGAAAACACGACTGTCACACAGCGTTCTTAATATAAAAAATAGCAAGGTACCCTGAAATTAATTTTTTTCAGTAAATCATTTATTTTAGTTTATTATAATAAATTTACGGATATCAAAAATTTTATTTAACCCGTGCTTGTTCGGGCTCGAGCCCGTTGGCTTGTGCCTGTTCGGGCTCAAGCACATTTGGCAGGGCCGTCCCATTGATTTAGGTGGCCCAGTGCGAAATCACAAATGGGGCCCCATAAATCACGAAAAGTTAATTATTATAGAAAATAAAAAGTTCTTTGACATTACGCAAAACATTAACGAAAGTCAAATTCTACACTACAAAAAAAAACTATAAATATTTGGATTGTTACTAAAGCACAAATACGGTTTTACTCTACAAAAGATGCAGCATACTTATTTCTTGAAGAGTACCATTCTTTTAGCATTTTTCGTAGCAAAGTTGTCGACTAACATTTCATAATTAAGACTTTCAAATATATCATTCTCAATAGCTATCAATGCCAATCCATTAAGTATCTCTTGTGACACTGTAGACCTCAAGTAAGACTTCAACAATTTTAATTTTGAGAAACTTCTTTCTGCAGGTGCCACAGTGACCGGAATAGTCAATAATACTCTATACACGATTATTGTATTAGGAAAACAATCTACCTCCTTCAGATTTCTTAAAACTTCAGTTCCCAATACTGTTAGGCAAAAAAATCTTTAACAGCCTTAACTCCATGTATAGCTCATCTGCGTCGATATTAGATTTATCGTTATTCTTCAATGCATCTTCAAGACGACTACAACAAGACTTAAGACTGTCGTCATCATAGGACTTCAACTTGTCCGAAGTAAACAAGAAACCAAGGATGTTCTCATATTCTTGGTATTGTTCGAACCTTGTTGTAAGTGAAGCAATTGCTTGGTCAACAATGTACAAGAAATAGTTTACCTTGAATGACTCCTCTGCGAAAAGTAAAGCATCTTGACCGAATTCTCATCAAAATTGTTTTCTTCTACGAATTACACGCTTTTAAGTAAAAACTTGATTTATGTCCATTTCAATGGCAATTTGCTTAGCCTCTTCAATCAATTTAGAATACCATGTTTCTCTATAATCCTTGAAAAAAGAAATAAGCCCTTTCACTTCTTTGATTGCAACATCGATAAGCATATCCTTAGATTGTAACCTTTTGCTTACCAAATTCACAATGTACAAGATGTCGAACCAGATGACTATTGCTACTATGAACTTAAAATCACCAAGCTCAGTTTCTGCTAGAGATTCAGCTCCACTCTGGATTATGGTATCATTATCATCTTCAGCAACTTGAAATAAAGCTTCTCGTATATCCAACATATGCAATCTGATAACCTTAACACTTTCTACACGGCTCTCCCACCCTAATCGCCACCACTAAATTGGGGGCCCCTTAAAAAGGGGGGCCCGGTGCGGTTGCACCACTTGCACACCCTAATCACCGTTACTGACATTTGGCCCGTTGCCCGTTCAGGCTTAAATATTTGTATAATATATTTTATTATTTGTATTACTGATATTTAATACAAAATTGTGTTTAATTTAGTTGTACAATATGCATAATAATTTGTATTTCTTATATAAATGATATTTTAATAACTGTATTAATTGTATTTATTGACCAGATATATTATGCTTCTTTTCTTGTAAGTCTGAAAATTATGTGCATTAAAGTGGTGTATAATATGTTTCTTTTCTTGTAAGTCTTACAAAATTACAAGCATTAAAAGCTATACTTGTAACAAACAAAACATTTTTAAAACACTTATAATTATATGTGTATGTATCTTTACTATTAAAGAAATGTTTTTGGTCTTAAACATTTTAACACATCTAAAAATATATATCATAAATACATTATAAGGTAGTATAGATATTGTTTTCTATTTTCTTACCATTTTAAGATGTCCTAAACTAATAGCTTAATATTAAAAATATTAAGTAGATTTTTCAAGTTTGACATATAACTTTGAATTAAAATTATTATTTAAAAAATAGATGACACCAATTATTTATTATTTAAGACTGACTTTTTTCATCTTTTATATATATATATATATATATATATATATATATATATATATATATATATATATATATATATATAGGGAAAGGATAATGTGAGAACTTTCTTAAAGTTGTAAAAACGAGAACTATTCTAAAATACCATTAAAACATTGATACATAACCATTTTAGCAAAGATGCACCAAAATATTATAATTTAACACAAGTTAACAATAAATCGACTAATAACCAACTCATACATGAGAAACGGATTACTGATACACAATTAAATTTTTGATACATATACATTAAAATCTCAAAAAACTAATTTCTTATACATAAATTGATACACCTAATACACAACAACCACTAAAAACTTAATACACAATACTAAACCATGATACACATTACACGTTGAATCAAAGTGTATCACTTAGTTTACGTCAATTTTCATAAGAAAACCCATCAAATCTTTAACAATTTTAGTTGTAATTAATTATGTTTTTATTTTCTTTTAAATTGAGTGTCATTTGTGAGATTTTGGTAGGTTCTCATTTTTACAACTTAAAAAAAGTTCTCATTTGATCTCGATTCTATATATATATATATATATATATATATATATATATATATATATATATATATATATATATATATATATATATATATATATATACTTTAGCAAAACAAAACTATAATAACTGCATTTACTTAACTGAGAGTTTTAAAAAAATAATAATAATGATACTAAAATAAAATAAAAAAACCTATATGGAGATACCAAGGGCAAGGAGTAACAATTATGCCAGACTGTATTTGACTTCAAGAAAAGATCTTTAAACTAGACTTAGGGTGCGTTTGGTTCGCCGAATTCGTTGTAATTTGGCGTAATTGTAATTCAAATTCCAATTACATAGGGTGTTTGGTTGTTTAATGAGCGGCATTGTATTTATCCAAATTACATCAGGCCTACTTTTTTGATGGAATCTCAATTACATCAACTAAGTGAAGGAAAGTTTCAACATTACAATGGAATTACACATATTTACAAAAATAACCCAAACACATAATAAACCCTACTCTTTATCTTTTGCCGTATCATTACATCTTCACTTTCATCTCTCATGTCTCACCTCTGATATGCTTCTTAGTTCTTACCCACTTTCTGGGTTCGGTTCTTATATTAATCACGATTAATCATCTTCATCATTCATCTTGATTTCTTTAATTTCTTTAAACCTGCTCATATCCACTACTTATAAAAAGGTTAGATTTTGGCTTCATTTTTTCTTTTTTTTTTTTTTTTTTTTTTTTTTTTTTGGTAAAAAAAAAAGTTAGGTTCCATCCATCTGTATTTTTTCTTGTGATTTATATATGTATCTTTTTGTTATGGTTATAGGGTTATTGTTATCATTGTTTGAATTTCATCTTTTAAGTTTGAACCTCTGTATCAGGAAATGACTCAACTTAGTTTAATAACTCGCAAACGTAAGGAAAGGAGACAAACACTCGTTTTGACATGGTGGAACCACGTTACTACAATTGTTATTTGGTTTGTTATCACTATGTTCATGTTGGTACTCAAATACAACATAGATAAGCCACGTATTCGGTACTCTTCGAGAAAAATCGATCGTTATTCTATATTGCATAGGTATGTTTATGAGAGTGACACTACGTCTATATCCCAAGTTAGGATGACTCGAGTGTGTTTTATAAAGTTGTGTAATATGCTTGAAACATTAGGAGGACTAAGAGCAAGTAGGAATATGGATATTGATGAACAAGTAGCCATTTTTCTTCACATGATAGCTCATAATGTTAAGAATAGAGTGATGATATGTCGTTTTCATCGGTCGGGGGAAACGATTAGTAGATATTTTTCTCGAGTTTGTAGTGCCGTGATAAGGTTACATTCACATTTGCTTAAGAAACCACAACCTGTTCCAGAGAACTCAGATGACCATAGGTGGAAATGGTTCAAGGTATATGTAATTAGTATTCATTTTGGTATTCTTACATTAGTAACCTTACTGGTAAAATAACTTTTATCATCTTTTTTGGTTTTAGAATTGTTTAGGAGCTTTAGACGGAACTTACATAAAGTGCTTAGTGCCACTCGAAGAGAAGCCTAGATACAGAACACGAAAGGGGGATATTGCAACAAACGTGTTAGGGGTATGTTCACAAGATATGCAATTTATTTTTGTATTACCGGGTTGGGAAGGGTCAGCGGCTGATGGTAGAGTACTTTGCGATGCTCTTCATAGGCCTAATGGACTGAAAGTTGCACGGCCGGGTTATTATTTGGTGGACGCCAACCGACTACTCAAAAAGAGTTATATAACATGAAACATTCGTCAGCAAGAAACGTCGTTGAGAGATGTTTTGGTATTTTGAAGGCAAGGTGGGGAGTTTTGAGGGACAACTCATATTATCCAATTGACTTAAAAAATAGGATCATAATGGCATGTTGTCTCCTCCATAACTTTATAAGACAAGAAATGCAAATTGACCCATTTGAGACTCAAGATGAATCAGATCAGGGAACCGGAGACCTAGGAGAAGCTGAAGATAATATACATTCTATTGGGACATCAAATGAATGGACCGAATTTAGAATTAAGTTAGCGCAAAGTATGTTTGATTCATAGAGTGCTACCAACTGAAAATTTATGTAACTTGGAAAGAATGTGTTGTACTTTTTTTTTGTTAAGACATTTGCAACAATTATAAGTATTTTAGCACATGATTGTTATTTGGCATCTTTTATTTATTAATGAGCTTGTTATGTCCATTTGACATTATATTGGTTTATTTGGCACTTGATATTTTTCTTCTTTATACTGATCTAGTTGGGCACCAGTTCAATTCATATTTGTTACTTATATTTAGGCCTGATGTATGTAACTTGGAAAACATGTGGCGTACTTTTTTTAGTAAGACATTTGCAAATATTTATATATAAGTACTTTAGCACCTGATTGTTATTTGGCAAATTATATTTATTAATGAGCTTGTTGTGTCAATTTGGCATAATATTGGTTTATTTGGCACTTGAATATTTTTCTTGTTTATACTGATCTAGTTTTAACATGTTCTTTTCATATTTATTACTTATATTCAGGTATGGCAAGCATTAATCAAGGAACGAAAAGTGCTAATCAAGGTGCGACAAGTGCTAATCAAGGTGCGACAAGTTCTAATCAAGGAACGAAAAGGGCTAATCAAGGTGCGACAAGTGCTAATCAAGGTGCGACAAGTTCTAATCAAGGAACGAAAAGGGCTAATCAAGGCAAGACAAGCATTAATCAAGGCGCGACAAGTGCTAATCAAGGCGCGACAAGTGCTAATCAAGGCGCGAAAAGCATTAATCAAGGCGCGGCAAGTGCTAATCAAGGTGCGACAAGTGCTAATCAAGGTAGGAGATATGCAAATCGAAACTATCATGGGTGGACAAGCAGTGAGGATGAAAAGCTTATTGAGGCATTACTTCATATGGTAAACACAGGACAATACAAAGCTGATAATGGGTTTAAATCAGGATATTTGCAAATTCTGGAAACTGCACTAAAAGAATCACTTCCCAACTCGGGTATCCTGGGTAAGCCGCACATTGAATAACGTATAAGAACTATGAAAAAAGATTGGCAAGCTGTTTATGATATGTTGCATTCTAGTGGGTTTGGTTATGATGAAGAAAACAATTGCGCCACTACAGATGCTCCGGGTGTATGGGATTCATATATCTCAGTAAGTCTTTACGTTATTATCATTTTTAATATACTTTAATGTTAATAATGTGTTAAAAGTTGCTAAATTTCTGATGTTCTGTATTTTGTTTTACTTTTGACATGTGAAATAGACTCATCCAAGAGTGGCCAAGTTAAGGGACCAAAAGCTTGCTAATTATCCAGAATTATCTATTATCTTCGGAAAAGACCGAGCTCAAGGTATTAAATCTAAACTTGTTACTGAAATGGAAGATGAAGTGAACAATGAAGAGCATGAGCAAAACTCAAATGATGCATTTGATGAAGAGATGGAAGTAAGCCACAATGCACGTACAAATATGAGTGGTGTTGGGGAAATTTCGAGTGTTCGTTCTAGAAAAAGGAAAAGCATGGGTAGCATGACTTCTTTAGCCGAGGTAGTCAGTGAAGCAGCTAAATTACTTGGAGATCGAATTAAGGATTCATCAGCAGAACCGAGTGAAGGTATAAAGCTTGAAGTTGGGTTGCAAAATAAAACAAACCTCATCACTTATGAGATTCAAAAAATAGAATCATTGACTAAAGTGGAAAAGTTTAGAGCAATTAGGAATATAAAAAGTGAACCTGACAGCGTGTTAACCTTCTGGGATTTGAAAGAAGATGAAAGGGAGGAGTGGGTGCGTTTCATGTTGTCGGAATGAGTTTGACTATGGTAATGTGTGGGAATGATATGTAGTCTCGTTAGTATAACTTGTTATGTGTCTTTTTGGGTGTTTAAGTTGGTAATGCGTGTGAATGATCAGTAGTGTGAAGGATCAGTAGTGTTTAAGTTGGTAGTGTTGTTATTAGAACTTGTTATGTGTCTTTTTGGGTGTTTAAGTTGGTAATGCGTATGAATGATCAGTAGTGTTTAAGTTGGTAGTGTTGTTATTAGAACTTGTTATGTGTCTTTTTGGGTGTTTAAGTTTCACTTTGTAATATGCAATTGTGTTTATGATCATGGTGATGAACCTTTTGTACTTGACATTTCGAAAATTCTCGTTTTATGTCGTTAGTATAACTCGTTTTAGCTATTATTAACGTATATGACAAAACAAAAAATCACAAACATCAATGGTAACTATTGTCAATTTTCAAAATTTAAATTACATTCCCCTTCTACAAACCAAACAGGATTATGTAAAGGAATTTAAACTGAATTACATTACATTCGGCCATCCAAACACATGACATATTTCAACAATTCAGATTACAATTCATCCAGATTACAATTCCTTTGACAGATTACAATTCCATCAAAAACATTCGGCGAACCAAACGCACCCTTAGAGGTTTTTTTTTTTTTTTTTTTTTTTTTTTTTTTTTTTTCAGGATCATGTGGATCTACGTTTATATAAGCCATTTATTGAGGAAGAGATTAAAATTTATGTCTTAGGGATATAGATCGACTAATGGAATAGTGAGTATTACATAGAAAAAAAATAATATTAAATAAATTTGTGGACCCAATTCATTATCTAAGAAAAAAAAACACACCCTTATGACCGAATGAGAATAAATAAATAAATAAATATGATGAAAAATAATTATAATCATATACTACTATTAAAGATGCATTTGTTTTAATTAAATGCATAATTAATCTTTTATATATACTATAATATATTTTTAGCTAAAAATAAAATACATATATGTATATTAGATGCATTTCATCAAGTCAAGTGAATTTTATATACTTTTCGTCCGAGTCTACTTAGTTGCTAATACTATTATTTGCCACCGTCTCATTAAATATTTTATGCAACTATGCAGCCATTCTCACATGTCTATGAGAAACAATAGGTTCAATGGAACATCTTGAACTTTGTTTAACACTTTTTAATAATAGTTTAATTATACTGGAATATAAACAGCTAATTAGTAAATTTTTAATCGAATGTCAGCAATTCAGAGTTTCTTGTATAGATTACAACTAGGTATAACTCCCGTGCATGCACGAGGTTTACACATAAATCGAATTCGTTTTAAATTTCAGTTTACTATATGGACATATTATAATTTACTTGTGAAAATTGTTATATAAGTACAACAAATAAATATGCACGAGTTTTTCATTATGTATTAATAGCTATCAATATTTTGTAAAGAAAATTATTAGATGAAAGATTTTACTTTGTTTAGCTAATATAGATATTGAGGTTGAGGTTGATGTTGTTTAAATTTAACTATTGATATCTGTTGTACAAAATGTGCGACTTTAGTAGCACACAATTAGCGTTGATTAAGTTAAAATATACTCTGTAAAGTTTTTTAAAAGTATTTTTCCGGATATCCGTATATAAACTTTAAATAATAATTACATGAATCGCGTATATTTATTTTCATATCACAGCAACTTGTACTTACAACATGATATTATATTACCGTTAATAATAATATAGCCGTATTTAATATTTAAACCTATGTACGCATATATTAAACTTTTAAATAGGATAACATGAGTCTTTATTTGATGTATATAGTAAAAAAAATATATATTTAATAGATGAAAGTTCAAAACTAACATTTATTTTAAAAATAGTTAACGTATATTAAAACTAATTCATGTATTTACAAAATTTTGTAATTTTAATGGATAAAAGTCTCAAACTAACAATAATACTAATATAATTGTAAACAAAGTTTATATTATAAAATACAAGGGATATAAACTGTAAGGAGTTATTTGTTATTATTAAAAGTTATTAAAAAAATGGAAACTTATAATTTTACACTTAACTGTATATAATAAATTTAAAATTCAACCACTAAAGTTTTATTAATTACCTCATCTTTTTTTAAGTTTTTGTTTTTATAAATATGACACCTATATTTTTATTTGTTTTTTTCACAACAAAATTATCCACCAAATTTATTAAAGTTTGACCAAAAGTAATTCAATTTTGACTTTTTATTAGTCACGTCGCTCAATTTTGCCTACGTGACAAAATCAAGCTCTCTTATTGGTCCATTTTATTTTTTCAGTGAGAAATGATTTACAAAAACACTCCAAAATGATGTAATTCTTTTATTATATAAAAAATTCCTTTAAAATAAATAAATTCCTTTTTATTGAATTAATTTAAAGGAGAGTCTAAACGCACCAACAAATACACTAAATAAATCAACATGATTATCATTAATGTTTTTTTTTTTTCTCATTAAAATTATCATATTATTTTATAAATGGTTACTTTTTTTTTTTTTTTTACTTTTATATTCTTTTTATGTAATTAAATAACTATTATTTATTTCTTTAATTTATGTTTTCCTTTTTTACTTATTTAATAATGTATACATATATGAAAAAATAGACAAATATTACAACATTAAATGATACTCCTTCCGTTCAATTTTTGTTGCTCTCAACAGATGTCTTGCCGTACTATGTCTTGCCAGTTCCATATTTGCCGATTCCATATTTAAGTCTATTCCAAAAAGTTCATCAGTTGATTTATTTGAGTCACAAATTCAGCAATATGCCACAAAGTTAAGTTAAACTGGAGATAAGTGACATCTTCGATCACATAAATGCAAATTTTTTTATATTAGGTAATTGGGTAATGTAATAATTATCGCTAACATGAGCAATCACTATTGTCTCGTGTAGTCATGATTGTGGTGGACTCTAACAAAGCGAAATACTCGTAGTGCAGATTCCATCGTTTCCTCCATGAGTTAGACTTATAACAACTTTTTATATGTTGAGACAATAACCAAACACGTGTTTGGCATTTCTATCCATTTTTCAGCTTTTTTTTTTTTTTTTTTTTTTTTTTTTTTTTTTTTTTTTTTTTTACGATTTCAATTTTTTTATAACCTCTAGTTTCAAATATAAACTTGTATATTTATTGATTAAAGTCTAACCCCAGCACCAAATCAGACCGAATACGGGGCCATTGATCTTGAGGGAGACCGAGAGCGACACGACAGTTCGAAATCCGTAATATCCATCACCAATTACATACTTGTAAATCTGTAACATAAGGATGGAAAAGTCGTGAAAGTTGTTTCAAAAATCTTTTCGAAATGCGTATTACCATATGTGAACCATGTTTCGCGGACGATTGCATCACATATAAACTGTATCTTAGAGGTTCTTTGTTTAAGTCCCGTAACACATCGCATGCGCGTGTTTCATAGTTCGAGCAATAACTATGTCTTGATGGTTCCTCGTAAATAAAAACACTCTTTTCTTTTACTTTATTTTTTTTCCCTTAAAGCTTGGGCGTCCATGTGTATTTTTTTTTTTAACTGCGTGGTATTAAATTAGAACTGCACGTGGATTGCTTATATAACCTAAGTTTCTTAAGAAAATAAAATTATATAGATATTTATAAAGGAAAAAAAAAACCTTATATTATATGATTTTCTTACCTGATTAGCGAAAAATAGCGACGTCGGTGTTAAATTTTAAATAAATTATATGTGTATAGTTAAACTTATCAGTTTTTATGTATTTTAAATTAATGTATATGCACAAATTATATTTGATGGCGTCACAGCCTACAACCTAACAATGTCAAAGTTTGGCGGTGGAGAAAACCCTAGAGATCGGCGGCAGGCTGACGGCGTCACAAGCAACACTTGTCTCCATCAGAATGCGTTTCCTATATATACTTTCACATTGTTTTCATAATTCAGTGTGGAACTTTGTGGAACTCCTGGGAGCTAAGTCCTAGTCGTTTTTATGAGGTTTTTATGCTTTAATTACCCCAAGACTTCTCATGGATTACATTAGTTTATACTAGCAGGGTACCCGCGCGTTGCAGCGGTGGGTATCCTAAATTAAAATTTTCCGGTGAATCGTGTAATTTTAGTTTATTATGTTCTTTTTGACAATAAATTTACGGATATCAAAATTTCGTTTAGCTCGTGTCCGTTCGGGCTCGAGCCCGTTGGCTCGTGTCCGTTCAGGCTCGAGCCCGTTTGGCCCATGCCCGTTCGGGCTTGAGCCCATTTGACCCGTTGCCCGTTCGGATTTGAATATTTGTATAATGTGTTTTATTATTTGTATTAGTGACATTTAATGCAAGAATTGTGTTTAAGTTGGTTGTACAATATGCTTGATAATTTGTATTTCTTATGTAAGGGGTGTTTTAATAAGTGCATTAATTGTATTTATTGACCTGTTAATTAATTGTATTTAATGTACATAATGTTTTATTTATTATATTTAATGTTAGTATTAATGGTATGTTAGAATTAAATTAGGGGAAAATTGGTGTGTATTTTAAGCTTATTAACTTGTAAATGTCTAATTATATTTCATCACTTGTACTTTAAGCTTATTAATTTGTAAGGCTTAAAATTAAGCATGCTAAAATTAGAATGCATTTCTCCTTTATAATATAGTAATTTATATATCATTAATCTTCAATTATGTTCATTACTTACTGGTTGATGATGTGTTCTTCTTATGTTCTTATTAACATATTAGGCTAAATCAATTAGTGTTTGCTTAGACTTGTATAAAACCTACTTGTGATATTTAATCTATTGATTCTTTTAGTGATGTGTGGGTTAGGTGGTAGAAAACTAGTTATACACCGTACCATAGCTAAGATGAGAAGAAAAGATATGTTTGAATTTGTGTTATTTGTGTGCTTCACATAATTCATTCTTGTTTCTTTGAACGCTTTTTCAAACGATTGTTGTAATAGAAATTTAAAAAGAGTGAAACAAAAGGAATTATCCCACTTTTTAATTGGGAGACTCTTGAAATTGCTTTTTTATATAATGGTTATTAAACAACCGTATTATAAAACAGTTTTTCAATAGTAACCGTTTTAAATAACATTTGTTTGGAACGGTTTTGTAAAGGTAGTGGCAATGGTGGCGGTTTGGCCATCGGTTTGCCTCAAACCGCCGGGAAACACCGCCGCCACCCCAGCGGTTTGGGTAAACGGTATGGTCTAGCGGTGAAGAACACTGCTGCGGTTTGAAACAAAGTATCCGTTGAAACCATTAATGCAGTGAACGTTGGGGGTAAAATCCAAGAAACAGAATGAAAGTCAAACTATCATGAAAAGAAAAACTTTTATAAGGGTGGTGGCAATCATCACTAAAAAAAAAAAAAACCATACCTCCCAACCCACCAATAATATCATTACACCTCACTCACACTTTTTCTATACCTCCCACCCTTATTTTAGTGGCAATGGTCACTTTTTCATACCTCCCAAACCTCCAACTTTTTTTTTTTTTTTTTTTTTTCGTAAATAAATAATTTAATAAAAACATAATATTTCATTAATAATAAAAATAAAAATACATAATAATTGAAAAAAAAAACATAATTAATAGAAAATTACATAATACGTAAAAAAAAGAAAATAAATAACGTTGGGGGGGAAAATACAATTCTTTGGATGACGAAGATGATGACATTGTGTGAACTATTTAGTAGTAATTTGTATTGTGTGTGGGATATTTGAATATGTGTAGTGTGTTTGTAATGTGTAGAATATATAGGATTTTTTTTTGAACCGTTGCAAACGCTCCAACGTTCACTTCCATAACCCAACATTCCAATTTAACGTATACTTTTCTCCCAAACCGCAGCAGTGATCTTCCCCGCTGGAGCACACCGATGGACCAAACCGCTGGGGTGGCGGCGGTGTTCCCCGGCGGTTTGGGGCAAACCGCTGGCCACCCCGCAACCATTGCCAGTACCCTAAAACTGAAGAACAAATTAAATAACTACAAGAAAAATAAAATTATAAAACTTACTATCAGCAGGTCCATTAAAATGCACATAAAACTCTTGCATCCCATCATTTATCATCTCCACTTTGTAATCGCTCATCATAATAAAAAAAAACAAAAATAAAGAAATTAAAGAAGTTACAGCTTCATTAAGTCCATTTCTCTGCGTTTGCTTGGAGAAGACATTATTTTTTTAATAATAAAAATCTGTAAGAGGTTTTTTGGTGAGAAAGATAAGAAAGAGATGAAGGAGTAGTGAAAAAGGGGACAACCACCTCTTGTGCTAAAAATCAAATATAATAAATGTTTTGACTAAAAAATTGTATGAAAATAAAAAATAAAAAAATAAAAAATTGGTAGTTTGAGAGGTATGAAAAAGTGACCATTGCCACTAAAAAAGGGGTTGGGAGGTATGAAAAAAGTGTGAATGAGGTGGAATGATATTATTGGTGGGTTGGGAGGTATGAATTTTTTTTGTAGTGACCACTGCCACTACCCTAAGAAATTGTTCTATTAAATAGGTTTTTTTGATGTTTTCAAAGTGTTTATGGATCGTTATAAAAGAAACATTGCAACAAATACTTTTTGTAGTAGAGGGTGTAACATTAATTTTCTCCATTTTAGACACTTTATTCAACAAAAACAAATAACCATTTATTCTATGGTTGTTAGGATCCTGATCCTGATCTTAGGATCTTACGATTTTACGATACTGCAAAGCAAAAACGATCCGGATCTTACATAGGATATTTGAAAACTTAAGATCTTATAGGATCCCGATCTTGACCATAGGATCTTAAGATCTAATCCGATCCGATCCTACTTTTCTCGGGTAAGAAACTAAGAAACTACACATTTCTAGATTATTTTTTTTATAGAATTTAAAAAACAACATGTTAATCTTATTAAAGATTTCATAATCATAATTTATGACAACATTTTGATGCAACATTCATATAATTTTATTTTTATAATATATAATAATTTGTAAATTTGTATAATATTACAAAAATTATTAAGAAAATAACATTATAGTAGGATCTTACGATCACGATCTTGCAAAGACGAAAACGATCTTGGGTAAGATTCCGATCTTAAAAACCTTGATTTATTCATCTACAAGTAGACAACATATAACCAGACAGTCACTTTAATTTTACAATGCTTAATATAAAAAAAAAAAAAAAAAAACTAAACAAATAGGCCCTTACACTTTAAAGAAACTAGACGAATATCCGCGAAAAGCGACGGTGTATGGTGACAAAAAATTATACTTGCGAACTTGTGGTTCTGGTATGACCCTTGATCAGGGTCGTCCCGTTGATTTCGAGGGCCCTGTGTCATTATTAAAAGTACGTTTGCATTACTCGAAAATTTGGACGTGTTCATTAACGGACCAAAAGGTTAATTTTCACATGAGAAATATTGACGTTTTTGATAATGTGATTTAATGTATTCCAGTAATGAATATGTTTAGGTGGTGTTTGGGATTACTTATTGAGAATAAATTATTCGTTTTGAAAACGGATAATTAGATAATCATCAGCTGTTACATAACGTGATTGTGAAACATATATAGTGTTTGGATTTGATTATGCTGTATGCAAACGCAATAATTAAATAATCAGTTTTTTAGTGTTTGACAAACCAGATAATTATATAATTTCGTACATAAAATGTGTAAAATAGACATTTGCGTTATTGAGTTATTTTAGGTTTAACATGTATGACTAACATTTATGACCTGCAACAAAGATCATCATTTAGTGTAAACTGGTTTTCAATTTTTTTTTTCTTTTAATATTTTTTCTTTTTCACTCACTCTATTAAACAATTGGTGGCTAGGTTTTTATCATAGAAAATTATTTTATGGCTACACATGCCATGCGCTCACTGCCCCCAAACTTCATGGCCGTGAAATACACTAATTGAGCACGTTTGTGAAAGAGAATTTCAAATAAATGAAATGAAGTTAAGAATAGAAATTCAGAGAATGCAAATCTGTATAGAATTTTATTTAATTCTAATATTTGGTGATAACAGAGACTTGACTAAAGAAATGAAAAAAATAATAAAAATTCTATTTTTTTTAATTATTATATTTAATTTATATTTTTAAATTTATTTATTTTGTTTAAAAACTTATTTTAAAAAAAAAATATATATTTTTTAATTTTTTTAAATTTATTTTTTTAAAAAACTAATTAAAAAATTATTTAAAAAAAATATTTTTTCTAAATAACAATTCTATAAAAAATATATTTAAAAAAAACATATTTTTTTTAAATTATTTTTTATAAAAAAATTATTTAAAAAAAATTAAAAACACTTATTTTTTAAAAATCTATTTTAAAATAAATTATTATTTTTTTTTAAATTTATTTTCTATAAAAATTACTTTAAAAAGTTATTTTTTAAAAATGTATTTTTTTAATAAAAAATTAAACTAATTATTTTTTTAAATAATCAATTTGACACTAAAATACACATGTAAGTTAAAAAAGGAAAAATAAATATCATAAAAAAATATTACAAAAACTAACCATTTCCGTTTCTCCAATTTCCCAACAAAAAGTGATGAAATTGAAACTTTAAAAATTACAATACCAATTCTCTATCAATTCTGTCTAATTTTTCACCTTTTTATTTCTCTCGTCTACCAAACAATGAAATTCAATTCATTTCCATTTCTCTTATCTCATTTCTCTCTATCAAACACACCCTAAGAGGGCGTTTGGTTAGAGATATTTAAATGATGCTATTTAAAATTAAAAAAAAAAAAAAAAAAAAAAGTGAAAATGCCTCATATGTGGAGGGAAAATGCCCACTTTTACCTCTATTAATACTAGGAAATGAAATAAAAATTCCTAAGCTCACATATTTATTTTGAACCAAACAAGACAATTGAAGCAATTTTAATTTTAAATCCCCTCAATTACCTTGAATTTACCCCAACCAAACGCCCCCTAAGTATCCATACAAAAGGGAGGGCAGATAAGTTATTTTACCAAGAAAGCGTAACTGCGTTTTGCAACAACAGGTGAGGAGTTACTTCTTCAGATCTGCATTTTCATGACTTCAATCAAAACAAGCTTTCCAAACACTAAAAACTGATTATTTGTGTTTTCTAAACTTGATATATAATCAGTTAATCGAGTAGAATATGCACTCCCAAACTCCCTCTAGGTGGTTCAAATATAAGTTGTTGTATTAGATCAATATATGATAATTAGTCAAGGTTCATTAAATTTTAAGTTTTAAGAAATTCAAAAATTTTAAAAATGACATGCATCATTTATAAGCAGTAAAGATATCGTTACCCAATTATCAATATAAGGAATATGTATTTTGAAAAGTGACTTTATGGGTGTGTTTGGCATCAAGCATATAAGAGCATTTTTGAGCAACTAGCATAAAGCTTGTTTGAAAGAAAGCAGTTAGCATTTATAAAATTATAAAAATATGCTAGCTTTTCCACTGCTCTTTTAAGGAGCATTTAAAAATTAGCGGTTACCATTTAATAGTAGTAGAATCTACAAATGCGTTAATTACGAAATGAGGACATTTTGTTGTTGCATTTTCTCACCAATGACAAAAGTAGCTAGTGTTCCCAATTTAGTCAAGTGCTAATGTGCGATCGTGCGATTCTCACTTTTTTAATAATAAAGTACAATGTTTTCCCATATATTATCCATTTTGTCTTATTATTAAAGGTATTAAAAGACTATAATACCCTCATCTTTAAATAAAATAACTAACAACATCTCCATTTAACCTTTTTCACAACATATCAACACATATCAACACCACATCTTATTTAACCCCATCCAATTTTTTTTCCAGTCACCACATATCAACACCACCATCACCACCACAGATCTGCCATCACCACAACAGATCAACACAACCATCACCATAAAAACGAACACCGAAACACGAAAACATGATACCGTACAATATTGAATCGTTTTTAATGAGTTTTATTTCATTATTAACAACTTTTACATGCTTCGTGGTTGCTTTGCGCCTCATCGATTCACACAAGGGTGGAAATCAGTGAGTGTATCACTCTACACTCACGGATCTAGCTTACCCACTTACCAAAATTTAAAAACGAGCAAGTGACGGAGGTGGTGACAGAAGGCGGTGGTGGCGCGTTAGGGGTGTTCTGGTGGGAGCTAGGAGCTAAAACGCTCCAGAAATGATGTAAACACACTGATCTATCGATTCGGTGAACAAAATACTTCGCCGGAAAATTTTCTGGTAGGCGGCGCCGGAATCTGCTAGTGCTCGCCGGAAATTATTTTGGGTTGATCTTCAAGATTATGCATGTTCAAGATAGTTAGTTACTTGCACATGCAGTCTAACTTTTGGGTGGCTATGATCTCAGTCCATTGCCATTTAGAAGTTAAAATATTTTAGTTAAAATATGATCTCAGTCCATGTTCAAGATTCGGTGAACAAGGTTTTGTGTAAGAGAATCTTCAAGTTTAGGTGCAACATAGAAACAATGGACAAGGACACATGATGCCATTTAGAAGTTAAAATATTTTAATCTTTTGTGAAGTTTGTTTTTTAGGAACTGACATGGTACTTTGTTTCAGATCTGGAAATAAAAGCGAAGTCGCACATTAGCACATTTAAATCGCACATTTGAATCTGGAAATAAAACGAATTAGCACATTAACACATTTAATAGGTACAAAATCGCACATTTATTTGACTTATAGAACTAAGGGTAAATAAGTAATTTTTGTCTGGACACATGGGGGACAAAAGATATTGGGTGGGACACGTGTCAAGAAACTAATGAGATCGCATGATCGCACATTAACACTTGACTAAATTGGGAACACTAGCTACTTTTGTCATTGGTGGGAAAAAGCAACAACAAAATGTCCTCATTTCGTAATTAACGCTTTACAAATTACTTGAATGCCCCTATGCAAAAGTAACACTCCTTATTTAGAGAGTTTTTATTTAAATATAGCCATCACGAACATAGGAAAAACCCTCCGACATCAATTTCGAAGTGAAAATTTCCAATTGAGGCATCTTGATTGAGAATAAAGGATTCCCTCTAGGTATATCTTTTTATGTAATTTTACACGTTGCCACATAAAAGATTGGAGAAGTTTGCGTTTGCAGGGGTGTCTTAATACATGTTCATGCACTTTGTTGAAGTGATATCATATCCTGAATTCCTGATATATATACTTACGATCAACCAACTAGAAAACAAAGACTTTTCATGAACGGCTAAAGACGTTAAAGAAACAACACAAAGTTTCGAATTTTATATGTCTGATTATTATTATTATTATTATTATTATTATTATTATTATTATTATTATTATTATTATTATTATTATTATTATTATTATTATTCTTATCAAGATGTACGAAACTTTGTCCAACTAATATATGGGAGTTTGAGTCCAAAAAACAACAACATATACATACTTAAACCGAGTTAAACCTTCCCCAGTTAGGAAGGTTGGCGTACATAACGATTAAATCACACATGTTGTACATGCTATGTACCACCAAAGACAAGGAGCGAAATAGAAAACCAAAAGCTACAATAGGAAGGGGGAAAAAATAAATAAATAAAAGGAATTTTATTTCATATTTCAGTAGCTTATAGCAAAACATACTTTAATAAAATCTTGTGGACCTTATATTGCCAATTAGTCTCCGTAAAACTATGTTTATCGGTGATCTTCCCCAACTGATTGGGACCACAAAACTGATAAATACATAATATTATATTAATTTTATACAAAAGTTGGAAAATAATAGCACCGATCCGGTCACTTGGTGACCTTTAAATTTTTTACCCAATCTGCCACATGTCACAATATGTTTGGCTGCTCGCTTTGATGTGTGAAGCTGCGTTTATGTTGTTGGAGAGATAAGGGAGGAGCGTACTTTGGAGAAATGATGTTCAACTTGTGTTTGACTATGAGCATGGGGGCGTGAGTTTAGATGAAGAGGATGTTGGAATTATTATATCATGACCTTCATATAAATAAACCAGGTACATCAAAGTGAGTATAGCGGAAGCAATTATAATAAGATCAAATAACATGTAATTAATTAATCAGTAATTAAATAGTAAACATACCTTTGTGATTCTAGCCCGAACAAGAATCAAAAGCAATCTTCCGGAACAAGAACCCTAATTAGGGTTTATATGGATTACAAGAATTACCCCTTACCTCTTTTGTAATTCAATCCAAGAATCAAACAATAGTGTGTTTGATTCACGTTCTTGTACACACGTACTAATTCAAGAAAAAGTTTATGCAAGTAATAAAACACAAAACCTTGTTTTGATCTAATAAAATCGAAACCCTTAGGGTTTGTTTTGATGGATCGACCAAAGGAAAAGAGAGGAGAGAAAAACACCAAGATGTGTGTGTACAAGTTATGAGAAAAACATGTATATTGGGTTTGCTTATATACTAATCAAAACTTGGAGCTCAAGGCACATAAGGAGGTGGTAACCTCCCTATGCCGATCGGCCATGGACTCCCCTAGGGGTTTCCGGAACCTTCTCTTGTTTCCAAATTTTGCCTAGTATTACTTTCCTAATCTTCGTTTAATAGATAATTAGTCATTAATCATTAAATACTAATTACTATTATTTATTTTGTGTTTAATAATTAATTATAACATTTTATAAATAATTATTACTTTTTCTCTTCATACATATTGTGTGCAATCCCGTGATCTCAAGTTCGATCCTAACACACGACTATTATTATTTTGTCTATAAAACCAACAACTCCCACTTAGACATATCATAATAGAGTGATCACATCGGTTAGCGTCTTGCAACACGTCGATGCCTCTAGTACAACTTGAGTAAGGCTCCTGGAAAACCTTTTAATGATTTCTCACTATTATTATCCCTTTGTTTCTAATACGGTGTTAAATAAGGATATGGATCTAGGTCATTCCTTAATTAACCATTCTGTTTCTCGTTGTTAGAAATTAACAAGATTACCAAATCTTCTGAACCTTTCAGGAAAGACCTTGGGCGTGGCCACGCAAACACCTTGACAACCCTACGAGGGGCCCAGCAGTATTAAACTCCAAAAAAAAAAAATTTTTGAAGGAACAAATTCTTTATTGATTACAAGCAAAACACACAAACTTTGTAATACTTCCGAAAACAACCCTTATGACTACCAGTTACGTATAGCGTTAAGTTGTTCCACAAAAATGTACTACATTCATGACCGTTATCTTGTATCTCAAGTCTAAGGATAACTTCTTATGATTTACTTAATGACAAGATCCATAAAGTAACATCATATAGTTGGGATAAGTCCTATATTCAGTATCATCGAATATCGTCTGAAATGGCATGTCTACGCATCAATATACTTTAAGTATATTATACCAACTTCAGATTTGTCTTAATTTAATAATATTCCCATATTATTAACTGACAACGGACAATTTAGAATAACTCTTATTCATGGATTTAAACATGCAAAAATAGGACAACAATAATTAATAATAGAAATAAACATACCAACATACTTTATTTCATTAAAATAATAATTGTTTACAATATCCTTTATCCAAATACTAATCACAGTTATGCATGAAACTACTAGCTAATTTAAGTCCAATTCCATTGGATAATTCATTAAGCTTCTCTTTCGCAAAATCCTTAGTGAATGGATCAGTTAAGTTATCATCTGTGTGAACTTTCAGCAGATTTATTTCACCTTCGTTAACCTTTTCACGAACAAAGTGATACTTCCGTAGAAAATGTCTGGTGCCTCTCATGACTCCAGGTTCATTGGCAAATATGATTGCAGCATAATTGTCACAATACATATTAATAGGTAATTCAATTGAAGGTATAACACCAAGCCCTGAAACGAATTTCCTAATCCAAACAACCTCCATAGCAGCTTCTGAAGCAGCAATGTATTCAGCTTCTGTTGCAGACATCAAAATTGTACTCTGCTTCTTGCTCCTCCAGTCTACAGCTCCTCCATTAATAACAAAGATATAACCCGTCTGAGACTTCGAATCATCTTTATTACTTTGAAAGGATGCATCGCAGAAACCTGTAACACAAAGTTCTGCAGCTGGATCTCCACCATATACCAAAAACATATCTTTTGTATTCCTCAAATACTTAAGAATATGCTTAACAGCAATCCAATGTTTCTCACCTGGATTCTGTTGAAATTGACTGGTAATATTTTGGGCAAACGCCACATCTGGCCTTGTGCACTTAACCGCATACATAATAGATCCTACAGCCGAAGCATAAGAAACTTTACTCATGCGAGCCACCTCAGCAGGTGTTGAAGCACAAAACTCATTACATAAGCCATGTTTTACTTCCATCGGCAAATATCCTTTCTTGGAATTTTGCATATTGAATCTTTTCAATATTTTGTCAATGTAAGCACTTTGACTTAATCCAATTAACCACATTGATCTATCTCTATAGATTTTGATTCCCAGAATGTATGCAGCTTCTCCCAAATCTTTCATAGAAAAGCACTTTTCAAGATATGCCTTAACCTTTTGCAAACTTGGAATGTCTTTTCCCATGATCAATATGTCATCAACATAAAGAATTAGGAAAATTACATCATCACTCCCACTAGCTTTGTGATACACACATGGCTCATCAAGATTTTGAGTGAATCCAAACTTTTTGATCTCAGCATCAAACCTCTTGTTCCATTGTCGTGATGCTTGCTTTAATCCATAAATGGACCTTTTAAGCTTGCATACACGATTTGGAAATTCTGGATTTTCAAACCCTTCTGGTTGTGCCATATAGATGTCTTCATCTAGATGACCATTTAAGAAAGCAGTTTTGACATCCATTTTCCAAATCTCATAGTCATAGTACGCTGCTATAGCTATGAGAATTCTTATAGCTCTTATGTCTGCTACAGGAGAAAATGTCTCCTCGTAATCAATTCCAAAAGTTTGAGTAAAACCTTTAGCAACTAGACGAGCCTTATAAATGTGTACATATCCATCCATGTCAGTCTTAATTTTGTAGAGCCACTTACTCCCAATTACCTTGGCACCAGGAGGTAAGTCAACTTCTTCCCAGACTTCATTGTCATGCATGGATTGTATTTCCCCATCCATAGCAGCTTTCCACTTAGCATTTTCAGGGCTATTAATGGCAGCTCTATAACTAGTAGGTTCATTAAGATCCCCTAGTGTATACTCATCGACCTCCACATTAAGACATAGACGGTCAGGAGCTTTCACAGATCTTGAAGATCTGCTAATGGGAACTACTTCAACTTCCGGTGGAGGACCCAGACTTTCCGGTTCTATAGGAAGTGTGTTAGTGTTTTCTGAAGGTAATGCATTATTTAGATCATCTTCTAGATCATATACTCTCCCACTGATTTCTTGAGTTACAAAATCACTTTCAAGAAAATCACCATATCTTGCAACAAACACTTTGTTCTCAGGTGGGTAGTAAAAGTAGTAACCCATTGTTTCCTTTGGGTATCCTACAAAAATGCATTTTACAGATCTTTGTTGGAGTTTATCTTGTGAGTCACATTTAACATACGCCTCACAACCCCAGACCTTTAAATAAGACAAGTTTGGAGCTTTTCCAGTCCATATCTCATATGGTGTCTTATCAACCTTCTTGGTGGGAACCATATTCAAAATACGAACAGCTGATTCAAGAGCATAATCCCAAAAAGACAAAGGAAGATTAGTAAGATTATACATTGATCGAACCATGTCCAACAATGTACGATTCCTTCTCTCAGATATACCATTTTGTTGGGGAGTATATGGAGATGTGAGATTCTGGACAATTCCATTCTCAGTTAAGAAATCTTTAAAATCTTGACTAAGGTATTCACCACCTCGATCAGAACGAAGAGCTTTAATCTTCTTTCCCAATTGCAATTCTACTTCTGCTTTGAAAACTTTAAATGTTTCAAACACCTCATGTTTATGTTTAAGTAAATAAACATAACCATAACGGCTGAAATCATCTGTAAAAGTTAAGAAGTAAACAACACCTCTCCTTGACACATGTCTAAGTGGTCCACATACATCCGTATGTATCAAACCAAGTAGATCTGAAGCTCTTTCCATATTATTATGAAAAGGTTTCTTCGTCATCTTCCCAGAAATACAAGACTCACACTTATCAAATGACTCATCATTGATATTATTCAAAAGCCCTTCACGTTGCAGCTTTTGCATGCGAGTCTTGCCTATATGGGCAAGTCTATAGTGCTAAAGGTAAGACGAATTCAAGTCATACTTCATTCTCTTACTTATGCTGTACATCGAATTATTATTATTGTTGGAAGTCATACAATTATTCATATCAATTTCAAACACACCATTCACAGCAACAGCATTAAAATAAAATACACCATTTAAAGAAACAGAAATTTTATTGCCATCAATAGTATGAGTAAAACCAAGATCCAACAAACATGAAAAGGAAACAACACCTCTAATTATAGAAGGTGCATAATGACAATTGTTTAAACAAAGTACTAAACCCGAAGGTAAAACTAAATCAAACATTCCTATGGTTTCAACTGCTGCTTGTGCTCCATTTCCCACATGCAGAAATTGCTCCCCATAAGCTAGTCTCCTTTCCTCTCTAAACCCCTGTAGTGTATTACAAATATTAATACCACATCCAGTATTATATACCCAGGAATTTAATTTACGAGATAAAGTAAATAATTCAATGACAAATAAGTTACCTGAAGTGCTGGCGCCCATGTGCCCAGTCTTCTTAACCTTATTGTTTCACAAGTCATCAAGATAAAGAGGACAATTCCTCTTCTAGTGGCCCATCACCTTGCAGTAATGGCATCCTTGATCCTTCTTTGGATTATTCTTGACAGGAGGGTTCTTCTTTGGTTGAGGTGGTTGATAAGCCATAACCTGCTTATTCTTAAAAGCCTTCTTCTTTCCTTTACCCTTCTTCTTGTTCGCATTTGGCTTGTTAATTCTACCCCCTTGTATAGCAAGAACTTGGGGCGTAGGAGCCTTTGGTGTCAACCCTTTCTCATAATCAATGAGCAGTGCGTGCAATTCACTTACTGTCTTCCCCACGCAATGCATATTGAAGTTCCTCACAAAACCATTAAAATCCTTGTTAAGGGATCTATTGATTAAGTTCACAGCCATATCATTGTCATAGGGTTTCTTAAGTGTTTGTAGTTGATCCATGAAACTTTTCATCTTCAACACATGAGCACTCACAGGTTCACCATCACCCTGCTTACAACCATGTAGAGCCTCCATCAAATCGTAAATCTCTACATTTGATGGTTTCTCATATAGTTTCTTGAGTTCATCAATCATGTTCATGGGGAAATACTCTTCAAACTGCCTTTGAAGAGGTGTGGACATCGCCCCTAACATCATTGCGGCCACATCAATATGTTCCTTACAATCAAGATTCCATTTGGCCTTAGCAGCTTCAGTAGCTGCCTCGCCTACAGGTTCTTCAGGACAAGGCTTTTTCAATATTTCAAGTTGACCAGTCACTCGCAGGACAATCCTAAGTGAACGATACCAATCATTGAAATTCTCTGAGCCAGTCAATTTTTCTCGTTCAAAATAAGTTTTGAACACAGAACGAAAGTTGGTGTTATCAGTTTGAGCCATTTCTACATATAAAGAAAGTTCAAAACATTAGTATTTTTGATAATACAATTTTTCAAGAAAATTAAAATACCCAAGGAAATCATATCTATAGAATAATCTTGAAAACTAGGATCCTCCATAAACATAGTTTCATCACATCAGTTGATCTGCTAGTAATGAAAGTATAATATGAGGTAACTTGTCGTACAAGTAATTGGCATAACATTTGTCCAATTCCTAGATATATGGGATTTACAATCACAAAACATTTGTATTGTAAGCATGTTTAGTCCTCATCTTAATGCCTTGAGTCCAAGATCTCACTTACTACTCAATTTAAGTCGTCTAACTTAAAAACTGTAAACTCACAAATCCATCACATCAGTTGATCTGCTAGCAATGAATTCATGAAATTTACCTCTCCATTGCAATCTCGCCAAGTTCTCACATGACGTAAATTACAACTTCAAGTGTTCTTAATTAGATGGCATTTGACTTAATTTTATAAGGGTATTAATTTTTGATGTGATCAAAATAATGTATGAAGAAGCATGCATAGAACTTCATAACATTGGTTTTACAAAACATTTTTTATTACCAATTTGCTAAGAATAAAATAACAAAGTTTTGATTGAGGTATCGGGTTCACCAATTAAAGAATTACCATCAATTATCGTCCACTATATCGTACTTTTGCATAAGCCCGAAAGCTTAGTGTTTCGGATAATCATTGTGGAATTGTGGATAATTCACCCTTAAGATGACAGTGTACATGTAATGGTTGTTCGGTAAGTCTAATTTACACACAAACGAGCGTTAAGACAGAATGTTGTCTCTCTAAGGCCACAATTTAATGCGTTGCCATCCTTATACCCATCTTATAGTGTGTAAACTTCGGTCGAGCCTATTTAACCATTACGTACAAAAACATCAATCAACCAATCATTTGAAATTTAAACTCTTAAAAACCAAAACAATTTCGCCATTATTTAGTCCGTATTATTTTTCTATTCAAAAATTACCCTTTTCGTTTATAAACATGTCTAACATAATTAATAAACAAAAACAAGTAATGTACAATAAAAAATAAAACAACTAAATAAACAAATATACATAATCATAACAATTAAATATGTATAAAACATGTAGCCACATGCAAATATTATTCAATAGTCCTATTAATAATCAAATCTAGGTGTATTACGTATTAATTCAATTAAGGCTTTCTTCTTCTAGGAAAAAGAGGCAGATACATCGATAAATCGATTGCGTAAGCCAAAATTAAACAAATACCACATAGCACATAATTGATTACTTAATATTGGAGTCTTCCCCAATTCGACATCTATTAATAAATTTACATGTTTCGATATAACTTAACTATTAATTCATATAAACAATTTAAACCATTTAAATTATAACACAATATAAAAATCCATGCAAATATGCACTTTTTCATGGATTTAGCTTAACAATTAACATGTTGCACCAAGATCGTTTACTAAAACGCATAACAATAACATGACATCCTAGGGTTTCTAATCATATTAAAAAAAATTAAAAACCATAAACCCTAAAACCCTAATAAGGTCAATCGACCCATAAAATATTTTAGGGTTAGGAATCTAACAAATAAACCCTAAAAACATGTAACTAAACGAATCAAGATCTAATTTTTATGCGTTTCGATAATTAATTACACATTATAACGGCTCTAGATGCCACTGTTGGAATTATTATATCATGACCTTCATATAAATAAACCAAGTACATCAAAGTGAGTATAGCGGAAGCAATTATAACAAGACCAAATAACATGTAATTAATTAATCAATAATTAAATAGTAAACATACCTTTGTGATTCTAGCCCGAACAAGAATCAAAAGTAATCTTTCGGAACAAGAACCCTAATTAGGGTTTATATGGATTACAAGAATTACCCCTTACCTCTTTTGTAATTCAATCCAAGAATCAAACAATAGTGTGTTTGATTCACGTTCTTGTACACACGTACTAATTCAAGAAAAAGTTTATGCAAGTAATAAAACACAAAACCTTGTTTTGATCTAAGAAAATCGAAACCCTTAGGGTTTGTTTTGATGGATCGACCAAAGGAAAAGAGAGGAGAGAAAAACACCAAGATGTGTGTGTACAAGTTATGAGAAAAACATGTATCTTGGGTTTGCTTATATATTAATCAAAACTTGGAGCTCAAGGCACATAAGGAGGTGGTAACCTCTCTATGCCGATCGGCCATGGACTCCCCTAGGGGTTTTCGGAACCTTCTCTTGTTTCCAAATTTTGCCTAGTATTACTTTCCTAATTTTTGTTTAATAGATAATTAGTCATTAATCATTAAATACTAATTACTATTATTTATTTTGTGTTTAATAATTAATTATAACATTTTATAAATAATTATTACTTTTTCTCTTCATACATATTGTGTGCAATCCCGTGATCTCAAGTTCGATCCTAACACACGACTATTATTATTTTGTCTATAAAACCAACAGAGGATGGGGTTGAAGTGTGCAATTTTTTAGGGATTATATAACAAAGTATTAGGATTAGTTGATGATGGGCTTATCTTATGGGCTAAATCCAAATTTTTGAAAGATCATGGATTTCGAATTTTTAAGTTTAGGGCTGATTTTTGGTTTAATAATAGATTAATGGTTACATTTGGGCTTAAGTAATTAAATTAAATATGAAAAATAATATTATATGTTGGGTTGGGTTGTTGATAAATGGTAAAAAAGTTGAAATTTGTTGTATGTATAAATTGTATAGGTGAAGGAGTAAGAAAATAATATTTTAATAATATGTTGGGGTTGATGGAGTTGTGAATAAAGATAGTCTAATGGAGGACATAAGCATCATATTCAACAATCGCATCACCTTTGCTTGGATCAAAAAAATAAGTACAGTATTTGCAATCGTATAACCACGTGCAAATCGAAAAAGCCCACTCCCGCCAACAATTGAAAACTCCCTCGGTGCTGTGGACAAGATTGAGTTTCTCGTTAGTAGACTAAAAGTGCTCCCATTGTATTTTCCTTCAAAAAAATACAAAATTCAAAACCATCGACAATGCGAAATCATTTTGGTCAGCAGATGCATATATTCCTTGAGCTCTTCCCACAATCTTTGAGGTTATATTTGGACCCATTGTTAAAGGATCGTCAACTACGAATGTAAGGCCAAATAGAGTTTGGGAAGTGTTGGTCGTAGGAGCTTGAGCCACAGGAATGGCAGTGGGGTTATTGCCACTAAGAATATCATGAAGGTAGAAGTGAAGATGAGTTAACTTTTCCTTCTTTAAAGCAAGTGATTCTGGTGGCACGTTTTCTGAGAATTTTGTGGATTCTCCTTCGATGAGAAGCGAGAATAGAAAAATGGCTAAAATGATACACTTGTGTTTGATGACAACTAATTGTGCCATATATAGTGGAAGGGGATTTGAGGTGAAGTGATTGATATTGATATGTGAAGTGAAGTGATTTTCTTATAAAGACGAGAAAATATGTGATTTTGGATAACAGATTTGTAAATATGTAATACGAGTACTATATTTGGTCAATGTTTTACGAGTAAGAGATAAATCCTTTTTAATCATTATAAGTATGAACAAAGATCATTTGAGGACTAAACATTCTTTACATACCAAGGGATCAATCCCCACCTTTCATTCATTTTGATCTAATGGCTTAGATTAGATTTAATATTTACACTACAAGGGTATTTTAGTACTATTTAAATACTTTTTTTTACTCTTATCTCTCATTTAACGCGTCATTTTTTCACACACACAAAGTGTGTGTTTGTTTCTTCTCTCCCATCTAACTACCTCTTGTAACGAGCTCCTCTAACCATCTCCTTTATTGCGATCATCATAGAAACCCTAATTTTTTCTTCTAAATTCATTAATTGATCTCATTCTTCATCCCGTACATCACTTAACCCTAATTTTTTATCGTTTATTTTTATTTAAGCTTAATTCAAAGCTGAATTATAAGCTATCTGTTTCTATAAGCTGAATTATGAGCTAACTTACTTATTTTTTTCATATTATATCCAGGTTTTATGGATTCGCTTCAAAGTTCTGTTTCTAGTACTTCTGAAGAGATCGCTGTTAATGATTCTTCTACTGCTTTTGAAGAGATTGTTGTTAGTGATGATGTTGCAGCTAAGTATGCTGAGGAGATTGTTGCTTATGAACACGGTGATGAATCCGTAGCAATTAAGAGTGAGTTTTTTGATTATTTTAATTTTTTCTATAATCCATTTGTTAGTGTTAATAAGCTATGTTGTTTAGATGGTATAAGCTCTGAATATGTTATTAAGATGTTATAAGCTCTGAATAAGTAGTTTTAAGCTTTGAATGAGTAGCTGATTATATTTGTATTTTGGATATCATATATGATATATGACATGTGATATATCAATGTTTTTGTATCAAATGATATATCATATGTGATATATTAATCTCAGCTTTGAATAAGTAGTTTTAAGCTTGTCATATCATATATGATATAGCACATGTGATATATCAATGTTTTTGTCTTGCATGTGTTATATCATATATGATATAATTATAACATGTGTCTGTGATTTCATTTTTAGTAAACCTCTGTTTTTAATTTTTTGTTTTATTTTTTTTTCCAGATTTGAATGCTTTGAAAACTCCTGAATCATTTGCTACTCACTCTAATTTTGATACTCCTGGTGGAACTGTTTATTATATTCCGAAAGTTCCTGCGGATGTGTTACTTGTTAAGGGCAAAGTTCATAAGTCGATTGATGAGTGCATTGCTGCTTATATGAAATATGCTGCTAAAGCAGGGTTTGTGGTTAGGAAGTCATGCCAGAAAAGGTTGAGGAATGCTACTGTGAAGCAAAAGTATTTAGTGTGTAATAGGGAAGGTTGTCCAAAGGGAATTCATGTTGACACGTTAGACTTAGAGAATAGTGACAAGCAGGTTAGAAGTTCGAACCTGCATATCACAGGGTGCAAAGCACGTGTCATTTTTGATTTAATTCCTGGTACTTCTAAGTACAGGTTGAATGTCTTTGATAGTATTCATAATCACGAGCTTGAACGTGAAGAGTATAAGCATTTGTCAAAGACTGAGAGGCAGTTGACGTATGCTGAGCAATTGTTCATTGTTAAAGCTGCTAGCGTAAATATAGGCGCAACGAAAGCTCATCACATCTTAACTGGTTTGAAGGGTTCTTATTTGCTTGTTCATGGAACGACTGTTGATTTTAAGAACTTTTTTAGGGGTGTGAACTGCTATATAGGTGATAGTGATGCGCAGATGCTTATATCTAAGATGGAGAATAGGAAGAAGCACGTGCCGGATTTTTAATTTGATTATTTGGTCGAAAATGCTGAGCTTGCGGCTATTTTTTGGGCTGATGAAGTTTCTAAGTTCAACTATAGAGAGTTTTGTGATGTTGTTTCGTTTGATGCTTGATGAGGCGAAAAATGGTCCGTTTTTAGGGGGTCATTTAAGCCCGAATCCGAATTTATTTGATCAAATATTGCCCTAAATCGTTCCTTTTGTGATTTTAGGTACTTGGAGAGTGAATTCTGGAAAAGAAGCCATTTTGGACGTTTTTGGAGCATAAAAGTGAAGAAAACGGCAAAGTCTCAATTTTCCATGCTGGGAACAGTACATGAAGGCGTCAAGAGTTTTTTCTGATGGCGTCAAAACCCCAAGAATTAAAATCCGTAGTTGATGACGGCGTCACTGATTCGCCTTAAACCAGTTATCTTTTATTTCTCAACCACTTGTGAATGGTCAATGGTAAAGTCAAACTAATCTCAGGCAAATGCTTCCGAGGAATACAGTGTTTTCCCGGGTCGTAAGTCCCAACGAGGTGTGCGATGTGATATTATAAACGAATTCTGTGATCGAGTGAATCTGAACAGGGAATGGTATAAAAGTGTGTGTGTGTGATTATACTAAGGTTTTATAACTTAAAATAACTATTAAAACGATTACGTGAAACCTAGATATCTAAAACGTTAAAACGTAAACCAATTTAAAAATCAGACGCGACTGCGTACTGAGAAAAAGGTGAGTTTTAAGAAAAATAAACTATAAGGGTTAAAAATGAAAATTCTATAAACTTAAACTTAAAATAAAATGAAAACTATTTTTTAGATTATTATATTATTTATTATTAATTATTTAATTAAAAACTATTTAACTAATTAATTAGAAAATTATAAATACAACAAATTAAACTAAAAACTTATAAAAATATTTTCTAAACTTAAAAATGAACTTGAAGAAAGTATAAAAAAATAAAAATAAATCTTTTTGTCTTTTTATAAGCTTTTTATTAATTAAAAACTATTTCTATTAATTATACTAATTATACTATTTTAAATTATAAATAATACTAAACTAACTTAGAAAATTATGAAAATTTTTATAAACCTAATTAACCATTATAGGAATCCTAAAAAATTATAAAAACTTTATTTTATATATTTATAAACTAGTTTACTATTTATTTTTCTATTTATTATTTAATATCTAATTAAACTATTTAATTTATGAAAACTATTAAATGAACAGTAAAAATTCTAGAAAAATTACTAAAATTATATTATGACTTATAGAAGCTAGGAAAAATATAAAATATAGGTGTTAATATATAAAAACTAATTATGATATTTATAACTTACTTATTAATTAATTATTAATAAAACTATTATTAATTATAATTAATACTAAAAGACAAAATTAAAATCTAAGAAAATTATTATAATTACTTTAATATAAAAGGAAATTAATAAAAATATAAAATTACTAATTACTTAATAAAAATCTAAAAATGAAAATTAAAATTTAATTAAATTAAATAGAAACTATCACTTAATTTTATATTGTTTTTTCTGGATTTTTATTTTACAAAACTTTATTATACATAAAAATAAGTAACTTTAATAAAAACAATAATTTTCTAGCTTAATAATAAGCACTGTGGAAGCTTATTCCTTCCACAGTTGACCAAGTTTGACTGAAAAGGTAAATAAGCTCAAGTGAGCTTATGTGGGACCCACTAAGGCTTATTCTGGTTCTAATAGGTGTATTGGACTTGTCTAAGCTTAATTTAGCTAAATAAACTCAGTAGATAAGCTAATAAGCTACAATAAGCTAATCCAAAACCTGTTTTGAACTCAGAATAGGGACAAACTTTAATGGCTAATCTAGGTGGGGTCCACTGGGTGTTAGGTCAAACTAATGGTCAATCTAAGTTCCTTGGTAGGAGGGGGGTTGGGAAAAGCTGATTAGATGTGGTGGGACCTACTGAGGTGGTCTCAAAACCACCACAAAGTGGTGGTGGTGGCCAAGTCTGAACTGAGCAGGGCAACACCTTGCCCTGCAGTTGTGTTTAGGGTTGAGTGGGGCCCACTTACAAAAATCCTAAAAATATAAAAATGATGGGATACTAAAGTTGAGGTGGTAGAGAACAATTCCACAAAATTTCAAAGTCAAGATCCTTATACTAAATTCTCTAAAATTCCCACAAGTTTTGTGAAAAATCTGAGATAGACACTTTTGACTTTTGTAAGAAACTTGGTAGTTTGACTTTTGTGAATTTCTAGACTATATTACTGATTGATTAAGATGTTTTAAGCTATGACTAATCTAAATTAAGCTAGAACTAATCAATATAAGCTAAGGTGAGGGTTCTTGGACACCAACTGTGTAACAGTTGGTTATAACCTAACTTTGTGAGTGATTTTGACTTTTACCTTGATAGGATACCAATTTAATGACTTACATAACTAACTTATGCCTAGTATGACTTGACTGAGCCAAAAACAACAACTACAACACCCTTGAGATCCATGGATTCTACTGATCCAAACACCCCATTAACTTGCTGTTTTGATGATTTTCAAAGGAAATGGTGAGATTAAACCAAAACACTGATTCTTAACACTATATTAAGTTTATTTAAGATTAAATTAGCAAGATTCAACCACACCACAAGCTTGAAACTCAGATTTGTCAAATTTGAGATTTTCACTGTGAGTTTTTGAATTTTAAGCACAAATGATATCTGATTAGTAAACAATCTATATTAAGCTATATATTATCTTAATAATAACACATAAGCATAAAAACACAGAAACCTAAGCAATTCTAATACTAAAACAGTAATATGCAAAATTTATATAAAAACTTACATAATGGATGAGGCTATGAATAATGGAACCATGAACTGAGATTAAACCTAACAGCTTCCCAAAAAGCTACTAAACCATATCAATCCAATATTCACCAATCTCTTCCCTTCATTCACCATACAAACTGATTTCTAATTTATTTCTATTTTTCTTGATTTTTATATTTTTTTTGTAATACTGAGTAATAGTCCTACTAAATGATACAAGAGCTTCAAAAAGCTTATAGGGAAACTGAAATGAGCTTAAGGAACAAGAAACAACAACTTTTAACAAGTTTCAAGTGAAAATGTCAATTTCACTTGAAAATGATAAAATTTGAATTGTGACTGAGAAACTGAAACTGAGAAGCATAAACATTAACTTCCATTAACTTTAAAACTTGATACAACATTAAAAGTAAACTGAATTTAAAAGGTTCACAACATGAAAATAAAGTTTACACTACGAATGTGGTCTAAAACTTTGACAATGATAAACTGCTGCTTCTCTTTCCTATTATAGTGACTTGTTGAAGCTATTGCAGTCTTCCAAGACTTTCCCAACTCATCTCATCCATCAATTTGGTCAATTGAATCTCAGCCATCAAAATTCCCTTTTTGGCGGGAAAACTGGTTAGATAACTTGTAGCTTGATACTTTACAATTAATGCATATAGGAATGTTACATAGGGTGAGGGGACAAGGTTAGATAGGTTAGTAACCAAGTTGGGTGGTTTGGTGAGGTTTGGTGATAAAACCATGGGTTTTGGGGTGGTTTTGAGGTAGTGGAGGTGAGAATGCATTAATTGTGGAGGGATAAGGTGTACAGAGGTAGGGGTGAGCTGGTGGAGATAGGGATAGTGAGGTGGAAAGGTGGTGGTGAAACCGTGGAGGTGGCAGGGGTGGTTTTGGTTCTGTGAGGAGGGAGGTGAACAGTGGGACGGGGGAAGTGGTATTTGGAGGGGGTTGACCGGATTTTGACCATGGGGTTGGACTGGATTGGTAAGTGGGCTGGGAAAATGGGCTTGGGGTATTTATAAAAAAGGTTGGGCTTGGTGGATTGTTTTATTTATTTATAAGGGTCCGTTTTTATAATAACTAACAAGGACCAATTTTGTAATTAGGGAAAAGTTGAGGGGCTGTTTGTGGCATTATTCCAAAATTATCACAAGGGTCATAAATGCCATATGTGAATAGTATAAGGGTAGGTTTTGATAATTTTCATTTTTAAATACCCGGGGACTATTTATGCCAAACCTTCAAACTTGAGGGACCAATTTGTAATTCCTTCAAACTTTTCACATAAGGACCAAACCTGCAAAAGATTATTAGTAAAAGGACCAAAATTGCTTTTCTCAAAGTTTTTACATCCCAGGGACCATTTCTGTCAATTTCCAAAGTTGAGGGACTAAACTTGTAATTTTATGAAACTTTGCACCAAAGGACTAAATATGTAACTTTATGATTAAAAAGGACCTTTGGTGACTTTTTCATGTTTTAAGAATAACCAGGGACTAGTTTTGACAATTTATGAAACTTGAGGGACTGAAACTGCCAATTATGCAAACTTTGTACGTTTTTCATCTGTTTTGCATATTTTGCATTTTGAAACATATAAAACACACTTATAAGATATTTTAAGTATTTTGATGCATATTTGAGTGTTTTTGTATGTTTTGGCAGTTCAGATTAGTATAAAATGATGAGTATTTAGACACTCATCAATCCCCCACACTAAACTATTGCTAGTCCTTAGCAATCTATTGAGAAAAACTTAATGGATTTGAAAAACTCTTTACCAAAAGCCATCACTTCTGGAGTAGCCAGGTGTAAGAACTGTGGCACACCTGATAACCGTGTGATTTTGAGCAAATCACCAGCTGTCAACGGATTTGATTAGTCTTTACCAAAAGCCGTTTGCTTCTGGACTAGCCAACTCTTGATGGAATAGTCAACATCTTGGTGAGCTGATTACCAATTATGGTTTTTCCACAGCCTTTACCACAAGCCATAATCTTGCGGGCTAGCCAACTCATTAGCTTTTGAGGATAATGGGGAGTTGAGGAACCATACAATTTTTGGCAAATTGCAAGCCATAAACGGGTTTGAGTTATCTTTACCAAGAACCGTTTGCTCCTGGATTAGCCAATCCTGTTGTGGGTTAGACATGGAGGATTGATACCATTTATTGCGTTCTAAGTGAGAAAAAATTTTAAAATTTGGGCTAAAATGGGGGTTTTTGATGGAACATGTGTTTAAATTCGTTAGAATAACGAATCTCCCCCCACACTTAGAACTGAATATTGTCCTCAATATTCAAAGTACCGGGTGTTAAACCGAACTTAGAACGTAAGAAGAAAATATTCCATAGCCTTTATTTATTTAAGATGTATATACATACAATTATTTTTTTAGATAAAACTTCTTAAATAGAAGCTATCACTATATGTACATTTTTTTTTTTTTTTTTTTTTTTTTTTTTTTTTTTTTTGAGGATATATATATACAACATGTGGGGCATCTCCCCCACACTAGGGTGTTACACACGGGTGAAAACCTATGTACATACTACTGTTTTTGATTACCGAGTTGCTAGCTTGACTCGACCCCGAATTTATTTGTCCATGGGGAAGTAAGTGGAAGAGACAATCTCAATCGGACTTTCATTCAAGATGTTTGGATAAACATTCGAAGCACGTGAAAGTTCCACTCCGATGAGACATAATGACACCCGACTCATAATTTATAAATGAGAATGCCGGGGTCAAAGATTATATCCTCACTCCCGAAAGAGTGAAGAACAGGATAAGGTACAGAATATATGAAGAAAAGAAAGAATGTCATGATGAAAATCATGATTAACTCCTCATCTTCAATAGGAGAATTCATTGTTTCATGAATCTCCTCGTTTGAGCTCGTTTGATCAAGACATATTATGGGTATGTCTAGATCAAAATAAAAGGTATCATACTCCGGTGGAGATATGATATTAGTGAGTTCAAAAGAGAACTCCTCGTAAAGAGAATCATTCACAAGATGTAAATCCGTGAACTCGTGTTCCGTTGTGAACTCATCACAATCCTCATTCTGAATATCAAAGAGTGGATTATCAGAAATCGAACTGAATTCGGATTCGAATTCATATAGAGGATTGGTGAGAGTAGTCTTGACTGCTTCGGGAACAAAGTGATTATCATTCTCTTCTTCTGAGTTGACAAGCTCAGAAGGTAATTCCTCCACATAACTGATGTCTCCAGAAGATAAAGAATTATCATCAGTATGTGAAGTACTAAGCTCGATGTTGGGATTAGAGTTTAAAAGATTTTTAGTTTCTCCCATATCGGTTTCAAAATCAAGAATATCATCATTACTTCCAAATAGAAGTGGAATGATGTGAGTGAGTTCCTCTGTGAAATCCTCAAGAAGAAGATCAACATCAGAATGAGGCAGTGATGCCTCAACATACTCAATGTCTCCATAAGATATACAATCATTACTGGAATTAGAGACATTCTCAATTTGATCATTTGGATTATCAGGGGAGGTAGGAATATCACACATATTATCAAGAGTTCCCTGTGACTCTCTCTGGATTGAGACAAGGTTCTCAACACTGGACTTTATGAATTCGTCCGATTCCCTTGCGGGAATTGTGTCAAGATGCTCGTCCCCCATGTTCAGAGAGTGAGTGGGAATCTCGGGTGTGATAACATCATACTCAGGGAGATGAGAAGGACTAGCAGTAATGGAGTCTACAAGTTCCATTATTTCTACTGCTGGCGATTCAGTTATATTCTTTTCTCCCTGTATATGCATGGAAGTAGTCTCAACTGATGAACATGATATGGTATCATCACTTTCATCATCTTCATCGAGAAAAGCAGCATATTCAAATTTGGCACGTGTTATAGCTGCGTGTTCTAAGACTAGTAATTCTTCCATGCTTCTTCCGTCTCTAGCAGCCTGTTCCTCAGCAAGTAATTCCGCGATAGATTTATCACGAGAATATGAAATGAGTGGAGACTGTGGGGGTGTGAATGTGTCAAAACCGGATGTATTAGAACTAGAACAATGTTCAGGTTTATAATACGGTTGACATTGAAAATCATCATGAGGACCCCCACAATGTACACAAGAAAAACTTGGTGCTTTGTGAGACGAAATTTTAGCCAACTCCTCCTTAAAATCTTTAATTTTCTCAAGAACCTCTATATAAGGGTCTTGCTGGATGTGAGGAGTTGCTTGGTTCATTTGGCACTGTAGAGGTGGGTCTTGAAACGAATAGTCATAATTGTTACAAGGAAATGGATTCCTTGTTTGACAATCAGAGCTAAAGTGTGGACCTCCACAGTACTCACAACAGTTGAACTGATGTGGTTGTGAGTCGTATGTGTTTAAGTAATAATTGTTATTAGGAACCTGTTCATAGACAAACTGATTCCTATTTTGACAATCAGAACTGTAGTGTGAACCACCACAATACTCACAATAGTTAAACTGTTGAGTCTCATGGTGTGGAAGCTGATGGAATGAATCAGTCATGTCAGGGTAGGAATAGGGATTCTGGTTATAGATAGACCCGTTTCCTGATTCTACCATGCCACAACTGGGGCAATTACCATCATTATAAGGACAACCACAACATTGACAGACAAGAGGGTGAGAATAAGACATCGAAAGAATCAAAGGGTTTAGGGGGTGAGAAATGAAGAATCAAATAGGTAGGGGTGTAAAGGTGAATATTTTTGGTATTTTTGAAAATTTTTGTAGTACTAATAAGAAGGAAAATATTTTTGGGTTTTGTTTTATAAAAGTATGGATAAAAGATGGTAAATATACAATGGATGTGTATTCAGGTTTACTAATACGCAAAATCGTTTAAAATAAGCGCACAACCTCCCCGGCAGCGGCGCCAAATTTTGATTCGCCTTAAACCAGTTATCTTTTATTTCTCAACCACTTCTGAATGGTCAATGGTAAAGTCAAACTAATCTCAGGCAAATGCTTCCGAGGAATACAGTGTTTTCCCGGGTCGTAAGTCCCAACGAGGTGTGCGATGTGATATTATAAACGAATTCTGTGATCGAGTGAATCTGAACAGGGAATGGTATAAAAGTGTGTGTGTGTGATTATACTAAGGTTTTATAACTTAAAATAACTATTAAAACGATTACGTGAAACCTAGATATCTAAAACGTTAAAACGTAAACCAATTTAAAAATCAGACGCGACTGCGTACTGAGAAAAAGGTGAGTTTTAAGAAAAATAAACTATAAGGGTTAAAAATGAAAATTCTATAAACTTAAACTTAAAATAAAATGAAAACTATTTTTTAGATTATTATATTATTTATTATTAATTATTTAATTAAAAACTATTTAACTAATTAATTAGAAAATTATAAATACAACAAATTAAACTAAAAACTTATAAAAATATTTTCTAAACTTAAAAATGAACTTGAAGAAAGTATAAAAAAATAAAAATAAATCTTTTTGTCTTTTTATAAGCTTTTTATTAATTAAAAACTATTTCTATTAATTATACTAATTATACTATTTTAAATTATAAATAATACTAAACTAACTTAGAAAATTATGAAAATTTTTATAAACCTAATTAACCATTATAGGAATCCTAAAAAATTATAAAAACTTTATTTTATATATTTATAAACTAGTTTACTATTTATTTTTCTATTTATTATTTAATATCTAATTAAACTATTTAATTTATGAAAACTATTAAATGAACAGTAAAAATTCTAGAAAAATTACTAAAATTATATTATGACTTATAGAAGCTAGGAAAAATATAAAATATAGGTGTTAATATATAAAAACTAATTATGATATTTATAACTTACTTATTAATTAATTATTAATAAAACTATTATTAATTATAATTAATACTAAAAGACAAAATTAAAATCTGAGAAAATTATTATAATTACTTTAATATAAAAGGAAATTAATAAAAATATAAAATTACAAATTACTTAATAAAAATCTAAAAATGAAAATTAAAATTTAATTAAATTAAATAGAAACTATCACTTAATTTTATATTGTTTTTTCTGGATTTTTATTTTACAAAACTTTATTATACATAAAAATAAGTAACTTTAATAAAAACAATAATTTTCTAGCTTAATAATAAGCACTGTGGAAGCTTATTCCTTCCACAGTTGACCAAGTTTGACTGAAAAGGTAAATAAGCTCAAGTGAGCTTATGTGGGACCCACTAAGGCTTATTCTGGTTCTAATAGGTGTATTGGACTTGTCTAAGCTTAATTTAGCTAAATAAACTCAGTAGTTAAGCTAATAAGCTACAATAAGCTAATCCAAAACCTGTTTTGAACTCAGAATAGGGACAAACTTTAATGGCTAATCTAGGTGGGGTCCACTGGGTGTTAGGTCAAACTAATGGTCAATCTAAGTTCCTTGGTAGGAGGGGGGTTGGGAAAAGCTGATTAGATGTGGTGGGACCTACTGAAGTGGTCTCAAAACCACCACAAAGTGGTGGTGGTGGCCAAGTCTGAACTGAGCAGGGCAACACCTTGCCCTGCAGTTGTGTTTAGGGTTGAGTGGGGCCCACTTACAAAAATCCTAAAAATATAAAAATGATGGGATACTAAAGTTGAGGTGGTAGAGAACAATTCCACAAAATTTCAAAGTCAAGATCCTTATACTAAATTCTCTAAAATTCCCACAAGTTTTGTGAAAAATCTGAGATAGACACTTTTGACTTTTGTAGGAAACTTGGTAGTTTGACTTTTGTGAATTTCTAGACTATATTACTGATTGATTAAGATGTTTTAAGCTATGACTAATATAAATTAAGCTAGAACTAATCAATATAAGCTAAGGTGAGGGTTCTTGGACACCAACTGTGTAACAGTTGGTTATAACCTAACTTTGTGAGTGATTTTGACTTTTACCTTGATAGGATACCAATTTAATGACTTACCTAACTAACTTATGCCTAGTATGACTTGACTGAGCCAAAAACAACAACTACAACACCCTTGAGATCCATGGATTCTACTGATCCAAACACCCCATTAACTTGCTGTTTTGATGATTTTCAAAGGAAATGGTGAGATTAAACCAAAACACTGATTCTTAACACTATATTAAGTTTATTTAAGATTAAATTAGCAAGATTCAACCACACCACAAGCTTGAAACTCAGATTTGTCAAATTTGAGATTTTCACTGTGAGTTTTTGAATTTTAAGCACAAATGATATCTGATTAGTAAACAATCTATATTAAGCTATATATTATCTTAATAATAACACATAAGCATAAAAACACAGAAACCTAAGCAATTCTAATACTAAAACAGTAATATGCAAAATTTATATAAAAACTTACATAATGGATGAGGCTATGAATAATGGAACCATGAACTGAGATTAAACCTAACAGCTTCCCAAAAAGCTACTAAACCATATCAATCCAATATTCACCAATCTCTTCCCTTCATTCACCATACAAACTGATTTCTAATTTATTTCTATTTTTCTTGATTTTTATATTTTTTTTGTAATACTGAGTAATAGTCCTACTAAATGATACAAGAGCTTCAAAAAGCTTATAGGGAAACTGAAATGAGCTTAAGGAACAAGAAACAACAACTTTTAACAAGTTTCAAGTGAAAATGTCAATTTCACTTGAAAATGATAAAATTTGAATTGTGACTGAGAAACTGAAACTGAGAAGCATAAACATTAACTTCCATTAACTTTAAAACTTGATACAACATTAAAAGTAAACTGAATTTAAAAGGTTCACAACATGAAAATAAAGTTTACACTACGAATGTGGTCTAAAACTTTGACAATGATAAACTGCTGCTTCTCTTTCCTATTATAGTGACTTGTTGAAGCTATTGCAGTCTTCCAAGACTTTCCCAACTCATCTCATCCATCAATTTGGTCAATTGAATCTCAGCCATCAAAATTCCCTTTTTGGCGGGAAAACTGGTTAGATAACTTGTAGCTTGATACTTTACAATTAATGCATATAGGAATGTTACATAGGGTGAGGGGACAAGGTTAGATAGGTTAGTAACCAAGTTGGGTGGTTTGGTGAGGTTTGGTGATAAAACCATGGGTTTTGGGGTGGTTTTGAGGTAGTGGAGGTGAGAATGCATTAATTGTGGAGGGATAAGGTGTACAGAGGTAGGGGTGAGCTGGTGGAGATAGGGATAGTGAGGTGGAAAGGTGGTGGTGAAACCGTGGAGGTGGCAGGGGTGGTTTTGGTTCTGTGAGGAGGGAGGTGAACAGTGGGACGGGGGAAGTGGTATTTGGAGGGGGTTGACCGGATTTTGACCATGGGGTTGGACTGGATTGGTAAGTGGGCTGGGAAAATGGGCTTGGGGTATTTATAAAAAAGGTTGGGCTTGGTGGATTGTTTTATTTATTTATAAGGGTCCGTTTTTATAATAACTAACAAGGACCAATTTTGTAATTAGGGAAAAGTTGAGGGGCTGTTTGTGGCATTATTCCAAAATTATCACAAGGGTCATAAATGCCATATGTGAATAGTATAAGGGTAGGTTTTGATAATTTTCATTTTTAAATACCCGGGGACTATTTATGCCAAACCTTCAAACTTGAGGGACCAATTTGTAATTCCTTCAAACTTTTCACATAAGGACCAAACCTGCAAAAGATTATTAGTAAAAGGACCAAAATTGCTTTTCTCAAAGTTTTTACATCCCAGGGACCATTTCTGTCAATTTCCAAAGTTGAGGGACTAAACTTGTAATTTTATGAAACTTTGCACCAAAGGACTAAATATGTAACTTTATGATTAAAAAGGACCTTTGGTGACTTTTTCATGTTTTAAGAATAACCAGGGACTAGTTTTGACAATTTATGAAACTTGAGGGACTGAAACTGCCAATTATGCAAACTTTGTACGTTTTTCATCTGTTTTGCATATTTTGCATTTTGAAACATATAAAACACACTTATAAGATATTTTAAGTATTTTGATGCATATTTGAGTGTTTTTGTATGTTTTGGCAGTTCAGATTAGTATAAAATGATGAGTATTTAGACACTCATCAGTCACACACAGGGCGTCAAGAGTAATTTGTGTGACGGCCTAGGCCTTGACGGCGTCAGAAGTAGATCAAGGCCGTCCGAGGAAGTATTTGGCGGAGAGATGACGGCGTCACACCTTTGTTCTTGACGCCGTCATCCCTATTTTCCTATATATAGTTTTCTAGTTTTTCACATTTAGAAGGGGAGAAGTTTTGGGAGAAACCCTAAAGACGATTTTGGTGTAACTTTACAGGTTTTTCAAGGGTTCCAACCCCTTGATACCTCGCATGATTAATTAAGATAAGTGTTCTTCTAATTCAATCAATATGTCTATGTGTTGGTTGTCTATATCATGTTCTTGTCTTAATTCTATCATGCTAGGCTAGATCTCTTTTGTGTTTGCTTAGATCTAATGAAACCTAGATATTGATTATGTGTTGATTACTTGTTTATTCTTGTTTTTGGATGAATGATTTATATGTTAGGCTTAAGAAAACTGGCAGATCTCCAAATGGTAACATGCTTGAACGTCTTAAGAAACATGAACCGAGGTGTACTAGGTCTTTATTGGTTGTATTTAATGCATGAGCCACTGTTTACAATCCCTATAGTTGTGCTGGGCATGGTGTAGGAGGAGACAAGAGCTCATAGAATTGGGGAGTTATGTATGCCACCCCATGAATGGTATTAAGGAATACGATCCGTCATCCATGCAATTATAACAAGTAATTAACGTGTAAAAGATATCTAGGGAGTAGTGAAATCTAAGTAAACACATTTTCTCCAATTACTGCTCACAACCTTAGTATAATTAGTTTAGTTTCATTTTTAGTATTTTATTTTGATTGCATCTTAGTATTGGGTTAGTTGAATAGCAACTAATTCCGCCCACTCTTCCAAAACCCGAGATTTTACTTGCTTTCTAAAAAATATAAAAACACAAAAAATAATTATCCCTCACCTTTAGAACTAGTATTTAGGCTTTCTAATCCTAGCGACACTATTCCTAAGCTGAACGATCAATCCCCCGGTACTTGTCACTATACTATACTACAACGATCAGGTACACTGCCTGGTGGGGGTTGTAAGCTTCTCGAGATCCCTCGAGAGGTAAAGCCTGTTGCGATTCCCACACATCAAGTTTTTGGCGCCGCAGCCCGGGGAATAGTTATTGTCTAGGTTAGAATTTCTTTTTATTAGGTCTACTTGCTAGATTCCTTTCTAGTAATATTTTATTTTTATTTTTAGATTTTCTTTAGTCTATCTTATTTCTTTGTGTCCTTTGTTCGTAAACTATTTCGATGGATAACAATAACATTGATCGTTTGATTCCTGTTATTCGTCGTAAGATTTTCCAAATGCCCGCCCCACTTCCTTTAGCAGAAAATGAGAACCCACCTAACCTCTCACCCAACCACCACTTTGACAATAATTCTAAGCTAGAAGTGTTTGATCATGATGATGATCGTAGGGCTAGTCCTTTTTACTATTCAGACTCCGATGAGGATCTTGATGATGGTGATGTGATTAATGAGGATAGAATGGAAGATGAAATAAACCCTCTTAGGTATGTCGACCCTAGAACTAGGATTGAGTGAGATAGTTCGTTTAACATGCAATTTCTTTGTAAGATCGGATTTAAGAGCTTTAACGCCTATCTTAACTCATCTCTCCCAATGAACATAATCTCGCGCAATGAATATAATAAAATCATAGTGGATGAGTTAGAATACAAAGGGGAAAACATTGTGGCTAGGGCAATACTATTGCATGTGTTTGTAGGAAGTTTGGTTTATCTTGTTGAGTTCATAGTTATGGAGAATCTAGGAGAATTTATTGATGATAAATTGACCCAAGTTGTGTTTGGAAGACCTTTCAAACGGTTGACCAACCTCGATGAAAAACTCATAGAAGGGTTAATTACATTCTCGGGTGGGGATGAAGAATTTGTCTATCAAATGCCCCGCACACACCCTAGGTTCAAGGATTTCTCCATGGAAAAGTGTAGTAGGTATCCGCCTATAGAGATGTTAAGTGAGAATGATAAGAAAAGAGGACTTAAGCATACTCATGAAAAGAATAAAAGATACTATCGCGGATGCTTAGAGTTAGGAGATGATTATAGGAAAGATGAGGCGACTATTAGGTGGCTCACACTTGGTTATGTGAGCATAAGCGATACACGTTAACCTATGACCTTGAGTCTAGCTACAAGACTCGTAAATAAAGAAAATCGCTTCTTGGGAGGCAACCCATGTTTTGTGTGATTTTATTTGTTTGATTGTTATTTGCTTCCGTATGCATGCTTAGTTTTTATTGTTGGTAGATCATGTTTCTAAACTAAAAAGTGGAAATACTTTACTTTGTTGTTTTGGCCTAGTCTTAACTCCAACCTAAAAGTATTTTTGCAAAAGATAAGTGTAAGGGGAAACCCCAAATATGTTTTTAAGAAACAAACCGATCATGATTCTCCACAATATTAAATGAACATGTATATTCGTATTTGTTAGAGTCAAATGCTTGTATTGAGTCATAATGAAGTTTTGCAGGGCTTTCCAGGAAGTAGGACCAAATTTTTCCAGAAATTTTCCGAAAACTTAACATAAGAATTTCTGCAGGTCTATTCTGACGGCGTCATGAGTTTACTCTTGACGGCGTCAGGAGTAAAAATCTGGAAATTTTACCGGTTTTGTTTTTCTAACGGAGTCTTATGGTTTTTGTGAATTATTAAGTTTTATAATCTCCAGGAGATCTGCAAACTTCATTCCACAAGCATTATATCTTACTTTGTTTTCTAGGATTTAGTAACTTATATAGGATGCCGCCGATTTTACGCGAGGTTGTCTTGTCTATTTTGTCAGGTTTTACAGGTTATGTATGACAAGAAGATGATTTATATTCTGGATGGGAAGCTTTGATTGTTCATTTTCTTGGAGGAAGATTTAACCTGGGCACCTATAATCCATACCGAGCGAATCAGGGGAGTATTTGATTTCATTCTCTTTACTTTTTCACTTTTACATTCTTTACTTGAACATTGGGGACAATGTTCATCTTAAGTGTAAGGGGAGGGTAAAAAGATGATACCTTACATATGCACTTTCGCTTGAGTTTGTTTTGTTTGATAGTAGATGTGTAATAAAACTATGAGAAATATTTGTTAGTGCAATTTTAGCGCCAAATTTAAAATTTTTTACAACATTTAGGAGTGAAACTTTAGCCATAGCAAGCGTCTCATGGATAGGAGATTGTATGACTAGCACATAACCGTATATTCAGAAAAATTTTCCACCCAAATATGTGAGGTTCGCCTTTAGATTTGATAGGAAAAGCATTTATTATTAATGCTTATGAGTGTATCGGTAGCATTTAGATTCTAGAACTTGCGTTAGTGATGCATCCCGAGACCGCTAGTGAGACTACATTCGTGTGGTAGGATTTACTACATGATAAGAGGCATTAGGATTACCCTTGTGTTAAACCCGTATCATAATTACTTGACCATTTAAGTCATACTACTTGACTAGTTAAGTCAACTAATTTTTCCCACACCCTTAGCGTTGTACTCATTTTTAGTACACGAAACCCCTAGTACACCCCTCCGAGCCTATCTTTTCGTTTCTAACTTTAAGCATCTTACTTAAAGGAAGAATTTGTTACACCCCACTTAAATGTACACCCAAATCGCCTTAGCCTTCCGTGTATGCGCTCATTTTTAGTGCATTATTGTTATTTGTTAAACCCTAAGTTAACTTTCTAATTGATTACATGGTTGCTAAGTCGAGTTATATCCTTGTACATATTGTTTTGGGGCGATTGGGACTCATGGGTAAGTACTTATTTTATGGAGTAATGGGGAAGAACATAATATTATTACCCCCATATGTACGTTAATCTTAAAAGTGCTCCAAGTGTTTTGATTTTCTTAATTCGAGTCATTAGAATAGTTGAATGTAAAGTATGTAAAGATTCAAGTGTAAGGGGAATTTTTATTCCCTATGATGTATTATTTTAGATGGTAGGGTAAGAGTGTATGCAAAAAAAAAAAAAAAAAAAAAAAAAAAAAAAAAGAAAAAAAAAAAATCAAGAAAAAGAAAATAAAAAAATTAGAAAAAGGAAAAAGAGAAAAAAAACATACGGACTACCATCCCGTTTCATTCTATGTTTATTTTATGTTTTTGTTATTTCTCATTTATTAGCTTAAGTCGAGTCTAGTCTTGGCTTAGCAACGCCATATTGTACATGTAATTGACCAAGATTGTTAACTCGCCACCAGTAATAACTTCCTTTATCCAACAAAACCGTGTAATTCATATCCCTATACCTAACGTTACAACCCTTTAAAAGACCTCTTTGATAGTTTATCCTAGGTGCTTACGCCACATGGTGGAGGTTTGATCCTTTCCCAAGCCTATGGTAATTTATTTTGCTATGACAGGTAGTGAGAGATATCTTCCATTTCCATAATGTTATATTACTTTATTACACCCGAGAGATGTGAGTATCTAAACACTATTTGTGAGGTGCTAGTGTATGACCTCCGAGCTTGTCTATTGGTCTTTAGTGGAACGATTATTTGTTGTAACTACTTTTATATTAGTGTTAAATGACCCCTAACTTGTATTTTGAGTAGAATAAAAGTGCATTTGCTTGAGGACAAGCAAATCTCAAGTGTAAGGGTATATGATGAGGCGAAAAATGGTCCGTTTTTAGGGGGTCATTTAAGCCCGAATCCGAATTTATTTGATCAAATATTGCCCTAAATCGTTCCTTTTGTGATTTTAGGTACTTGGAGAGTGAATTCTGGAAAAGAAGCCATTTTGGACGTTTTTGGAGCATAAAAGTGAAGAAAACAGCATAGTCTCAATTTTCCATGCTGGGAACAGTACATGAAGGCGTCAAGAGTTTTTCCTGACGGCGTCAAAAGCCCAAGAATTAAAATCCGTAGTTGAAGATGGCGTCACACACAGGGCGTCAAGAGTAATTTGTGTGACGGCCTAGGCCTTGACGGCGTCAGAAGTAGATCAAGGCCGTCCGAGGAAGTATTTGGCGGCGAGATGACGGCGTCACACCTTTGTTCTTGACGCCGTCATCCCTATTTTCCTATATATAGTTTTCTAGTTTTTCACATTTAGAAGGGGAGAAGTTTTGGGAGAAACCCTAAAGACGATTTTGGTGTAACTTTACAGGTTTTTCAAGGGTTCCAACCCCTTGATACCTCGCATGATTAATTAAGATAAGTGTTCTTCTAATTCAATCAATATGTCTATGTGTTGGTTGTCTATATCATGTTCTTGTCTTAATTCTATCATGCTAGGCTAGATCTCTTTTGTGTTTGCTTAGATCTAATGAAACCTAGATATTGATTATGTGTTGATTACTTGTTTATTCTTGTTTTTGGATGAATGATTTATATGTTAGGCTTAAGAAAACTGGCAGATCTCCAAATGGTAACATGCTTGAACGTCTTAAGAAACATGAACCGAGGCGTACTAGGTCTTTATTGGTTGTATTTAATGCATGAGCCACTGTTTACAATCCCTATAGTTGTGCTGGGCATGGTGTAGGAGGAGATAAGAGCTCATAGAATTGGGGAGTTATGTATGCCACCCCATGAATGGTATTAAGGAATACGATCCGTCATCCATGCAATTATAACAAGTAATTAACGTGTAAAAGATATCTAGGGAGTAGTGAAATCTAAGTAAACACATTTTCTCCAATTACTGCTCACAACCTTAGTATTATTAGTTTATTTTCATTTTTAGTATTTTATTTTGATTGCATCTTAGTATTGGGTTAGTTGAATAGCAACTAATTCCGCCCACTCTTCCAAAACTCGAGATTTTACTTGCTTTCTAAAAAATATAAAAACACAAAAAATAATTATCCCTCACCTTTAGAACTAGTATTTAGGCTTTCTAATCCTAGCGACACTATTCCTAAGCTGAACGATCAATCCCTCGGTACTTGTCACTATACTATACTACAACGATCAGGTACACTGCCTGGTGGTGGTTGTAAGCTTCTCGAGATCCCTCGAGAGGTAAAGCCTGTTGCGATTCCCACGCATCAATGCTACTTACAGAACAAACAAGTAAGTATATGTATGTTTAGTATGATATTTTTGATTATATGATTTTCTATTTAATCTGTTATTTTAAGTATTTTTGTTTTTTGTTTTTCAGGTACAAAATGGTGTTTGTTCCCTTTACAGCCATAGATAATCATCGGAGGTGTGTAACAGTCGCAGCAGGCTTGTTGAAGAACGAAACTATAGCTTCGTATATTTGGTTGCTGAAAGCGTTCATAAAGGCGTTTGGTAGGGCTCCAAATATTGTTGTTACTGATCAGGATGGGGCTATGAGAAATGCCATTGAAGCTGAGTTTGCGAGTTCTAAACACAGACTTTGCATGTGGCATATTACTCAAAAGCTCCCTGGAAAGGTATTTTTCTGCCTTTTTGTTTATCACATGTGATACTTGATTCTATGTGTATTTTTTATTGGTTTATCATATATGATAATTTCAACTTTTTTTCAAATAATATGTTAAATCATATGTGATACTTGATTTTATTTGTATTTATTATTGGTTTATCACATATGATAACACATATCTATTTTCAAATCATTTGTTAAATCAGATGTTATTTGTTTTGTTCACAGATATGTTCTAAAATCTATGATGATACCGACTTTAAAAAGAAGTTTAATCAAATTGTATGGAATATGTATATCGGTCCGGAGGAGTTTGAGGATAGATGGTCAAAGTTACTGGATGAGTTTAGTTTGCAGAATCATAAGTGGTTAACAAAGATGTTTAATATACGTTCGTGTTGGATTCCTGCTTATTTTATTGATTCCCCCTTGTGTGGTTTGATGAGGACTACGTCTAGATCTGAGAGTGAGAACTCCTTTTTCTCTCATTTTACGAATCAAGGCTCCACTCTTATGAATTTTATGAATTGTTTTGAGACGGCAATGGGAAAGCAGAGGCATATACAAGAGAGGCTTGATCACAAGACTATTGTTCTGTTCCGAAGTTTAGAACCTATCTTAAGATTGAACGTCATGCTTCGAAGGTTTTTACTCGTCCTCTGTTCGAGCTTGTTCAAGCAGAGATTTTTGCAGGCACATGGTATTGTCAAATAGAAACCAAAAGCTTGGTTGAAGGATCTGAGGTCTCTGTTATTAGAGAAACAAAATTTGTTGATGCACTAATGGAGAAGAAGAAAGCTAAGTTGAGAGAGAAAGCTAGGAAGAGAGTTAAGGATAAAGGTAAGGATAACGATAAAGCTGAAGAAGAAGAGCCAGTTAACCTGTTTTATAGAGTTAATGGATTATATAAGGTATGTTAGCTACTTAAAAAAATATTGTTTATTTTTTTTTTCATATATGATTTTTTACGACCTTATTTCTTTTGTTTTATTATATATGATTTTTTACTATCTTCTTTCTTTTTTGCCCATTAAGGTGTTGCGTAACCAAGGAGATGGATCAGTTGTATGTTCCTGTCAGCTTTTTCTTCGAGTTGGAATATTATGCAGGCATGTTTTTTGTGTGTTTAAGAACGCCAATATTGAAGTGATTCCAAGTCAATACATACTGAGGCGTTGGACAAAGAACCTTATACCTGCTGCTTTGAGGAACAAACAGAACAGATATGGTGAGAAGAATGAGATTGTTGAGAATTATGCAAATGAGGCAAGTTCCATTGTTGATCACTGTATCCATATGTTGAGTAAAGATGAGGCAAGGTTGTCTTCTTTTGTTGAAAAGTTGAGGTTGCTAAAGATTGATGTCGAGGCTGATTGCCCAAATCCTCCTTCTAAGAACAAGGCTGACAATTTGGAGGAACTTGTTGGAGTCCCGAAGCCAGCTGAAAAAACCATTAACAATCCAGCTCTTGGTAATCCTAAAGGCCGTAAAAAGATGCGCATAAAAGGAGGTAAAGAGCAAGCTCTTGAAAAGAATTCGAAGAACAGGAATGCATGTTCGTTATGTGGAGAGACAGATGGTCACAACAGGAGGACGTGCCCAAAAAAGTTTGTAGAAGAGGCCGAGTTGGATCAAGTTGAAGTTAAAAGGGAAGGGGATTTGGATCAATCAGAAGTTACAAGAGGAGAGGTCTTGGATCAAGCATGAATTTCAACATAAATCGTCTTCGTATTTTTTTTAATTTCTTTGATTATTATTTGTTTTGTCGGATTTTGTTGAAGAAATTTGAGTAACAGACCTAGACATGATTGTTTGATTATTACTGAGTTTTTATATGAAACAGATTGTTGCTGATTGTTTTTTAGAGTTTTGGTTACTTTCATTTGAGTTATCACATATGATAATCCAGAAGTAATTTTTTTAGGTGTGTTATCATATATGATAATTCTCTGATATCATATATGATTTTACACTTGGTTTTTTCCATTTTGATTTATCATATATGATAACTTATAAAGAAGAGTATATTATGATTTTGTTCAAGTGTTTTTGTTTCTTTCGTTTCAGTTACCACATATGATAAAATTTTGAAGCAAATTTTTTAAGTGTATTATCATATATGATATTTATGTATGATACTTTTTTTTTGCAATGTGCTATAAAACAGAGTCGATTATTGATAAAAAAAACAGCCATTAGAATTGATTTATCAATTTGTTCAATAAAAATTTAAACAAGACATTCAAAATCACATCCAGAAATGTTTCGGTATTTTCATTTCTTGACAAATGATTGCAACGTAGTACTTGGAAAGTTAAACCATTATCCTACCTGGAAATTTAAACTGTCTTGTGATATTCTAGCATACGACATACGAAATAAGACATTGTTTTAACATGTTTAAGCCATATTATATGGCATACGATATTACATAATAAAGTCTAAAGAAATTAGATCTTAATCTGCATTAGTTGCCCCAAAAAGATTCTGTACGCCCCCGTCCTTCTATTCTTTGTGTTGTTAGTCCTACTTCTGAATTTTCCACCACTAACTGCTAACCTTTTCCATCATTTTGCACTTGCAACATGCTCCGTTTTCTGCTCTTCCTTCTTTTTTCCAATCTCTTCTCTTATCAACTTCTTCAACTCTTCCTTGTTTGTGTGTTTCTTTGCAAACTCAAGTGCTTCTTCATTTATCATTTCTCGGTGATTGTTCAGTTCATGCGTTAACATCTTGGCTGCATACTTGATTCTCATTCTTATTATCTCCATCTCCTGAGCTTTTCCTTCTTTTGGAAATTCAAAGTTCCAGTTCTTCAAAGTTTCTCCACCATAGTGCTCCATATGCATCATTATGAAAATACCACAATCAATGACATTCTGTGTTGTTCCCCACTTTAGCTTCATCACTGTTGTCTTTTTTTTCCCTATGTCAGATGCTTTTTTATGCTTGTGGGATTCCAGACATCTTGAAAACAGTTTTTTCTACACAAAATAGAAAATTCATTTTAACAAAAACAATTCATTATCTCATATGCCGAAGGCGTTTTCTGCGGCTTTGCCGCAGAAGACGCCTTCAGCTACAGCTAAGCCGAAGGCTTAGCTGAATAAGACCCTTCAATGTAAATTTATAATATCTAATCACTTACTAGAACATCACATTGTTTTTATTTTTTATATCATATATGATACTTGATTTTCTTTTGTATTCTTTATAGGTTTATCATATATGATAATTCACATGTTTTTTCAAATCATTTGTTGTATCATATATGATACTTGATTTTCTTTTGTATTTTTTATAGGTTTATCATATATGATAATTCACATTTTTTTTCAAATCATTTGTTGTATCACATGTGATACTTTTTTCCCCATATATGTGATAGTGAAAACACAATAATAAATCAGTACGCGTCGTTACTTGAGCATAATCTGTAATTACTTACCAGAATATCACATTCTTTCGAGTATTTTGATTCATACGTCGCCCCTGAGTTGGAGTTGTCCAGGATGACAGAAGTACCTTTGACTAGATTGAAAACAACCAGATAAAAGTGTTCATGTGCAATTATTGGGAAGAATGCCTGTATAAATAGATTAAGAACAATCAGATTCATTTTAATACAAATAAAACTTTTTTCATAATAAGTCAAATTATTTTTTTACCAATTCGACATGATCCATTGATTTATCTTCTGGATTGCCTTTAAACACGGTTGTCAAGTTTGCACAAAATTCTTCATACTGCTTCTTTTCATCTTCCTTTTTTGCTTGCACTATTTGTGTTGTCTATTTTTATAAATCAACATATGTTATAGAAACAAATTTAAGATTTTAGCAATTAAGTTCTAATTGTTTAGGTAACTTACAAGTATTCCCGTGTGAAAATACTGTTTGATCTTTCCTCCTGTGTTGTTGAGTGTTTCTTCATAGCTTAAAATACAAGCAAAGCTATCGATTACACTAGAGTCCACTTTTAATTGCGGTGCTAGTGTTTGCATGTTGTCTCTGAGTGTTGCTGCGCCCCATGCCCATTCTGTTTCAAATATAAATTCGCTACACAAATAGATAAAAGCATTGTTAGATATATTTTTAGCACAATTTCACACTTTTTATTCATTTGATTCTTTAATAGTATAAAGCATGCTTACTATGGATTTCCTTGCATGAAGAATAGAGCATTGGTTACCGTCAATTCATCAGGCTGAGATGGTGTATTTATGACAGTTTTCTTGTTCATATATGGTGAAACCAGATATCTTGAAGGCTTTTTTGCTCTTTTTTCAAGTCGCTCTTCTTCCTCTTTAGCTTCTTCAGCAACTTGATTTCTCGTCCTTTTTGGATTCTTTGGTGTTTCAATTGCAGCCGCTTTTTCAATCATTGGTGTTTTTTCTTTTGCTACCGTGTCAGTTTGAACTGCAGGTTTGTTGCTAACTGGGCTTATACCAAGACTGAAAGTTGGTGGTGAAATTGATTTCATTCTTCTTGTTGTCATTTTTTGTTGTGGTGAGGTGGATTTTCTTGCTGTGGTTTTTGTCGATTTCTGTTGTGATTGATTAATCTTTTCCAAATTTTCTTGTGCTTGACTCATAAAGGCTTCATAATTATCATCCACAGCGAAATAGGCATCTAGGTCATCTCCTCCTGTCATAGATGATGGTTGTTCTTTTTCGGAAATCTTTTCTGGACTCTCTTCATCGCTGCCCTATTTTTTTAGTGTCTCAAAAGAATAAATTGGGCTTCCTTTAACTTCTCAAGTGGTTTTTCTATCTCCTTTTCCACTTCTGTTTCCTTCTCAACCGGAACTTATTTTTCCATCTCCAATTCTGTTTCCATCTTATCCTCTTCTTCCCTACGTTCTTTTTCCTCTATTTTTTCTTGTTCAACACCTGTTTTATTTTCATCTTCATTCTCACTCTCTTCTTCACTGCCACTCTCTTCGTCACTCTTTTCTTCTTTTTGCATTGTATTTTTCTTCTCACGTTCTTCATTTTCAATCCCACTCTCTTCTTCACTTTCATTCTCTTCGTCACTTCCATTCTCTTCTTCACTCCCGCTTTCATCTGTATTATGACTGACATTTTCTTCTTTTCTATCTTTAGATTTATCTTCCTTATCCTTCTCATCGTCATCATCACTTCCATGATCACTTCCATGATCACTTCCATCATCACTTCTATCATCATCAGTGTCTCCATCATCACTGTTGCTTTCTTCACTATTTTCTTCTTTTTCTTCATCAATATAAATTTCTATCTCTTTGAACATTGATTTGTATCTTTTACATAAGCCTAACAACTGCTTGTCTCCTTTGAACTTAATCATACCCTCCCTCATTGTCTCAGCTAGCTGTTTCCTTTCATCTATTATGATTTCAAACTTCTCTTCTATTCTTTCAATAAACTCCTGTAAAATTAGTAATATGTATTAGTTTTTTTAATCTATATTTAAAATCATATGTGATAGTTATTATTTTACAAAAACATTTGAAGTATCATATATGATAATTCACATGTTTTTTCAAATCATTTGTTATATCATATATGATACTTGATTTTCTTTTGTATTTTTTATAGGTTTATCATATATGATAATTCACTTGTTTTTTCAAATCATTTGCTCTATCATATATGATACTTTATTTTCTTTTGTATTTTTATAGGTTTATCATATATGATAATTCACATGTTTTTTCAAATCATTTGTTGTATCATATATGATACTTGATTTTCTTTTGTATTTTTTATAGGTTTATCATATATGATAATTCACATGTTTTTATAGGTTTAGCCAAAGGTGTTGACTGTGGCTAAGCTGTAGGCATAACCTTCGGCTATAGCCGAAGGCTATGCTGCAATTTATAACACAATCAATTTCTATAGCAATCAAAATAGAAGGTAAAATTAACCTCTATGGTTTCTGGTCTCTTTGGTGGCAATGGTTCATCGTACACATCATTTCCCTTGTATAAATTGAGACATGTTTGCTCTTCGTCTGGATCAAATTCTTCGTGATGATCAAGCTTCCCCAGGCATTCTTCCTTCATTTCCATCCCAATCCTCTTCCTCATTGCTTGCGTGTTCCAACTTCTCAGTGCTGGACGATGACGCATAACTTGAAATGCTGGGAATTTTGTTGAGTCCAAGTACAACAGCTTTTTCATACAAAAAATAAATTTGTGTTAGATTGTAATATTTGTATAGTATTGAATCACATTTGATAAATGTATAGAAACATGTAGAACAACTTACGCATAGGAAGGTTGCTGGCCCATAAAAGTAGTCACCAATCTTCACCTTTTCCCAATTCTGCTTACTTGTTTCTAAACAATCCATTATGTATCCACACCAGTCGATATCTGAAATTTCATCACTTTCTTTGACATGTTTTAACACTGTCTTAAACACCTTTGCACCATTATCAACTTTTCCCATCGTGCTAGCAAAGAGTGTCAAGAAGTTTATTGTGAAGATGAAATCAGCATTGAATGTGCTAGATATCTCCGTTGATATTGCAGTTGGTGTGATTTTGTTCAGTTGAGAGTATTGTTTTTCCCATTGTTTGATGAAAGGATCATCATGATCTCTTTCTTCTAGCTCTTCCAATTTGTTTGCTCCCATTGGCACACCAAGCATGTCATTGATTTTTTGTCTTGTTACCTTTATTGAGCCCTTCTCTAATCTCAATTCCATGCTTGGTGGATGGAATTTATCAAGCACATGGTATATCAAAGCACTTGGAAGTTCAGTTATCGGGAAGTTAATGTATCTTTCGAAACCAATATCTCTGAGACATTTTTTTCTTTGTTCTGTTAAACCAGCCATGGCATCAGACATGGCTTTCGGTGATGACCTTGTAATGCATGTTGGGTATATCACCTTTTTGGTTGCTTTTCTTTGTTTTTCTTTTTTCGGTTTTTCCTTTTTGGCCTTGACAACCTTGCTTTCCTTCTCCTGCTCGTCCTCATTCTCTTCTTCTGCATCATCTTGTTTTTCTTTAATTTCTATTTTTCTCTTTTTCTCTTCCTCCTTTTTTTCGCTTCCTTCCTCCTTTTTTTCGCTTCATGTTCTTGACTACTTTCTGCTTCTTCATTTGATTTTTTAGTATTTTTCCTTTTCAAACTCTTAGAAGATGTAGCAGGTTTTGCTGCTTCTTTTTTTGTTTTCTGTGCATGCCCTCTTGTCATAAACTTGGTCTTCACATATCTCTTTTTTTCTCTTTGAACAACTTCTTTTTTTATTTCCTTCTTTTTTGGCTCTGCATTCTTTTTGTTATTATCATCTTCCTCCCTTTCTATTTCCATGTCTTCTACATCTTGTATATGTACTGCAAAAAAATATTAAAATTTTATCACATGTGATAAACCAATAACAAATACAAATAAAATCAAGTATCATATGTGATAAAGCATGTTATTTGAAAAAAAAATATATGAAATATCATATATGATAAAGCATTTAAAATATACCTTTTGCAGTTTGTCTTTCTTTTGCGGATGACTTTAAGAACGGCAATGTTGTTATTATTTTTTCCACCTCATCTGTTTCGTTTGCTTTACCTTTATGTACATTTTTAAAACACGCATGTTTAGTAATTATGTTCAAGTAGACCAATTAAGATACATTATCAGTTTTTTTTTGGAAGGCTTAGCTGCATTGATAGCCTTCGGCAAAGCCGAAGGCTATCAATGCAGTTAAGACAAGTGTTTTTTTTTTCAATATCATATGTGATAAAATGCATTCAATATCAACTTAATCTCTCTATAGGTGAATATTTTTGATTATATCATATGTGATAAAATACAGACTAAGCAGCATCCTATGGCTTTTTCTATTTCAAAGTCGTAGTTTTTGTGTATGCCAAAGGCATTTACATATATGTCGCATCCTATGCCTTTGTGTATGCCAAATGTGTTTTCATTTAAGCCAAAGGCGTCTTCTGCGGCTTAGCCGCAGCCAACACCTTTGGCATAGCCGAAGGCGTCTTCTGCGGCTTAGCTGCAGAAGATGCCTTCGGCATTTCCTTCTTCTGCGGTTTAGCCGCAGCCAATGCCTTCTTCTGTGGCTTAGCCACAACCATTGACGGAGCCACATTGACCCTTGGGTAGGCCAAGGCCAACCCCAACTTTTCTATAGCTATTATTAGTTTATATATTTTGCAATGTATTTTGTAGAGAAAATATGCATTGGCCCACCCAAAAAAAAAAAAAAATATGCTCAGCCCCATGAAGGCAATCAAATTATCCAAAAGTTTAAAAAATTTGGTTTTAGAAAACTGAGAATCTATATCGTCATTCGTCAAAGTCAAATACTCATTCTATATTGATAAATTGGTAAAGTTATAAAATCAAACCATTGACTACACTTAACACTAACAGTTACCACTTTAACTTTATGAACCACAATTCTAGATCCAAATCCAATCATCCACCATTGAAGACAGAAGACTTTAAATCTTTAATTTCATATAGTATCTTCAAATCATCAGGTATGTTACTCATTAGACATTAGTTTGACCTTTCTTCATTAATAATAATGTTTTGCTTGTTCTAAATATGTATATTTGGTTAGGGTTTACTGGTTTAGCATTTTAATGGTTAACTATTTAGTACTTGAGATAAATAGATATTGTTAACAAGTGTGGCAGTAGATATCCAATTGATTTGGCATTTTTTTTTCACTCGTGATGTTATTTTTTTTTTTTCAATGGTGATGTTAACTAAGTTGTAATTTGTTGTATGAATTTACTAGATATCCAATTGATGACGAAAAAACAAAAAAGGCTAGATTCATTTTTTTCACGAAATGTTTCACCGAGAATTGAAGAGGACACTACATTAGAAGAAGAGAATAAAGAACCACTAAGGGACGAGAATCCTCCACCGATTTCAGTAGTCGAGAATGCTACATTTTCGTCTATTCAACGTGACCCTGGACTACGTCAACCATTATGGAATTATCCGGTTAATAAGAGAGACGAGATTCGTCGAGCATACTTGAAATCTGGTCCTTATCACCTAGTGCTACCCAAATACCCTTTAACAGGATCAAGAACTCATCCACGTCGTTTTCAAGCTAAATGGTATACTGAATATCCTTGGTTAGAGTACTCTCGAGCTACCGATAGAGCATATTGTTTTTATTGTTATCTCTTTTTGGAAGAACCAAGCACTAATAAAGGTCAAGACACGTTTGCAATTAATGGTTTCAAAAACTGGAATAAGGTGAAAGGAAGGCATTGTTCATTTATGAAACATGTAGGAGATGGACCGAACTCTCAACATAATAATGCTATAAAATTTTGTGATGCTTTGCTTAATCAGGGAGGGCATATTGATCAGGTTATGCAACGGCTATCGGATGAAGAAATTAGATTGAATAGGCTAAGGGTGAAAGCGACGATTGATTTGGTTCGTTTGTGCTCATTTCAAGGAATTAGCTTTAGAGGTCGTGATGAAAGAGTTGGTTCTAAAAACCGAGGTAACATTCTTGAGATTCTTAATTTCATAGGATCATATAATGAAGAAATTGCAAGTATTTGCTTAGAAAACGCTCCTGGTAATGCAAAATACACTTCACCTGATGTTCAAAAAGAAGTTTTAAAATTGTTTGCTGAGAAGGTTCGAAAGAAGATTGTTGAAGATATTGGAAATTCTAAATTTTGTATAATGGTAGACGAGGCAAGTGATGAAAGTAAGAAAGAACAAATGGCAATTATTCTTCGTTTTGTTGATAATAAGGGGTTCATACAAGAGCGCTTTTTTGGTGTTATCTATCTTGAAGATACATCATCCGCCACTTTATACAATACAATTTGTGCAACACTTTCTTCTTATTTGCTTCCCATTGAAAATATTCGTGGACAAGGATATGATGGAGCTAGCAATATGAGAGGTGAATGGAATGGATTACAAGCACTCTTTCTCAAGGTTAATCCATGTGCTTATTATATACATTGTATGGCTCATCGGTTGCAACTTGCATTGGTTACAGCAGCTAAAGAGGTAAATTATGTACATGAATTTTTTGAAGATTTATCTTACATTATGACAGCTGTTGGTGCCTCTTGTAAACGAAAAGATCAATTACAAGCTGCACAAGCTGCTCAAATTGAAGAAATGTTACAGACGGGTGAAATCGAGTCCGGTAAAGGAGCTAACCAAATTGGTACTGTGAAACGTGCTGGTGATACACGTTGGAGCTCCCATTTTACTTCAATTACTAGCCTTATTCGAATGTACAATCCAACATGTACAGTTTTGGAGATGATAAAAAAAGACGGGTGTAACTTTAAAACAAAGGGTGGTGCTAGTTCAGCGTTAAAGAAGTTGACTTCTTTTGATTTTGTTTTCATATTACATATGATGAAAACAATCTTGGGCCATGCTGACGTTCTTTGTAAGGCTTTGCAACAAAAAGATCAAGAGGTCATAAGTGCGATTAAAATGGTTTCACAGACAAGAAAGCTGATTCAAACACTAAGAGATGACAAATGGGGTTCTTTTCTTGAAGGTGTCATTTGTTTTTGCAAAAAACATGGTATTCATATTCCTGATTTCAGTGCTCCGTATTTCGAAGGGAGAAGCGTAAGGAATCAAGATAACGCTACTAATGAGCATCACTATCATTATGATATATATAATGAAACAATAGATTTTCAGTTGCGAGAACTTGATTCAAGGTTTAGTGAGAAAATTGTGGAACTTTTAGAACTTAGCTCTGCTTTGGATCCTAGAGACGGATATATATCTTTCAATTCTGATTCGATTCTAAAGCTTGCAAAGAAATACTATTATCTTGATTTCACAGAGCAAGAACTCGATACCTTGGAATTCCAGTTGAAACACTTTGAACTTGATGTGAAAGATCATCCGAAGTTAGGAAAGTCATCTTCTATAGCTGATTTATGTCAAGGCTTAGCATACACTGGAAAAGCAAGTCACTATTATCTAGTTGACAGGTTGATACGATTGGTGTTGACTCTTCCGGTGTCTACTGCGAGTGTTGAACGTGCGTTTTCAGCCATGAAAATTGTGAAGAGCAAATTACGTAATAAAATGGGTGATGAGTTTCTTTCAGATAATTTAGTACTTTATATTGAAAAGGAAATTGCAGATACCTTTAGTTTAGATAGTGTTCTAGATGATTTTAATGATGTTGGAAAGCGTCGTGCGCGCTTGAAATGAAAAACTCTTATTGTAAGACTCTTTAATATAGTTTTATTTTGTCGGTATCTTTTTCCAAATTTTTGTGTTTTGGCCTACCCGGCTAAACAATCCTGGCTTCGTCACTGGCCACAACGAACGCCTTTGGCATAGCCGAAGGCGTCTTCTGTGGCTTAGCCGCAGAAGATGCCTTCGGCTTTTCCTTCTTCTGCGGCTTAGCCGCATAAGACGCCTTGAGTAGATTCTTCTAATCTGTTTTTTTTATTTCAATATCCACTTATTTAGTATGTTAACTTTGAAAACCTAATTTCTAGTTACTTATTTCTTCACAGAATCATAATAACTTGCATAAACATTCAATAATCAATGTAAATTCATAACATCTTCAGTATACTCTCTATGCATAGTACGCATCAATATTTAAAATATATATGATAGTAAGAGATAGTAAATTTGTTGTTTGAAATGTATAAGTAAACCTTTAATCGGTTTTTAACCGTATTTTTGTTCTTCTTTTTCTCCGTCATTTTCTGTGCTATATCATCTCCGCCGCTTTCCGCCATTTTTTCCGGTGAGATTTTGGTAGATCTGGTGTTTTCTAGGGTTTGATTTTGATCGGTTTGAATATGCGTGAGTAGTGTGTGTTTTTAGTGTGTGTTTGGTGAGCGATTTTTGTGAGGAAATGAAATGCGTTAGTGGTGTTTGTTGGATGTGTGATTTTACGTAATTGCCCCTCCGTGTTTTTTAGTAGTAGTATCTGCTTTGATCTCAACCATTGATCAAAAGTAAATCAATGGTCCATATTTGTCCCTTGGTATGTGAGTAAAGTATGGTTTTTGAAATAACTCAACTCTATAAGTATAGCATAATACGTTTTGTCAATGCATTATTGTTTGTATTTTATTACATATATATCTATAACATTGGAGTAGTAGATAAGTTAGTAATGCATTTGATTAATTGTTGAAGATATACTTTTAAATGCAACAATTTGGAAATTGTGTTATATATCATTCGCATTTTACAAAAACCAACTAGTTAACATATAAATCAAATTTATTAGTAAGATGGTTGGCTTGTGATAAATCCATAAATACAGCAGTTACCTACCGAACTCGATCAAAGTTATCAAACTTCTAGTCTAACATTTGACCTTAAAACTAAGTGTAATAAGGGACGGCCAAGACCGTATTCACCAGTCACCACCGTCGCATTAGCATCATTTTAACTTTATCTCTCTACAACCAACTTAATATAATAAGACTATCATTTTCGCTACCAACTTCTAGATTTTTTTTTCATTTTCTTTCTTTTCAAACAATAAAATTAAAATTTCGTTAATAATTAAAAAACATTACATTAATAATTTAAATAAAGGCATTACAATAAAATAAAAGACTATTGTACTAGGTTAATCCCCTCTATCAAAAATAAAATAAAAAATAAAAGACATTACAATAAAAATTAACACCTTAAACTAATAGTCTAAATTATATTTCTTTTCAATTTGTTGCTTCATCTCTAACACTGTCACTCGTTGTCTTTCGGTCAAATGTTTATCGGCAAATGATAGAACATGATGTCTTTTTTATTTTCTTTTTCTTTTTGGAATATTAACATTTGACCCTCAATATCTTTTTGCCTTTGTTGATACTTTTTTTTTTTCCAATTCTATTTACCATTGCTTCATCTTTTCATCCTTTTCCATTTGTCGTTGCTTCAGCTCAAAATAAGACTCATTGGCTACATTCTTTTTGGAAAAGAGGCCCGATTGGATGTTTTTTCCATTTATCGATTAACAAATCAACAAATGATGCTGGAGCAGCAATTGAAGATTCTGAAGGAACGACAAGGATGACGCTTTCTTCATTGCTCTGTCCATGTCCATTTGTCGAACTTCCTGAATCTCTTCAACCTATGAATCATCCGTTTCTTCGTTGATATTAAAACCTCAATGTGCTGATTCGATGTGTTGTGTGAGATGGTTTTTGAAGTCTTTGATTTTTTGTTTGCAGCAGCTTTGGATTTGTAAAATTTTGGCATTTCTAAATCTTGCCAAGTTCTCTCTCAAAAGTTTCCACGGCTTTTTGAGCATTCCTTTTGACACTATTATTGGACGTGTTGATCCAAGCTTTAAACAACGCTAACTCTTTCTTTTGGGTCCATGGAAGTCTAGCATCTTCTTTGTAGTCATCTTGGCTTTTTGACGTCTTATTGACACCTTCTTTGTAAGGACCGCAACCACTTCAATGGGAGAGTCGTTTGAACTGGTACGGATGGACCATCCGAACCTTGAGCTGGAGAATAATGTTGAGTACCAAAAACGGATCCCAATCTTCTACCTCGTTAACATTAAAAGGGTGAAAGAACTTTGAGACTGATACGGTGGTGGTGACAATGAATCGTGGTACATTTATGGATGATACAAATTGGGTTGTTGTTGTTGTAGGTACATTTGTTGGATAAACGAAGGTCGGAATGGATTGTTTGGGTAAATAGGTCATTGTTGTTGTTGTTGTTGTTGTTGTTGTTGTTGTTGTTGTTGTTCTTTTGATTCGTATACAAAACTTGTGGGTTGAAAATTAACGGTTGGTTAATGACTCAAACGAAAATTGGAATTCGGTATTGTAAAATTTTGTTGGCATTTGGTTTTGGAAGTTTTTTTATACATTGTGTGGGTTGAAAAGATTAGTGTATATATATATATATATATATATATATATATATATATATATATATATATATATATATATATATATATATATATATATATATATATATATATAAAGAATGAGTTTCCCCTATTGAATGTGAGCATTAATGTTATAAGCTAAGCTAAGAAACTCAAATATGTAGTTTAAGCTAAGAAATTTGATACATGTGATTCTGAAGCCTTTTAAAAGCTTTTAAGGATACACAATAAATATACAAGGCGAATTAATAACATAAGCTAATATGCTAAACTATACAAGGCGAATTAATGACATAAGCTAATATGCTAAACTAATACATATAAACTCAAGCAACTCAAACAAGTTATAGTAATAAAGCAGTTAATGCTTAATGCTTCATGCTTCATGCAATAGTTTTACGGTTTTACCATCCGTTCAGTTTCTCAAAATAATTGCAAATGTAACTCTTGACCTATCATTGTTATTATATACACGAACTTTCTTAATCTTCCTATTATATACACGAACTTTCTTAATCTTCCTATTGTATACATGAATCTGACGTGGCATAGAGTTAATTAAATAAATTTACATGAATCGTCCCTGTGGCTCAAAACAATTACACAATTCGTCCATGAAACAATTGCATAAAAGGTCCCTGTAGCTCAAGAGTTAAAATATTTGCATCGTTAGTCCACCCACCACCGCCACCGCCACCTACCAACACCCACCGCCACCACCCACCACCACCACCACCACCACCTACCAAACCACCACCAGCCACTAACGCCACCCACCACCACCACCGCCCACTACCGCCACCCACCACCACTGATGAGGCGAAAAATGGTCCGTTTTTAGGGGGTCATTTAAGCCCGAATCCGAATTTATTTGATCAAATATTGCCCTAAATCGTTCCTTTTGTGATTTTAGGTACTTGGAGAGTGAATTTTGGAAAAGAAGCCATTTTGGACATTTTTTGGAGCATAAAAGTGAAGAAAACGGCAAAGTCTCAATTTTCCATGCTGGGAACAGTACATGAAGGCGTCAAGAGTTTTTCCTGACGGCGTCAAAACCCCAAGAATTAAAATCCGTAGTTGATGACGGCGTCACACACAGGGCGTCAAGAGTAATTTGTGTGACGGCCTAGGCCTTGACGGCGTCAGAAGTAGATCAAGGCCGTCCGAGGAAGTATTTGGCGGCGAGATGACGGCGTCACACCTTTGTTCTTGACGACGTCATCCCTATTTTCCTATATATAGTTTTCTAGTTTTTCACATTAAGAAGAGAGAAGTTTTGGGGAGAAACCCTAAAGACGATTTTGGTGTAACTTTACAGGTTTTTCAAGGGTTCCAACCCCTTGATACCTTGCATGATTAATTAAGATAAGTGTTCTTCTAATTCAATCAATATGTCTATGTGTTGGTTGTCTATATCATGTTCTTGTCTTAATTCTATCATGCTAGGCTAGATCTCTTTTGTGTTTGCTTAGATCTAATGAAACCTAGATATTGATTATGTGTTGATTACTTGTTTATTCTTGTTTTGGATGAATGATTTATATGTTAGGCTTAAGAAAACTAGTAGATCTCCAAATGGTAACATGCTTGAACGTCTTAAGAAACATGAACCGAGGCGTACTAGTTCTTTATTGGTTGTATTTAATGCATGAGCCACTGTTTACAATCCCTATAGTTGTGCTGGGCATGGTGTAGGAGGAGATAAGAGCTCATAGAATTGGGGAGTTATGTATGCCACCCCATGAATGGTATTAAGGAATACGATCCGTCATCCATGCAATTATAACAAGTAATTAACGTGTAAAAGATATCTAGGGAGTAGTGAAATCTAAGTAAACACATTTTCTCCAATTACTGCTCACAACCTTAGTATAATTAGTTTATTTTCATTTTTAGTATTTTATTTTGATTGCATCTTAGTATTGGGTTAGTTGAATAGCAACTAATTCCGCCCACTCTTCCAAAACCCGAGATTTTACTTGCTTTCCATAAAATATAAAAACACAAAAATAATCATCCCTCACCTTTAGAACTAGTATTTAGGCTTTCTAATCCTAGCGACACTATTCCTAAGCTGAACGATCAATCCCCCGGTACTTGTCACTATACTATACTACAACGATCAGGTACACTGCCTGGTGGGGGTTGTAAGCTTCTCGAGATCCCTCGAGAGGTAAAGCCTGTTGTGATTCCCACGCATCAAGTTTTTGGCGCCGCTGCCGGGGAATAGTTATTGCCTAGGTTAGAATTTCTTTTTATTAGGTCTACTTGCTAGATTCCTTTCTAGTAAGATTTTATTTTTATTTTTAGGTATTCTTTAGTCTATCTTATTTCTTCGTGCTTTTGTTCGTAACTCTTTACCATCCGACATCATGGAAGGTGGTAACATCTTTGAACCCGTCATCCCACCACAACAAAACCCACCACTAGAACCCCTTAGGCCCCGAACCTTAGGAGAGTACTCCCGACCTAGCCACCAAGGCTACCGAAACACCATTGAGCTCACCGGAGCCAATGTGACCCCCTTGCGATCCGACACCATCCGGTTGGTGCAAAGCGGATGTGCATTCCATGGACTTCGTTCCGAAGATTCAAACCAACATCTTAAGGACTTTCTCAAAATCGTAGATTCCATAGACCTAGGTGTTGAAACTAGAGAGACTACCCGTTTACGCCTATTCCAATTCTCTCTACGGGATCAAGCTAGTCAATGGCTTGAGCGTTTACCCGCGGGATCCATCACCACATGGGATGATCTCACCACTCGTTTCCTTGCTCAATTTTTCCCACCGGGGAGAACTACTAAGCTTAGGAATGACATCTTGATGTTCCAACAACGTCAAAATGAATCTCTTTATGAAGCATGGACTCGTTTCAAGGACTTACTCCAAAAAGTCCCTCATCATGGCATAGATCTTTGGCTCCAAGTCCAAATCTTTTATGACCATATCGACATCTCCACGAGGCGAGCCATTGACCAATCGGCCGGTGGTAAGCTACGTGATCTTAGTGCGGAACAATCATGGGAATTCATAGAAGATCTTGCTCTCTATGACAACGAAAGTTGGAATGATCCCCGTGATTTGAACAAAACGGTCAAGGCAATATCTTTGCCTTCGAACAACTCTAGCACTCCCGACCGTAGGATCATGGAACTTGAGGACCAAGTCAAGTTTCTCATGAAATCTTACGATGCTCCTAAGCCTTCAAGTCAAGTGAACAAAATCACTTCTTCATGCGAATTATGTAGTGGTCCCCATAACACTCGTGATTGTGTGGAACTCCCCAGAACAGCTTTTTAGGACTACGCATCCACGCGTACCGACGAAGCGGGAGATAACTGGTACACTTTCAAGCCCGAGCCAAACACTTACGGTGATTCATACAACCCCTCTTGGAAAAATCACCCAAACCTTAGGTGGAAACAAAATCAACCCAATTCTTCCAATCCGCCTAATCTTTATCAACCAAACGGTCCACCATCCAACCGTACTTTCAACAACAATCCTTCTAACAACTATGGTAGTACCAACAATCTTGAAGGATTGATGTCAAAGTTCATGGCATCTCAAGAAGCCCGCATAGCTAGGTTTGAAACCGAATTCAACCAACAATAAATGGAGATGACCAACAAGATTGACAACTTGTTGAAAGCCCTCAACAACCAAGCGTTAATCACACCTAGGAAGGACACTAGGGACACCAATGGTGGAACCCAAATTAAGGACCCCTCATCATCCAAACATGTCCACTTTGTCAATGTTGTCACCATTAAGCCGATAGATAAGGAGATAGAGGAGAGTGACAAGGATGAAGTTAGAGTAGAAGCCGAAAGTAAGGATGAGAGTAGGGAAGTTGAGGTTAATAAGGATGAGGAATTAGAGGAGGTAGAACCTATAGAAGAATACTTTGATAAGTTGCCAACCAAGAAAGAACGGGAATACCATAAGGATTTATTCGATAGTCCCGAGAGAACATATATCCTTGGCAACCCCCTTATCAAAATGGGAGACCCTCTAACATTAACATCCCATGCAATATCAGGCACATGCATATATGGAAAGCTTACATCGACCTTAGATCCCCCGTGAACATCATGACTAGGACTTATTACAATTGGGTGATGAAGAAGCAACTCAATTTTAGGATGATGCCCGGTAAGAATCTGATAAGTAATTTTGCAGGAAGAGTGAAGGGATTACATGTGATTATAGGGAATCTTACCTATGAAATTGATTTTATGATAGTGGAAGACATTCGTCCGGTGATAGATGCTTGCCTAAGTCAAATAGTATTCGGAAAACCATTTGTTGAGGCCACTAGGATGAATTATGATCCGACTCTAGGGATAGTTAGATTCAAGAAAGAGAATGATGAGGTTGCTTATCAAATGCCCTACAAGATCGAACAATACCGCCTTCTCTCTAATTTCGAAAAGGAACATAAGCAAGCGGCTTATTATAGGAATGAGGAGGATAGACGTAGAGGAGTAGAGTATGTTAGAAATAGGATGCTTGGTTTCTACAAAGAATGCTTGCAACTAGGTCCGGAATACAAAACTGGTTTAGAAGACGACCTAGAGAATGAAACCAATGATGAGATCACGTAGTAACCCATGACTTTGAGTCTAGCTACAAGACTCGTAAATAAAGAAAAGCGCTTCTTGGGAGGCAACCCATGTTCTATGTGATTTTCATTTTATTTGTTTGATTTTTATTTGCTTCCGTATGCATGCTTTATTTTTATTGTTGGTAGATCATGTCTCTAAATTAAAATGTGGAAATACTTTACTTTGTTGTTTTGGCCTAGTCTTAACTCCAACCTAAAAGTATTTTTGCAAAAGATAAGTGTAAGGGGAAACCCCAAATATGTTTTTAAGAAACAAACCGATCATGATTCTCCACAATATTAAATGAACATGTATATTCGTATTTGTTAGAGTCAAATGCTTGTATTGAGTCATAATGAAGTTTTGCAGGATTTTCCAGGAAGTAGGACCAAGTTTTTCCAGAAATTTTCCGGAAACTTAACATAAGAATTTCTGCAGGTCCATTCTGACGGCGTCAGAGGATTACTCTTGACGGCGTCAGGAGTAAAAATCTGGAAATTTTACCGGTTTTGTTTTTCTAACGGAGTCTTATGGTTTTTGTGAATTATTAAGTTTTATAATCTCCAGGAGATCTGCAAACTTCATTCCACAAGCATTATATCTTACTTTATTTTCTAGGATTTAGAAACTTATATAGGATGCCACCGATTTTACGCGAGGTTGTCTTGTCTATTTTGTCAGGTTTTACAGGTTATGTATGACAAGAAGATGATTTATATTCTGGAAGGGAAGCTTTGATTGTTCATCTTCTTGGAGGAAGATTTAACCTGGCCATCCTATTATCCATACCGAGCGAATCAGGGGAGTATTTGATTTCATTCTCTTTACTTTTTCACTTTTACATTCTTTACTTGAACATTGGGGACAATGTTCATCTTAAGTGTAAGGGGAGGGTAAAAAGATGATACCTTACATATGCACTTTCGCTTGAGTTTGTTTTGTTTGATAGTAGATGTGTAATAAAACTATGAGAAATACTTGTTAGTGTAATTTTAGCGCCAAATTTAAAATTTTTTACAACATTTAGGAGTGAAACTTTAGCCATAGCAAGCGTCTCATGGATAGGAGATTGTATGACTAGCACATAACCGTATATTCAGAAAAATTTTTCACCCAAATATGTGAGGTTCGCCTTTAGATTTGATAGGAAAAGCATTTACTATTAGTGCTTATGAGTGTACCGGTAGCATTTAGATTCTAGAACTTGCGTTAGTGATGCATTCCGAGACCGCTAGTGAGACTACATTCGTGTGGTAGGATTTACTACATGATAAGAGGCATTAGGATCACCCTTGTCTTAAACCCATATCATAATTACTTGACCATTTAAGTCATACTACTTGACTAGTTAAGTCAACTAATTTTTCCCACACCCTTAGCGTTGTACTCATTTTTAGTACACGAAACCCCTAGTACACCCTCCGAGCCTATCTTTTCGTTTCTAACTTTAAGCATCTTACTTAAAGGAAGAATTTGTTACACCCCACTTAAATGTACACCCAAATCGCCTTAGCCTTCCGTGTATGCGCTCATTTTTAGTGCATTATTGTTATTTGTTAAACCCTAAGTTAACTTTGTAATTGATTACATGGTTGCTAAGTCGAGTCATATCCTTGTACATATTGTTTTGGGACGATTGGGACTCATGGGTAAGTACTTATTTTATGGAGTAATGGGGAAGAACAAAATATTATTACCCCCATATGTACGTTAATCTTAAAAGTGCTCCAAGTGTTTTGATTTTCTTAATTCGAGTCATTAGATTAGTTTAATGTAAAGTATGTAAAGACTCAAGTGTAAGGGGAATGTTCACTCCCTATGATGTATTATTTTGGATGGTAGGGTAAGAGTGTATGTAAAAAAAAAAAAAAAAAAAAAAAAAAAAAAAAAAAAAAAACGGACTACCATCCCATTTCATTCTATGTTCATTTTATGTTTTTGTTATTTCTCATTTATTAGCTTAAATCGAGTCTAGTCTTGGCTTAGCAACGCCATATTGTACATGTAATTGACCAAGATTGTTAACTCGCCACCAGTAATAACTTCCTTTATCCAACAAAACCGTGTAATTCATATCCCTATACCTAACGTTACAACCCTTTAAAAGACCTCTTTGATAGTTTATCCTAGGTGCTTACGCCATGTGGTGGAGGTTTGATCCTTTCCCAAGCCTATGGTAATCTATTTTGCTATGACAGGTAGTGAGAGATATCTTCCATTTCCATAATGTTATATTACTTTATTACACCCGAGAGATGTGAGTATCTAAACACTATTTGTGAGGTGCTAGTGCATGACCTCCGAGCTTGTCTATTGGTCTTTAGTGGAATGATTATTTGTTGTAATTACTTTTATATTAGTGTTAAATGACCCCTAACTTGTCTTTTGACTAGAATAAAAGCGCATTTGCTTGAGGACAAGCAAATCTCAAGTGTAAGGGTATATGATGAGGCGAAAAATGGTCCGTTTTTAGGGGGTCATTTAAGCCTGAATCCGAATTTATTTGATCAAATATTGCCCTAAATCGTTCCTTTTGTGATTTTAGGTACTTGGAGAGTGAATTCTGGAAAAGAAGCCATTTTGGACGTTTTTGGAGCATAAAACGGCAAAGTCTCAATTTTCCATGCTGGGAACAGTACATGAAGGCGTCAAGAGTTTTTCCTGACGGCGTCAAAACCCCAAGAATTAAAATCCGTAGTTGATGACGGCATCACACACAGGGCGTCAAGAGTAATTTGTGTGACGGCCTAGGTCTTGACGGCGTCAGAAGTAGATCAAGGCCGTCCGAGGAAGTATTTGGCGGCGAGATGACGGCGTCACACCTTTGTTCTTGACGCCGTCATCCCTATTTTCCTATATATAGTTTTCTAGTTTTTCACATTAAGAAGAGAGAAGTTTTGGGAAGAAACCCTAAAGACGATTTTGGTGTAACTTTACAGGTTTTTCAAGGGTTCCAACCCCTTGATACCTTGCATGATTAATTAAGATAAGTGTTCTTCTAATTCAATCAATATGTCTATGTGTTGGTTGTCTATATCATGTTCTTGTCTTAATTCTATCATGCTAGGCTAGATCTCTTTTGTGTTTGCTTAGATCTAATGAAACCTAGATATTGATTATGTGTTGATTACTTGTTTATTCTTATTTTGGATGAATGATTTATATGTTAGGCTTAAGAAAACTGGTAGATCTCCAAATGGTAACATGCTTGAACGTCTTAAGAAACATGAACCGAGGCGTACTAGTTCTTTATTGGTTGTATTTAATGCATGAGCCACTGTTTACAATCCCTATAGTTGTGCTGGGCTGGTGTAGGAGGAGATAAGAGCTCATTGAATTGGGGAGTTATGTATGCCACCCCATGAATGGTATTAAGGAATACGATCCGTCATCCATGCAATTATAACAAGTAATTAACGTGTAAAAGATATCTAGGGAGTAGTGAAATCTAAGTAAACACATTTTCTCCAATTACTGCTCACAACCTTAGTATAATTAGTTTATTTTCATTTTTAGTATTTTATTTTGATTGCATCTTAGTATTGGGTTAGTTGAATAGCAACTAATTCCGCCCACTCTTCCAAAACCCGAGATTTTACTTGCTTTCCATAAAATATAAAAACACAAAAATAATCATCCCTCACCTTTAGAACTAGTATTTAGGCTTTCTAATCCTAGCGACACTATTCCTAAGCTGAACGATCAATCCCCCGGTACTTGTCACTATACTATACTACAACGATCAGGTACACTGCCTGGTGGGGGTTGTAAGCTTCTCGAGATCCCTCGAGAGGTAAAGCCTGTTGCGATTCCCACGCATCAACCACCACCGCCCACCACCGCCACCTACCAACACCCACCACCTCCACCCACCACCGCCACCACCACCTACTGCCACCACCACCCACCTCCACCTCCGCCACCCACCACCCACACCCACCACCAGCCACCACCTACCACCACCACTACCGCCACCCACCACCACCACCTACCAACACCCACCTACCACCACCACCCACCATTCCTGTTACATGAAAATTGTTTTAACACATATGAAAATGGTTAACTTTAATTCATTGATTAATTATCAGGCATGGAAAAGAAGGAAAGTTTGCTAAGTAACTTTTCATAAGTTTTGGAGATAATTAACATTTGACATGGTTTATTTACAAATTGGTCTGCTAATGTTGCTAAAAAAGTAGTTTAAAAAGCATGAAGGTGGTGGTGGTGGTGGGTGCAGGTGATGGTGGGTGGTGGTGATGGTGGGTGGTTTGTGGGTGGATGCGGTGGTGTTAATGGCGTTAGGTGGTGGTGGCGGTGGTGGGTGGTGGCGGTAGGTGTTGGTAGGTGGCGGTGGGTGGTGGTGTCGGTAGGTGTTGGTAGGTGGCGGTGGGTGGTGGTGTCGGTAGCTGGTGGGTGGTGGTGGGTGTGGGTGGCGGGTGGAAAAGGTGGAGGTGGGTGGTGGTGGCAGTAGGTGATGGTGGCGGTGGTGGGTGGAGGTGGTGGGTAGTGGTGGTGGGTGCTAGTAGGTGGCGGTGGTGGGCGGTGGTGATGGTGGGTGGCGGTAGTGGGCGGTGGTGGTGGTGGGTGGCGGTGGTGGTCGGTGGTGGTTTGGTAGGTGGTGGTGGCGGTGGTGGTGGCGGTGGTGGGTGGAGGTGGTGGGTGGTGGCGGTGGGTGGTGGCGGTGGCGGTGGTGGGTGGACTAACGATGCAAATGTTTTAACTCTTGAGCTACAGGGACCTTTTATGCAATTGTTTCAAGGACGTATGGTGTAATTGTTTTGAGCCACAGGGACGATTCATGTAAATTTATTTAATTAACTACATGCCACGTCAGATTCATGTATATAATAGGAAGATTAATAAAGTTCATGTATATAATAGGAAGATTAAGAAAGTTCGTGTATATAATAGGAAAAAAAAGTTCACACCATACAATAGGAACAAGTGACAAGTTTGATGCATTTCTGGACAATTTTCCTCACATTTTATGCAGATAAACATACTGCATTCATACACGCAATTTCATATGCACAAGCAAAATCACGCAAGAACCATGAATCAAACACAGGGTCACACGTTTTCAATTGAATATGCAATCTTTAGCTAGGTTTGTTTGATTTTTAATTTGATTATGAATTTGATTGGATTCTTATTTTGATTATAATATGAAGAAAAACTTTATGCAGATGCTATGAGTTTATGATCCACATAAACATTTAACCAAGTCATGTGAGTATTTTGTCACGTGGTTAATGAAAATATATACAAATCTCATTTTTTTTTATTGTATGTTTTATTGTTTAGATAAAACGAGCGTGGTATCCTGCGCGTTGCTACGGGAGTGTTGTCATAATCTTTATTTAGATGCAATTGTAAGTGTATGAGTATGATGTGAAACCCATTTGTATAAAACAAATGATAGAAAGACATTATTATGTGATCATTGTTACATGTTTTTTAAATTCATAGCAACTCTTTTGCAAGTACATACAAATTCTTATACAATCAATCACCGAGCTGGAGGTGTGTGCCACTATTTCCAGTCTATTGGTCTTGCAATGATCTGAATATCAAAATGCAACTCTAAATCCTCAGGTGCATCCTACAAAATGAAAAGAAAGTTGTTGACAACAAAGATTAACATATTAAAGTGTTGGTAAGAGTAAAAGGGTAATTCACTTATTATGACATCTAACATGTGTATGAATAAGGCCTGCATATTTGCTATAGCAGCAACGTTTTTTGTTCGTTTACAATGAGACTTAAAAAATGGGTAGATTGTTTGTCCACCTGCAATCATCAAGAAAAGAAGCATTATGCTTTTTAGGCATGTCTTTAAAGAAAAAGAGACAATTACATATAGTTGCGTATTAATATAGATTGCCATCAACTTTATATCATTGTTTTTATATTTAGTTAATTTTAGCATATACAAACACAAAGAAGCATAAGCACCTGATGTGTTATGTACATAGCATTTAGTTGTTGGTTTTGACCCGACCAATCATTGATGAGTTCATGTTTGCAATCTGGAACAATAAAGTTGAAAACATAAATATGAAATCTTCTAATAATAAATAAATAAACAAAGTAGGATTCTGAGATTTGATAATCAGTTTCATTTATACATTTATAACAGAACTGATTATCTACTGGTAGTTAATTTATCAATTAATTTCATTGATAGTCAGAACTTTTTTAATACTCTGAAACACATCCAAAGATTATTTTTACTGTAACCTTATACAGCTGAAGTACATCAGAACATTATTTTGGCTGCTTTCGACATACAACTAATAATCTGATTCTAATAATATCAGGAAAAAATACTGATTATGAACATAAAGTTATGCACTCGTTAAAGCAAACTCATGGCCTTTTACATGTTATCAGATAACAGATTATTATTGAAATTATTGAACTCGGGTGGTCTTATTGCAAAATGACTGACACAATGCCAGCCATGTGGTCAATTATAGCCAATGTATCAAATGTAAAGCCAAGTATATGTAGGCATCTACAAAACCATGTTGCATTGCAGTAGAACATGTTCCAATAAAACAATAAAAGGTGATTTGGCTATTGAGATCTTACCTTGCAATATGGTCGTACTTTTAGAAAACCAAGGTATTTACACGTTATCATTTGGCATAGCAAATTCGCGTCTAAGAATTGCCACTTGAAAAGACGGTGCAAGCTGTTCTTCACTTTTGTTATGCCAACCTCACAGCTTCAATTAAACAACATGTTCAAACACCATCTGTCACTTTTACTTGCTAAGGTATAGCTGAAATTTTAAAAAGACTGTAATTTACATTGATGTTGTGGGGCAAAACAGGTCCTATAGCGAAAGTCTCAGAAGGAACCACCCAGCATAGCTTGCGAAAATGCTAGCTAAAATCACTTCACTTTTTAACTGCTCACTTAAATTTTGTGCCACTCTTATATCCTGTCCTTAGACGCAACAGTCCCATACCAATAAAATGCCGAGTTTTTCTTCGATTCCATTGGCCTAGGCGGCACTGCACAACTACTGACACCAAAATGAATCCCAAAGTCATGGCGACTGAACCCGTGAGTTTGGAAACATAATTTTCACAGATCACATTCAAATAAATTTCCTGACGTAAAAAAAATAGATAAACAATAGTGGCTTAATGAAATAAATTTATGGGTAATTCAGAATCATGAACTTGAAGAAGTGAAGGTGAGCTGCAACAACTTAAGTAGCTATAAACGATTGATTTAGCAAATTAACATGACATGATAACTCACCTAAAAGGAAGCAAATGTTTACGCCCAACACTTTTAACTCAACAGGACCTTCTATACAAGCCACGCAAGTGATCCATGTACTGAAAAACATACCAAATACCCCCTGCAAATGACTGCTAATGTTAAATACTGCAGGACATTTGAATAAACTATTTGAATTTTGATCAATCGATTTGTGCAGTCGCATATTCTTATTGTTTTCATTTTCATACTTTTGTGTAGCAATTTTATTAAGGAACGCAATTTTGACATGTTGGCTACACCACCTACACAATAGAATTCATATACAATTTCGAGATTTAATTTACTTTCTAAGCCTTTCAGTTAAGCACATGTTTGCAAGTTATAAAGAATAAGACTTACATAGAAAGCAAGTATAGTTTCTGAAGTAAAACAGGCTGCAAGATTTATTGCGGCACCAAAGAATCCATATTAGCATCTGCTCTTCGAAATTAATGCAGACCTTGAATGGAAAAACACACTAAGAATTGAATACATAACTACACACACACGCACGTATATATAGTTTTCATTAATTATGATTAGAAATACTTTGATTAATAATGTTTTAGCGTTCCACTATTTACCTGTTCTTTGTCTAAACGGATATCAGCATATGATCCGTTGCTGACCTGATCAAGGCTTGCTTTTGTATTCCAGCAACTGCATTTTAAGGTGTTCAAGGATGCGTGAATCCTCAACCAACTCCTCATTAAGACCGTTAATCTCTTTGACCTGTATTCAAAGTTAGAGCAATGGTTAAACTGTACCAACAACAAATGGGTATTATTCATGTGTGGCAAAATAGGTTGGGTCTGGTCAGACTAACCCGCAATCACATTTTTTGTCTTTTCAGTTTTATCATTATATAACGTGCTATGTATATCATCTTACAAAGGTAATATAACTTTTGTTTGATGGAATACAATTTCGATGAATTTCGATCCACACGACCTATTGAACCATTTTCTTTTAGTTAACTATATTATCTTAACCTATTTGACCACTCACACATAAAACATAACCTAAAAAAAACACACGAATACATAGATTTGTATAAAAATTGCTATTAAAAACAGTTCCAACACTTTTAACTCAACAGGACCTTCCTAAAATGTATAAAAGTTAAAATCTATTTTAACATTTATGTTAATTAACTTTGTTAATCCACTTAGAAAAATCTATCTAAAACATAACAATAATTAAATTGCATTGGTATCATCATACCACGATGTGCATATTAGAACATTAAATCCAAAACAATCTCTCTTCAATATGAAGTTATCAAATAAACATCAACCCCAAACACTATTTTACAAACTACTTATTCTTCACAAACACAAAAAAATGTGATAACTCATACCTGAATGAGCATATCTGTTAAATGCAAAGACCCATCAGCACACGTACCCTCCAGCCGCTGATCACATAAATAAGAACCAACAACGTACCTGCAAGACCACACCAATTAATTATGGTTGTTAAAATTAAGGTTCATCAAATAAACTAACGAAATTAAAAACCCACATAGCAGATCGCAACGTATATCACGAAATTAGGGTTTATAAACTTTACTCAATATATGTGCATTTGATTGGTTTTGGTCGGGCAAACGGGAGTGAAGAGACTGAATTGAGGTGGGAAGATTTGGAAGGATGATATTATTTGTTTTAAGGCGGTGCAAAATCGAAGTGGGGAGGGGAGATTTTTTTGCGGAAGGGGATCTGGAATTTTCTAGGTTGAGGGGTAGTGTGGTGCTATAACTGTATCTTTAACATAAGCACATAAACAGTTGAAATAACAGTAGTTCCCACATTTCCAGCCACACATTTCATCATGTAATTATCTCGTTAATGACATGAACAGTTGAAATAACAGTATTTCTCACGTTTCCAGCCACATATTTGATCATTATCTTTCTGTAAACGCATTCTAAAGCACGTTTTGTGTTAACCCACATCCTGGGTTTTAGATATATATATAATGCTAGATCGACCTTTGATGATTAAAAAAAACATGCACATCACTTCATAAGTATATTATAGTGTGCAGGGCCGTCCCGTGAATTTCAGATGACCTGAGCAATCACGAAAACTAGGCCCCTAAAACAAGAAAAATCTAAATATATATACCAAAAACTCATCAATACTCCAGATCTTGTTATAATTAACTAGATTACATGTTTTTTTTTTTTTTTTTTTTTTTTTTTTTTTTTTTTTTTTTTAACAAAAGATACTCCATGTATGTAAACTAAAGGAATAAACTATAATGTAAAAAAGCAAAACTCACACAGAGACTTTATAAAGCAATTTGCAAGGTCATGATCATACTTTGACAGAATAAATTATGATAAATACTTTTAACATCCCAACTAAAATGATATAAAACATATGTGATAAATTCAAATACATTGCTAACATTTAAGGGTGATGATTAATGTTGATAACCAACATTAAACATATGTAGATTGGTAACTAATAAGCAAATAAATAATTACTTAATCATAACATCAAAGATAACACTCAACAAAATTAATACTATAAGAATAAAAAATTTGAAGTATTACCTTTAAATAGCCAACATTTAAGGGTGATGATTAATGTTGATATTAGGAGATGATATTCACTCGATGACCAGCTAAGGGGAAACAAACCATAAAAACTGATTATGTATTCTGATATTATACACAAGGTGTTTTACTGGGCTTAAAACAAGATACTTATAGGTAGGGGGTGTTCATGGATCGGGTAATATCCACAATAACCGAAAACTAAAACCGAACCGAATTCATAACCGAACCGAATTGGTCAAAACCGAACCGAACCGAACTAAATATTCGGTTATCGGTTTGGATATGGGTTTGGCAATAAAAACTGAAAACCGAAAATATATAAATATATATATTTTTTGATGTATTTATATATAAAAATAATCACTAAAAGTCTTTTTTTAGTATAAATATAACATTATTTAAGCTTGAAAAAAAATTGTTCTAAAAATATATATATTATTAAATGAAAAATAATTAAAATTATATAATTCGGGTTATTCGGTTCGGTTTTCGGTTATAGGGGTTCGGTTTTCGGTTATTCGGATCGGTTTCCAGTTCGGTTGAATCAAACTTGAATTCGGTTCGGTTCGGTTTTCGGTTTGACCTAGAAAAAAAAATTAACCGAACAAACCGAACCGAATAACCCGATAACCGAACCGATGAACACCCCTACTTATAGGTATACATACAATGGGCTTTGTAGAAAAGTGGTGCCCCTCAAAAAATTTGGGCCCCGTGCGCTAGCCCATATTGCACATACCCAAAACCGGGCCTGATAGTGTGGATAACTGGATATTATGGGCCAAGTTTGTTAGAGTGGTCTCTTCGCAAATAGCGTTGTAATTGAAAACTACTTACTTTTTGCATGTTCTAATAAACATTTTGAATGTCGTAGGTACAGCTTCTTAAGATGCAGGTAAAGTGTTCGTGGAAATGCCAATGTAATTTGCGTTTGCTTAGATAAACAAACAACAGGAAAAGCGTATGTGGTGTGGTAATTCTTTGTTTCTTTTAAGTCATTTTGTGTGACACTTTTAGTCATGCATTATTGCATTTTGTATGGCTTTCTTTAAAAAAAAATTAAAAAAACTTAAAAAAAACCCCATAAGAATCAGTCCAAGCGAAAAGATGGAACATATGAGTTGTGACTGTTTATATCTAGATATGAGTTTTTATTAATTTTTTTTCTTTTTTTGTTATAATAGCTAAGCGAGAAGATGAAATGCCTTTTATTTAAGTTTTAAAGGTAAAAAACGTTCTTTTGTCTATTATTATTATTTTCAATTTTTAAGGTCTTTTTCCAGAGATTCGTAGCTAGGTTTAATATATAAGTTTGTATCAAGTCTTTTTTTTTTTTTTTTTTTTTTTGAACAGTCACGAGCCGCCACAAGTGCCACCACCGCTGTCGGTGACTTACCAAAAAATAAGCCACTGCCACTGCTGCCATAAGCATATGATTTGTGAACAATATGATTTGTGCCATAAGCATAACTAGTAGATATAGAGTTACTCAATTAATCAAGGAAATGCACATGACTATCATTGGAAATATTAGTGTCTATATTAGAAAGTATTTATCTTGAGACATTCAAAAGATAATCTGAGTTAAAATTAAGACAATAAGTCTTATAACTCTCACTGAATTAGAGAACATTACAATAATCCCTTATTCAGACATAAGAACACAATACTCCCATTGAATTTCACATCATTGAAAATGTTTCATTAATCAGTGAAAGGAAATAGCGTACTATTTACTTTCCTACATCTTTTAAGAAAACTCATTCCAACAATTATATATATGTTCTAAAAGAATGTATTCTACTATGTAAATGTGATTCATCACATTTCAAACTATTAACTTGAAAAAACTGAGCATGCAATTTCTTCCTGTATAGATATACCATTCCAACAATTGTATGTAGTATGTGTAAATGGTCAAATAAAAAAAACTAGATAAAATAATATAATTCGTCTTTTACCATTGTACAGTAATCAGTCTAGCTTCTAATTTAATAACTCATAAAGTGCAAATAATCTTACTATTAAATTTTGCTATGAGTTATGTATTTAGAATTTAGACAATTCTAATCATCCTATTATACTTTTCTCATTCATGAAAAGGATTAGGATTAAGTCTCACACTTCTTTTAATGGAAAGAAGACAAAATTTATTCTTTTAGTAAAATTGACTCTAACAAAAAAAACCCATACGGGTGTAGATCAATTTACTTGATAAAAGAATAACTCACGTTTACAGTTTTAATGTTGCATTAATACATTTAAAAGAATTTACAAAATTCAATTTTAGTATTTTCGATAATTTATATTTCCAAGAAAATATAATACCCAAGGATATATTAATATAACCAACATATTTTCTTGAAAATCTAGGATCCAACTTTACATAGATGGTAATCTGTCGAACAATAATTGGCAAACACTTTTCCAATTCCTAGATCATTATGGGATTTACATCAAATTGATTCATCAATTTGTCATGTAAGCATGTTTCATCCCATCTCATGCCTTAAGTTCTAGGTCTCACGCATCAACTTAATTAAGTCGTCTAACTTAGAAACTGCAAATTCTCCATGTGTGGTCTCACGCACACTCGAAAATTTACCTTGTCATTAAAATTTAGCATGTGTCTCACGTTTACTAAATAATAACTTCAAGTGTTTCTTATAGTTAGATGACATGTAACCTAAATTTTAGGGTATTTTTGTTTGATGTGAAAATCAAATCATGTATAAAGATGCATGCACTCATCTTTATAGCATAAGTTTTAAAAAAACTTTTATTACCAATTCTTGAAATTAATACACAAAGTTATACTTGAGGTTTAAAAACCTTAAGATGACTTTCTACAAGAATGATTTTAAAAGAAATTCGTTTAAGACGTATTCGTAAGTGTGATAACCAAGGCAGACTCTAAGGCTCTTTCCAAGCCTTCTTACCACGACTATGAATTTTGTCTTAAAGGAGTTACTTTTAAAAGCATGTTGTACAAAAAATCAATCAAGCAAAAGTTTATGGATTCAATCTCAAAACATGTAACAAAGTATGAATCTTGCTAGTCTCGCCTTGGAGCGAATTACCGTGCTAAGCGAACCGTTGTTGGCACATAAGACACCGCAAAATTCAATCTTTATCACTTAAAGTTTCACCATTATTAGTCCATATTATTTTCTTTATAAAATTACCCTTTTATTGCTTACAAACGTGTCCAACAATTAAACAATAAAACAAGTAATAAAGACAAATCAAAACAACTAATAACATAATAATTATAAAGGTGAAACAATGTAGGGATCTATACCTTGATAGATCACGAGCCAATAGATCGTTAGCAAACTAATGTAATCACTAGTAAGACCAAGTTAGATAATCTCTGTGAGCTTGTAATTATTGCGGAATATAAAAACAAACTTATACTAAACTTGATCCTCTATGGATCGATAAACTTTTACTAATAATGTTATGAAAAACTCGTACCTATTACAATGACCTAGGGTTCCTTATATACTAGTGGAAACCCTAACCTTTCTTACAAAAAACAAATAATGTTAAACTAATAAAAGATATTCTACATATCTTGTCCTAAATTACATAAGTTCTATCCACGGTTTAACTCTATCCGTAGGATCTCTATACGTCCGCAGGAACCATTCATCAGCAGAAAGTCACTAAGCTTCCGCAGGAACCTGTCAGCAGTATCCGTCAGCAGTATCTTCAATAATTCCTTACAATCCTCCCCTAATCTCTAATTTGACATAGTTAAGTTCAAGATTTCTTGATAGATCGCCAATAGCACAAACCAGAGGATTGAGGATAAACATCAACAGCAAAGAATCTTCATAAATTTGAAAAGCACCATTCTTTGTAGCAACACAAGACCAAATGTACATCAAAACATATAAGTTTCATACTATTATCATCACATCCAGGTGTGTTAACTCCTGTGAGAGGTGAATCATTGAAAATAATAGATTTGATGTCTCTTTACCAATAACCATCACTACTGGAGTAACAAAGTGTTCTCAGTTAAAAACTATGGTACACTGATGACCCAAAGAATATGATTTTTAGCAAATCATCAGCTATAAACGGATTTGTAGTCTTTACCTATAGCCGTTTGCTCAGGACTAGTCAATTATTGATGAAATATCATCTTGGTCAATTGAATACCAAATATGGTTTTCCACTGCCTTTACCACAAGCCATATACATGTGGGCTAGCCAATTATTTGGAATCCAAAAAGGAAAAATCCATGGTCAATTGACAACCTTTTCAACTACTCAGCAATAAAGCATGGGTGAGTTGAGAACCCTATGGTTTTGAGCAAACCATTACAGCTATCAACAGATTTGATGAGTCTTTACCAAAGCTGTACCCTTTGGACTAGCCAACTTTTTGATGGAATAGTCAACATCAGGCAAGTTGATGACCAGAAAGAGTGTGATAAGAATCAACACCAAACCTGCATACAACATACACAAAAATATACAAATATATATATATATATATATATATATATATATATATATATATATATATATATATATATATATATATATATATATATTACTAAACTAAAAGAAAAGAAAAATGTACAACAAAATACCATACCAAGACCAGCTTATTGTAGATATGAATCCATTTGAATGCCATGCTTGGTTACCAGTTCCTTCTTAGTCAATATACTTCTTCTGATGAACCTTACCAATTGTTCAGCAAGATGAAGATCATTCTCAGTCATATCCAAAGGAACAGAAAGCTTTGTCTCCAGCATGAGATTCATTACTTCCTTTGTGATTTGGTAAAGAACATCAGCCCAGCAGTATAAGGTCTTACCAGTGGTTGTTACAATCATATGAACATTAGGAAGTGGAAAGAACTTCCAATAGTCAACCACCCATGTCTTTTGACCTTTCCATACTTGAAACTTCACACCAGAATCACCTTTTTAAGAATCACACAGAATCTGCAAATCACCCATCAAATACATTCCAATTTCATCAGGGGAATGAGTTTGATAATACTTGGTAACCCAGTCATAAAGTGAGAGAAGATCTTGCTTGTCCACCATATGTAAGATTTGGCTCAGAAACAAGAATGTCTTGGTAGTTCCATCTTGTCTAGTTATGACATTCACTTTACCTTGACCAAGCTCAGTATCAACAAGTTCCCACTTCACAATTTTCTCCCAAACAATAGGGTCTTGACCATCATCAGAAGCATAATCATGGAAAGTAGTACTATCCTCTAAAGGAATATCTTTTGGAGCCTTCCTCTTGATAGCTTTAGTCTTCCTCCTAGTGCCAGTAGTAACAGGAATAGAAGGACCATCAGCAGGTTCTTCTTTAGGCACTTGTTTAGAAGTATCAGCAGGAATATCTGCAGAATCATCATCATCAGGTACTTCTATTGGAGTATCTGCTAAAGCATCATGTGAAACATTATGTAGAGCTTCAGTAGTATCAGGAAGAGATTCAGCAGTATCATGATGAGAAGCAGCAGGAGTATCATCCATTTGAGCATCAGGAGTATCATCCATCTGAGGCAAGACTGAAGGAGATTGCACTTTCTCCTGATCACCATGAAAGGACCCAATGGACTCAGCAGGTTGATCAGCAGTATCATGAAGCTTAGCTTTCTTAGCTTCAGGCCCATCCAAAAGTCTGCCTCTAAACTCTAGAACATCTTGGACATGTATACCAGAGGAATGAAGATTTGAAATGATCTTGTCATAATAGAAGGTGAGCTGTTTATCTGAAAATCCCCAAACCCTCTTTTGAGTCCATCTTGATCCAAACATAGAACGTCCCTGATTCTTCACAAAATTCCTCATGTATTTCTTTATTTCAGCCTTTGTCCAAGGTCTTTCCTTGAGATGCTTAGCTTTTCTCTCTTCCTCCTGGTGTCTCTGCAATCTTCCTCTTTCAACCATCATCTGAACAAAAGCAGGATTATCAACTCCAAGCACAGATTCACCCAAATTAGGCTTAGAAGCAGCTTTTGCAGCCACATTTTCCCATTGTGCTGCAGAAATATTCTTAGCTATTTCATCTAGTTCCTTTTGTCTTTCAGCAAGCAAGGTGCTAGTAAATTGAGTTCTCATCTTATCCAAATCATCTTGAATTTTCCTAGCAAGTGCTTCTGAGGCTTTCAAATCCAATTGAACTTTAGTAGCTGCAGCATCCTCTTCAGCTTGCAAATGTGCAGCATCAATCTCACTAATTTTTTCATTAGCAAGTTCCAACTTGGATTTCACTCTGGAAGGAATGTCTTGATCATCAATATAGACTTTCCTTTGTCTTTCTTCTCAGGAGGAACAAAAGTCTTATCAGGAGAATCATGAGGGAGATCAGCTTGGATATCTACTGATGTAGCATGAGTGCCCACTTCTGGCATAGTAGTAGGAAAAGATTCCTTTCTATGAACATCAGCAGAAGTCTTCTTTCTAGGAGCATCAGCAGACATCTTATCAGCAGAATGCTTTCTCCTGACATAAATGACTATGGAATTCTTTGGAATACTTGCATCAGCAGTATGATCAACATCAACAGTTGGAGCAGGCCTAACATCAGTAGAATGAACAGATGGTGCAGGCCTAGCATCACCAGCATTCTTTTGAACACTCTCTAATGTAGTAGCAGCAAGAAGTTCAAGGCCTTCCAAGTCAATGTTGTCAGATGCTTTAGTAGATTCCTCATCTGATTCATACACCACACCTTGTCTCTTCCTCTCTTAAGCTTAGCCTCCAACTTCTTAACTCTTCCAATGAGAGTCAGAACAACATTGCTAAGATTCTTTTTGGTGAAGTTCAGATCATTCTCCAACTTGTCCACCTTAGTTACATACCTGTTCAACAAAGCAGATACAGAAGTGAGAGTAACAGGACCTTCAACTCCATCAACAGGGATATATGTGGTATTAGAAGCATCATTGGTCCTGTGAGTAGAAGAATCTAAATTTACATCTACATCTATATTTACATGATCCTCAAATTGAGGTTTCAAAGGACTAGGTGTTGGAAGTCTTGTAAATTGTGGTGAGTGTACAGGTTGGTCAAAGCCTAAATTCTCATTGAGCTCATGCTCAGGAGAATTGATATCCATTGGTGAAGGTATAGGTGTGGGTGACCTAGGAGAGGGTGGTGGCTGAATATCAGAAGCAACTGATGCACTTGCATCAGGAACCACTTCAGTTCTATCAGGAGAATCCTCTGGTGCTTGAGCATCAGGAGAATCCTGACCACCACCAGCTACATCAGCAGCTTCTCCATCAGGGGGATTGCCCATCGGGGCATCAGCAGCTGCCTCAGCAGCTACTCCATCAGGAGCATTGCCAGCAGGCAACATAGCTGGAAGTAAGGGTCTGTGTTCACCAGTAAATTTGATTTTCATTTGAGTAAACAACTTTCTAGACAAACCCTTAACAGGCAAATGAGTAGGGTCAGTGGTCTGAATGTCTAAAATGATTTGAAGAAACCTAGGATACATTAAATATTTAAGTTTGGTATCCTTAACATTTTCAAGCATAGCATTAAAGATATACCTAGAAAAGTTAAATGTTCTTCCCTGAGAGAGACACATAATGGCAAGAGCAATGTCTGTAGAGAATTGGTCCCATCCACCAGACTTAGAACCCATGCACTGAAGCAAAGTGTGTGTCAAAAACCTCCATTTTGGACAAAACTGATTCTTGTACCACACTTTCCCATCACCACTATAACCAGCAGCCTGAAGGCCTCTAAGTATCTCTTCCTTAGGTAAATCAGTCAGCCCTCCTTCATCATCCAACTGTAGTTGAGTCCTGACCAATGACTCAGTAACCACATATTCTTCCCCATCTATGACAGCAACAATCTCTGTTGGTCCATCTTGAATAGTCCTTGTTTGTGCGGTTTCCCAAAATTGTACAACAAGAGACTCATAAATAACACTTGGATATTGGAGCAGAGCATAACGAATCTTGGATCTTTGGAGAAATTCGATCATGCCCACATAACCTTCATCATTTTTACCACGACCAAGAAAGGCATGTTTGTTATGATTACCTTTGAAAAGTAGTTCAACCATTGATTAAGAATAAGAAATTAGGGTTGGGAGTTATGAAGAATGTTGAAATGGTTTTTGAAATTTTATAGCGATAGGGAATCAGTTAATTTGGGAGTGGGATATGCACGTCTTGGTTAATTATGGAAGTTACCAAACGTGGAATGAAACTGATATGAATTATTGGAAAGAAATCTTTGACCAATAATCAACTAAAGCAAATCCCAATTAAACTGACTCATCCGAAGAAACCAAGTCAAATGGCTGAAATCAAATGGTCAATCCGCAGAAAATAGTCAAACTTTGACTACGGTCAACCATTCATTCAACAGAACCTTCCGCAGAATCAATCAGCAGAATCTTCCCTTCAGTGGAAACCAAATATCTTTGAAAAAGATCTCTTAATTCAAATTTCAAAGAACCCTTAATTATCTCAAAACTACCTCGCATTTATGGTAATAAAGACACGCGGTTGGGATAATCTTATAAATAAAGGATAATTATCCCCAAATCTCTCCACACAAATCAAATCCCTAATTACAATTCCTCCAATCAACAACACAACTATGGCTTCCAATCAACGTATCATCAACCTTTCTTCTGAATCCTCGGATACTTCTAATTCACTAACATCTCCACCTCCACTCAGAATGCCAACACTTCCTCGTGGTCTCACAAAGGAACAAGCCAAGAAGAAGAAACATGATGTACCTGCTCCAAGTTCATCATCATCTGAAGATCTTCCACCATATCCTTCTAAAATTGATGATCCTGAGTACCAGAGAGAGATGAAGAGAAGGTGGAATGCATTGGAGAGGGCAAACAGAGTTCCTAATCCTGATGAGTCTCTCATCATCTTCACTTCTTCTGATGAGGAGGATGATGAGAATGATGCACTTTACAACCCCACAACCCCTGATAAGCCTCAGTCCTTTCGTCCAAGAAGAAGAAAAGTAAATCCCCCATTGCCAAATACCAGAAAGGTTGTGATAGGTTTGCCCTGTCCTCAGTGGCAAGGAATCTTCAACATCAACAACAAAGGCAAGGAGAAGACTGTGGAAGGCAAGGGCAAGGGCAAGGGCAAGGGCAAAGTAGAATAGGAACTTGTTGTTAATCTTTCAATTTCATTGTCTTGTATTGTACTTCAGAAGAATCAATAAAAATTTGCCTTGTTAACTTTTACTTATTTTAATTCTTCTTATAAATTAGCATTCCCCTGAATAAATTGAACTTGAATAAGCCATCAGCAGGAACTCACTTAACAACAAAATAGATAGTATCAGCAGCATGTGGTCAAACCCATTGACTTTCATTCGAAGAATCCACTTAAGTGGACAACTTGCACAATTAGTAATTGCTACTGACTCAACTACCTCCCATTTACTTGCATTAACTCACATTAAACGCAAATCAAGTCTTTATAAAGAAGTCTTTAAGTCATAAGCAACTCACCATCCCACAAATAACATATCCCAAAGTCTTTCTCACATTCAAATCATGAAGCCATCCCCCAAAGTCATTGAAATTTCTTCTGATTCATCAGACTCCACCTTTGATATACCTCAAATCCAAAGATCCTACTACTACCTAGGTGAAGGCCCTTCAGAATTATGTCCATCTCCTACCACTTCAGAAGAAACCACTGAAGCTGAGGATACTCCAACTCCTCTAGCTATGGTTTTCCCTGATTTCACTCCTGTTACTGCATTCTAGACCAGTGAATTGGAAAGGGTGTGTGCAGATATGAATAGGATCTCTGTCCCTGAAGAGCAACAGTCCTTAAGAAGGAAGAAGGGTCCATTGAAAGTGGTCCTTGGTCTTGCTGCTCCCAAGCTCTGGAACAAGGATATGCAGTCCAGAGGGATTCACAAAAGGATGCCTGACCCAAAGGACTTGGGCAAAGGTAAGAGGAAGATGGAGTAGGGGGTTGATGCTTAGGGATGTGGTAGTTGTTGGTGGTTGTTTGTTGTTGTTTGATGTATTTTGTGTTTCTTCTGATGACAGATCTCGTTGTTGATGTACCAAGCTTTCCTATGATGAATAAATTTTTTTGCTTTTATGTCTTAACATCTAATTCCACTAAATGTAGATCTTTGTATACCAGCAGGAACATGACCTGAAACCAAAAATTCAAACAAAACACAAAACATAAAAGAACAACCAAAATAATACACAAGATTAGTAATAACCTGCAAAAGAAAGTTAGTAAACATAATAATCTACATAAATACAACACGTACAATCCTCCCCTGAGGCATATGCCTCCCCTCAAACATAGCATTCAAGGGTTAACCATCCCAATGTTGACAACTAGGTGATTAAACCTAGGTCCATCAAAAGCTTTTGTTAATAAATCCGCCACATTATCATCAGTATGAATTTTAAGCACTTGAATTAGATGCTTTTCATTTGCATCTCTTATAAAAAGGTGCCTAATTTCTATATATTTAGTTCTCTGATGAAAAACAGGATTTTTAACAATATAAATAGTACATTGATTATCAATGTAGATTTTAGTGTTCATAAAGTTAAACCCATAATCCAACATTTGATTCTGAATCCAAAGTACCTGACCACAGCAATTGGCAGCAGCAATATATTTTGCTTCAGTAGTAGAAGTAGCCACTATGGTTTGTTTCTTGCACTGCCAAGAGATGAGTCTTCTACCAAGAAATTGACAACCTCCTGTTGTGGATTTCCTATCCAAATTCGCTCCAGCATAGTCACTATCTGATGAGGCAAAAAATGGTCCGTTTTTAGGGGGTCATTTAAGCCCGAATCCGAATTTATTTGATCAAATATTGCCCTAAATCGTTCCTTTTGTGATTTTAGGTACTTGGAGAGTGAATTCTGGAAAAGAAGCCATTTTGGACGTTTTTGGAGCATAAAAGTGAAGAAAACGGCAAAGTCTCAAAATTCTATGCTGGGAACAGTACATGAAGGCGTCAAGAGTTGTTCTTGACGGCGTCAAAGTCCCAAGAATAAAATACCGTAGTTGATGACGGCGTCACATAGGGCGTCAGAAGTAGATCAAGGCCGTCCGAGGAAGTATTTGGCGGCGAGATGACGGCGTCACACCATTGCTCTTGACGCCGTCACCCCTGTTTTCCTATATATAGTTTTCTAGTTTTTCACAAAAAAAGGAGAGAAGTTTTGGTGAAACCCTAAAGACGAATTTGGTGCAACTTTTACAGGTTTTTCAAGGGTTCCAAACCCTTGATACCTTGCATTGTAATTGAGATAAGTGTTCTTCTAATTCAATCAATATGTCTATGTGTTGGTTGTCTATATCTTGTTCTTGTCTCAATTCCATTATGCTAGGCTAGATCTCTTTTGTGTTTGCTTAGATCTAATGAAACCTAGATATTGATTATGTGTTGATTACTTGTTTATTCTTGTCTTGGATGAATGATTTTATATGTTAGGCTTAAGAAAACTGGCAGATCTCCAAATGGTAACATGCTTGAACGTCTTAAGAAACATGAACCGAGGCGTACTAGGTCTTTATTGGTTGTATTTAGTGCATGAGCCACTATTTACAATCCCTATAGTTGTGCTGGGTCATGGTGTAGGAGGAGATAAGAGCTCATAGAATTGGGGAATTATGTATGCCACCCCATGAATGGTATTAAGGAATACAACCCGTCATTCATACAATTATAACAAGTAATTAACGTGTAAAAGATATATAGGGAGTAGTGAAATCTAAGTAAACACATTTTCTCCAAATACTGCTCACAACCTTAGCATAAATTAGTTTAATTTCATTTTTATTATTTTATTTTGATTGCATCTTAGTTTTGGGTTAGTTGAATAGCAACTAATTCCGCCCACTCTTCCAAAACCCGAGATTTTACTTGCTTTCTAAAAAACATAAAAATACAAAAATAATCATCCCTCACCTCTAGAACTAGTAATTAGGCTTTCTAATCCTAGCGACACTATTCCTAAGCTGAACGATCAATCCCCCGGTACTTGTCACTATACTATACTACAACGATCAGGTACACTGCCTGGTGGGGGTTGTAAGGTTCTCGAGATCTCTCGAGAGGTAAAGCCTGTTGCAATTCCCACGCATCAAGTTTTTGGCGCCGCAGCCCGGGGAATAGTTATTGTCTAGGTTAGGATTTCTTTTTATTAGGTCTACTTGCTAGATTCCTTTCTAGTAAGATTTTTTTTTTTTTTTTTTTTAGGTCTTCTTTAGTCTATCTTATTTCTTCGTGCCTTTGTTCGTAACTCTTTACCATCCGACATCATGGAAGGTGGTAACATCTTTGAACCCGTCATCCCACCACAACAAAACCCACCACTAGAACCCCTTAGGCCCCGAACCTTAGGAGAGTATTTCCGACCTAGCCACCAAGGCTACCGAAACACCATTGAGCTCACCGGAGACAATGTGACCCCCTTGCGATCCGACACCATCCAGTTGGTGCAAAGCGGATGTGCATTCCATGGACTTCGTTCCGAAGATCCAAATCAACATCTTAAGGACTTCCTCAAAATCGTAGACTCCATAGACCCAGGTGTTGAAACTAGAGAGACAACCCGATTACGCCTATTCCAATTCTCTCTACGGGATCAAGCTAGTCAATGGCTTGAGCGTTTACCCGCGGGATCCATCACCACATGGGACAATCTCGCCAATCGCTTCCTTACCCAATTCTTTCCGCCGGAAAAGACTGCAATGCTTAGAAGGGACATTTTGATGTTTGAGCAACAGCGAGGTGAAACTTTCTACGAGGCTTGGGCCCGTTTTAAGGATCTCCTCCACAAGATCCCTCATCATGGCATAAACCTTTGGTTATTAGTCCAGATTTTCTACGACCATGTTGACTATCACACTAAGCGCACCATCGACAGGGCCGCGGGAGGTAAATTGCGTGATAAGAATGTCGAGGAGTCTTGGGCAATTATTGAAGAGCTCGCTGTTGATAATCATGAGATTTGGGAATTTAAACATACGATAGAAGCGGCCATCAATGCAGTCTCGACATCTGGAGGAACCACCGAAATCCCCGATGAACTCTTATGCAAACTTGAGGCAAAAGTTGACTATTTTGAGGAAAGGCAAAGGAGACCTTTAAGTCCTAGACAAGCCACTGTCAATTCTGTCTCAAAACCAACTTCAGCACCATTATCTGAGTCACCTTCTAGAGAACATGTCGAGACTTTTCAGAGGTGCACCCCACCTTGTTCCCCTCCCAAGGAACTTAGCTCGGAGTTTGAGGCTAGGATGAGAGAATATATGGCAACTCACTCTGATCGGCTTGCTAGATTCGAAGAAGCAGTTTATAAGCAAAAAGAGGAGATGCTGGAGAAAATGAATGAGATGTTAAGTATTTTGGAGGAGTATACCAATCAGAGAACCCCTGAACGAATACTGCTAAGGAGAGAAAGCGCCACTCCCACCACCCAATTTGTTAGCTCCATCACCATTGTCCATAAAGATAACGAGAAGGTAGAAACTCCTGCTAAACAGACCTTAGAAAAACCACCAGAGTCCCAACCTTTGAGTTACTACCTGAAACATGATATAAACAAAAACACCATAACAAATTGGATTAAGGGTGATGGGCGTAACCAATCCTCCGGACAGGTTCCTGAAAAAGAGGAAGAAGAGGAAGATGAGCATGATACGCTTCTTGGAGGATCAGTGGTTGAGAGGTTACTGGTACAGAAAGTGGCTACTAAGCAGGTAGCATGTGGGAACTTTGAAATACCAACGTGCATCGGGGACTTGAAACATCTTAGTGCTTTCGCCGACCAAGGATCGGAAGTAAATCTTATGCCCCTAACTATTTACATCCAACTAACGTAAAAAATGCCAGCACCTACTTGTGTTAGGTTATCTCTTGTTGGACACTCGTACGTATACCCCCTAGGAATCGCAGAAGATGTATTAGTTAATGTTGCAGGATTCATGTACCCCATTGATTTTATGATCATTGATGATAAAGGGGATGGATGCATGCCAATAATCCTTGGGGCACCATTCCTCACCACCGCTAGGGCTGTCATTAAGTATGAAAGTAGGAAGATTGAGCTTAAATCTGGAAAAAGAAAGATTAGCTTCCCCATGACCCCGCGAAGTGGTCATGAGAATTTGAGTTGGAGAATGATCAAAAACAATAATGGCACGACACCCATTCGTGTTCAGAATAAGATTCTTGCATGGGAGGCAAGAATCAAAAGCTATAAGAAAGCTAAGGATGAAAGAAGAAAAGGCAATAAGGTTCCAATTGAACTCGAACATACTCGACATGAAAAAAGTCATACACCATTTAAGGAAGGGAACTTGGTGCTCTTGAGACACTTGGAAACAACAATACCACCCGATAAACCAAGTCCTTGGTGGTATGGGCCATTCACAATCGAAGGATTGAGCCAAGATGGGGTAGCTAACTTGAGAAGCAAATTAGGTGGGAAGGTGATTGCGAGTATCGACAGATTGAGGCACTACCACCATAACAGTAATGATCGCAACTATATGGGGTATATCATTTCAAATGATGAGATCACGTGATAACCCATGACCTTGAGTCTAGCTACAAGACTCGTAAATAAAGAAAAGCGCTTCTTGGGAGGCAACCCATGTTTTGTGTGATTTTATTTGTTTGATTGTTATTTGCTTCCGTATGCATGTTTTATTTTTATTGTTGGTTGATCATGTTTCTCAATTAAAATGTGGAAATACTTTACTATGTTGTTTGGCCTAGTCTTAACTCCAACCTAAAAGTATTTTTGCAAAAGATAAGTGTAAGGGGAAACCCCAAATATGTTTTTAAGAAACAAACCGATCATGATTCTCCACAATATTAAATGAACATGTATTTTCGTATTTGTTAGAGTCAAATGCTTGTAATGAGTCATAATGAAGTTTTGTAGGATTTTCCAGGAAGTAGGACCAAGTTTTTCCAGAAATTTTCTGGAAACTTAACATAAGAATTTCTGCAGGTCCATTCTGACGGCGTCAGGGGTTTACTCTTGACGGCGTCAGGGGTTAAAATCTGGAAATTTTACCGGTTTTGTTTTTCTAACGGAGTCTTATGGTTTTTGTGAATTATTAAGTTTTATAATCTCCAGGAAATCTGCAAACTTCATTCCACAAGCATTATATCTTATCTTGTTTTCTAGGATTTAGTAACTTATATAGGATGCCGCCGATTTTACGCGAGGTTGTCTTGTCTATTGTTGTCAGGATTTACAGGTTATGTTCCACAAGGAGATGATTTATATTCTGGAAGGGAAGCTTTGATTGTTCATTTTCTTGGAGGAAGATTTAACCTGGCCAACCTATAATCCATACCGAGCGAATCAGGGGAGTATTTGATTTCATTCTCTTTACTTTTTCACTTTTACATTCTTTACTTGAACATTGGGGACAATGTTCATCTTAAGTGTAAGGGGAGGGTAAAAAGATGATACCTTACATATGCACTTTCGCTTGAGTTTATTTTGTTTGATAGTAGATGTGTAATAAAACTATGAGAAATACTTGTTAGTGCAATTTTAGCGCCAAATTTAAAATTTTTTACAACATTTAGGAGTGAAACTTTAGCCATAGCAAGCGTCTCATGGATAGGAGAATGTATGACTAGCACATAACCGTATATTCAGAAAAATTTTCCACCCAAAAATGTGAGGTTCGCCTTTAGATTTGATAGGAAAAGCATTTACTATTAGTGCTTATAAGTGTACCGGTAGCATTTAGATTCTAGAACTTGCGTTAGTGATGCATCCCGAGACCGCTAGTGAGACTACATTCGTGTGGTAGGATTTACTACATGATAAGAAGCATTAGGATCACCCTTGTGTTAAACCCGTATCATAATTACTTGACCATTTGAGTCATATTACTTGGCTAGTTAAGTCAACTAATTTTTCCCACACCCTTAGCGTTGTACTCATTTTTAGTACACGAAACCCCTAGTACACCCCTCCGAGCCTATCTTTTCGTTTCTAACTTTAAACATCTTACTTAAAGGAAGAATTTGTTACACCCCACTTAAATGTACACCCAAATCGCCTTAGCCTTCCGTGTATGCGCTCATTTTTAGTGCATTATTGTTATTTGTTAAACCCTAAGTTAACTTTCTAATTGATTACATGGTTGCTAAGTCGAGTCATATCCTTGTACGTATTGTTTTGGGACGATTGGGACTCATGGGTAAGTACTTATTTTATGGAGTAATGGGGAAGAACATAATATTATTACCCCCATATGTACGTTAATCTTAAAAGTGCTCCAAGTGTTTTGATTTTCTTAATTCGAGTCATTAGATTAGTTTAATGTAAAGTATGTAAAGACTCAAGTGTAAGGGGAATGTTCACTCCCTATGATGTATTATTTTGGATGGTAGGGTAAGAGTGTATGTAAAAAAAAAAAAAAAAAAAAAAAAAAAACGGACTACCATCCCTTTTCATTCTATGTTCATTTTATGTTTTTAGTTGTTTTTCATTTGTTAGCTTAAGTCGAGTCTAGTCTTGGCTTAGCAACGCCATCTTGTACATGTAATTAACCAAGATTGTTAACTCGCCACCAGTAAAACTTCCTTTATCCAACAAAACCGTGTAATTCATATCCCTATACCTAACGTTACAACCCTTTAAAAGACCTCTTTGATAGTTTATCTTAGGTGCTTACGCCATGTGGTGGAGGTTTGATTTTTTCCCAAGCCTATGGTAATCTATTTTGTTATGACAGGTAGTGAGAGATATCTTCCAATTCCATAATGTTATATTACTTTATTACACCCGAGAGATGTGAGTATCTAAACACTATTTGTGAGGTGCTTGTGTATGACCTACGTGCTTGTCTATTGGTCTTTAGTGGAACGATTATTTGTTGTAATTACTTTTATATTAGTGTTAAATGACCCCTAACTTGTCTTTTGAGTAGAATAAAAGCGCATTTGCTTGAGGACAAGCAAATCTCAAGTGTAAGGGTATATGATGAGGCGAAAAATGGTCCGTTTTTAGGGGGTCATTTAAGCCCGAATCCGAATTTATTTGATCAAATATTGCCCTAAATCGTTCCTTTTGTGATTTTAGGTACTTGGAGAGTGAATTCTGGAAAAGAAGCCATTTTGGACGTTTTTGGAGCATAAAAGTGAAGAAAACGGCAAAGTCTCAAAATTCTATGCTGGGAACAATACATGAAGGCGTCAAGAGTTGTTCTTGATGGCGTCAAAGTCCCAAGAATAAAATACCGTAGTTGATGACGGCGTCACATAGGGCGTCAGAAGTAGATCAAGGCCGTCCGAGGAAGTATTTGGCGGCGAGATGACGGCGTCACACCATTGCTCTTGACGCCGTCACCCCTGTTTTCCTATATATAGTTTTCTAGTTTTTCACAAAAAAATGAGAGAAGTTTTGGTGAAACCCTAAAGACGAATTTGGTGCAACTTTTACAGGTTTTTCAAGGGTTCCAAACCCTTGATACCTTGCATTGTAATTGAGATAAGTGTTCTTCTAATTCAATCAATATGTCTATGTGTTGGTTGTCTATATCTTGTTCTTGTCTCAATTCCATTATGCTAGGCTAGATCTCTTTTGTGTTTGCTTAGATCTAATGAAACCTAGATATTGATTATGTGTTGATTACTTGTTTATTCTTGTCTTGGATGAATGATTTTATATGTTAGGCTTAAGAAAACTGGCAGATCTCCAAATGGTAACATGCTTGAACGTCTTAAGAAACATGAACCAAGGCGTACTAGGTCTTTATTGGTTGTATTTAATGCATGAGCCACTGTTTACAATCCCTATAGTTGTGATGGGTCATGGTGTAGGAGGAGATAAGAGCTCATAGAATTGGGGAGTTATGTATGCCACCCCATGAATGGTATTAAGGAATACAACCCGTCATTCATACAATTATAACAAGTAATTAACGTGTAAAAGATATCTAGGGAGTAGTGAAATCTAAGTAAACACATTTTCTCCAAATACTGCTCACAACCTTAGCATAAATTAGTTTAATTTCATTTTTATTATTTTATTTTGATTGCATCTTAGTTTTGGGTTAGTTGAATAGCAACTAATTCCGCCCACTCTTCCAAAACCCGAGATTTTACTTGCTTTCTAAAAAACATAAAAATACAAAAATAATCATCCCTCACCTCTAGAACTAGTAATTAAGCTTTCTAATCCTAGCGACACTATTCCTAAGCTGAACGATCAATCCCCCGGTACTTGTCACTATACTATACTACAACGATCAGGTACACTGCCTGATGGGGGTTGTAAGCTTCTCGAGATCCCTTGAGAGGTAAAGCCTGTTGCGATTCCCACGCATCACTATCACTGTAAGCCTCCAACACAAATGGTGATTCCCTTGGGTACCAAAGGCCTAGTTTGGGTTGGCCCTTGATGTACTTGAAAATTTTCTTCACTGCATTGAGGTGGGAAGTCAGTGGAGTGACTTGATGTCTTGAGCAAGCACTGACAGCAAAGGTAATGTCAGGCCTAGAAGCTGTGAGATACATGAGTGATCCAATCATGGACCTATAAAGATGAACATTCACAGCCTCATCTTGCTCATTTGGATTCTTAAGCTTGGGTGGTTCATAAGGAGTGGTAGCAGTCCTCAGAAGTTCAAAGTCAAACTTTTTCAAAATATCTTTAACATACTTCTCTTGATGAATAAAGTTTGACTTCTTAGGATGATGGGGGTCTTCAAAGCCCTGTGGTTGAGTAACATATACTTCCTCTTCAATTTTGCCATAGAGGAAGGCACTCTTGACATCCATCTGATAGACCTTAAACCCCATATATGAGGCAAAGGCTAAAAACAGTCTAATTGCCTCAACCCTAGCAACTGGTGCAAAGACCTCAGTGTAGTCAATCCCTTCTTCTTGTCTGAAACCTTGAGCCACCAATCTTGCTTTATTTCTGACCACAATTCTGGTATCCCTCTTGCATTTTAAGATCCACTTGGTCCCAATTGTAATTTTCCCTGCAGGCAGATCAACAAGTACCCAAACATCTTGATTCTTGAATTGTTGCATCTCTTCCTGCATAACTTCTACCCAACTAGGCTCACTCAAAGCCTGTTTAATGCTTGTTGGTTTAACTTGGGACAAGAAACAAGCAAACAAACAATGCTTCTGATCTGTGTGATTGTCTCTCTTTTGAGTGGATACATAAGTCAAAAATGCACATTGCCCAAACTTGGTATTCTTAATGGCACTCCTGGTGAGTACCATAGCATTAGGATCACCAAGTATTTTGTCTTATGGATGAATGGTTTTGATCCTTTTAGTTGCAATAGGATTAACATCAATGGAGGTATCAAGATTGGTTAAAGTAGGAGCAAAGTCTTCATCATAAGAAGCTGATTGAAAAATGCCATCACTTTGCTCAACATTAGCAAGATCTGAGGGAATTGGAAACCTGCCATAAGGTTCATCTAAACTTGTGGAAGCTTCAGTGGAAACAGGAACTGCAACAGAAATGCCTTCAGCAGAATCTCCATCAGCATAATCAATAGCTGCATCAGCAGATGTGTCAGCAGAACTAGGTTTTCTGCTTTCTTTAACAGCAGCTTGTTTTAAGAGGGCTTCAGTGTCTTGAGAAAATTCAAGACCAACTCTTTTAGCTTCCTCAGTAGCTGCATGTTCTTGCTTTTTGAGTCTAGCAAGATCTTCTGCATAGGTTGAATTTTCCACATCATCAGCAGATTTGGCATTAGAGGTTTCTTTGTTAGGAGGATCTGCTATTTGAATTGGTAGAGTAGTTACAACAATAGTGGGTTTATCACATTCTGAATCACTATCTGAATCATCCTGTAGGGTACCTGCATTGTTAGAAGATGACACTTGTATACCTGCAGAGGGGTTAGTTTTATGTCTAGCATACCCCAAATAATCTGTAAGATAATCAAGGTCAAAATACCATTCATGACCTTTTCCTTGAACATTGACATTCTCCTCCAGAATTTCAGGTTAATAGTCTCTTCTATCTTCTTTGCAGCCAAGTTATACACCCTGTAGGCCTTGCTATGAGCTGAGTAACCAACAATATACCCTTCAGCAGCTTTTGCTTCAAATTTGCCTAAGTGATCACTTGTGTTAAGAATGGTCACCTGACAACCAAAAGGTTTCAAGTGTTTAATGGTAGGTTTCTTCCCTGTCAATAGCTCATAGGGTGTCTTATTATGAGGTCTAGTAATCAACACCCTATTCAACACATAGCAGGCAGTGCCAACTGCCTCAGTCCAAAACATGGTGGGAAGTTTAGAGTCAGCAAGCATAGATCTTGCAGCCTCTATAAGGGTTCTATTCTTCCTTTCTGCAACTCCATTCTGTTGTGGAGTCCTAGGAGTGCTATAGTCTCTTTTAATACCCTTTAAAACACAAAGTTCAATGAGATTTACATTTTTAAACTCTGTCCCATTGTCACATCTTATACCTTTAATCTTCTTGTTAAGTTGGTTTTCAACTAGAGCCATAAATTCTTTAAGTGCCTGAAAGGTTTGATCTTTAGTCATCAAGAAAAATGTCCAACTGAATCTGCTGAATGCATCAGTAATTACCAAACAGAAGTATTTATGATCTATACTCCTGATAGATGTTGGATCAAAAAGATCCATGTGAAGCAGCTGCAATGGTTCTGAGATTGTACTCACAGCAGTAATGGCTTTATAAGAAGCTTTGTGTTGCTTACCCTTGTTACAAGCCACACAATTATGCTCATTTGTGAAGATCTTGGAAGGAAGTCCATGAACAAGTCCATCTTTAGCAAGTTTGTTGATGACTTTGAAATTAACATGTGCCATCCTCCTATTCCATTTAGTAGATTCATCCAAGGAAGCTTTAGCCACCAAGCATGTTAGATCACCTTCTGGCTTGACATCATTCAAGTCAAATGTATAAAGATTATGATTTCTTGGAGCCTTTAGCAATACATGATTGTCATAAGGTATTTTGAACTCAGGTGAAAGAATGAAACAACCTTCTTCAGTGAAAAGCACAGGAAGCTTTTTGTCACAAATTTGTGAGACTGAGAACAAATTGAATCCTTGAAGCTCCTTCACATAGTAGACATTCTCAAAATCCACCTTTGGAGTTCTAATGGTTCCTTTGCCAGTGATCCTTCCTACTCCACTTCCAAACCTCACTATGCCTCCATTAATTGGCAAAAAGTCATGTAGCTTCTCTTGATTTCCGGACATGTTTCTTGAACAGCCACTATCAACAATACCTAAGTCTTTATTAAGAAGAGGATGTTCCTATAACAAAAGAAGTTAAAATACAACAACATGAATATGTTAAGAGACTTAAGTCATGAAAGACTTGAGCCTGCCCTGTGGATCATTATGATGTACCCAAGAAGATGAGTTAGATCCACAATTGTTCATGGATTCCCTGTAGTTATATGGTCTTTTATGTGTCCAAGAACAATCTGCTGAGGACTTTTCAGCAGAATCCTAATTAACCCTTCCCATAAACATTTGGTCATTATATTCATACCAATGATTAACTCCATAAAATGGTTGTGGCCCATATCTATTTCTATTGGTATTCATATATCTACTATGAAAAACAGACCTATCAGAAGGAACAGACCAATCAGCAGGAATGGAATACATTCTGCTGACATTATACTTTGCCTGTGGAACAACTGAGGGTTTGGAACAATTGTTAGTCCACTTTTGTCTAGGTCTATTATTAACAATAGAAACACCCGTCCTCTTCTCATGAAAATCACAATCCTTAATTAAATGCAACTTGCTACCACAAACAAAACACTTCTTCTTCTTAGAAGATTTATTAAATCCAAAAGATGTCTTATTAAACACAGAATTATTCAAAGAAACACCAGAAACATAATTGTTTTGTAAACACTGAAAGGAATTGTTTTCATAAGAAGTAAATAACAAGTCTTCAGAAGAGGTTGTCTTAGAAAGAACTTCATCAGCAGCAACTTCAGAGTCCACAGACTTGTAAGATGACTTGTCAGAATTCTTTATTGAGGACTTGGGTGAATCTGACTTGGTCTTGGAATCACAGCTGGCATAACTAGAGGTCTCTGAGGTCTTGTCCCTGGAAGAACAAGAGACATAAGTGTTAGAATCATTACTAGATATACTTCTAGAGTCAGGGGAGTCATTGATCCTAATGCCAGTGGTTTCCTTTGATTCTGGTAAGTCAAACTTATGGGATGTGGGCTTAGGGGTTCCTATGGTTGGAGAGTCTTCAGACTTATTTGGCAAGTCTTTAGACTTTTTGCCAAAGAGATGGTGTGAACCATCAAAGTCAGAGGTTTTGGTAGTAGGCATAAATACACCTCTGATAGGTCCTGGTACAGCATGCAAACCTCCTTCTTAAACATAATTTGCTAAGCCTGCTGGTGTAGATTTACCCACATCATTCCTTGCCTCTAAACCAACATATTTTTTAAACCCTGAACCTATTCCAGAGTTTACAGCTTGACTACCATAAAGACAGCTAGCTAAATTATCTCCTGAAATTAACCAATTTTTATGTAAAGCTACTTCTTTATCTAACTTCTCTTGTAAAACACTTTTCTCAGACTGAATTCTAGCTTTTTCTTTTTCAGAAAATTTTAATTCATTGCTAGCACATTCTAAATCTCTACTTAAAACTCTAATCTTTTCCTCATAAGCCAATTGATTTTGCTGAAACCACATCTTTTGTTATTCTAAGGTTTTAAAAGCTTCTTTATAAGTTGCTGCTTCTATAAAACACTCATTATATTTTGGTTTCATCTCATCATAAGTTTCTTTTAGAGTTGTATATTTAGAATCACAATCACAAACACAAGTAGATACCTGAGGAGTGATTCCCATGAGACCAAAGCTATCATCACAACTAGCCATGCAAGAGATTTGAGGAGAGCTACTTGTTGCATCTTCATGCTCATTCCAGTCAACATTAACATCAATAGTAGTGACCAAGGCCTTTGATTCTCTAGCCTCCACTTCTTTCTTCTTGTATGCTGAATATCTGGTACTGGCTTCACCCTTCTTGGCTGTGCACTCTCTTGCAAAATGGCCAATTTCTCCACAAGCATAGCACTTTGCTTTCCTCCTGTCAAACCTAGCTGCATCTCTACCATCAACATTGAGCTTTTTACCAACCTTTTGCTCAAATCTTCTAACCTTGAGGGAGAGCATAGCCATTTGCCACTTTAAGTCCAACTCTTCTAAAGCAAGTTCATCAATTTGCTCAAAATCTTCATAAGCTATTTGTTGTTGTTTATCAACTTCAGCAACAAATGAATGAAGTACATCTTCCATCACATTACTAATCTTTGGATGAGTTATTGGATTAGCATTTGAAAAAGACAATGTGGTAATAGGAAGATTTTGGCTTGGAGTGGATGGACTTGAGTAAACCTGTGGTACTAGGGATGGACTTGTATAGGTATGTGGCATGTAGTTTGAGTTAGAGCTGACAAATGCAGATTGTGAAGGAGTTGCTGCATATGGAGAGAATCCCCTTTATGTCACCTTCCAAAGCTCTGAGTTTGTTGTACAAGTCATCAAAACTGAGGTAGTCCAGGCCACCTTTGGTTTTCAATGATATGCTCACCTGAGACCATGAGGGAGGCAAGGCTCTTAGAAACCTGGAGTTCACCTCCTCATTGTCAGGTCTGGCTAGCAGCTGATTCAAGTGACTCAGAATCTTCTGAAACCTGTCATAACCTTTGTGGAGACCTTCTTCTTCAGTTATCTTGAATTCTTGGAATTCTTGCTTCAACATACTCTTTCTCATTCTCTTTGATTCTTCATTCCCACCAAATCTAGCTTTTATGGCCCACCCGATTTCTCTTGGATCATTCATGGAATGAAAATCTCCCATGTGGTCATCAGGGATTGCCTGCAGCAATATGGTTCTAGCATTGTTTTCCCTTTGTATGGCAAGAATTTCTTCAGCAGAAACAGGTTCCAAAATCTTAATTTTGCCATCAGCATCTACACTTTGCTTTTTAGGATGACAGCCATTGAGTATAACATTCTAGAGGTTATAATCAACACTTGCAATCCAGTTCTGCATCTTCATGGCCCAGATCTCATACTCATCCTTCCTTAGAAAAGGAAGTTTGGCATTGCTGTTAGAGAAGGCCACCTGTTGTAGTTGTTGAGTAAGAGAGCCTGCTTCTGAGAGAGCAACATCACCGCCTGGTTTATCTCCCATTGGTACTTGAGTGAAAAGTTATGTGATTGCGTTTGAGGTTACAGAGAGTATCTTGCGGCTCTGATACCACTTGTAGGGATCTATACCTTGATAGATCACGAGCCAATAGATCGTTAGCCAACTAATGTAATCACTAGTAAGACTAAGTTAGATAATCTCTGTGAGCTTGTAATTATTGCGGAATATAAAAACAAACTTATACTAAACTTGATCCTCTATGGATCGATAAACTTTTACTAATAATGTTATGACAAACTCGTACCTATTACAATGACCTAGGGTTCCTTATATACTAGTGGAAACCCTAACCTTTCTTACAAGAAACAAATAATGATAAACTAATAAAAGATATTCTACATATCTTGTCCTAAATTACATAAGTTCTATCCATGGTTTAACTCTATCCGTAGGATCTCTATACGTCCGCAGGAACCAATCATCAGCAGAAAGTCACTAAGCTTCCGCAGGAACCTATCAGCAGTATCTGTCAGCAGTATCTTCAATAATTCCTTACAAACAATTAGCCACATGCAATCTTTTTAGAAAAGATCCTAACAAAATCAATTCTAGGTTTTTATATGCATATAATTAACTAGGGCCTTCACCTCTTAATGGAAGTGAGCCACATACATTGACAAGTCAATTGCGTAGACCAAAGCTAATCACATACCACATAGCACATAATTGATTTTAATAATTATGGGGTCTTCCCCAATATTAGATCTATCTAAACATGTGAAAAAGCTTAACAATTAATAAACAATAAATAACCCATGACTAACATGCATGTTTCGTCACGGATCAAAGCATAATAATTACCAATTAGGTCACATAGATACGTTCAATTAACCGGTTAATGACCTAGGGTTTCTAATGAATTGCAATTTAATTAATTTAAACCACAAACCCTAATTAGGGTTCATGGAAAAAACGACCCCCCCCCCCCAAAAAAAATTAAGGTTAGGGTTTCGTAAATTTTAAAAAAATTTAAAGAAAAAACCCTAGATCCAAAACATGTATCTAAAACTATTAAAGATACGATTTTTATTATGTTTAAGTAATCAATTACATGTTATACATGGCTCGTGATGCCACTGTTAGAATTTAATAACCATGACAATCATATATATATATATATATATATATATATATATATATATATATATATATATATATATATATATATATATATATATATATATATATATTCTAATATCAAGTAGTCACATATGCGGAAGCGTGAGATCAAGTATAACATATAAAGGTTAACTAAAACATAAATAAAGAATGTACCGTATGCAATCTTGAATTCTTGGATGAACCCTAATTAGGGTTGATGCGTGGGAATTGCACCAGGCTTTACCTCTCGAGGGATCTCGAGAAGCTTACAACCCCCACCAGGCAGTGTACCTGATCGTTGTAGTATAGTATAGTATAGTGACAAGTACCGGGGGATTGATCGTTCAGCTAGGAATAGTGTCGCTAGGATTAGAAAACCTAAATACTAGTTCTAAAGATGATGGATGATTATTTTTGTATTTTTGTATTTTTTTAGAAAGCAAATAAAAATCTCGGGTTTGAAGGATTTGGGCGGAATTAGTTGCTAGTCAACTAAACCAATACTAAAGATGCAATCAAAATAAAATACTAGAAATGAAAATAAAACTAAATTAAACTAAGGTTGTGAGCAATAAGTGGAAAAATTGTGTTTACTTAGATTTCACTACTCCCTAGATATCTTTTACACGTTAATTACTTGTTATAGTTGCGTGGATGATGGATTGTATTCCTTAACACCATTCATGGGGTGGCGCACTTAATTCCCCAATCCTATGAGTGCCAACTTCACTCCTATGTCGAGCCGGCTAAGAAGCTCCTAACATGGGATCATTAGAATTTACTCATGCATTAAATACAACCAATAAAACCTAGTGCACGTCAGTTCATGTTTCCTAAGACGTTCAAGCATGTTACCATTTGGAGATCTGCCAGTTTTCTTAAGCCTAACATCGAAATCATTCATCCAATACAACCATAAACAAGTAATCAACACATAATCAACATCTAGGTTTCATTAGATCTAAGCAAACACAAGATAGATCTAGCCTAGCATGATGGAATTAAGACAAGCACAAGATATAGACAACCAACACATAGACATATTGATTGAATTAGAAGAACACTTATCTCAATTACACATGTAAGGGTTCAAGGGCTGAAAACCCTTGAAAAACCTGTAAAATTCGTAATAAATTCGGCCTTAGGGTTTCTCCTAAACTTATCCTCTTATGAATGAAAATTAGAAAACTATATATAGGAAATTGAGGCTGACGGCGTCAAGACCAAATAGGTGACGCCGTCATCTCGCCGTCAAAATAATTCTCGGACTGCCTTGATCTACATCTGACGCCATCATGTGTTAGGTTCTTCCAGGCCGTCAGGTGTTAACTCTTGACGCTCTTCCTTGTGACGCCTTCATGTTTGCACTGGGCCGTCATGCAATTTACTCTTGACGCCGTCAGGATGGTACTCTTGACGCCGTCACCTACTGTTCCCAGCAAGGAAAATTAAGTCTTTGGCGTTTTCTTCACTTTTATGCTCCAAAAACGTCCGAATTGCTTCCTTTTCCAGATTTCTCTCCTAAAGTACCTAAAATCACAAAAGGAACGATTTAGGGCAATATTTGATCAAATAAATTCAATTCCGGGCTTAAATGACACCCTAAAAGTGGTTCATTTTTCGCCTCATCATATACCCTTACACTTGAGATTTGCTTGTCCTCAAGCAAATGCGCTTTTATTCTACTCAAAATACAAGTTAGGGGTCGTTTAACACTAATATAAAAGTAATTACAACAAATAATCGTTCCACTAAAGACCAAAGACAAGCACGGAGGTCATACACAAGCACCTCACAAATAGTGTTTAGATACTCACATCTCTCGGGTGTAATAAAGTATAAATTACAATACGGAAACGGAAGATATCTCTCACTACCTGTCATAGCAAAATAGATTACCATAGGCTTGGGAAAGGATCAAACCTCCACCACATGGCGTAAGCACCTAGGATAAACTATCAAAGAGGTCTTTTAAGGGTTGTAAAGTTAGGTGTAGGGATATGGAATACACGGTTTTGTTGGATATAGGCAGTCTTTACTGGTGGCGAGTTAACAATCTTGGTTAATTACATGTACAATGTGGCATTGCTAAGCCAAGACTCAACTTAAGCTAATAAATCAAAAAGAACAAAAACATAAAATGAACATAGAATGAAAAGGGATGGTAATCCGTTTTTTTTTTATTTTATTTATTTATTTATTTATTTATTTTTTTGGCATACACTCTTACCCTACCATCCAAAATAATACATCATAGGGGATGAACATTCCCCTTACACTTGAATTTTTACATACTTTACAATAACTAATCTAATGACTCGAATTAAGAAAATCAAAACACTTGGAGTACTTTTAAGATTAACGTACATATGGGGGTAATAAATGATGTTCTTCCCCATTACTCCATAAAATAAGTACTTTACCCATGAGTCCCAATCGTCCTAAAACAATATGTACAAGGATATGACTCGACTTAGCAACCATGTAATCAATTAGATAATTAACTTAGGGTTTAACACATAACAATAATGCACTAAAAATGAGCGCATACACGGAAGGCTAAGGCGATTTGGGTGTACATTTAAGTGGGGTGTAACAAATTCTTCCTTTAAGTAAAATGCTTAAAGTTAGAAATGAAAAGATAGGCTCGGAGGGGTGTACTAGGGGTTTCGTGTACTAAAAATGAGTACAACGTTAAAGTGTGGGAAAAATCAATTGACTTAACTATCGAAGTAGTATGACTTAAATGGTCAAGTAATTATGATACGGGTTTAACACAAGGGTGATCCTAGTGCCTCTTATCATGTAGTAAATCCTACTACACGAATGTAGTCTCACTATCGGTCTCGGGATGCATCACTAACGCAAGTTCTAGAATCTAAATGCTACCGGTACACTCATAAGCACTAATAATAAATTCTTTTCCTATCAAATCTAAAGGCGAACCTCACATATTTAGGTGGAAATTTTTTCTGAATATACGGTTTTGTGCTAGTCATACAATCTCCTATCCATGAGACGCTTGCTATGGCTAAAGTTTCACTCCTAAATGTTGTAAAAAAATTTAAATTTGGCGCTAAAATTGCACTAACAAGTATTTCTCATAGTTTAATTACACATCTACCATTAAACAAACAAACTCAAGCGAAAGCGTATATGTAAAGTATCATCATTTTACCCTCCCCTTACACTTAAGATGAACATTGTCCCCAATGTTCAAGTAAAGAATGTAAAAGTGAAAAAGTAAAAATAATGAAATCAAATACTCCCCTGATTCGCTCGGTATGGATAATTAGGTGACAAGGTTAAATCTTCCTCCAAGAAAATGAACAATCAAAGCTTCCCTTCCAGAAAAATAATCATCTTCTTGTCATACATAACCTGTAAATCCTGAGAAAACAAACAAGACAACCTCGCATAAAATCGGTGGCAATCTACATAAGTTATTAAATCCTAGAAAACAAATTAAGATATAATGCTTGTGGAATGGAGTTTGCAGATTTCCTGGAGATTATAAGACTTAATAATTCAGCAAAAACTTTAAGACTCCGTTAGAAAAACAAAACTGGTAAAATTTCCAGATTTTTACACGTGACGCCATCAGGAGTAAACTCGTGACGCCGTCAGAAGTGATCTGCAGAAATTCTTATGTTAAGTTTCCGGAAAATTTCTGGAAAAACTTGGTTCTACTTCCTGGAAAATCCTGCAAAACTTCATTATGACTCGATACAAGCATTTGACTCTAACAAATACGAATATACATGTTCATTTAATATTGTGGAGAATCATGTTTGGTTTGTTTCTTAAAAACATATTTGGGGTTTCCCCTTACACTTATCTTTTGCAAAAATACCTTTAGGTGGAGTTAAGACTAGGCCAAAACAACAAAGTAAAGTATTTCCACTTTTTAGTTTAGAAACATGATCTACCAACAATAAAAATAAAGCATGCATACGGAAGCAAATAACAAACAAACAAAATAAAATCACACAAAGCATGGGTTGCCTCCCAAGAAGCGCTTTTCTTTATTTACGAGTCTTGTAGCTAGACTTAAGGTCATATGTTACTACGTGATCTCATCATTGGTTTCACTCTCTAGGTCGTCTTCTAAACCAGTTTTGTATTCCGGACCTAGTTGCAAGCATTCTTTGTAGAAACCAAGCATCCTATTCTTCACATACTCTAATCCTCTACGTCTATCCTCATCATTCCTATAATAAGCCGCTTGCTTGTGTTCCTTTTCTAAATTAGAGAGGAGGCGGTATTGCTCAATCTTGTAGGGCATTTGGTAGGGAACCTCATTATTTTCTTCCTTAAATCTAACTATCCCTAGAGTCGGATCATAACTCATCCTAGTGGCCTCAACAAATGGTTTTCCAGATATTATTTGGCTTAGGCAAGCATCTATCACCGGACGAGTGTCTTCTACTATCATAAAATCGATCTCATAAGTGAGATTACCTATAATCACATGTAATCCCTTCACTCTTCCTGCAAAATTACTTATCAGATTCTTATTGAGCATCATCCTAAAATCAAGTTGTTTCTTCATCACCTAATTGTAATAAGTCCTAGTCATGATGTTAACAGGAGATCTAGGATCGATGTAAGCTTTCCATATATGCATATGCCCGATGTTGCATGGTATGTTAATGTTAGAGGGGTCTCCCATTTTGATAAGGGGTGTGCCAAGGATATATGGTCTCTCGGGACTATCGAATAAATCCTTATGGTATTCCCATTCTTCCTTGGTGGGCAACTTATCAAAGTACTTCTCTATAGTTTCTACTTCCTCTAACTTCTTTTCCTTATTAATCTCAACTTCCCTACCTTCATCCCTAGTTTCGGTTTCTACTCCAACTTCATCCTTGTCACTTTCTTCTATCTCCTTATCTATTGGCTTAATGGTGTCAACATTGACAAAGTGGACATGTTTAGATGATGAGGATCCTTAATTTGGATTCCGTTATTGGTGTCCCTAGTGTCCTTTCTAGGTGTAGTTAACGCTTGGTTGTTGAGGGCTTTCAACAAGTTGTCTATCTTGTTGGTCATCTCCGTTTGTTGTTGGTTTAATTCGGTTTCAAACCTAGCTATTCGAGCTTCTTGAGATGCCATGAACTTTGACATCAATCCTTCAAGATTGTTGGTACTACCATAGTTGTTAGAAGGATTGTTGTTGAAAGTACGGTTGGAGGGTGGACCATTTGGTTGATAACGATTAGGCGGATTGGAAGAATTGGGTTGATTTTGTTTCCACCTAAGGTTTGGGTGATTTTTCCAAGAGGGGTTGTAGGAATCACCGTAAGGGTTTGGCTCGGGCTTGAAAGTGTACCACTTATCTCCCGCTTCGTCGGTACGCGAGGATGCGTAGTCCGCAAAAGCTGTTCCGGGGAGTTACACATAATCACGAGTGTCATGGGGACCACTACATTATTCGCATGAAGAAGTGATTTTGTTCACTTGGCTTGAAGGCTTAGGAGCTTCGTAAGATTTCATGAGAAACTTGACTTGGTCCTCAAGTTTCATGATCCTACGGTCGGGAGTGCTAGAGTTATTCGAAGGCAAATATATTGCCTTGACCGTTTTGTTCAAATCACGGGTGTTAGAATCGTATTTTTATTTATAAAAAGTGTCGGTCATTAATATATAGTAATAGGTTGCTTTAGAATATCATTATGATGAAGTTTATGTTTAGTATTCATATTTTGTAAAAGTCTAAGGGCTATTAGTGTAATAATGTAAAAGATTAGAGAAACCCTAGACTACAACTATAAATACTCTTGTAAACCTCATTTGAGAGGTTGGTTCTCTTAGGTAATAACATTGTCTTTCATTTACACACACTAGGAGATCCCACACTCTCTCTCTCTCTCTCTCTACTTACTTTCTCTCTCTAGGTTTAGGCAAGAATCATATGTGAAATAGGTTGTTCTACGGTCCTACAAGTGGTATCAGAGCCTAGGGATAAGTTTAGGTTGTTTTAGATTGTTTTTGGGTGAAAAATCGTGTTTTTGGGTGAAAAATTTAAGATCTCGGTTACTGTTCATCAGTTTTTTTCGAGTTAGGAGAAAATTTTCGAGTTAGAAAATTTTTTTCTTTCGAGTTAGAAAAATGTTATCGAGTTAGAAAAAGTTTTCGAGTTAAGGTTTAAGTTCTTACCGAGTTAGGATCTAATCCTATTGAATTAGGATTTTTTTTAAGATTTTATCGAGTTTGGACTCAAACTTTGGCGAGTTAGCCTTTCTTATCTAATCGTTTATCGAGTTAGGTTCTGCGTGGCTCTGCTAAAATTTCATCTACTTATCGAGTTAGACTTCATCTCAAAACTTATCGATTTTGACTTATTCCCTTAACTACCGAGTTTGAAGTTACATATAAGGACTTATCGAGTTTGAATCTAATCAGAAACTACCGAGTTTGAAGTTACATATAAGAACTTATCGAGTTTGAGTCTAATCAGAAACTACCAAGTTTGAAGTTACATATAAGGACTTATCGAGTTTGAATCTAATCAGAAAATACCGAGTTTGGAGTTTTCAGACATATCGAGTTAGACATTTTACAAACTTACCGAGTTACACAATCACAAACCTTACCGAGTTTGGCGGGAAAATTTGAGTAAAATTTATTTTTTACACGAGACTAAACGTTCAATTTTTACGCGAGATTCAAAGTTTGGTATAACGTTGAAAATTTCGGCCGAAAATTCAAATTTTTTTGCCAAAATTCAAAATTTTTCGGTAAAATTTGACGAAAAAATTTTCAAAACTCAAATTTTTCTGGTAACCTTAGAATTGTATTTCTTTGTGATTTTCAAACTTTGAGAAAGAAAATTTTCGTATTCATTTTTTGGAGGGAAATTTTGAAATCACAAAATATCAACCGAGAACGCTTTTCAACTTCACCAAAACATCTAATCTACAACAACAACCTTTGTTATCTTTCAAAAGATCCTAAGAACAACTTTTCACTTAGAAGTCAATCCATGGCAACACAACAAGATATTCATGCTGTCGGTGCCGAAAACCGACCTCCCATGCTGTCAAAGGGTGGATACTCATAGTGGGCTAGTCGTATGATGCGTTATCTTAAGAGCAAAACAAATGGAAGTCTTCTCATCAAATCCATTGTGGATGGACCCTTCAAACCATCACAAGTACTAGACCCTGGTGATCCAAATGGTACCCCCTAGTACAACCATACTACAGAGAACAGAATGAGACTGAATACATTGTGGAAGACAGAAAACAGATTGAAGCTGATGATTAGGCATTTCATTATGTCGTTCTTGGTTTACCTAAAACCATCTATGCTACTGTTGACATTGAAGTAAGTGCTCATGCAGTCTGGGAAAGAGTCAAGAGGTTAATGTATGGGACAGACATTGGGAAACAGGAAATGGAAACACAATTGCTTAAGGAACTTCGCAAGTTTACTTCAATTCCTGGTGAATCCATAGAGACGTACTACCACAGATTCTGTAAGATCATGAATGATTTATCAAGACACAACCTCAGTCAGACAAATATTGCTAACAACACCATTTTTCTGAATGAGTTACAGCCAGAATGGGGAAGATATGTCACTATTGTTTATCAGACAAAGAATTTGCATGAAGTGACTTATGATCAAGTGTATGACTTCTTGAAGCAAAATCAAGATGAAGCTAATGAAGTAAGAGTTGAATTACTAGCTAAAAAGCATGATCCTCTAGCATTAATGGCTGTTACACCAACACCTATACCAGTGAACACACAACAACAACCATCATCATCTTCCACTCACAACTACTTGCAACCATCCTACATTCAACAACCAACACCGGTCTACCAACAACAATTCTACCCACAGCAACAACATGTTATTCCACAATAGCAATACCCACATTTCCAAGAACCAGAATTCACTGACAATGATGAAGCTACTGCAGCCTTGACACAAGCGTTTGCTTTTCTGACTAAAGCATTTCAAGGACGCTATTCTACACCAACAAACAACAACCAAAGGATTTCATCAAATACTCGCAACAGGCAGATCGCTCAGCCGAGTTTCAATATGGGCAATGGAGGCCAAATGGTCGGAGTTTATGGGAATCAGCAAGGATATGCTACTGGAATTAACATGGGTAATCAGAATATGAAGAATGCAGGTCAGTATGCAGGGAATCAGTATGGTCAGTATGCAGGGAATCAGTATGGTCAGTATGCAGGGAATCAGATGGGTCAGCATGTTGGAAATCAGAGGGGTCAGAATGTTGGTAATCAGGCAATGGGTAATCAGAATAGGAATGTGCCAGCTCCAGTTGTTGGGAATTATGGAAATGTGAATCAGGGTAATCCGGTAAAGTGTTTCAACTGCCAAGGACTAGGTCATATGGCAAGGAATTGTCCTACTAAGCCGAACAAGAAAGATCTATAGTATTTGCAGAAAGCAGTACTGTTGGCACAAAAAGAAAAGGCAGGGTTTCAGTTGAATGCAGAGGAACATGATTTTATGGCTCTTATGGATGAAATGGAAGACAGAGAGGATATCGATGCGAACTGCATATTCATGGCGAATCTTCAGGAAGCTAAGTATGACACGGATTCTGACACACTTCCTGTTTATGACACCAGTGCACCATCTGAGGTATCAAATTTCAACACATGTCATAATAATGATATATTTAATATGTCTCCTCATGAGGAACAGCATTCTGAGAAGCAAGCACCCACTTATGATACATATCTGGACACGCCAAGTAGTAGCAATACTTCTTCAGCAACTCCAGATGTGAATCATAATGGAGGCTTCGTTTCACAACATGCTAAGAATGATGAGGAAACACGTTCTTTATTTGAATCATTATTAAATAATTGTGGTATTGAAATCAAGAAAGTGAAAAAGGTCAATCGCGATGTTAAGGCCACGAATGAGAAATTGACCACTGAGCTTGAGAGATACAAGGAAAATGCAAAAAGTTTTCAAATTCACAAAGAACGCGAGTCAGAATTTGAAATTGGTTATAAGAAGTTACTTGTTAAAGATAGGGAATGGAAAACCAAGTTTGCTAATCTTGAAATAAGTTCAACAAAAACCATTAACTCTTTAAAACAAGAAATTTCTGAATTAACAAACCAACTTTCAAAACAAGAAACAACTTACACCAATCTTGAAAAAGAAAGGGATGAGTTGAAAAAGGACTTTGCAAAGAAAGAAGATAAACTTTTGGAAGAAATCGTAGAGTCAGAACACAAGATTGCACATCTAGAAGAATTAGTGGTTAAGTCGGGTCAGTCAAGTCAAACAATGAAAATGATTTCAAATCAAACTAATTCGATTTACCATACGAAACACAAAATGGCTCTTGGTAACAACAATCCTTGTAATCTCAAGAAAGCTCGGGAAGAACAGAACGTCTTGTATAATGGTAGTGTTTTTTACGCCAAACATGATCCTCCCGTCGTTCGGGATTCTGTGCAAACGATAGAACATGTCGAAGAGAGCATTTCTAAAATGAAACAAAAGGATTTGAAACCCATTGATTACAACAAATTGAACAAACTTTCGGGAATTACTTTTGTTCCACAAAAAGAACCATCTGTGTTTTCCATAAAACGACCATTCTCAAAAATGTTTTCTAAGAAAGTAGTTGCTTCCAAATTGATTTCTAACATGGAACAGATTTCCTCAAACAACACTTTTAACACAAGTGCTGCACGGGGATATCTTGATGATCTTAAAACCAGAATTGGGCAACTTAAAACGACTTTAGAATCTAAAACGAGACTTAATGAGATCAACTGGAATTCCACGGTTCATTTACAACTTAAAAAGATTCTCGAAAATGAATTTGCTCCTCAAATTAATAACATCCATGCTCGAGTAATTCATTTTGAACAAGCATTTTTGAAAGAAACAGCTGACTTCGTCACGGATCACAAGTCCCTGATAAAGAAGGCAAATGAATCTTTTGAGCAAATCAATGTTTTGGAAAACCTAAATGATTCTCTCTTCGAAGCAGTTCTGTCTACTGATATTATGTCCATCATTTTACAAACATATTCTGTTCATGACGATGAAAGACTGAGAGCTGAGACCTCCGAAATTGTTTCAAAATATGAAAATGCTCTTATTAAGCTTGAAAAAGAAAATGTGACATATTTTAAACAACTTGATCGAAAAAGCGAAGAATGCAAATATGACAAACTGTCGTATGAGCGTGAATTAAAGAAAATGAAAGAGCAAAATGATCTTTTGAGGGCTCAGCTTGAAAGTCAAAAAGGGAAGGGTAAGGAAACTAAGTTTGCAAAACCGTCGACTTCGGAGAAACCAAATGTTTCAAACACAGTTCAAAAACCAAAAATGTCAATTTCAAGGTTTGCTCCAAAAGTCGATGAGAAAAAGGATTTGACAAAACCAGTCACTCCAACACCCTTGCCCAAGAAAAGTGAAAATGAAAAGATTGTTGATAAAGGAAAAGCGGTTGTCGAAACACCAAAAGTGATAGCACCTGGCCTTTTTAGGATTAGTCCCACTAATGCGTTTGCCTCCACATCTGAGACTTATGAGGGCAAAAAGGATAATTCTAAAGAGTCTAGTGATGCTAAAAAGGACAACAATATAAATCCTAATGTGTGTGCCTCAACTTCTACAGGATTAGAAAGCACCTCTAGGAGCAGCAGACTACAGCCTAGGAGCAATACAAGGAACAATAGAGTCTCGCCTGCCTCTACGAGTAGTAGCAAGAATAAAGTAGAAGAACACCCTAGGAATTTATCGCTTTTTAATAAGAGACATGTTTCATCTGAATGTAATGTCAAGAGTACTGGTTCTAATGCATGTAATGACTCTGTTTGCTTGACATGCAAGAAATGTTTAATTAATTATGTTCATGATGAATGTGTTTCTAAGAATGTGAATGTTACGCTTGAACAGAAGAATGTTCCAAAAGGAACTAGTCCTAGATCTAGATCTATTGAAAGATTAGTTGCACGCTTTAGGTCTACCACTAGTAGCCAAATGCCTAGGAACTATCTTAAGTATTGTGTATGGAAACCAACAGGTAGAAAATTCATTCTTCAGGATGGAACATTGAAAGTTGTTCAAATTGAACATGTTGAAACATTCTATGAGTGTGATATGGATTTTACTCCTAACCCAATGGAACCAAATTCAAAACAGTTTCCAAATACAAAATCTTTTGTTCTTCGCAGGTTGTCAAAATATGTCTTTGGATCGTCGACTCGGGTTGCTCCAAGCACATGACCGGGAATTTAAAGCTGCTGATCAATTTCATTTGGAAATTCATGGGAACTGTACGCTTTGGAAATGATCATGTAGCAGCTATCCTGGGTTTTGGAGATCTTCAATTTGGGAATTTTTTGATCACTCGAGTTTACTATGTCGAAGGATTGGGACATAATTTGTTTTCAGTTGGGCAGTTTTGTGATGCAGATTTAGAAGTTGCATTCAGGAGAAACACGGTTTCTATTAGAAATTTGGTTGGTGATGATCTCTTAACTGGTAATCGTGGTACAAACTCGTATGCTATCGACATCAACCAAATGGCTTCTACATCACCAATTTATCTTATGACAAGGGCAACCGAAACTAAGTCCTAGCTGTGGCATAGAAGGTTATCCCATCTCAATTTCGACAACATCAACAAGTTAGCCAAAGACAACATCGTCACCGGACTTCCTAAGTTCAAATACACCAAGGAACACCTATGTCCATCATGCGAACAAGTAAAAAGTAAAAGAGCATCATATAAACCCAAAATTGTACCTAGTTCGGAAGCAAGGTTACATATATTACACATGGACTTATGTGGCCCAATGAGAGTTGAAAGCATTAATGGGAAGAAGTATATTCTTGTTATTGTTGATGATTATTCAAGATATACTTGGGTAAAGTTTTTGAGATCAAAAGACGAAGCACCAGGCATCATCATCCCCTTTCTGAAGCGTATTCAAGTTCTACTTCAAGCTCTAGTAAGGATTATAAGAACAGACAATGGCACATAATTTACAAACCAGGAGTTAAGAACTTACCTCGAAGATGTTGGAATTACACATCAAACATCAGTTGTTAGAACTCCACAGCAGAATAGGGTAGTTGAAAGAAGAAACAGAACTCTTGTGGAAGCTGCTCGCACAATGCTAATTTATTCTAGTGCACCACTTTTCTTGTGGGCTGATGCTGTTGCCACTGCTTGTTTTACTCAAAACCGATCCCTAATCCATCCAAGATTCAATAAAACCCCATATGAGCTAGTGAATAACCGAAAACCTGACATCTCTTACCTTCACGTGTTTGGCGCTTTGTGTTTTCCGACGAACGACAGAGAAGATCTAGGAAAGTTGAAAGCTAAGGGTGATATTGGAATCTTCATTGGGTATTCAGAAAACTCGAGGGCATTCAGGGTGTATAGTCGAAGAACTAAAAGGATAATGGAGACGATGAATGTGAAGTTTGACGAGATTTCACAAATGGCTTCTGAGAGATACGCTCTAGAACCCGCGCTTAATCCGATGGCTTCTAATCAAACCAGATTAGGACTCGCACCAAACAGTCAGACTTCTGGACACATCAGTTCAGGACTCGTGCCTCAAGGAGCTCAGTCAACAAACACGGACAAACCTTCAGAACAAGAACTGGAAAATTTCTTTGAGTTAATGTTTGATGAATATTATGGTGGAACTTCGACAAATGCATCTCAACAACATTCCGCTGCAACCGCTCAAAATCAACCACCACCACCACTGGATGCATCTACAACAATCGAAGCTGAAGCACCAACTACCTCAACATCATCTACATCTACTCAAGCCTCTCCAGTACTTGGAACTGAACTACCAAGAGTTGATGAGCAAAATCAAAACACAAATTTTCAAGAAGAACCAACAAATAATTCAAACGATGTTGCGTTAGAAGAAGGAGAAGAAGTATTTGAAAACCCGTTTGCAACAGACTCTGCTGAATCTTCTTCAAGGTTACAAGAACCGTCTAACACACATACGTTAAACCCAAGGTACCCTTCTACGTTTCAATGGACAAAAGACCATCCAATAGAACAAGTTATTGGTGAACCTTCTAAGCCAGTTCAGATGAGGAGACAACTTGCCACCGATCTCGAATTGTGCATTTACATTTGCTCAATAAGCCTCAAAGAACCAAAGAACATTCGGGAAGCAATGGCAGAAAACCCTTGGATTGAAGCGATGCAGGAGGAACTTATTCAATACCTGTTACATGATAGTTGGGAACTTGTTGAACGACCACTTGATAAACGCGTTCTTGATCTCAAGTGGTTGTGGAAGAACAAACTGGATGAGGAAATGACTGTAATTCGTAACAAAGCTCGTCTCGTGGCTAAAGGATATCCACAAGAAGAAGGGATAGATTTCGAAGAATCATTCGCGCCTGTAGCTAGACTTGAAGCAGTCCAGATTTTCTTAGCCTATGCAGCTCACAAAAACATCACAGTCTATCAGATGGACATTAAGACAGCTTTCTTGAATGGAACTCTGAAAGAAGAAGTGTATGTGAGTCAGCCAGAGGGATTCATCGACAAAGATCATCCAAACTACGTCTACAAGCTTAAGAAAGCCATCTATGGTTTAAAACAAGCTCCAAGAGCGTGGTATGACGAACTATCATCTTTCTTGCTCAAAAACAATTTCACAAAAGGAACGGTTGATGACACCTTGTTTATCAAAAAATTCAAAGATGACATTTTGATCGTTCAAATTTACGTGGACGACATAATTTTTGGATCAACCAATCCTAACCATTCAAAACATTTTGAAAATCTCATGAAAAGCAAATTTGAAATGTCCATGATGGGGGAACTAAAATTCTTTCTTGGTTTACAAGTACATCAATCCCCTCGTGGTATTTTTATCAATCAAGCTAAATATACAATAGAGATTTTGAAAAAACATGGAATGAAAAATTGTGATTCTGTTGGTACTCCAATGGTCACTTCACCAAAAATTGATGCTGATTTGTTTGGGAAACCCGTCGATCCGAAGAAATATCGGAGCATGATCGGTTCTCTCATGTACTTAACTGCTAGTCGACCTAATATTCAATTTGCTGTTTGTTTGTTAGCACGGTTTCAGGCAAAGCCTACCAAACTTCACCTCAAAGAGGTTAAAAGGATCTTTCGGTACCTACGAAGAACCATCAACATGGGACTTTGGTATCCGAAGGATTCGGGGTTTAATCTAACAGCCTTTTCAGATGCCGACCATGCAGGAGATCAAGTCACAGAAAAAAGTACATCAGGTGGAGCAAAATTTTTGGGTGAAAAGCTAGTAAGCTGGTCGTCAAAGAAACAGGATTGTACTGCGCTATCAACCGCCGAAGCCGAGTATGTGTCTCTATCTGCGTGTTGTGCCCAAGTTCTTTGGATGCGGACACAGCTCACAGATTATGGCTTTACTTTTGACAAAATACCTATGTATTGTGACTCAAAAAGTGCCATAGCCATCTCGTGCAATCCCGTACATCACTCTAAGATGAAGCATATCAAAGTCCGCTACCATTTCATCAAAGAACACGTAAAAGAGGGTACTGTTGAATTATTTTTCGTTAAGACTGATTACCAACTCGCCGATCTATTTACTAAAGCCCTTCCAAAAGAAAGGTTTGACTATTTAGTTCGACGAATTGGCATGCGAAGCCTAACTCCTGAGGAGCTAGAACGTCTTCTCGAATCTTCTTGAAAAATGTTTTCAAAATCGCTTCGCTGTAAATATTTTTGAAAAAAACAAAATAAAAAATTTGAAAAACCAACAAAAACAAAATACAAAAATATAAAATTTCAAAAAATACAAAAACAATATAAAATCAAAAAATCCAAAAAATATTCTTCTCACGACATGTCTCTAGTATAAATCGATATTCTGTACGTTTCTAGAAATGTCATTCAAAAATGATACGGACATGTACAGATGCTTGAACGGGAGTTCTTTATATGTTTTTCTAAAAACATGTCGTTTCTCAAAACTTTCTTCACGATGGCTTTCATATACTTCAGTAAGAAACCCGGACCCGAATGATGACTTCTGATTATTTCAAATCAAGGACTCGTATTTTCAAGGACGAAATCTTTCTCAAAAAGTTCGAGTCTAAACAAACGAAAAAGACTTCAAACAAAAACTCGTTTTCACACAAGAATTCTTGAGCACTTCTTCAATATTGTTCAAAAGATTTCTGAAAATCTCTCAAAATGAGTGCTCAAGATAACTCCCTCAAAACCCTTAATTGATTTTTAAATGTGCTATCATTAAGGGGGAGTACAAAAACAAAATGTTCCGAATTCATGCAAAATGAAATTTGTCTATCTCTCCAAAAAGCTTTTTCTTAATCAGTTGATATCAAAAATATCACGATATGCTATTTTTGAGGGGGAGAAGACATGATTAAAATGTGATCAAAGATGTTTAAAGCTTGTGACTGAATCTCAAAAGAGCTAGACTCAGAATGTACCAATGAATTGACGAAGCTTAAAATGTCAGTAATCGAAAAGACTTGTCCTGGAGGGGTAATAATTTCAAGCTAGTCTAATAGTGATGTAAGCGTGTCTCGAATAGGACTTGTCTGAGTAGAATGTACCGTATCGAGAGACTTTCTTTGGACTTGACCAGGACGGGTAATAACTTCAAGCTAGCCTAACTAGTGATGTAAGCGTGTCTCGAATCGGTCATGTTCACTGAAAGTGGATCAATTCAAAAAGTGCAAACTCCTCACGCATGTGCAAATTTCTTAAAAAATTCATGAGCACATGTGAAGGGGGAGTCCTTCAAAAGAAACAAAAACTCTCAAAGTGTCAAAAAAAATGTGTTTATATTCATAAACACTTTGAGAGATTTTCAATCAAAGGTTTCATGGCAATTATAGGATTCATGGAGTTATAAGGTGACTAAGGTTAGGGAAAACCGTCCTATGATCCGCCAGAGCCGGAGGGATCTACCCAAGGACAATTCCAATAGATTAGAATTAGAAGTCCTTAGGTATGATTGAAAAAAGGAGAAAATGAGAAAGGAGAAAGAAGGGGTTGAAGAATTAAAAAGAAAAGTTATGAAAAAGGGTGAAAAGAAATAGCCCTCCATATGTTCAACCTTAGGGCAGACACCGGGTTCAATTCATATGCTACTGGTTGTTACTAAGGTGACACCGGTATTGAAGATAAAGACGTCATGGACCCAGTGACGCACTGCACTAAACCTTCTAGCCACTCAAGTTCTCTTAAACGAGCTTGTTTCATTCTCACGGGGAACCGGCATAATCTATCGACCTGTCTCTTAGAGATGGTTGATATTGAAGCAGGAGACCTCTCCCTAATCTCCGCATAGGAAACCAAATGTGCACTTATCGAGTCAAGAGCCCCGAGATTCATCAAAAGATCTCATAGGAACACATGATATTTTACACTGGTTGTTCATCATTAAGGACACCAGATGTAAACTGAAGAGTCCTACGCAGATCTTAGCAATCTGCCAAGAACGTTTATGAGAGGAATTACTTATGTATATTCTCAATGATTGAACGGAAATTCCTGCCAGGGTCAACATCAAGCATCCCTGACAGCAGGTCACTTCGGTAATTCTTTATGGGTTACGCTTAGTGTTCGCGGTGGTTTCAAACGGTCTACAATCGTGGAGTGATCCCCAGCGACTCACCCAGTCATTGAGCTACTTAGTAGGTCTCGTAAGCTCTTTCGAGAGTATCTGATATGGGAACGGCCATGATAAGGGTTAGAAGGAGTCTTCATACTATGCTGTTGACGATCTCTAATTCCTTATCTGTAAGTACCGGTTGTTTATTGCTAACTGTTTACCTGCAGCTATACATCATCTCCATGGCGAAAGATTCCACATGCTCATACATGCATCACAAAGTCAAAGGAAAGTTCTCACAAAGGTCAAAGGATAGCAACAGTCAAAGAAAGATTCTACGCCAAAAAGAAGAATCTACAAAGTAAAAGTGACAAAGATCAAAGTGAAAGAACGGAAACAACAAATGTATGTATGACAAAGACTTAAGACGTATGAGCATGTTGGAATGGCAGACAACCACCACAAACACAGAAGTGATGAAAGGCAGATAACATCATCGGATCACTTCAACAACTATGAAGCATGATGAACTGGAACTATGACTCATCTAGTGATTCTTAAAGACGTCAAGAGCTATGAATGATAAAGTTTAAGACAAAGATGATGACGTCGAGCAAACCTCAATGACCAACACTTAGGGGGAGATTGTTAGAATCGTATTTTTATTTATAAAAAGTGTCGGTCATTAATATATAGTAATAGGTTGCTTTAGAATATCATTATGATGAAGTTTATGTTTAGTATTCATATTTTGTAAAAGTCTAAGGGCTATTAGTGTAATAATGTAAAAGATTAGAGAAATCCTAGACTACAACTATTAATACTCTTGTAAACCTCATTTGAGAGGTTGGTTCTCTTAGGTAATAACATTGTCTTTCATTTACACACACTAGGAGATCCCACTCTCTCTCTCTCTCTACTTACTTTCTCTCTCTAGGTTTAGGCAAGAATCATATGTGAAATAGGTTGTTCTACTGTCCTACAATGGGGATCATTCCAACTTTCGTTGTCATAGAAAGCAAGATCTTTTATGAGTTCCCATGATTGTTCCGCACTTAGATCACGTAGCTTACCACCGGCCGATTGGTCAATGGCTCGCCTCGTGGAGAGATCGATATGGTCATAGAAGATTTGGACTTGGAGCCAACGATCTATGCCATGATGAGGGACTTTTTGGAGTAAGTCCTTGAAACGAGTCCATGCTTCATAAAGAGATTCATTTTGACGTTGTTAGAACATCAAGATGTCATTTCTAAGCTTAGTAGTTATCCCCGGTGTGAAAAATTGAGCAAGGAAACGAGTGGTGAGATCATCCCATGTGGTGATGGATCCCGCGGGTAAACGCTCAAGCCATTGACTAGCTTGATCACGTAGAGAGAATTGGAATAGGCGTAAACGGGTTGTCTCTCTAGTTTCAACACCTAGGTCTATGGAATCTACGATTTTTAGGAAGTCCTTAAGATGTTGATTTGGATCTTCGGAACGAAGTCCATGGAATGCACATCCGCTTTGCACCAACCGGATGGTGTCGGATCGCAAGGGAGTCACATTGGCTCCGGTGAGCTCAATGGTGTTTCGGTAACTTTGGTGGCTAGGTCGGGAATACTCTCCTAAGGTTCGGGGCCTAGGAGGTTCTAGTAGTGGGTTTTGTTGTGGTGGGATGACGGGTTCAAAGATGTTCCCATCATCCATGATGTCAGGTGGTGAAAAGTTACGAACAAACACACAAAGAAATAAGATAGACTAAAGAGAACCTAAAAATAAAAATAAAATCTTACTAGAAAGGAATCTAGCAAGTAGACCTAATAAAAAGAGATTCTAACCTAGACAATAACTATTCCCCGGGTTGCGGCGCCAAAAACTTGATGCGTGGGAATTGCACCAGGCTTTACCTCTCGAGGGATCTCGAGAAGCTTACAACCCCCACCAGGCAGTGTACCTGATCGTTGTAGTATAGTATAGTATAGTGACAAGTACCGGGGGATTGATCGTTCAGCTAGGAATAGTGTCGCTAGGATTAGAAAACCTAAATACTAGTTCTAAAGATGATGGATGATTATTTTTGTATTTTTATATTTTTTAGAAAGCAAATAAAAATCTCGGGTTTGAAGGATTTGGGCGGAATTAGTTGCTAGTCAACTAACCCAATACTAAAGATGCAATCAAAATAAAATACTAAAAATGAAAATAAAACTAAATTAAACTAAGGTTGTGAGCAATAAGTGGAGAAATTGTGTTTACTTAGATTTCACTACTCCCTAGATATCTTTTACACGTTAATTACTTGTTATAGTTGCGTGGATGACGGATTGTATTCCATAATACCATTCATGGGGTGGCGCACTTAATTCCCTAATCCTATGAGTGCCTACTTCACTCCTATGTCGAGCCGGCTAAGAAGCTCCTAACATGGGATCATTAGAATTTACTCATGCATTAAATACAACCAATAAAACCTAGTGCACGTCAGTTCATGTTTCCTAAGACGTTCAAGCATGTTACCATTTGGAGATCTGCCAGTTTTCTTAAGCCTAACATCGAAATCATTCATCCAATACAACCATAAACAAGTAATCAACACATAATCAACATCTAGGTTTCATTAGATCTAAGCAAACACAAGATAGATCTAGCCTAGCATGATGGAATTAAGACAAGCACAAGATATAGACAACCAACACATAGACATATTGATTGAATTAGAAGAACACTTATCTCAATTACACATGTAAGGGTTCAAGGGCTGAAAACCCTTGAAAAACCTGTAAAATTCGTAATAAGTTCGGCCTTAGGGTTTCTCCAAAACTTTTCCTCTTATGAATGAAAATTAGAAAACTATATATAGGAAATTGAGGCTGACGGCATCAAGACCAAATAGGTGACGCCGTCATCTCGCCGCCAAAATAATTCTCGGACTGCCTTGATCTACATCTGACGCCGTCATGTGTTAGGTTCTTCCAGGCCGTCACGTGTTAACTCTTGACGCTCTTCCTTGTGACACCTTCATGTTTACACTGGGCCGTCATGCAATTTTCTCTTGATGCCGTCAGGATGGTACTCTTGACGCCGTCACGTACTGTTCCCAGTAAGGAAAATTAAGTCTTTGGCGTTTTCTTCACTTTTATGCTCCAAAAACGTTCGAATTGCTTCCTTTTCCAGATTTCTCTCCCAAAGTACCTAAAATCACAAAAGGAACGATTTAGGGCAATATTTGATCAAATAAATTCAATTCCGGGCTTAAATGACCCCCTAAAAGTGGTTCATTTTTCGCCTTATCAAGGGTTTATATGAATTAGGGATCTATTGATTAACCCCTTACCGTTTTGTTAATCGATCCAAGATGTAAACAATAGTGTGTTTACACCATGTTCTTGTAGACACGAACTATAACCGAATTAATGTTAATGCTAGTTAATGTAAACACAAGAGTTTGTTTTATAAAAACAAATCCAATCGACCCTATGGAGGGGGTACACGATCGGCCAAAGCAAGGAAGAAAAGAAAACAAGTTTAGGGTTATAGTTAGTGCACAAAAGGTACCAAGAATGAACCCTAAGCCTTGTATTTATATTAAGTGAAACTTGGAGGACAAGTTGGAGTGGGTTAGGGTTTCCCCTACCCATCCACGACCGGCCTAAGGCCCAAGGGTGTCCAATTTTCACTCTAGTCCTTTGTCTTTGATATTTAATGAACATTAGTCAATACTTGTTAATTACTAATGTATTTTAAACATTTACTTGTGTTTTAAATAATTAAATATATATCATTTTATATATTAATTATTATTCATTAATTCCTTCATTCGTAACGTGTGCAATCCCGTGGTCTCGGGTTCGATACTAGACATATACCTATTAATATTTATCCACAAACTCTAACAGGTATATCAACTTGCATGGTAGTAAGTTCAATAGCCCTGGGGATGTTTGAATAAAAAGTTATTGATTTCTGTAGTATTGAAATGATATTTGAGTGCAAACATTTTGGACAAAATGTATCATCATTAGTTCCACCAATTTAAAAAACTACATTAGTGAACAATATGTTTGTAACCCTATTATTTTGCTTTTGCTAGAATACGTATTAAATAGGCAAAAGTTACACCTGCAATTAAGCTACAGTGAACTCCATCTGAATAGCTCTCGAACCTCTTCAGGCGTCCTACCTTTAATCTTGTCAGCAACATATTTCTTGTTTAGGTGCCTGAAACATTAATTTAAGAAAACGAATTAAAGAGACATTTAGCAACATGCTCATAAGTAAACATTGTGGTACAAAAGCTAAAAACATTCCCAAATAACGCACTCAATAGTTGGAAGTCCTTCTACTATCATTAAGAAATTTCCAAGCTTTAAGCCACATGCGTAAAATTAAGCCAAAACCATGAATAAACAATAGAATGTTAGCAAGCTCATTAAAAATAAGCCTAAACTAATAAAACCTTACCAAGAATATGGTTTAATAAAATCAATAAGGCTAAACTAATAATCTCATAAGCAGGATGCATCCAATAAGCATAGGAAATACAATCATATGTTCGGAAGCTTATTTTTCTCATAACATTGATAAGCTACTTTTATAAGCAATTCCTAACACCCCTTTAATCAACAATGTCAGAGTAAAACAATAACATCAATAACAGAAGTAACAATTGAAATGCTTATAGTTTTTATCTAAACACATGATGGTAACATTTCATCAAAACACGTAAATACATATACATAAAAGTTATCTGTTGAAGCATACCACATACTTAGGTAGGCAAGGAAGGTGTTATACAATGAGACTATAGTTTGTCAACCCAAGTTATTAGCATATCATATATTTGTATATATTTTTATGGTCCTACCACTATTGAATGATGTGACTTCCATTTCTAACAGTGTTTGCTTCTTCTAGGCTATTGTAGGCATCTAATATATGTCTATTGGCACCCTTTCTGAGCCACCACCAGGCCTCGGGTCAGTGTGGGATGAACCACGTCCCCACATATTGGATAAGTCCTCGGCCAATGTTGCATTTCTACTAAGAAATTCCTGTCCACAGAAGTGCAGAAGTTAAACAATGTTGGAAGAAAGTAAACCATATAATACTCTTCCATGAAGAGGTTAGATTAGTTGGAAGCAAATTTTATAGAGAAAGAAACAAAGGTTTCCTAATAATTGGTGACCAGTTTATAATGTGTTTTATAAATAATATATATGTTTGATTATGATTAAGACTTTAAATGACTTTCAAATTGTTTAACCCATTGACCCGTCATCCTCTTGGCTAATTTATTTGATTCAACCCGTTTGAGATAAAATGAAGCCTACATCGAACCAACGCTAAGTTATAGTTTACCTATACAGATGGTCAATATGTATATCTAAACATGTAAGACAATGAGTTTTATCAACGGGTCTAGCATCTAGTCTCTTTCCCAAACTCACATCTAGCATACAAAGACCATGAACAAAAACCTCTGTTACAGCAAACATTACTCAAACCTTAATTTGCAATAGAAATATGATGCGGCTTATCCACCCTAAACTTCACAGACTCATTCAACCCAAACAACCCCTTAGTTAAGAATTAACTAATTTTTCACAACTTTTAGTAGGAGAAGCAGTTATCTTAACATCCAGTCTCGTTACCTAATTATCATATTCCAACTAACGACCTTTCTTTCTCTCGATGCCGTTTAGTTCAGCTTAGTAAATGTTTGTTTTGTAAGCAGATAAACACTTCAAAATAAAGAATCCCAAACACCCCTTAAATAGAACTCTTCATCATTTGCATGTCTTTTTTTCCCTACTTATCTACTTAAGAATCAGTGACAACAAACCAATTAATTGTAAATATGTAAAATTACCTGATTTTGTCAAAGATGTTGCCAACAATTGATGAACCGATGTACCCGGTGACTCCATCCGGTAGCATAACTTCTGGAAAGTACACATATGCTAACACCGGAAGCAATGGACTCCCTGGTTCCGTATTACCTGCAGACGAAATTCATAAAAAAAACAAAAAAAAAACAAATTTTAGGTAACGTCGAGCATATTAACAATAAAATTATAGAATCGACATTACCCTCTAATGACGATTCAATCTAGACCTCAAAATAAAATTATAGACTCGTATAAGATTTCTTAACTAAATTGAAGCTAGCATTCGATAAAGGCAAAACGGATGAACCTCCTTTTCCGCTACATGTCATATCTTCTCCTAAAAGCAGCCTCACAAAACTTTCCTTCATCTGTTCCATGTCTACAAAGTTTTTAAAAATAGATAAATAAATAAAAACAATATGAAAATATGTTTGTGGGAATCGGAGAAAAATTATTCTAGTCTTGAGATAAAAATCTGGTCGAACCTCTTTTAAATTTCCAGCATTTGCTTATGCCGCGAACGACTTCCTCTACTCGCGGTAAAAGGCCATGAAAAATTTGCGTACTTTCTGAGAACAAAATGGAACAACATCCAGCAAAAAATAAGCCAAGTTTGATGCAATAACAATTTTTTCATGCACCTTTACAAAAACGTAAATGCATCTTTCAGAAGTACTCCAATCGTACACCAACTGAGCTTGGTTTGCGGGTCAGACATATTCCAGTTAGACCCGTTTGGCTTGTTTGTGTTAAATTCTTTAGGTAGCAGAACCCATTTGACCCGTAATACCATAAATGAAACAAATACCTGACACTTAGAAGACACTATGGCTTTCTATTCATGTTAACCTGAGACACCGCCATGTGATGCATTGCAACAGTTTGCGGTTATCCACAAGCTAACGACCACATTTTCACTTGCTTATCACAACCGCCACTGTGATACGGAACTTGAGAAAAAACACAAAACACATAAATGTCAAGCAGCACATAATATAACAATTACTCAAGCATAGCTAAGTATTTGATTATCCGTGTAGCAAGATGGTTGGGTTCATATACGGAGCACGTGCCAAAGCAATTCGCATTCTCCAACCACCAAAGAATTCGTTGGTCTACTTTGCCTGCATCTGCTAGTTAAAACTGAGACCATTAAAAATCTCAGCTGCACATTTTCCAGCAGATGTAACAATAACATCGCTCATAGGTATGATTGAGTGCTTCACCACCAACATCGTCCCAAATCCACAACCAATGTAAGATAACACTTAAACATAATATATGCCACCAATTAGATGCAAACTTTACAATTGAATTTTTATAGTTGACTTAGTACATGTCGAGCCATACAATTAGATTCAGCTTCTAATCGCAGCCTTCTTCATCACAATTCATGAAGCCCTTAAGTGAGGACATGTCATAAGTCTCAATTTTTTGTTGTGAGATGGAACATATCCATATGTTTTTGGATGGGAAGTTCTTGCATTCCAACTTCTGTATCCGCGTCAACCAAGCTCACATCCTAAGCTTTTGTATCATGAGCCGTTTGGACACCCAAAGAATATTGCCGCCCGTGCTGAGATCACAACGTTCAGGCTTAACTGGACACATTGCATTTGAAAATAAGATACAATATTTGGGTATAACATTAAATATTATAGAGTAAATTTAGAAAAAAAAAAAGTTAAATTCTACCTGAACACCATTACTACTTGTTGAAGCTTGATTTTTTTAAATACGGTCAACAACTTCATGCGTCAGTGCATCATGTGGAACTTGCTGCTGCCTTAAACTAGCAGAGCAAGAGATGCATGTCCACAATTAGTTTAAAAATAGAAATGTAAGCTTAGTACCACAATAACCATATTTTTGAAATAAACAAAGTAATGTAGGCACTTATTCTAATATTTTTGCTTGCATTAGGCATAGGCACAAAATATAAGCAACCATAGTATGTCACCTATGGTGACACGTGGTGAATGAGAAATTGTTAAGAGTGGCCAAAACTACTTCAAGTACCAAATTTTGAGCCTGCATTCGAGATTTGTACGGATTGACGATATTAGTATACGAACAAAAAGGTAATAATCAGATGAAACTATGCGACATAACAGGCAATAGGGGTGGCAATTCGGGTTGGCGGGTTCGGGTTGTCAGGTTGGCGGGTCAGAAAACCCCAACCCGAACCTGACCCATTTATATCATCGGGTCAGCTACGTCAACCCTAACCTGTTTGCACATAACCCGAACTTGACCCATTTAACCCGTATATATACTTGGGTTGACGAGTTAAATAGGTTACACGGTTTGAATATGTTAAATGGTTTCGGGTTGACCCATTTAACCCGTTTTATATACAAAAGTTAGCACATTACATGAGTTAAACAGGTTAAACGGGTTAGCGGGTCGACCCGTTTAACCCATTAAACCCGTATACTTAAATATAAATAATTTTTAATTAACAAAAAAAATAAAAATAAAATAATAAAAAAAACTTAAACGGGTTGGCAGGCCACTCGTTTATTCTATTCCTAACACGAACCTGACCTGTTTAATAAACAGGTTAGATGTGTCGACCCAAACCTGACCCAAAATCTATTTAGCTCAACCCGAACCTGTTAATTTTCGTGTTGGTTTCAGGTCGAGTTTCGTGTCGGGTCAGAAATTGGCACCCCTAACAGGCAAGTACCATAAATTCTGCATCGGTTCTTGAAACTCTTTGGTGAGCAGGGTTGCAATGACTGCAATCAACACGAAATCAGTTGTGGCCGAGCACAAAGGAGCCAATGATGTGGCAGTGTTGCAAGAATCTGTAATAAGGCATTTATATGAGCCATGTGAATTAAAGATCAAAAAAAAAGATATCAAGATAAATGTTCATACAGTTCAGTGTGAAGTGAGTAAAACGTGGGCTAACCCTTCGTATCATGGAAAACAGGAATATTACGGAACGTGTTATTTATAAATGTAGGCCAATATCCAATAACAAAATGACTCTTGAGCCACTATCAAAATTGCATCCACCTAATTACTTTTTCCTGCTGCGATTGCTGAAACGAACCCGGCTGTGTGAGGTTCACTTGCTCTTTTACCCTGCATAATCATTAAAAAGGTTATTTGAAAGGGTGTTTTGGTCAGTAAATGCTTAGTTCAGCAGCTTATTGTTAATTACATATTGAAAACAAAACAAACTGTTTTTAGTACCCCAAACAGGATATAACTAGATGCATGTAGGTAAAAGAGCTTATTGAGCTCATAAGCATAAGTTCTAAATGCAAGCATTGCAGCAAAATTAAGTAACGAAAATTATAGAACATTACATTGTTGTAAAGAGTGCAAGGAAGCGCCTTATTTATCCCATCTACCATTTTTTCCTTCACAATAACACAAAGAAATACTTTATCAGCAGCGGCTTTGTATTTATCCACCAACACTCTTATGCAGACATTGCCTGTGAAGGTTGTTCACTTTGACTGACTTAACCCACCCCACATAGATGAAACTCCTGCTAAATATCAAACTCACTTACAAACCAAGCTCAATTGCAAAACCAAAATCTTGTCAACGCTGTCCATCCCTTATTTTTATTCACTCCAACCTTTTCCAACAAAACACTAAAAAATAAAAAAATAAAGTAAAAAAATTGGAGGTATTTGTTTCAACTTATTATTGGGCGGATTAGCTTATTTGTTTTGGCCTTATATTTCATGAGCTCAATAATAGGCTAATAGCAGTTAACTAATAATTGTAAAGTATTTTCACCTATAATGATTCTACCATAGTAAATTTAAGTTGCATAATATGTTATAATATGAAACACATCTCACCTCTCCCCCTCCTGCAACTTCGTGATTGCAACGTTCATCGTTTCCACCTCAGAATCCATTTCCTGCTTAAAAAGAAAAAAATAACAGCTATATATATCATTGTAGGAAAAACAAAGTAACCATGGATATGTTAGATGAGTGATCCAGTTTTTATTATTATTATTATTATTATTATTATTATTATTATTATTATTATTATTATTATTATTATTATTATTATTATTATTATTATTATTATTATTGTTGTTGTTACTATTTTTTCCAAATGTAAAATATATTAAATAAAATGGAATAGTTATGTACAAGCAATAGCACAAGAAAGTAACACAGTTTGGACAACCCCTAAAACTGTCCACCTCTTGCCTAGGAAACAAAAAAGAAACAATAGAATTGGACAACCCCAATCTATTACAAATGCTGCAAATGTGACTATAACAAAACCGCCAAATGGCTAAACAATATGCATAAACAAAAATACAAATAACCAAAACAGGAAATCATCCAAAGCAACCACAAAACTAAACAATCCTAGCAGGCAGACAAGCTACAACTAAAAACATCTCATACTCTGAATACATGGGTTGGTACTAAGGAATCAACCAAAGTACTTCCAAACATCACCATATGAGAATGTCCCTAGAAAGCTAAAAACTGCTAGGACTGAGAAGCATTGAATTGCAACAATAATAAACCAATACCAATAGCCAAAACTAGCATATAATCACCAAAGCAGCAAGGATCATCAGGAGGCTTGAAACCAACGTAAATCACAGCAATCCAAGAACTATCAAACCTTCTGAAAACCACAATGAAACTGGATGAATCATCAATCAACACTTCACCCATACCAACCTGTCTCATTAAAAAACCTTTGCAAATAAAAACCCTGAGGGAAAACTTTGCGCAAGGAAAAAGAGTACAGGTCATGAAAATGTCATTAGTTAAGAAAAATACAAGCATAATAACACAAATAAGAGCATTCCAAATCAGATTATGCAAGTCCACACCCTGAAAAAAATCAAGACTAAACCAGATAGCCATCGCACAAATAAACCAATCGTATCTGTAGTGCATAGCAACCAGTCCTGCACTCTTCTTATACCAAAACAAAAGACCAGCGCAGAGATTTAGATTCGGTTCTGTAGTGCATAGCGTGCTATACTCCAAACAACCAAAAACAGGCTAGCGCAGAAGCTAATCCGAATCTCTGTAGTGCATAGCCAATTGTACAAAATCCACCAAAACAAAAAACCAGCGCAAACATTAGAACTAGTCTCTGTAAAGCATAGCCATCTGTAACCCACACCATCAAACAGAAAGCCAGCGCAGAGGGTAACCATAACATCTGTAGTGCATAGATGATTATTATTATTATTATAATTATAATAATAATAATTATTATTATTATTATTATTATTATTATTATTATTATTATTACTACTACTACTACTACTACTACTACTACTACTACTACTACTACTACTATTATTATTATTATTATCATTATTATTATTATTATTATTATTATTATTATTATTATTATTATTATTATTATTATTATGAAAAATATTAATTGTAGCCACAATCATAATCCAAAATTGTTTTCTCAAAATTAATTCACCAAGCTGGAAAAATTAATAAACAAAACTCACTTGCAATTTCAGGATTATAGTTGAAAAATTCTTTCTTCACACTTCTTGAAATCAAAGAATTACCCAAGGCATTCGGATCTTGTTTAGCCTTTTCAATCTCATCTTCCATGTCATCCGAATCGAATGCAGAGTAAAGAGTTTCACTCACAAACTATTCAATAACACCTGCCCGAAGTAACATCATAAAATTCAATTATACATAAGGCAATTGTACAAATGAATGTTCCAATTTAAGTAATACTTGACGAATACTGTCACATTTCAAAGCTTTGCTGCTTTTGGATATAGAAAAGTAGTCTCTCCATGGGACTCTGTCATCATATAACCCTTATCTCTTAACCCGAAACTAAGTGGCTGCTTCTTCCTCTACATAACAATCAATATTTCGCTCGCAATGATAAGTTTCTCTATCCTAACCTAACCACCTTTAAGCATCAAGATTACTTACACATCGTATCAATATGCAATAAACTACTTAGAAATCGTATCTAACTAAAGGAGTAACTCAGGCAAGTAGCGCCAACCTCGACGTTGATTCGATTATTAAACCTCTGGCTCAAATGCGCCTACCTTTCAAGCTATACTCGACATATTTTACTCGACTCAACTTGATTAATAAATCATGTTCCTACTCGAGCAGCTCAAGCTCGACCTCAACTCAATTAAATTCAAGTCAATTCAGTATTTTCCAAGTCGGTATCTCAAAGCTTTATCCTCTCGTTCACACCCCTAATTCCACTTCCTCCGACACGTAACCATAACCACAAACCCTAAAACCTAAAAAACATATCAAAATCGCTAATCCAAAATACGAAACCCAGTCGCGCTAATCCCAACAACATCTAATTCAAACAATTCAACCACAAAATCAATCTAAACACAAAATTCAACTATAACAAAAATCAAATCAATCAATCCAAATATACCTTATATGAAGAGCCTTTATTCTGCAACAAATTAGAATCATCATCGAAGATAATACATGAGATGGATCACCTACAAATATTAGCAGCCTGACATTATAAACTATAAAACACAAAAAAATAATAATACTAAAAATAAAAAGTAAAATAAAATAAAATAAAATAAAAAAACAATCAAATTAATAATCCCAATATCAAAAGCAAACCTAATAAAAAGTTATTATTACCTGATCCGACAAATACACAATCATCGATCATTTGTGCGTTTTGTTCCCCTCCTTTTTCGATTAATGATTCATCATCCTCAGCGATTTTTTTCCTTCTTTTTTGATTTCGTGTTTGTGGTTTGTGTTTTGTGATTGTGGTTTGTGCTTTGTGCTTATGATAAAGAGAGTGGAAGAAAGATCGAGAATTGTGTATGTGTGAGGGAGTGGAAAAAGAAGTTTGGGAGGTAGCAAATCGCTATTGTTTTTCCTGTACATCCTCACACAAAACACTGTAGTTGCAGCAAAAAAAATGTGGGGCAGCATTTTTGGGATAGCAAGCCCGCTGTGTATAATGAAGTGTGGAAGTAGCATTTTTTTGAGAAGTACTGTAGATAAGCCTGATGAATGTTATATAGGTATAATACAAATACAAATGCTATATAAAATTGCATAATACATTATTCAATTCTTTATGGTATATCTCGATTAGTATTTTGATATTATAAATGGATTTATTAAAAAGAAAAATAATAATAAGAAAAATAAGAAATGTTTTCAGCCACACATTCTAAATTAAAAAAGAGAATTTCATGAGAGATGCATCTTTTTTTATATCAACGTGTATGACTTTTGTTTGTTAATACGTAATAATTTTGAGATGAGAAGAATAAAAAAACATGAATGTAATTAAAACCTATCTCGTTTAACCCCCCGTTGGTACATCATGTAGATGGCCTCATGGCCCGGAGGCAAATGCATTCACGAGAGTTGAGACTGCCTTCTGTCATCTGTGGGTTGTAGTATACCAGATCTAAAGTCATCAAAATACAGTTGAATGGATTACTAAATTAAAAATGGTAAATATGTTTATTTAGAAAAACTAGCAGGGTATCCGCGCGTTGCAGCGGCGGGTACCCGGTGAGAAATTTTGTGTCTAGCAAATGTTTTTCATTTATACGTTATAACAATCTATACACCCTAATCATTAAATGTGATATATTATTTTAAATACTCGACTCCTTTGCTTTTACATATCAGTCGCGTTTTTCAGAGTTTTTCTGTTGACAAAATCTTGACGTTTGATAACTTTCTTTAGACAAGCATTTTTTCTTTCTTGGCCATTGACAAAACCTTTGCGTTTTAGATTAATTTGTTTAGATATTTGATTTTTTTTTCTTCGGTGATTTTTCAAATCTATTCGAATCCATGCTTAACTTCGCTTAGCCCGACGTATTAACAAATAATCGTAGCCCAAACAAAAACTAATAGTCCAAAAATATCAGGCTAATACCCCGTGCAACTTGTAATACTCGATCCAACTAAAAAGTGATAGCCAACCTACTTTATTTCGTTGTTAGTACTGAGCCCAATATAAATTTCATTTTAACATCGGTACAAATTAAAACTGATAACAGCCCACCTACGCCTCCTAAAAAAATACTACTACATTCATTTTAACCTATCACAAACACTCTAACCCTAAAAACACTCTTTTCTCAGCCACCATTTTTCTCTTCAAAACTAACACAATCTCATTTATACTAATCTTTAACACAAGCTCATCTCTTGCTATTCTTGTATTCAAATCGAAATACAAACACAATAAAGCACCCTTGTATTTCTTATCTTTGACCCACTAAAATAAGGAGGAACAACAACTTTTTCTAATCTTGTTTGTGAGTCGTGAACCACGTAGGTGGTTTAGAGTTTTGAGGTAGGTGGTTTAGAGTTTTTTTTTTCCAAGATCAATGAAGGGTTTTGTTATATCTTTAAGATCTTTGAGTGTTTCTATAACCAAACCCAAGATTTTTTTTTTTTTTTTTTTTCGTTTAAATTTTTTGGGAAAGATGAGTGTTTTGTTGTTGGTTCATCGTTAAAGAGGTAACTATGTAGTTTTTTAGGAAATGATTTGAGGCAGCTTTGTTGTTGCTTGAGTCTGGATCTGCCACTGCAAATCTGCAATTTTTTGTATCGTTAGTGTTTTTGGTCCAACCTACTAGGTGAGGGTAGTTGATTTGGAGTTGGATTGAATTTTGTTGTTGTGTGTTTGCTTCTCGGATATATTTTTTAGTGTTTGCTTGGCTTAGTAGCTTGATTAGATTGTACATTGCGATTAAACTAGAAGGGTACCCGTACCCGATGACTATTTTTGGGGCGAACTAATGTTTTTCATTTTTACGACTAATTTAAGTGTTTTACGTTGTAGTGCAAGTTCCTCTCTTTTCAACTCCACTGCTTCCCGACGCGCTCACTTGACCCGCTCTCGTATTGCGCATGATCCTTTAAAATATGAGCCAACTACCAAATAATAACCATCCGAATGGTTATATACCAGCATACTCAAATAAATTAGTCAGCCCATTGACTACTTAAATATGGATAGGAAATTAGCAAGCCCAAGACCTCATAAACCGGATACACCGTCTGCAACCCATTAATACATCTTAATATCTAAAATAAATAAATAATATGGAGTAAGAAGCTATCCGTCCCTAATTTTACAACCCTAATACACATCTTTCATCAGCCACCATCAAAACATCTTTCACTTGCAATTTGTTTATACCCAAATCCGAAATCTATCTTATTCCTGCTTCAAATGCTCCATCTCACAATCATGAAAGCAAACTATCTTGGTTCCTTTATTACAACCAAACACCAAGCGCTTATTATACCTTTCTTTCTCAACTGATAAACGAACACCACACCACCTATACCATTCTCGTTGTAGCCACACCCGAGACACAAACACACTCACTTCAAACATACGAACCATTTTTGTTCGGCTTCAAGATCTTTTAAAGATCTAAGGTAGGTGTGTTTTCCTTTTTATGTCCGGTAAAGATCAATGATGGGTTTCTAAAGATCTTTAAAGGTCTTCTCCTTATTTAATAAAACCTGAGATCTTTTGAGTTTCTGAGTGTTTCTTATAATAATGTAATGGTACAATTTTTATTTTTTATTATTTTTTTATTATTATTTTTTTTGGAATGAATTAGAGTAGGTTGAGGATTGGTAGCTATTTCTGCAGTTGGCGGCATGGTGGTGGCCGGTTATTGTTGCGGTAGTAGGTGGCGTATTTGTTAGAGATAGGTTTCGTTGTTGGTTGAGGTTATACTTTTTTTCGAAGCAAGATCGACGACGTAGTATTTTTTTCAAGATCTACCTGAGATCTGGTAGTCTTCTTTTTGTTTTTGTGTCTTGTAGTTAGATTAAGAACTCGTTTATATTTTTAACTTTAGAGGGCTGTACATTATGTTTAAATCCTTGTAATATTGGGTGTAGAGGTGTTTTTAATGCTATTAATGCATAATTCTAAGGATTTCCGTCTGAATTTTGATTCATACTTGTTTTTGTTATCCACAATGCTTTGCTTGTTGTAATTATGAAAATTCCTTGCTTTAAAGTGTTGTAAACCTTGCATCTTTTTTTGTACATTTTAATTTTTTGGAGAGAGAGTCATTCTTCTATTATAAGTAGTATAGATGGGTGTATATTTTTGTGAATGGGTGAATTAAATAGTGTATTGAATGTTGTAAGTCTGAAAATTACACCATGCTTATTTTGTTGTACACTATACTTGTTTGGTTGTAAGTCTGAAAATTGTTTGCATTAAAGTGTTGTAAATCATGCTTAATTTCTTGTAAGTCTATTTTTTTTTAGAGAGAGTCATCCCTCCATTGTATGTAGTATAGATATGATGTTAATACAAATAATGTATAAAAACGTTACTTATATTTTTTAACTTCTCTATGTATTGATAATAACAAAATTGTGGAAAACTAGAAGGATGGATTGAATAGTTTCACGTTCTTTTTAGGTTTATTTTCGAAAAACTTTAGTTGCTTATTAAAAACTTTGATCCGATCTTATGTGAATTCAATTGTTAACAAGTATGAGCAAATCTAAACATGTATAATCTAATAATGTAAGTAAAGTAATGAAATGAAATGATAGATAGAGATGGAAAGATCGAACCACAACACGCAAATTTATAGTGGTTCGGCTACAAGGACACCTTCCTTGCCCTACTCCACTCCCCGAGTACCACACTCGAGAGTTTTCTTCACTATGTCAACAAACTTCTTATGGCAGAGAAACCTTACACATCTTGGCTTACACCGGTTAACGACACTAAGCTAAATGTCGAGTTCTAATCCTAGCTAGAACTAATCTCACAACTTCTTCACAATTTCACAACTTCTTCAAGATAGCTTCACAACTTCTTCGCGTCTTCTTCACACCCTCTTCTTTGCACAACTTATTCACATCTTTTACAATACTTCTTTCCAACACAACTAATATCTACAACTAACTTAATCACACAACAATTTATAAATAATCTAGCACTACTACAAGATAATACTAACTAATCACAACACTACTACTTTATATAGATGTTGAAGGAGTGTTCTTCTTTTTGCACTTGTGTGTGTGAAGCTTTGGATCACTTGGAAACAAAGACTTATGATTATATGATCAAAGGCTTTTTAGAATAGAAATGGAGATTGGGATCAGAAAGTTTTTAGTGCAAAAAGGTGAGAAAATCTGTGAGAATGAACCAGTATTTATAGGGACAAAAATACTATTCTGGAGCGTGGCCGAACCCCTTAATCATTAAGAGGGCCGCCTAAGGAATTAAGGGGTCGCCCCCTCCAGAACGTTGGACAATTTTGTCCTTTTGTTGGGAAAGTTTTTCTGGATTAATTTTGTAATTTTTGATTGAAAATTTGAATGCATATATTTATAATGAATTAAACATATTCTTTTAATTCCAAAAATGTTTTATAAAAGATATAAAATGTTTTGTGTCATTTTATAAAATGTCTTGTGTTTAAGAAAATGCTCCTTTGATCATGTAATGCATTAGTCACTTTGTTTATACATACCTTAAGTGATTAGATGGTAAAAGTGAATATTTACAACTAAATACTTGTTTACGTCATAATTTTTGATTTAATCTAGTTTACATTTTGTGATTATCAAAAAGTAGATTTATTGAAAAATATTGATAACGTTTTTAAGCATTATTTATATAAAAAAATGTAAAAATATTTTATGTCAAAATAAACGTAAACAAGTTATTGGTCGTAAATTTTTATTTCGATGTAAATCACTATAGGTATGAATAACAAACAATAAACTTGATGGATGATCAAAGAGATTATTTTGTGTCATACACTTTACATTTTTACAAATGTGACAAAACATTTTAACAAAAATAATTAGAAAACTTATTTTTGTATATTTATAAAAATGTTTTATTAGGAAAATAATTCAAAACTGATTTTCCCTCCCAAATTAGACAAACCTCCACCAAAAAAACAGCTTCACCACAGAAAGACAAAATCTAGAGCGTCTTTCTGGGACGGTTCCCCTAAATATAAGGGAACCGTGGGATCGTCCCTATGTAACGGCTAGATTTTAGCAGTCTATAAATAGTGGCTCGTTTTTCACATTAAACTCACCTTTTGCACACCGTTTTCTCTGTTTATTTCTAGTCTTTAAAACCTTCATTTCTTTTATCATTAAGCTTGTTTAAGTTTGTTTAAAGTGATCCAGTCATCCATCTATTCAAGTGCAAGAGAAGAACACACGTAATCATGAAGATACGAAGTGTTAAAGAGTAGTTAGTGAATTCGCAAATTTGTTACATTCTTGTTGTATATTGTTGTACATTAAGTTCATAACCTCCAATACTGTTTAGTTGATAGATTGGGTTAGTATTTTAGTCCTGAAATTACGTGAGTGGTCGAGTTAGTATTTTAGTCTTGAAAATATGTGTGTGAGTGAGATTGGTTCTAGCTTGATTAGAAATCAACATTTAGCTTAGTGTCAAAAATTGGTGAAGCGACGTTGTACAGTTTTCTCCGCCTGAAGGGAGCTTGTTGACATAGTGAAGTGAACTCTTGAGTTGGATACTCGGGGAGTGGAGTTGGGCAAAGAGGAGCTTCGTTACTGAACCACTATTAATCTTCGTGTTGTGATTTGATTTTTCTAACTTTTTACTATTATCTTACACTTTATATTTTGTTGTAATTATTGTTTGTTATCTTGTGTTTAATAATATTGTGTACATATTGTGATTTCTTGAAATCACGTAAACTCGGATCTATGAGTTTTTGAAAGTATATTTTAATACGCTAAAAACGATAAAACTATTTAAGCCCCTTTCTAGTTTTCCACATATGAGAAACCTTATGAATGATGAATCCACTTCATCGTTATATCTTTTAATAGTTTCACAAAGGTTTGTTTTGACGTGGTGGTTCGAAAAGATATTGGGTTATATTGAGATTTAGAAATCGATTTGTTTGACTTAAACCTCGATCTTAAAAAGGATACGCTCGTTGAGGAAATCAAATTGTTCTTTCACTTTTAGATCCTCCGTAAGAGTAGAAAAACTATACCCATTTGGTACCTCTGGATCTTTGTTCCGTAACATGATTTACTTTTAAACAAAGTGCAATCTTCCAGTTAAAGCAAAAGCATGGTCTACATATTATGAAATGACCAACAGAGTGACCTAAGTATTCTTGCAGTATATAAAAAGCATGGTATGCATATCTTCTTTTCTTTTTCAACCCAGAGTTTTAAATTCACAAATTCAGGCTAGTCTGGTTTGAAGATTAGTTAATGATTAAAACTTGGATTCAGATTTAAAGTTGGTTTAAGATTTGGATTTAATGTAGAAGAGAGAAAATTATATATATATATATATATATATATATATATATATATATATATATATATATATATATATATATATATATATATATATATATATATATATATATTTGTGTGTGTGTGTGGATTTTAAAATTAAAATATATCATATAAAAGATTAAAAAAGAAATAAAGAGTGACCGAAGATTAAAAAGGGCTCACAAAAATACTATTATGTCATAAACCAACGTGGATAGCTAGGAATTCTACCTGCCCATATATTTTCCTTTAACTCTAAAGTCAAATTTGACATAATCACACCAAACAACATTTTTGGCTTAAGTCCCAATTCCAAATCCAAAATACTTATACCAAACGGGCCCTTCATATTCTTTCTTTTAGTTCGTATACTCCAAAAGCATTGTACGTGTATAGCAGCCCATATTGTACATTATACTATACGCATGTGTTGTCGGAACATTGGCCTTAAGCCCGTAATGCATATTCTAGTCAGCACTTTTATATATTTCGAATGATATTGAAGATTAAATTCAAGGGGTATCAATCTCTTTTATTATACCAGAGTCTTTTCTGGGAGTTATTTTACTTTACTTTTTTTAACCTTTCAAATCTCCACCATCTTCTCCCCTCTAACCACCTCCCTCCCTGATCTTATTCTGTAAACCCTAAATCTCATCAATCCACCACTCTCGACCTTGATCAATTGAACTATGACGCCTCGAGTGAACTTTTCACCACTCATTGCCTTAGCTTTAACGTCATTGGTTTTCTTGATTGAACGATGGCATATACAAGTGCTAACTCTTCAAAATGGGAATGGCTGACGCAGGACGCATAGGTGAATTTTGTTAACCCTAAACCCTAGTGGGAGCAATGACTCTAAACCACAATTTAATTAATGACCAAAAAATGTATTACAATGATAATTAACCCAATATTATAAGGATGTAAAACTTGTTGAAAAAGTAATCTAATTAAAATAAAAACCGACATAAAAAATAAAAGATTTTTTTTGCATTCAAAACTTTTACCGCGTAAACAAGAAACCCTTGTTATGACATAATGCTTAAAAGCCCATATTAAATCCTATTCGAGATCTCTGCGGCTTAACGGGGAAGAAAGGGTTACGCCATAGAGAAATTATCTTTTCTTATTCTTGAATCTTGTCCCTATCATTCCCTCTCACTTGAAAAGAACTCGCACTCATATTCTCACTACCTCCAATCAATGGTTGAATGAACAATATCTTCAAATTCGGTTGTCATGTACCATTTGGGCCAATGGCTATATTATTTCCATACCAATTAAACACATAAAAGTTATTCTTACCCATATGCATTGCATCCGCATCATGTTAAGTTGTCACGACCTTCCTAATAAAACTTGACTAGTACCTAAGTCTACGACATCACAAGACACCACATCATGATAGGAATTCCCAATAGAATTAGAATTTTGCAAACCTCATTATGTTGATTTTTAGGGTTTTAGAAAAAGTAATACATTCAATTAAATATAAATCAAAGTAACAGAAGCATTAAAAACACTAATTAGGATCCTTAAATTTTATATGATTAATCAAGAACAAGATAAAGAACAAGTACCTTTTTGTTATGCAAAGATCTAGAAACAATAACCATTATGTTGTTATTCTTCTAGGTTGATCCACACTACACGTGAATCAACGCCCTCGAAATGCTAATCCTTCACCTTGGAACGAGCAAAACAAAAACCTAAAACCAAAAACCTTTTTGTAGGCTTTGGTTGATCGAACACAAGAAGCAAAGGGGGAGAGAAACTTTGGTTAGGGTTTAGTGTTTGATTATGAGGGTTTTGTACTTATGGGATTACCTCACCTCCCCAAACACATAACTTGGTGACCTGGCTTTATTTGTTTCCTTTTTTCTTCTTCCTTTATTCAATTAACACACACAAGTATATGGGCATTCCGTAAGTGGCATTTACTAATTATTTATTAACATATTATCTAATAAATAATTAGTTTATTAATTGTTAGTTGCGTTTGCGGTAATTATATAACATGAATAAACTAAATATATTATATACAAGAGTGATATATGTATGACCCCTAAGGCTCGCGTATACTTAGCAATATAATTATATATTATCCGAGAGCATATTCCAACCACTCCCACTTGCGACGACATAATATTAAGTAATTATACAAGAAAATGCTAACGTCTACCAATATGCCAAAAGTCCCTAAAATATGAGAGAATAATCTCTAAACATTTTATCATAATAATTTATTATCAATATTTCCTTTTGTTACATATACTCACTTGAATATGAGACATGAATTTAAAACATTCTTATTGTTTAACAATTCTGTTTCTTGATATTAAATATTTTGAACTAAATTACCAAAATAATTAAGATTCATCTTAATTACCTTTGGGTAATGTCCATACACACATATGTTCAGAATGTCAAGGGCCAGTAGTATCTTTCTTCATAATTCTGGAGAAATAAATCCTATCTTGATTACACGTGTTAGTCATGTGTTTTACATTATTCTTAATAAATATTTTTAGAGTAGCCATATTCATGAAAACATTTAATGATATCAAAGAAAAATGTTCCACACATGCAAAATCTACGGGTGCTCAAGTCTGAGGACAAAAAGATATAACCATTTACGAGTTTCACTAAATGCGTCTATCCATGTAGTAAAAAATCATAGGTTGGTCAATCCAATATTTTTAAAATAAATACATGTGAATTTGATAGAAATACTACAAATACTCTCACAATTTCCTTAATTTGATGTTATTCTCATATCATCAACCGAAAATTGATATTTTTTGAATAAATAATTATTCATGGATTATAAACATGTGAAAATAGAAAAACAGTTAATATAAGAAAATGATTGCAGTATCATGTACATCGATTTTGGTAATATAATTGTTCACATTTTAATTTATCCAAAAACTAAATAAAGTTCAATAAATTTCTAGCTAGTTGAAGTCCTATGTTCTAAAGCATGATGATCACGCTTGTTATTAGACATGAGCTTTGTGAACTAGTCAACTAGGTTATCATCACTTAGAACTTTGAGAATACTTAATTATGAAATTCACTAATAATTAAGTTTTTGAATAATGAAATGATTGTCATTTTGTACATGTATGTACAAGTGCAAGTATAGAAATACTTGAATCGTCATACTACATTAGCATAGGATATTTGAAACTAGGAATTTCAACGATTCCTATTTCTGACAATTTTCTGATCAACTTTCAAAGCAGTAAAGTATTCCAATTCTTTTAATTGATATTGCAACTATGCTTTCAATTGATCATTTCCATTCAGATATGCTTATCATTCATGATGAAGCCCTAGTATGACTATAATTTAGAATCTTCTAAATTATGTTGGAAAGCCAACCTTAGTGTTTGGCATCACCACTAATCTCTTTATCCAAAATTTGTAAACAAGGAACATGTTCATAGTCCTTTAAAGACACTTTATAATGTTCTTTAACAATGATCTAATGACTTTCACTTAGATCCTATTGTTCTCTTGAATTCATGCAAACAATAAATATAGTCCAGTACATAATATGTCCTTTAGCCAAAACGTAAGATTTCCATGCACGTGTTCAATCTCATCAAGTGTGATAGAACTTTAAGGCATCCCCAATAGTATGTCATGTTATACTATGAATTTGATCAGTTAACCGCATACAAACTGCATACATCTATTCGACTTGATTCGAGTCCAAGGTTGTATGTATTATTTCCTAAGCCTTTGAAGAGAAAAATAATTCCAAAGTGTAGAACTGTGTAAGAGGTGAATACGCTCTTTTCTAATTATTTTAGGTTTAAATAATTTAAGTCTCAAGTTCGTATATAAGTGTGTGAGCAATCTATTAATATAATTAGTATGTAGAGAGAAGAGAGTAGAGGGAAGAGAGAGAGAGAGAGAGAGAGAGAGAGAGAGAGAGAGAGAGAGAGAGAGAGAGTGTGTGAGATTTATACTAGTTTGGGATGAGGAGTTAAGATCATCTGTATGTCCATTTGAGAATCCGTGGCACATATACTATTCACTAGTACATAATCCTTGTTGTAGATTAAACCATAAAAACTTCGCTCCACCGAGATGCATTAAGATCGGTGCTCACTAAGAAAAATCTGCTAGCCACGATGTTCTGCATCCGGAACCACCCACAAATACCTCATGATTCTTCCTACTACTAAGACTTCCCCCAAGGAAACAACAAACCCTAACTTGACCTTCACCCGGAGTAAGGCTTGACCACTAAGGTACAAGACTTTTACACCCTTTCTTGTTAACACACAAATAATACTTTATAAATGTATGATAGTTATAGTGTTTGATTCAACCTAACCTAAAGACTCAACCTAAAGAAAAAAAGTAGAAGAAGACTCTCGATTCAACACAAAAGAGTGGATTAGGTTCTTGAAGTTCTTCTCTTGCGAAGAAGTTATCTTTCAATGTAGTGATTATAAGATGTTAAGACACAAGAAGATTGAAAGACCGAGGGATTAGAGGGAAGAAAATAGAGGGGAGAAATGGTTGGCAAGAGGTGAGTGTTAAACTTGACAAGAGGTGATTATTTATACACAAACCAAGACCTCGGTGTTTGGTGCACTGACGCGTGAGCCCTACGTCCCAGGAACTAAGTTGTCATTTGTCAAAAAAATAGCAGTTGCTATTGTTAAACCCCGATGTGCACTTCACTTTTAACCTTACCAAGTTCATTTCAAAGCCCCAAGTAGGGTTAGGTCAAACCAACTCATTAGCCATGGTTAGGTTAGGGTTTAGTAGGGTTAGAAAAGTTTTGTGGAGTGGTTCAAGGTTTTTGTCCATTTTGAGAAAGGAGAAAAGAATAATGGACATATGGTTTATCTTTGAGTGTTGACTAAGCAATGTATAATGCCTTGACTCCCAATTTGAATTTCAATTTCAAATTATAAAACTAGTTGTTATATTGTAAATGTGGCCTGATTCAAGGGAAGGTGACTGTATGAGAGGGAAGCAATATGGAGTAGGGAACAAGATGCGTAACATAAGGAAGTGTCAAAAGAGTGGGGAACAAGGCATGCTTGAAGGATAAAAAGAAGAATTCCTATTTGAAATTCAAAACTTAAATTCAAATTGTATTTGTTGTAGAGTGGGTGAATGAGAGGGAAGTTACTTTGGGTGGGGAACAAGGTAAGTGAAATAAGGGGGTGCGCTTTGACTAGGGAGCAAGGCATGATAAGATGAGCCTTTGTTCGAGAGCCATATCTAAACGCTTTTAAGTGTGTCCTTCGATATGTATGTGGCACTACTGACCTCAGACTTCCATTGTATGTGTCTTTCGCGTCTCAGCTCATTTCTTATTTAGATGCTGATTAGGATGGCTGCTCTACTACCAGGCGCTCTAGTTCTTGTTACTGTGTGTTCCTCGGGGACAATTTTCTGACATGGTCTTCGAAACGTTAGAATCGAACAATTTGTCCCGCTCAAGTACCAAGGTCGAATACCGGTGACGGCCAATGTTGTCGTTGAAACACATGGCCGACTGTTGGGGAGTGTTACAGGTGCATTGGCATAGGGCCACCACCAAAGAAGGGCCACCAAATACTGGAAACGTTTATCGTCTGTATGTATTATTTTATCACTATCTCAATACAACTATACTTCATATAAAATTGAGTAGGCCAATAAGGGGTAAGGCCCATTATTATTATAGTATATATACAAAAGAAACATGTCCCATCAGTTAATGAATAAAAAATTGCTCAAATAGTTTGTAGGTAAAGGAGTTTTGGTTTGTACAATATGTGAATATATTTTAGTTTATTATGTTCTTTTTGACAATAAATTTACGGATATCAAAAATTTCGTTTAGCTCGTGTCCGTTTGGGCTCGAGCCCGTTTGACCCGTGCCCGTTTGGGCTCGAGCCCATTTGGCCCATTGCCCGTTCGGGCTTAAAAATTTGTATAATATGCTTTATCATTTGTATTAGTGACATTTAATGCAGGAATTGTGTTTAAGTTGGTTGTACAATATGCTTGATAATTTTTATTTCTTATGTAAGGGGTGTTTTAATAAGTGTATTAATTGTATTTATTGACTATTTAATTAATTGTATTTAATATACATAATGATCAATTTTAAGTCATTAATTTTCAATTTTAAGTCATTAATTTTAAACTTTAATAGCAAAAAGAAAGTGGTGTGTACTTTAAGCTTCTACACTTGTAAATGTCTAATTATATTTCATTTACTAGCTTAGAGACCCGTTGACACCGGGTAATTTTTTAAAGCAACAGTTCAAATGAGATGATAAGAAAGTAAAAAACGTAAAAATGTCCATTTAAATATGAAAGAAATAATGAGACAATGCGTTCATTATCAAATTAGAAATTGCTTCTATTATAATTACGATAACAAACGTCCAAGCTTGGGCTATCCAAAATGTATTGACTTGAGTAGCAAAAGATGTGTGTGAGCACCTATCGATTTACAACGCAATGTCCATGCCGTGCACACCTAATAGACAATGCGTCAATTATACGATAAGCAATTTAGTTTGTTACAATTTAGTTTGTTATCTTTTGATTGACTCGAACATAAAATGATGTGTGTAAATGGCTACCGATTAAAAACCCAATCGATGCCATGATGATAAAACTTCAAGTACTTCTCTACATCTTGATAACGCAAGAATGCCAATTTAATATATGCCGTGATGATAGACTTTCAAGTAATTCGATAGTACATTCAAAGCAAATGTAAACTTCTTACATTCACATAGGAAATCAACCATTCAAAGCCAACATTTTCATTTAATAAAGATTCATAAAAAGCTACAAATGAATCTTTGGAGATTTCTCCGGGTCAAATGCTAAATATTGTAATATATTTCTTTTTGAAACTTTAAATGGTAATGAACCATAGCATAATACAAAGTGATTACAATGTTGATAGATACATAATACAACATCAAACTTGCTCATAGACCTTCAAGTACTTCTTTATACACGACATTTGTTGTAGTTTTGGACACATTACCATCCTGATCACAACCGATAACCTTCAAACCTTGCTTGCTTTTTACTCTTGAAACAGTAACGTACAGTTGTCCATGTGTGAAAATAGGACGGGCTAAGTACAAAACCAGCTTTAGAAAGCGATTGCCCTTGGCTTTTATTGATTGTCATGGCAAAAGATACTGATATAGGATATTGTTTCCTGACAATCTTAAGAGGCAAACGCTTATCTGACGGAGTAAACCTCAACCTTGGTATAATGACCTTTTTTCCAAAGTTGGTTCCGTTAATGATATGCGCCTGAATAGAGGTTCTTGTTAATTTAAGTACTTGTAGTCTTGTCCCATTACATAAACCATTTGATTGGTCTATATTTCTTAACAACATAATCGGTACTCCCACTTTTAAAGCAAGCCTGTGGTTTGGAACACCTGAGAACTTCAATCCATTGATACATTCAGGCGAAATCTATGACGGCACCACGTTCACTTTTATCCACGTTGTCGCAACTAAAGTATACCATTTCTTCTCCTGGAAAATTGGCCAACAAATGATCATTTATAGTGTCGACTAATTCATTTGTGGGAGCAATAATCGCCTTTTCTTGGAAGTACGCCGGATCATGTATGTTATCCAACATGTTTGGATAAGTAAAGTCCATAATAAATGTTATCGGGTCATCAGCATCATCTATTAGAATTTCTTCCGGCACATCTATCGAAACCTCTCCTTTGTTTGGTCCTCCAAGCTTGTCGTCTCCCACATTCAGTATCCATTATGCAAATTCTCTTATTTCGCTAACATCTTCCGGCCGTGATCCCACAGTAAGCCTCATGTTCGCTGTTAGCTTAAGAACTCTGCAGTAATCCCACAGGTACGATTGCTTCAAAGAAGCACCAACAATGTCTTGCCGTGATCCTTTTGGAATGACAGGAAGAACCTGCCTAATAATCACCGCCAAACACCATGGTCATGTTTCCAAAAGGCTGATCACACCCGTCTACCAGCTCTGACGAAAACAAAGCTTATTTGTCATCGGCGCTTCATCCCAAATAATAAGCTTACACTTTTTTAACAGCTTATAGACCCGTGAAATTCACGGGTTTTTAAAGAAATGATTCATTGAAAAGTTGAGTATGAAGAAAGTAATAAACAATATCAACGATATAAGTTCCATTTAATTTTAAAGGAATACTAAATAATAAGTCAATGATCCTATAAACAGTTGTGTTTGTAATTATTAGTATAATAAACGTTCATGCATCGGCGTCTCCAAATTTGATGATCTTCACAAGCAAATCTATGTAGCGAGCGTTAATGAAGTGATAAGCCAATGTCCATTCCGTCAACACCTAATAAGTTTTTAAAAAAACATTAAAAGTGTAAATAAATGGAGTTTGTGATTCATCATGTAAATTTAAGAAATGTTATAAATGATGTAGTATGTATATTGTATATACTTCTTGAATCTTGATCAAAGACCTTGAAGCACTTCTTTCTACACAACATTTGTAGTGGTGTTCTTTACATTACCATCTGCATCACAAATGACAACCTTCAAACCTCTTTTGCTTTTGACGTACCATCCGCATCAAAATTAGTTTGGATAATTATCAATAAGGGATTCATATTTTATGTGTTTATTCTTTTGTTACTTTTTGTTAATGTGACTAAAACAAACGCTATTGTTATTAGTAATCCATCAAGTACCAAGATTATCATTTATTGTAATTGTGCTCAAGTTAGTTGAAGCTTTTAACCGAATCCCTTATACTGTTTAGACTTTAGAGCATATATTAAAGACATGCCTTTTAAATTTTAAAGTTAAGGTTCTGATTAGGTAGTTTGCCATTAGTCAATCGGCGAAGAATAAATATTTGAAATGGGTAAAAATGTAGTCGAGCTACAGGTTGAAATGGGTGAACAAACGGGAAGTTTAAAACTCAGTCAAGTCAATTCTTAGTAGAAAATGACCTAAGGTAAAAGAGTTTCACGTAACTAAATAAATTAAAGTCATGCCACTTGGCGAGTTAAGATCCCAGATTGGTAATTTGGCTAATTTTGTTAGCTTAAAAATATACATATATCATCCTTAATGTGACAGGAAACTAACAACAAATGAGCAATTGTTTCTTCTCTTATCACCTAACCATTTAACCAAACACTTGTGGCCTAAAGAAAGAAAAACAATAGCCATTAAACTCATAAGATCAATGATTTATTACCGTATACAAATACTATCATTTCATAGCCTTGGTAATTAACTTGAAAGTTACGTAAACTGATTAGTGTCTATTCTATAAGCACAGCCTTACCGGTGGATTCACGTGAATTTTTAAAGAAATTATTCATTAAGGAGTTAGGTTCATGAATAAATTAAAAAACAACAACGATTGCGAATAGGTTTCATTATTTCACGAAGAGAATTATAAGTTTAATAGTTCAACGAACCGATAAACAATTCAGTTTATAACTATTAAAACAATGAACGTGCACGCATCGTCTTGTTCAACATGTAGATAGTCTTGAATATGCAAGGTATGCAATCAACGTCAAACATTCGAGTAGCCAATGATCATTGCGTAAACACCTGAGTTTAAGAAAAAACAAAGGTAATCAATAAAGGAAGTTGACGGTAAGATTATATGTAAATTTAAGAAATGGTACGAAACACACCTGAGATAAACATTTGTAGGATTGACTCCAGACAAAAGCTTACCAATGATTTAATCAATCATGCGCTTCTGTTTAAAGAGGATTTAACAAAGTGCCCTTGCAAGGTGCGTATTTCTTAATTTACTGGTAATTGGAAGAATTCAAATAAGCTAATTCTTGTACTATATAAATAGAAAATCTCAAACATTTAAGCACACCAATACATTCTTTAGTCACCTCTTAAAATATACGTACTTATCTGAAAATGGTATACCATATTGCAAATTATCTTCGATGATGCTATTACCGGCAGTGGGTATCAATAGTGGGGGTATTTCAATCTACTGGGGTCAAAACGGAGGTGAGGGAACCTTGGCTGGGACATGCTTAACGAAAACTATGATTATAACATGTTCCATTTAATATACAACAGAAAAGGATCTATCCACAACTTATAAAAAACTATAGGTCAACCCAATTCATTTTTGGATTTTTTTAAGTTTACAAACATTTTTAATAATAAATGGTTGAAATGTAAGTTGGTATATAATAACTTATAAAAACTATAGGTCAACCCAATTCATTATACCAAAAGAGTATTAAGAGTACCACTATTGACCTGTTACAAAACGTGACCCTCCGATGCAAGGTCTCATGGTGTAATCAGTTTGTAACTTTATCAAAGATGCAGCACACATGTTTCCATGTTCCGAGCCAACCTACAATACAAAATGAACTCGTGAATCAGATCCATCGTCACAGAGGTTGCATAAAACTATATAGTGTGCAACTAAAGACACCTTACATCATGAAACTTTGCAACTTTTTACCAAACCCGTCGAGTAGCATAGTCATTTTGGCCCCTCTACTGAAAAATAATAATAATTAAGTCGATGCATTTTCTTTAATATAGAGCAAGTAACCCGTTACCAAAAGCCTAGCGGCCAACAATATAAACATAAACGTACAAAACATTGCTTATTATCTATTACAAAGTAAATAAATTTGTAGGATTGGAAAGAGTTATTATTACCCATTTATATCAGCAACAACTTTTAAAGAACCTTAATTTGCAAATTCCTTCACTTTAGTCTCTTATAAAAAAGAGATTAGATAAACTATGAAAGTCCACAGCCCACTCCTTGTTTTGCAAAAAATGCTGAAAATGCATATGTTTCTTTGTAAGGATGCGCCTCACATTCTTCTTGTTATGTGTACTTGCTAGCATTAGTTCTTTTTCATCAGTTGATGCATGATTATTGTGGATTGTCGTCTAAGCCTTTCCTGTTTTGTGTTCTTCATCGGTAAAGATATTAAAATCCTACATTACGTAAGACCAGGGGCGTTGGTGTAACTATTAGTCTCAGGAGACTATCATGTATGCATGACTACAAAATAAAGGTACTTGTAGTGCAGATGAGAAACTAATATCCCTAATTACATGCATCTAGTATCAAAACTATGTTGACCATGTCGACGTTCGAAAAGCTCCATTAATATAGTATGAAGGCAGATATATGGGATGAACATTTTACAATAGGAATAAGAATTACCAGGAAGAAGGTTAATATATTTATCAACTTTCACATAAAATTCATGAACATTATATAATCGTAAAAGGCTTACCAATATCAAGGAGATCATCTTTCTCAACTTTGACATAAAACTGAGCATCATGATTCTTTGACCTCATAACGCCAACCTTCTCTTTCATCTTCACCACGGATGAAATGTTTTACCTGAATTCCCTCGTTTGTGACCCGTTTAAATTTAAATATAACCAAAATTTCCGTTTTGAATTTTTATATAACCCAGATTTCCTCACTCATTTGTAAGCATGTTATATTGGTTTAGTAAAAGAGACGCTAACCTGAGCAAGTTTAGTTTGAATGCAACACCTATCCTTGGTAGAGGCACTATTGCTCCAACAGCTTCCTTAATGCACGTGTTTCTCAGAGATCTATATAAAAAAGAAATGCATTTACTAAGAGACTATAGAATATCTTTTGTATCAGACAGTTAATACTTTTGATACAACAATAAGGAAATGATTTGAACATTTTGGGCAAACTTTACTCTTTTCTTGACATGTATCTTACAAGAAAAGTTTTAAAAATCAACCATTTAAGCACATAACAGAGGCTCAAAAAAGTTATTAATCATAACAGTGGCACTAAAAAGCACATACAACTGCTTGTAAAGTTGATATAAATTATTTAAATTGTTGCTTATGAAGACGTTTGGATGCTTATTAAAACCTTTTTATAAAAGGAATTTTTTTTATAAGCGGTTTCAATAAATAATTCCGAAAAGCCCGTTTATATGTAGTGGTTTGAATAATCAGCTACAAACAGCCACTTTCCCCTAATAAGTAGTCTCATTAAGCATTCCAAACAACCCATATAAGCACCAAATTCAATAAGATATGCAAAAACAATCCAGTTATAAGTAGTTTCAGCAACCATTTCTACCCAACCAATAAAAATGCATTAGTGAAGTAATATAGTAAAAATTATTATATACTCTTTAACCAATGTTTCTATCAAGTTTTTAGAGATTAAAATTGCAAGAGGAAGCCATTATATGTTTCAGTTATTGAATCACGTGAACTTGAACCTCCACAAACGCTCAATAACACATTAGAGTCACGATTACTAATGTCCATTGAAAATTATGAAGGTTTCTACATGATCATTAATAAAATGAGCTGAAAGTTGCCTAAAATTCATATTCACTAAAAACCTCGAAATCAATTTACATACTCAACTCAGACTAAATAAAAGCATATATGTGATTATGTACAAATGGAAATTTCGGCCCATTTAATTAGCAATACGGCAGTTTTGTATAGATAAAAAAATTTATTATTTTCATTTTAACTTAACATATAGAGGTGGCAATACCTCAATTCCATCTTGAAAATCAGCAAACCTAAAATTCTTTTGAATTACATTGTCTTGAAATTCATCAAAGGCGCGTCGGATAAATAATAAGATCATGTAACATGGTAAAAAAAGAAAAAAAAAAGTAATTAACAACTAAAGAAATTAGATGGAATAGAAATTTAAAACGATCAATGTAAGCAAAATATGAAGAAGATGGAAAACCCTATTACCTCATCTCAATCATTACCTGATGTCGAATCTTAAAAAGCTTGAACCACTTAAACATTTTGATATTCCAACATCTTGTATCTTTCTTTCTGCATATATTATAAGATTTTTGTTAAATAATAGTCAAAGTGATGGACACAAAGGTTACACACTCATTTCTTATTTATGTCCATTTTAAGTGTTAAAATCAAACATAGGCTTTATCAACCAAGGAACATCCGACATAAAGACATGGTTGGGCAGTGATTAGATCTCAATTCATTACAGAGTCAAAAAAGGATTCAATTTCAGCACAAGTGACTTTATTAAAAATATATTAGCAATTAATGGCTACAATTGGCAATCCCATGGTTGCTAAATCTAATATCAGCTCATTTTCTACGTGATATGCAACTGAAAAATGCTTACTATAAGGCAAATTTTCTAAAATCAACATCAACTCATCGTTCTTCATCTTACTATCATAATGGGGTTTAGGTATTTCAGTGTTGACGTGTAAAACACATAAAACATAATCAATATATCAATCTCATTAAATGAAGAATGAAAAGAGATGAAACATGTCAAACCTGGTCAATTCAATATACGTGGAATGGCATATCAATCTTACTCAATCTAATTTTACCTGCAAAATGACCAAAATAAGCAATTATTGGGTGATTATTATACCACTTCAAAGCGAACTCAGGTTCCATCGCAATGGATAGTAGATGTTTACAATAAACACTCTAAAACATGTGAAACCCTTTCGAATGGAAGGATGTTAAAAGCAACCCTAGAATATTAAATTTTATATTGAAATTCTTATGAACCGAATTCAATATCGGACTTAAAAAAAGGCTTCATACCTTTACCTTAGATCTTATACATCTCTACAACAAAAAGTAACTCTGCTGAATATGGTCCGGTCCGAAATTATTGGTTATTCCTTTAAAAAAATGTAATATATGTAGGAAACGAAGAAGGCATACGAATGAGATTATGAGGCTCATGCATTGACGTATGGGATGATCGCATAAGGGTAAACGCCAACACAAAGTACTAATACTATTGGCTCACATCTTTTACACTGTCATATATTAAGGTTCACAATGACTCGTTAGTTTTTCATATCTACAGATCGCTTCATCTCATGATTCCAAAGATGTAAAATATTGATGTATATCACTCATATAAAGTGTCTAATACGAATAGATACAGATAGTTAATTGGCCTATGTGGCTGACTAATGATAAGAAAAAAATGGTAAATACATACTTAAACTTCCCCTATTCTTTCTGGAAGGATTTTTCCCATTTCAAGTGATATAAGCCGACCAAGTTAATTGAACTTGCTTCTCAAAGAATCACCAATCTGTCTAACATTATCACCTCATTTTGGTACAGGAACCTGAAGTAATAATAATAACAATAACAATAGTACTAAAATTGAACCTATAAACAGTAAGCTAAATTCAGTCGAAATGAGAATTACAACTTTATAAAATAAGACAATGTGAAAAATAAACCTCCACAACAAAATAAACTATAACCATGCTATAAGCCTATAACAGGACACAACATTAAAGCAATTTTTTTCCCTAAATCTAACCGCCTTTATAAACACTTCAAACCCCACCTCGCTACATGAAAATAGGTGGTCCCATTTTAGTGTGCATTTTATCGAGCATGTGGTGTGATTATGTAGATTTTTTCAAGTACTCGCATATTTGAAATGCTATCAATGTTTCTTTCTAGTCAGACATTTTATCATACAGTTGGTGTTCAACTTTAACCATAACATTCAAATAAACTGACAATTATAAGAAATCAAAATTGAACTCATTATAAAGGAAACAAACAAAAATCAAAGCAAGGCTAACCTTTTTATTCTGCGTCACCAATTTTTTATTATGGATAGAAACGAATGATGAAAATCGGTATCAAGAAGAAACTATAAAAAGGTATCAAGAAGAAACTATAAAAAGGTAGTCAAGATAATATCAAGAAGATGTTTTAAACAAATAAAACTAAACAAACTAACATAAACTAAAACTTACAGGATTAAAGCTAATTTGTGAACACTGTTTGCCTGCGTGTTTCATAGTACATGTAGAAGACGAAACATCAGCGAATTAAACCTGCAAGATTAAAAGAAAAAGTATAATTCTTGAATCATGACTTAATGGAAAAATTATAATACTAACATCTCTATCAATCGACTTACAAAAATAGATGACACCAAAACGTAAGGAGGAAGTGATTATTTGATTCTCATCATCAAATGAGTTTTTTTTATTTATGGACACAATTTGGTGTATTAGAGGAGAGTATTGGAGATTTGGAGTATTGGAATTGAAACTGATTTTGAATGAACATAATTATTACTTTGCACAAATATATTTGCGTGGAGAGGAAGGTCAATGTTTGGAATTGAAAATGATTTTGAATGAATTTAATGCTTAGCAAAATTAGTGATTAGAGGAGCGTATTGGAGATTTGGAGTATTGTTGACTCAGTTACAACAAGGCTGCATTGTGCTCTTGTACTTTGGAGCTAAATAAGGCAATCCACATTATAGCATTAAATAATTTTTTAATGCGGGGTGCTTAAAAGGACTTGTACAAAACCTTATTTTATTAGATAAAATAGATGGTATTAATTGTTTAATTGTGTTTGAATCGCTTGTACTTTAAGTTTCTAAATTGTAAGACTTAATTTTAAATATTTTAATTATAGTAGTCTTTTATGCATTATAAAATAGTTAGATATTAGGTGTTTATCCATAAATGAAAATCAGGATCAAAGTCATCACGCTTTTCCGTGGTACTAATTAAGTTGAGCTATTTGATGTGATTTACAAGCTCCTATCTTTCTTTATTATGTGTTATTAGCAGGGTCCTCGCGCGATGCAGCTGCGGGCACCTTGTAATTTAATTTTTTCGGCTAATAATTTGTTTTATTTGTACATTTTTGGCAATAGCTTTGCTGATTAATTTTTTATGGCAAAAGTTTGATGAAATTTTGCTTAGTTTGTATTATTTTATTTATTATTATTATTATTTTGTTTAGTAGTTTGCTTGATTTGTACAATATGTGAACATATTTTAGCTTATTATGTTCTTCTTGACAATAAATTTATGGATATCAAAAATTTCGTTTAGCTCGTGTCCGTTCGGGCTCGAGCCCGTTTGACCCGTGCCCGTTCGGGCTCGAGCCCATTTGGCCCATTGCCCGTTTGGGCTTGAATATTTGTATAATATGCTTTATTATTTGTATTAGTGACATTTAACGCAGGAATTGTATTTAAGTTGGTTGTACAATATGCTTGATAATTTGTATTTTTTATGTAAGGGGTGTTTTAATAAGTGCATTAATTGAATTTATTGACAAGTTAATTAATTATTTTTAATGTACATAATGATTTATTTATTGTATTTAATGTTAGTATTAATTGTATGTTATAATTAAATATGAGGGGAATTTCTATAAGTAGCATTTGTTGTTGTACTTATAGCTTTAGAAGTTGCATTGCTTAATTTTAAGTATTTCTATTAATAGTAGGTTTTCATGCTTTATAATATAGTATGATTTTGTGTTCCAAGCTTAAATTGTTAACTGCGTAGCAACTTATTAATTAACTAGAGTAGTTAAATACTTTTTTTGATCAAACACAAAGTATATAATATTACATATTATGTTTTGGGAGGTGACTTATAGTGAAAAAAATTGTAGTGTAAAATTTTAAAAATATTTAACCTTTTTCGTAATTTGCCCCAAAGTATAAATGGATATTTTTGTTCATACACATACTTTTGGTATTTAGTGGGGCCTCTGTATACAGAGTCATGGCACAGGGCCACCGAAATCCATGAGACGGCTCTGTTGAAACTAAATGGCTTCGCTTCGCAACCTTCTACGCAGCTTCACATGCCTCTCTCTATTGCCACTGTCGTACATTGTGACAATGTCAGCGTCGTTTAAAAGTCGAATCCCCTACAACATTGGCGCATGGAGCATATCCAGTTTGAGCCTTCGAAGAACCGTCGCTCAAACTGCGAAGGCATATTAGCATCCCATGTTCTACATTATAGTATATTCATGTATTGTCGGCCCATTGGCCTTAAGCCCGTCATGTTGCACATGATATGGAAGGTTACATTCAAGCGGTATCTATCTCTTTAATTTACGTAGTTGTTGTTACACGAAAGAATAGTAGAAACCACTTTTGCCATTCAATAATAATAATAATAATAATTGAAACCATTTCCCAAGAGAATGGGTCGTGTCTTTCAAATAATTCAGAATAGCATATTCAATCGCGTTCATGGTTGGCTAGAGTATGAAGTTTCTATAATGGTAGGCAATGTTATTAAAGACAAGCTATATAATTAAATACCACTTGATCGGTAATAAAAGAGCCAGCAATCAACTTCTTAATGACTTTCTAGGAAGGTGTGCAACGGCCCAATATCTGATTGAAACAATCTAGAACAATAAATTTAAGAACATGAGCTATGAAGAGGATTGTTTAGTTACAGACTTAATAGGATTGTATGTTTACTGTGACTCAAATTGTTCCTGTTCAGAAAATTTGTAATCTTTATCTAGCTAGGTTCTAGCTAGCAACTTTTTAATTTAATAAGTTGCCGTTAAAAAAAGTTTCAGCCCGGTGATGACTACGTACGTGACAATACAAAACCAGTTGCGCCAATAATGACCATAAATCATGTATGACATTATGAGCCAGTAGCTGAACCCTAATTCATTCCCTAAAGCGCACATTTTAACTTACAGTAATTATCCTTTTTTGGTTCCCGTACTTGATCGAGCTAGAAGAGAATTGTTTACATGTCATGGAAAACCAGATTGTACATACTAGTTTGGTGGATCCGGGTCTTGATTTTGTTTGGCAGTTGCGACAATATTATTGACAGGCCGGTTTTGCTCACCTCTAAAAAAGAACTTTGTTTTGCAAACTTACCAAAAGTTATACATATAGTCTCTACTCTTTAGATCAAAGGAGTTAAGTTAGAGCTAGAAATATTTGTCAAGCTGGATTGTTTTGTTAATAATCGCAGAATGATTTCAGCGTAAACAGAAATTATATATAGACGTTAAATACTCCATTAGTTTATAATGAACTGTGAAACAAACAAAAAAAGTTACAACAAAGAACAACAAGAATATAAACTATATTAGTAATGAAGAACATAAACATCATACTCGACAATAGCATCTCCATTAGTTTCATTGAGGAAAACAGTTCGAGCTTCAGCATATCCTCTAGCAAATCGAAAAACGCCACTTCCTCCAACTACTGTCAACTCTCTAACTGGCGACATAATAGGGTTCCGACCCAATATACTCAAAGTGCTTCCATTAAACTTTTCTTCATCAAATACATAATTATTGACCATCATAAAACTCATGTTATTTAAGTCTGCGGATGCGTACATCCCTTGTGCTCTCCCCACGCGTGTAGAGTTTGATTCAGGGCCAACTGTCAAGAGATTGTCCATTATTACCACGTTCCCAAATCCGGTTACGGAAGTGTTTGAAATGGGAGATGAAGCTACACGAATGGCGGTTGCATTTGGGCCTCCTACGACGTCATGGAAAAAGAAGTGGAGGCGCGTTAGTTTTTGTCTTCCAAGTCGGAGTGATGATGGAGGCAAACTGGTTGAGAAAGTTTGTGATTCTGCGGCGAGGAGGAGGGAGAAAAGGACGATTATGAGGGCAGTTGTCACGATGGTGGTGGACATGGTGATCTTGTAGTTTGAGAAATTAAATGTAAAATGGTGGATTGATATGTTTTCTTCCCTTGCATGGTGTTTGGGTTTTTTATACTTGAATAAGAGGACGTACGAAAATTCCGTGTACACATAATAACGTGTTTTTCTAGTCAATATATATATATATATATTTCAACAGTCAATTTATATATATTACAAAAGTTATTCATGTTTAATTTGTTTAATTTAACAAAAGTCAATTTTATCAAAAAATGGCAAGTACTATCGCCATGTCAAATGCTTAACATGTTATAGTCTTGAGCAGTTGAGCGAATGTTCTTTGCAAAACTTTTTACTTAATTTTTTGCAAATATTTTCTTTAAAAGAGATGGTTTTGTAGTTTACGCACATTTATTTATAACCAAGGTTCTTAGATACTTAAATTGTTTATGACGTTTTGGTATGGTCTTACTATTGATATTTTTTGAATTGTTACAGCTAGACCCACCCATATGAGTTCGTAAAAGATGGAAAGATATATGATTTCTTTGCGAGTTTGTTACGGGCTTTTAGAAACCCTTTAATAATTACTAGTACTTGTTTTTTGGCTTGTCATATACATAGTCAATATTATAAGCTACAAGAAGAGAATCCCAATGATATTTAGAAGTTTCTCATCTACAGCTTACTTTTATTTTTATTTTTTTTAAAATTTGGTTTGGTTTATACACATGCATAATGATCTGAAAGCGATAGAAACTCCGAGAAACTAGCTAAATTAATGTGATAGTAACAACGTAGTATAATAATGTGCATGTATTTGACTCCCTATAAATCTACTATATATCACGTCATGGCCACCAAGATGGGCGGCTTCAATTCTCCATGGTCAAATTTGTAATGCAGACAGTTTAGTTGTTGAATGTTTCTTATAGCATTAGAAGCACCTCATGCTACAGTTTAGTTGTTGAGTGTACACCTCAAACATTTATAGTAACTTACACCAATAGTTTTATAAACCTTTAAAAGCTAATAACGGAAAAGACTTTATCTTTGATCAGATTCTTGTTTTTAAGGGATGCAATAAAGTATGTGTGAGACCACATACACTAACACTAATCACCGCCGTGTTTTAGGGTGTGAAAAGTGTGAGATCGCTCAGGGTCTCAAAATTTTTAAAGACATCAGAATTTGTCCGGTTAACAATTATATACACGGGTACATATATTTTTAATAAATTATAAAATATTTAGATGAGAAAATATCTTAAATCAGTAATATGTTAAACATTTAAATAACTAATTGCATAATATCTTATAAACTGTGACACTTTATATATAAAATTACTTTTCGAAAGACCTCATTATGTAATTTTGCTCAGGGTCCTCAAAAATTTTAAAATTTCAGGAATGACCCTGCCACTAATAGGCTTGTAAACTCATTTTTCTTGCATATTATAAATCTTTATAAACTAACGTCCCTATGTAATGTTTAAAAAAATATACATTATGTCATTATATATTTGAAATTGTAATTTCGATTAGAGATGCTCTAATCATTCTTATTTGTTGAATGCTGGAAATTTTGGAGTTGCAAAATCCCGGGTAACTTATGTTAATGTTCATCCATTCATTTAAATACATACTACATATTTATTTTTATTTTATATTTATTCGTAAAGTGGATACCCAGGATAAATTTTATTACTCCAAAAAATCATTTAAGTACATAACACTTTGGTGAATCCAATACGTACTACATTCAGTTTTACTTAATAAAAGATAAATATCAACTTTAGTTCTTCCATTTTAGTCACCTTAAGCTATGTTTCTCAAATGATGATCGATAATTTATAATTCTCAATTGAGAATTTTCTTTTATGTGCGCTTTGGACTATTAAATTTGGTTCTGCGTTTCACCTTTTCAATAAGGTGTAACACTAGAAATTTCATGGTTTTGTTATAAATAGTATAGTATTAAGTATAGAATATTAACATAAGAGTTTAGTTAAGTTTCCATTGAAATACAAACCTCGTGTGCAAAAAGTTAACGAAAAAAGACTAACGGTGCAAAGGATTTAACGAAAGGTCATTTCGCGTCAGGTCTTGTAAAAATAAAAAAATAAAACTCTATCAAGTCAAGGGCTTTTCAAGTTGGTATGCTTGTGTGATCTTTTTGGAGCTAAAATTTTAGCATCGTTCTAGTTGTTGAACTTTCCCCATGGCGATCCTCAGATTATCGAGGGCTTGAGCCCCCTCGTCGTTTCCAATCTCCCGTCGGTCATGGTCTGCCATTCGTTGGATAATCTTAACTTGGCCTCGAACAGGTCTTCGGCGTTGATTCGCGTTTGAATAAGATTACAACTCGGCATCAAGGCCTTATCTCGAAAAAACACCAAAAAATGGCATAAACAAATCACTATAATAACAAATAACAACAATCATGACAAATAGCTTAGGGCATAACGTACCTGACAATAATCACAATCATTAACTTTGCATAAGACTGATCATGATATATGCAGAAAATTAAAATAAGTAATTTAAATAAATCAATACAAAATTAAATATAATATTTAATTTACATCTATTACCATAATGATATATACATCAATTTAATAAATTTGTTATTTTGTTAACACATCTATTAAAACGAATACATATTTTAATAAACAAAAAGGGTGATAAGTTTTACCATACTTAGTTATGTGCCATCAAATCAAATCTTTATTTGCTTCAGCAAATCACACAAAATTCTTACAAGAGTTCAATCCGACTATATAACTACAAAATTCGTATTTAAAACAGATCACATGATAGTCATAACATATATAAATTGCTCTGATACCACTGATGGTAAGCACAGTTATAAGTTAAATTATTTAACAATTAAATGGTAATAAGAAGAATTACAACAGAAGCAAAAACCATTTAAAGCATTTTCCATTGCAGCGATCTAGATACATGTTAATGACTAATCAAAAGTAAATACAATACTTTTGTACCTTGTTATTTGGATGTTAGAATTCATGAACTCAATAAGATCAATAGTGTGATCTTTCCACTGTTAGTCTACGCTAACACTCCAACGACTCCAGTGGGATGTTGGTTCTTGATCTACAACACCAATCCATTAATTAAATTGAGAATTAACAAATACCAAAGGGTGTTTGTTCTTTCCATGGCTAGTCCATGCTAACACTCCATCTGGTTCTTTGGTTTAAACATATTACTTGTTAATCAATCCAACTGGTTAATCCCAATCCTATATTCACTTAATTATATCATTTATGCATTTACGATAAATACATAAAACTGAAGTCTCGTGTGATTGTTGTGACCCCGTGGTCCCATGTATTAAAGGTAGTATTTAATTATGTTATATCATGCATATAATTTTACAATTTGACACCTAAACTTGACCAAAGTTGGAGACTTAAATAAGAAAAGATTTACAAATTTAGTAAACCAGACGTATACAATTAAGAGTGAATTGCAATTATATTAGGTTTAACTAATGACCCTTTAGTAAACTTAAGCTAGATGTGACACTCGTGTTAGCAATTGTATTTCTGAGGCTTAGTTCTCTCACACTAGGTGACCCACTGTATGCTGAGGTTTGATTTTACTTGAATTGAGAATTTTGTGTATTATGTATTTAGGAAGGTTAGTTCACCCTTTAGCACCTAACAATATTCTATATATAGGCCGTGTCACTCGATCACCCATATTGAGGGCACCGCGTTTAAATCATAGCATGTACTTGCTAGGATTAAGTAGTTGTTAGTTTGTCTGAATTATAGGTCAATTGTCTCTAATTAAGTAGTTGCCTTTATCTGATCATTTGACTGTCTTCTATTTTATTTTACTGTCATGTTTTTCCTATAATCAAATGTCAATCCACAATAAAATTTACCGCTTTTGAATAAACCTGAAAATACCAAAATAATAGCTCCATCTATTGGAAACATTAGGAAGCCGCATTCGCGTCCTCCTGCCTATGTTCCCATACAGAACGAACTTCATTCAGGTACTTGCTTATACTACTCTAAAACGATTAGATACACTTCCTAGAGATTGAAAACTTCCTCATCAAAATAATAACGACAAAGATCAATCAATCGACCCATTCAACAATTACCACAACTATGAACAATAATGCAAACGAAGCTTTGATATGAGCAAGATACAAACCAAAATAACGTAAACATGAGACTATCTTCAACCAACAATTATGCATCAAATTAATAACTATTATTAAACTATTGATATACTAATGATAGCAATCAACCGGATATCGATCTATAACGTCATGTTTGCGATTGATTTAACAACAATAACGGAAACCAAGCTTTGATATGTTGATTAACAAGCTATTAATTAACCACAACTACGAGACTATCTTCAATTACGTACTACTTCTATTGATATACTAACAACGTCAACCCAATACTGATCTATAACGTCATCAGTTTGAGTTATTATACATATAGACCGGTGGAAGAAGATATATGATGCTCCGATATCGATGGATGATGATGAAGCTCCGACGGACGATGATGATGAACCAGCGGTGACATGTTGAGGAGCGTTTGAAGATGAAGATGATGTACAGGTGGCGATGGATGAAGATGTACCGGCGGAGACACAGTTTGGAGCAGTGGAAGATAGCTGAGCAGTTGTGTTCGTTGGAACAATAACCAGACGAACAATATTACGACGAGCGTCATTGCGGTCTTTACTGTGTCTCATTTCGGCGTAATTGCCTTCCATTTGTTCACACATCTCGATGATAATTAGAAAATTATACGTCTGATAATGTAATCTTACTCCACCTTGTGTTCTTAGGAGCATGCTGATGTGTCAAAATGACGAGTAGTCAAGCAGAGAACACCTTAGATGTGTGCATATCGTTTCAAAAGGCTCTTCAATTTGCTTGTTGCTTAATTCTAGTTCCGCTTAGATATTACATCTCTTACACGTGGTACGTACCGTTGTTCATTTTGTAATATAGCTTGATGTATAGGTCATCAATTAATAGATACAGTAGATATATTCCTAGAAGGTTATGTTGTTTAGTGTTTACAATACTTTGAACGGATTTGAGGTTGTCAGTTATTGTTTATACGTATTGATCACTTGAGTAAATAAATTTGAGTAGTATTTAATTGTATTGTTTATTCTACAAAACAAATTCAATAAAAATGGTAAAATCAGTATACCGAAATGTAGGAAAATTAAAGGAACATAAAGCGAGATACGTACCAGTTGACTACGAATAGCAAGGCGAAGTTTGCAAAAGCCCTTCAACGCAACTTGTCATATGATTAGGTGCATGAAATGAACGACATAAATGATGCTTGAGGTGTCGACATTGCTTCAGTGTCTGTTCTTTCTCATGTGATTGTCGTCATTATTCCGAAAGGCAAATGATATTAAAAGGTAATATACTTGCCGCAAATTCATCGAATGGGTAGTAAACTATTTTTTTTCATTTTGAGAGTAATTTTCTTTCAAATTCATCATCTTTAGGGTATTTTGCAAAATTTTTGGACAATTTTACCCTTCGGGAAAAAAATTTTGTATTAGCTATGAGGGGCAAAATTGTCAAAAATTTTTACAAAATACCCTAAAGATGATGATTTTGAAAAAAAATTACCCTCAAAATAAATAAAAAATAGTTCACTACCCATTCGATGAAATTGTGGCAAGTATATTACTTTTTTTTTATTATTTATGTCAACGCCATTTCTCCTACAAAAGTGTTAATCTTTTGGTTTTGGTTTTTCTTATATTAGAGTAAGACAGCAAACTTACAATAGTGATAAAACAACCACAAACCCTAATTTGTATATATCAGGTAACAGAGATTATGGGTATCATGGGGCAAAGTGAGGTTAAAGATACCGCTACAATTATAGTATGTCACAAGTTTGTAAGCGATTTAGACTAAGGCAGATATTATTACCAACCATTCCATCAACCTCAACAATACTCTAATAATATCAAGCTATAAGAGTGCTAGCTAGTTGGAGAAAACAAGCTTTGCTCCTCATTCAAGCCCCACTTGTGCCACATCACACCTACACCTTTTCACAACTAACCCCTCCTCATCAAACAACAAACCTCAACTTACTCATTTAGGCTCCACCACTTACAACTTTATTTTTTTATTTATTTCAATAAATAAAATAAATTCATTTCACAAATAATAAAAAATAACACAATATAATAATTTTATTTCATCAAATAAAAACGTTACAATACAGAAAAAAAATACGATACGAAAAAAAATACAACACATACTACTAATATTAAGATTAAACATTTTATTCGTCATCGTCATCGTCATCGTCATCGTCGTCGCTATGTTTAGGGAGACTATGGTATTTCTTCATTATCAATGCTTGTCTCCTGCGAATGATGTCGGCTCTCACCGGGTCAGAAACATGTTGGGCTTGAGCATGAGCATCTACATATCTTGCCACTCCAATGCCCTTGCTTCTTTCTTGAAGGCCTTTTCATCCCTCTTCCTCCACGCCTCGTAACAAGCCGTTTGAGCGTCTTTAGCTTGTGTATACTTTTCGGATAATTGTCCCAAAAAAGTACTTGTTTGACTACCACCAGAGCTCGCCGCACTCGACATTTCCGACTTTTGTTTCTTTCCGGCTCGTCTATTGTTTCTTTCGGGACGAGGTCGTTTGTTCGGACCGAATATATCCTCGAGACCTGAAATGTCTATCGGATCCTCGGCATCCCATTTCGGGTATTTTTTCAAGACCTCCCAAACATGCTCATAATTGAAACCCCTCGAACCAAAGCGTTCATCGAAGTTCGCCTTGGCATTGTTCATATGATTGTGCTCATTTTCACCATTCGACGCTCTAAATGTTTGTAAATAGCGTTGAATTTTTGGCAGTCGCCATTGAGCCGCGTCCATTTACCGGATAGCATGTTTTTGGTACGAGGTTCACCAGTTGTCCGCTCGTTGAACGCTTCATGAATTTCGTTCCAAAAGAAGTCATTCTCTTTATCATTTCCCATATCTTTGTCTTGGGAAATTTCTATCCATGTTTTCGCAAGAAGCTTTTCTTCTTCCTTGAACCATAACTTTCGAGCATGCGTGTAACCAGCTTCTTCCAAGTCATCGTCATCGTCCGCGTCTAAATTTACGACGCTTTTTCCTCTTTGGGCTATAGTTTTTTTTCCTCTACCTTTGGCCGGTGATCGTGCCTTAGGTACTTTAAACGCTTGTTGAGATGGTTGTGATTCGATTGGTGGTTGTGATGGGGGAGTAGAAAACGTGGATGGTTGATTCGGGTTAAAAAAATTGAGGTGTCGGATTGAATTGGGCTTGATTTGCGAATCCTTGTTGAATCGCATATTGTTGGTTACGGTAAATTTAATTCGGATTCGCAAATGAGAGAGAGGGGAGAGAAGTTCACCAATGACACGCCGCCACAGTGGAATCTTTTTTAAGGAATTTGTTTGTTGCCCTATCATTTCTCTTTAGTTAATATAGCTGTTTAAACTTAGAAACTAAAAAGTATACAACTATAAGTTGTTGGTTGTCGATGATTTTATATAAGACATAACTTATAAGTTATATACATAATTATATTTTCTCACTAGTTATAATGCCTGCACAAACGAGTTTTTTTTTTCATCAATGTTTTGAATGATTTATTTTTATTTATTAAAAAACAAATAATCTAATCTTTGTTTTGCTTGACTTATAATTTTAATTATAGTTTATTATTATTAAAGATAATTATTTAAAAAGTTTAATCCTATTATTAGTTGCATCGTATCTATATTTTTTGAATTTATTTTTTTACTTATTTAATATAGCAACAAAATGAATTTATAAATTTTTAAATTAAAAAATAATAACTAAAGTATAACCTAATAAGGATATAATTTTTTTTAATACAAAAGTCACAATTTGTTTTATTATATAAAAGATTTATCATGGTTGCAAAACTTTAGCTATATACTTATTACTTCATTCCATTGTTCAAGGCTCCAAAGATTATTGTTTTATTTAATTTCGAAAAGAATGCGTCTGGCTTGGCATAAAATCACAAAAGTTACTGATGCTTCCATTAAAGTAAAAACGAAAATTGCAGTGATATCTGAACCCAAACCCAAAGTCCCAAATGGCCAAACCCATACTCACAATTATGAAAACGTCTGGTGCATTCTAGTTACGATCCACAAGGCGATTGTGCTTCAATAAACGGCCTCCATGAGTACCCACACAGAATTATACAGTAACAAATAATCACTGCTATTTATAAGATGAATATACAAAACCATAGAGTAAATATGGTCGCTATTGTATGCAAAGATGCATATGTGTGGCCATTTGGACACTAGAAAGTACAATAAAACTAGGGATAGCATTTCGACCCGAATTCCGGAACCGTACCGGTACCATACTGAAATGGTACCGATCCCGATATATGGTACGGTACCGGGACTACGAAATAAGATGAAAAAAATCGAGAACACTAATTCGGTACGGGACCGGTATCAAATCGAGAAATTCCCGAAAAGAAGGGAAAAAACCCAATTTTTTGGTACCGGTATCGGTATCCGAATCCCGTTTGATACGGTACCGGTACCACTAATTTATACTCGGAAAAAAATTGGTACCACTAATTTGGTACGGGATTGGAAGGGGGACCGGTACCATGCTCATCCCTAAATAAAACCAACTGGGCTAGCTCAGTTGGCTACAAAAATTCCTTATGGGCTTTGGGAGGGGAGGTTTGGATAGAGGAGGTCTCAAGTTCGAGTCACACCCGAGACTTTTGCCCCTTCAGGCGGAAAAAGAGGAAGTATATGCGGAGTTCAGGGTCAGCATATACTGCCTAATTGAATGTCACTGCTACTTAAACTAATAACAACTTACAAGACGTTAAAAAAAATGAAAGTACAATAAAGTTATTTCATTTTTATTCTTAGAGAAGGTAGAAATCAATAATGGACAACATAAACATCATACTCAACAATGGCATCTCCATTAGTTTCATTGAGGAAATAAGTTCGAGCTTCAGCATACCCACTAGCAAATCGAAAAACGCCACTCCCTCCAACCACTGGAAACTCTCTTACTGCCGATGAAATAGGGTTCCGGCCCAATATACTCAAAGTACTCCCATTAAACCTTTCTTCATCAAACCAAAAATTTTGAACCATCATAAAACTTATTTCATTTAAGTCTGCGGATGCATACATCCCTTGTCCTCTTCCCACACGGGTAGAGTTTCTTTCGGGTCCCACAGTCAAAAGGTTGTCATTTATAGCCACAAGCCCAAATAAACTTGAGGAATTGTTGGTTATGGGGGCTTCAGCCACACGGATAGCGGTTGCATTTGGACCGCCAACCACATCATGGAAGAAGAAGTGGAGGTGTGTTAGGTTTTGTTTTCCAAGTCGGAGTGGTGGCAAACTAGTTGCGAAAGTTTGGGACTTTCCCACGTGAAGGAAGGAGAATAAGATGACTAAGAAGGCCATAGTGGTGAAGGCGCCGACACTCGAGGTTAGATTGTTGGCCATGGTTGTTTTATAGACTTATGAGATGGAAATGGTGGATAAAGAGGTGTAGTTTTGCTTTGCATGGTGCTTCGGTTTTTTATACTTGAACCATAACAACGAAATTCCTTGGAAAAGTCTTCAAATTATACTAAAATAAAGGTTTGCTTGCGTTGATTATTTTATGAACTATTAACTACGATAGTCAACGAATGTGCATAGCTTTTACACCTTCTAGCCATTTTGAACTAGTCGTTTATGGTATTTAAAGCAATCATTGTGAAAAAGTATACCTAGTCTTATATTACTCTTTGTGAAACAGAATCATGACCAAATATAATTGGCTACATAAATTTTTTCGAACAGTAATATAAAAACACATTTTGATTGATCGGGTACATTAAAGATACATTTAAAAAATATTGATATTTTTTTTTTAAAAATTAATACTATACCAAAAAAATCGCTAGAGGTCCTAAGCACCCAAGAAAATGGCCCCTAGTTCCGTCCCTGATATAAAGTCAACCCCTATAAAGCTGCCCATAATTTCACTCAATTGATTGGCCGTTGTTAATTTTTTGCCACACCAATCGGGTATGTGTGTTTTCGTTTCGTTGAATTAGAAACAACCCAATCTTCATTTATTATTAATGCTCCGATTGTACATCATGTGTTCTTTTTTCACACAATTGGTTTTCTGTTAGAATATCTGATATGTCTTCCAAAATCAAATACTAATAATTGATGATTATATATTCTACAATTCAACATGGAAAGATATTAGGAATGCCGTTATGGTTCATCTATGACTCTAGATTAGCTTTCTATATGAAAGTTTACAAATTTGTTATAAAAAGATAACTCTCTTCATATATTTCTGGAGATTTTTTATAGAGTTTACGAACCTGTTTTTAATGTTACCGACGTATAAAGATGCTTTACTCTGGCTCATCTACTATTATTAATCCTTTATTAGTTATGTTTTGTATGCTCACTAAAATAATTCATCTCCAATGCTTAGTACTTCATGTCATTTTTACGCACCAAACAGATTATTGTTTTATTAAATCACGAAAAAATGTGTCGGGTGGCATGGCATAAACGCAAAAAACGCACTGATGTAGACAGTTTAGTGACACTTACCATTAAAGTAGCGGTTAAAGTCCACTTATTAGAAAGGAACTTTCTCCATTTTTCCGAGTTAACTAACAAACTTATATTAGAGCACAAGGTGCATCATGTCGTGAGGCCTCGCCGTTCCACGCTGAAGGCTTGTCGGAGCTCGCCGAGCTTGCTGTTGCACTGCCCCCCTTGTTACAGCTCGCCGTTTCACACTTACTCATCTGCACGACGAGCTAAGTTTCTGACAAAAGCTACTATGAAACGTTGGGGCTTTATTTTGCAAACAGTAATATTACCGTTTTAAAATTAAACAGTTCGGGTATTTTTTTTTCTCCTAATACAAAATAAACTTATACCACACCCTGTAAATACCAAACCATTTACATACATTTTCCTCACTACAATTCAACTAAAACATAAACATTTCTCACTACAATTCAACTCAAAAAAAAAAAAAAAAAATGTCTCAAAACCCGAATGAAGGAGGGTATTTCACGAATCTCCTCAAATCAAACCCACAACAATACGGGGGATCCTCAAATCCGTCTACCCCCTCATCTCAAAATTCAAACTCTTCATTGCCATATGGTTCACAACAATTAATCCGAACAAAATTTATCTCAACCAACAAATAGCGTTTCAACAAGGATTCGCAAATCGAGCGCATCGATATCCGGCACCACAATTTTATAACTCGTCTCAACCATCCACCTTTCCTACACCTCAATCACAAATACCAATCGAATCACAACCATCAGGTGGACAATTTAAGGTACCACAAGCACGAGAACCATCCAAAGGTAGAGGCAAAAAAGCCATGACCAAGAAATCAAAAAAGGTCGTGGATTTAGAAGCCGACGATGATGATGATTTGGAGGCAGTTGGTACACGTGTGGCCTGGAGATGATCCAAGGCCGAAGAAGTGTTGCTTGCGAAAATTTATATAGGAATTTCCCAAGACAAACATATGGGAAATGACAAAACCGATGAGTACTTTTTGAACGAAATTGTGGAGAAGTTCAACGAGGACACTACCGGTGACCCTCGTTCAAAAAATATGATCACCGGCAAATGGACAAGACTTAATAGCGACTGCCAAAATTTTCACGCCATTTATAGACATATACAGCGTCGGAGTGGTGAAAATGAGCACGATCATATCGAAAATTCTAATGCGAACTTCGAAGAACGCTTTGGTTCGAGGGGTTTCACGTATGTTCACGTTTGGGAGATCTTGAAAAATTACCCAAAATGAGATGCCGAGGAACCGTTAGACATTACATGTCTCGAGGATATATTCGGTTCTAATAAACGATCTCGTCCCGAAAGACCCAATAGACGAGCTGCAAAGAAACAAAAGTCAACGGAATAGTCAAGCGGGGTGAGCTCCGGTGGGAGTCAAACGAGTACTTTTTCGGGACAATTATCCGAAAAGTATTCGCAAACAAAAGACGCTCAAATGGCTTGTTACGAGGCGAGGAGAAAGAGGGAAGAAAAGACGTTGGAAGAGGAAGAAAAGGCGTTGGAGATGCAGGAAATGCAGATGCTCATGCTAGATGCCAGCTTGGTTACTGACCCGGTAAAAGTCTCAATGCCGAAGAGGACGAATAAAATGTTTAATTTTCATATTAGTAGTATGTGTTGTATTTTTTTTTAATTTTCGTATCGTATGTTTTTTTTCGTATCGTATGTTTTTTATTTGCTGAAATAAAATTAGTATGTTGTATTATTTTTCATTATTAATGAAATGAATTTAATGTATTTAATGAAATGAAAAAAAAAATATAGTTGTAAGTGGTGAACCTCAAATAAGTAAGTTGAGGTTAGTTGTTGGTGAAGGGAGGGGGTACTTGTGAAGAAGGTGTAAGGTGATGTGGCACCCGTGGGGCACAAATGAAGAGCTAAGGCTTGTTGTTGCACCTTGTGCTTTTATGCACTATCTAGGTAATAAAACTTTCAAATTCGTTGCAAGAACACTAATTTTCACAAATTTGACCGGCTAACTTCCGGTTTCCATTGACACATATTATATTTATTAAAAACTTTCTTTTTAATTGATGACATGTAATTGCATAGTCACTTATGTTGACTTTTATATAAAAAATAGTCCCCAACTTAAGAGCTTTGCTAGACTCATAAAAACACTTTCACAAAAACATTTACAAAATGAGTTGGCAATGTTTGATTGATGTATTTAGCTATAGTTTCTCTATCTTCTCTTTAATTAAACCAATCAAAAAATGACAACTCATTTAGTTAATGTGTTTTGTGGAAGGTTTTTTATTTTTTTTAAATCTAGCAAAGCTCCGACTTAAATAACACTTATTTGACTTTGATTGTTCTTATCATCTTCCAAGTTTGGGTTCTGGCTCAACTATTTTCAAACTATCTTTGTAGGTTCTAAACCTTGATAGATCTCGAGCCAATAGATCGTTAGCCTACTAATGTAATCACTAGTAAGACTAAATAGATAAACTCTGTGAGCTTGTAGTTATTGCGGAATATAAAAACAAACTGTATACTAAACTTTGATCTTCTATAGATCAATATTCTTTTACTAACAATGTTATGAAAACTCGTACATAATACAATGACTTAGGGTTCCTTATATACTAGTGGAAACCCTAATCTCTTCTACAAGAAACGTATATTCATAAAAGTCTAGAAGATATACTAAATATCTTATCTATAAATAACTAATGTTTATCCACGAATTAACTACATCCGCAGTATCACTATGCGTCAGCAGAAACCAGTAGTCAGCAGAAACAACTTTAAGCTTCCTCAGGAACATGTCAGCAGTATCCGTCAGCAGTATTAATTCTGACTTCAATAATTCCCTACAATCCTCCCCTAATCTTGAATTTGACATGGTTAAGTTCAAGATTTCTTGATAGATCTTCAAAAGCACAAAGAAGAGGATTGAGAATGGACTTCAGTAGCAAAGAGTCTTCATAAGTAGAATCTCTATGATCAGCAAAAACCTGAAAAAACACCATTCTTTGCAGTAACACATGACCAAATGTACATCAAAACATAGTAGTTTCATACTATTCTCATCACATCCAGGTGTGTTAACTCCTGTGAGATGTGAATCATTGAAAATAATGGATTTGATGTCTCTTTACCAATAGCCATCACTACTGGAGTAGCCAAGTGTTTTGAGTTAACTAACTATGGTACACTGATGACCAAAGGATATGATTTTTAGCAAATCATCAGCTATAAACAGATTTGATATGTATTTACCTGTAGCCGTTTGCTTAGGACTAGTCAATTATTTGATGAAAAATCATCTTGGTCAACTGAATGCCAAATATGGTTTTCCATTGCCTTTACAACAAGCCATACTCTTGTGGGCTAGCCAATTATTGGGAATCCATAAAGGAAAAATCCATAGTCAATTGACAACCATTTCAACTCTCAGCTGTGAAGCATGGGTGAGTTGAGTACCCAATAGTTTTTAGCAAACTATTACAGCTATCAACATATTTGATGTGTCTTTACCAAAGCTGTACCCTTTGGACTAGCCAACTTTTAGATGGAATAGTCAACATCAGGTAAGTTGATAACAAGAAAAGGTGTGATAAGAATCAACACCAAACCTGCAAACAACATACACATAACTATACAAATCTGTTAGTTAGTTAGTTAGTTAGTTTTTTTTTTTTTCTTTTTTTTTTTTTTTTTTTTTTTTTTTTTTTTTTAAATCAAGAAAAGAAAGAAAATATACAACAAAGTACCATACCAATACCATAACATTGCAGATATGTGTCCATTTGAATACCATGCTTAGTTTTCAGTTCCTGCTTAATCAAGATACTTCTCCTGATAAACCTAATCAATTGTTCAGCAAGATGCATATCATTCTCAGTCATATCCAGAGGAACAGTGAGTTTTGCCTCCAGCATGAGATTCATTTCTTCCATGGTAATTGGATAAAGTATATCAGCCCAGCAGTATAAGGTCTTGCCAGTGGTAGTGACAATCATATGAACATTAGGAAGAGGAAAGAATTTCCAATAATCAACCACCCATGTCTTCTGACCTTTCCACACTTGAAACTTAACACCAGTATCACCAAGATGAGAATCACAAAGAATTTGTAAATCTCCCAGCAAGTACATTCCAATCCCTTCAGGTTGATGAGTTTGATAATAAGAGACAACCCAACCATAAAGAGAAAGAATATCTTGCCTGTCCACCATGTGCAATATTTGACTAAGAAAAGTAAATGTTTTGGTAGAACCATCTTGTCTATGAATGACATTTACTTGTCCTTTACGAAGTGACGAGTCAAAAATTTCCCATTTAACAACTTTCTCCCAAACAATAGGATCCTGCCCATCATCAGAATCATAGTCAATGAATGTACTGTCCTCTAATGAGGCATCCTTAGAAGCCTTCCTCTTTTTAGCTTTAGTTTTTCTCCTAGGGCCAGAAGTAGAAGGAAGTGAAGGACCATCAGCAGTTTCTTCTTTAGGAACTTGTCTTGAAGCATCAGGAGGAACTTATTCTGAAGCTTCAGTAGGAACATCTTCTGAAGCATCAGCAGGTTCTTCTATAGAAGCAGCTGCTGAAGCATCATGTGAAACAACAGGTTGAGCTTCAGTAGAATCAGGGTAAGAAGCTTCAGTAGGAACAGACTCTGGAACAACATTTGAAGGATCAGCAGCAGTAGAATCATCCACCTGAGTTAACACTGAAGGAGAATGTACTTTCTCCTGATCACCAAAAGATGACTCAGTAGGTGTTGAACTATAAGACCTTGATAGATCTTCTTGAGCACTCTAGAATCGTTAGTTATGTTAATGTAATCAAAAACACACTAATAGACAATCTCTGTAACTTGTATTTTAAAGCGGAAACAAACACAAGTTTAATAATAAGAACTTTTGATCCTCTATGGATCTTTTAATAATAATGAAAGTGTTTTCTAAAACATAATTCAATACATAATCGTGTGTTCCTTTTATACACAAGGAACCCTAAACCGTTTCCCAAGAAACGTATATTCTAAAACTTCTAAAAGATATGCATTATCACTTCCTAAATAAACTCATGCATATCCAAACTATAATACATAAAATACGGAAATACTATATCCGCATAAACTAATAATGATGAAACTAGTCTTCAGCAGATACACTGCTTCAGCAGGAACCAGCTCTTCAGCAGTAACCTTCAGCAGAATTCTTACTTAGCAGAATTCCCAACAATCCTCCCCTAATCTTGAATTTGACATGGTTAAGTTCAAGATTCTTGATATATCTTTGAAGTTATATACCTAGAGGATTGCAATAATACAGCACCAGCAAAGAATCATCATCAGCAGGATCTCCATGATCAGCAAATACTTGAAAGCTCCATTCTTTGCAGCAACAAATGACTAAATGTACATCAAAACAAATTAGTTTCATACTATTCTCATCACTTCCAGGTGTGTTAACTCCTGTGAGAGGTGAATCATTGAAAATAATGGATTTGATGTCTCTTTACCAATAGCCATCACTACTGGAATAGCCAAGTGTTCTAAGGTACACTGATAACCACATGATTTTTAGCAAATCATCAGCTATAAATGGATTTGAGATGTCTTTACCTGTAGCCGTTTGCTCAGGACTAACCAGTTATTTTGATGAAAAATCATCTTGGTTAACTGAGTACCAAATATGGTTTTTCACTGCCTTTACCACAAGCCATATACATATGGGCTAGCCAATTATTTGGAATCCATAAAGGAAAAAATCTATGGTAAATTGACAACCATTTCAACTACTCAGCAATAAAGCATGGGTGAGTTGAAAACCCTATGGTTTTGAGCAAACCATTACAGCTATCAACAGATTTGATGTGTGTTTACCAAAGCTGTACCCTTTGGACTAGCCAACTTTGTGATGGAATAGTCAACATTAGGTAAGTTGATAACCAAACCTGCATAACAAAAACACAATACTATACAACAAAAATGTTAGGTTTTTTTTTTTTTTTTTTTTTTTTTTTTTTTTTTTTTTTTAATACTAAATAAGACTTTCACCAAAGATTCAGCAAACAATCTTGCATTCCCAACTGGATCAGGAGGAATCTCCAACTTTTGTTGTAGCATTTTCTCTATCAGAGACACTTTCAGAGGATATCTTTTGCCAATATCCATAATAAGCCTTAGACCAGTTGTAGTTTCCAACACATGAACATAAGGCATAGGATAAAATTTCCAACTCTGAACTTTCCATCTCTGATTGTTTTTCCATATGTTATAGCTAACACCAGTGGGAGTAGAAGAATCAAACAACACTCTAAGATCACCCAATAAATACAATCCAGACCCTGTAGGAGTATGATTTGCATAATACTTGTGAACCAACTCATTTAGAGTGACTAAATCCTGATGATCAACAAGATGTAGAATCTCTTGAAGAAATGTAAAAGATATAGAAGTTTTATCCAATCTGTAAATGGTATTAACTTGACCATTTTCAGTTAACTCCCAGTGAACCAAAACATCTCTAGTTGCCTCAGGCCAATCATCAGGAGATCATTCTCTTATAAATGAAGCATCAGAAGCATTCACATTTATTAAGCTTTGTGTGGAATGTGAAGTTCTGACTTTAGCCATTCTCTTTGCTCTTTTTCCAGGAACATAAATAGCAGCATGAGGTAGAGAAGATGCATCAGGAACTTCAACTTCAGCAGATACACCTTTTGCAGCATCAGTTACCACTGATGGAGTATCCAATTGTTCATCAGTAGAATCCTGAGAATATTCAAGTGCAGCAGATGCATATTGTTCATCCATAGCCTTCCTCATCTGTTTGGCTCTAGCAGCTTGAAGTTCAGCTTCTCTTACCTTAAGTTCATGAAATCTTGCAAGTTCAGCTTTTTGTTCCTCATCAAACCTTTTAGCAGCCTCTTCACCCAATCTTTCCTCCTCCAGTTGTCTCCTAGTTCTCTTTCTAGATGGAGGATCTTCTGCTATCACTTGAGCTTTACCTTTATCCACATAAGATGAAGCAGCAACATTTGGTACATCAGCAGAAGTATCAGGTAATGATACCTTTTCAGCAGCAACAGGAATATTAACAAATGAACCAGCATCAACATTGAGTAGAGGAATATTCTTAGAAGCACCCATTCCAGCTTTGTCATTTCTAGCCTTGATCTTGTTATACATCTGAACCAATTGGTCAAATGGAAGTGCCCACACTTGTTTCTTAGTCCAAGCAGTATTATATAAGGAACTGCTTTGACTTCTCACATATGTTCTCATATAATCCCTCTGTTGTGCTTGAGTCATAGGTTTATCTCTTTTAGCTTTGGCTTTTAACTCATCTGCTACTTTCTTCCTCAACTTCAGCACTTTCACAATTTCAGAAGTCCAGTCCTGCTTCTCCACCCTTTTACCAAGAATGTCTGTAGCTAAATCCGGAGTAGCAAGCACTTGTTGTCCAATATGCTGCCAATCTGACTCATCAAACTCTTGAACAGCAGCATCCAATTCTCTTTGTCTTGCAATAGGCAAAGTAGAAACATATCTTTGAGTGGCAGACTCGTATGCTGCATCAAACTTGGCTTGCTGTGCCTCATCCATATCAGCACTCTTCTTATAATCTTCCCATTCCTTGAAGAGTTTTTTCTTGTGCAGCTCTATCTTCAGCTGTAACAAGGTTATCCTTAGCCACATCTGTTCCTTCAGCAATATCATCATGAGGAACATTCAAATCTTCCATAGGTTCATCATGTAATTCTTGAACCTCTCTATCAGGAGAAACTTGTTGATTCTTAGATGCATTATGAACAGGGGAATTCAAATACTCTTTCCCTGCTACAAAGAATGCTTCTCCTGATGTATTACCTTTATCAGTAGATTTGTCAGCAGCAACACCACTTGGTGATTGTTTCTCCTGAAGTATATCAGTAGCTTCAGCCATGAGCACATCATCATCACCACTAGCCACTTTGGAAGATTCAGCAGCTTTCCTTGCCAAATATTGTCTTGTACTTCTTCTTCTGCTGAATAGAATTTGTGGTTTAGATTTAGGTACTTCAGCAGCTTTAGGAGGAACAACATTAGACTGTCTAGCAACTTCAGCTAGAATTTCAAGAGAATCCAAATTTGCTTCCTGAGGAACTTAAGTAGTATCCAATCCATCCTTACTTTGCTTCTGCTGATTTAGTTGTGCCTCCAAATCTTGAACCTTACTTTTCAGCCTTTCAATTTCATTACCAAGAGTAGTCTTGGTATCAGCCAGTTCCTTTTGGAGATCATGGGTACCTATTGTTGGAGACTCTAGAGTTGAGGTGGGCGAGACAAGGACTCTAGATGTTCCAAGATGTGATTTAGGATAAACCTCATTGCTTTGGTTAGCTCGCGAATTTCCGTTCGATACCTTTCACTAATGTGAGTGGTTCTTTCGCAATGTCCGCAATCATGGCGGGGAAAGTTTGGTGGAAGAGAGGTTTGATTTGTTGGTGGTGGATCATTTGAACTTGAAGGAGCATATGTGGATGGTTAGGAGGTGTTTTTGGTTCCTTCACTAGATGAGTGTAATGCCGTGTGGAAAACCATAATATGGTTGATTTGAGAGTCAACCATATTCTTGAAGGCGTAAAGGTGTTTTAAATGAGTGTTGAGTTCTTCACTAATGTTTGGAGATTTTTCCCATAAGGATGCTTCTATTTTCTTATAAGAAGGAAATAGAGATTCAAAGTGTTGGGAATGTTCTTGTGGTGGTGGTTGTTATTTTTGTGGTGGTTGTTGTTGTTGTGGTTCTTGTTGTTGAACATAATGGCGGAAGCTTGGTTCTCCGGAAGGATTACCATGAAGGTCTTTGTAAATGGGGTGAAACACAAATGATTGTAGGTGTGTATGACCTTGATCTTGTGGAAAATTGAGGGTCTAGCATAACGGTAAGCCAAACGCTCTACCAATGATGGTTGATGGGGTTCTTCATCTAATTGCTCACTTGGTTGTTGTTGGGTTTCCATTTGAGCAATGGTGTCAAAGAGTGACAATGATGGAGGATTATATGATCTAGATGATAGATCTTCTAGAGTTTCCAAGTATGGTAGTGGTGATGTTGTTGGTTTATGGAGAAGTTCCATTGTGATCTAGGTAGTAGTGGTAGTGGTGATGTTGTCAGTTTTGGTGATTGAGGTGATCTAGGTGGAAGGTCTTCTAAAGTTTCCAATGGTGGATGTGGTGATGTTTGTGGTGTATGGAAAAGTTCCATTGGTGTAAGTGTTGCTGATTGAGGTGATGGAGTTTTTGATGGTTGAGTTTGTTGCGATGTTGAAGCACTTGATGTTTTGATTGATGGTTGAAAAGTTTGTATGTTTGTATTGCCATGTTTGGGAGAGGATGTTGGAGTAGCAAGATTGAGGAAATCTTGAATAGTGGTCTCGTTGGTGTTGCAAGGTATTGAAGATGGTGTTGGTTTAGTAAGGTTGAGGAAATCTTGGATGGGTAATGAAATATCTAGTGATGAATCACTTGATGATGATGAGCTTAGTTTGACGGTTTTGTTGAAGCAACAAGGTTTTACACTAATCCTAGCAGTTTTTCTTGATGATTCGGATGAGGTGTTTGATTTAGTCATCTCAATTCTTTGGTTTGCTAGAATTTTGAGATTGAGAGAAGTAATGGTGTTGGTGTGAGTTTTGGGGTATTTTAAGGTGATCAAATTTATAGAAAAAAAAATGTTGTGGGAAGGAGTGTTTGGATTTGATGTGTTCCATACAAATTTGGAGGTTTCTAACCATTTGGAAGATTTTCAAGAACTTGTCAAGTCATTGGAAGTCAATCAATGGAGTTGGGTGGAGTGAAAGACTAACTTATGCACTCAATGCTATGTGATCATGGAAAGTGTTTTGGTTAGGAATGTTCCAAGGGTTTCAAGGATCCTTTTGAGGGTTCCTTGGGTTAGTTATTTGTGAATTTGAATTTTGGCGGGAAGAGGCTTCCTATTGGTTCTAGTGAGTAAAAAAAGGGTCCTAATGTGTTTATTGGAAGTTAGGAAAGATGTTTCTCACTAAAGAAAAGGATTTGGTGTTTTACAAATTTTGAAATTTAGAAAAATGACAAAAATTTTCTGCAGGTGACTGGCGGAACCCTGACACATCAAGGGCGGAACCCTTTTGAGGGTTCCGTATGATCCGTTGGGCCAAACTGGGTTGCCCAGATTTTTGCACTGGCGGAACCCAGTTTTTGGTTCCGCCAGACCTGAAAAAAACAGACAGTCCACCTTTTTGAGGGTCGAGACGATTTTCAAATTTTTCGAAAAATCCTAAAAACAAAAATCTATCCAATATCTGATTAGGAAATGCAAAAATTAGACAAGGAAACATTCTTACCATTGGACTTTGACCGGGGGCTAGCGAAATTCACTATACTTAGTGAAATTTTCATAAACATGAAAATTTGACAACATTTTAAATGTCGTCATTTTTCACAAATGGTTAAACTAACACATAGTCTAACAATAATAATAGTGCATAGATGCAAGTAAGACTATAGAGCAACATAAAACACATAGTTTAAAGTCTATAAAGTTCTAAAGCTTAATAATGCCAAACGCTCCTTAAGCACACATCTCATAAGCGATCCAACTTCTTCTTCATCTTTCCAATGTACCTTGTCATGCACTCCCACATTCCTTTCGTTTGCTTCAATTCTTTGGACTCATTATTAATGGTGGGAAGTTATTGAAGGTAATCAAGAGGAGCTAGCTTAGAGTTAGGAAGAATTTCACTTTCGTTCATGTCGGAAGATGATGATGATGGTGAAGGAGAGTGAGTACGTTTGCCTTTACCTTTGAAGACTCTATTATCACTTAGAGGGATGAATATGTGTGGAATGAGAGAGTAATCAAGGCTAATTCCCTTATTGTTAGGAAGAATGGGAGAGATGGCTCTAAAGAGGCGGGTAAGAAGCATTCCATAAGGGAGAGTGGTTGTTCCAACCAAGGGTATGTCAGCCATTCTTTTGGCTAGGTAATAAGCAAAGTTAAAGGGTTGGCCGGTGGAGATGCTAAAGAGCATGTAGCTAAGACATGTGTTGACATGATCTCTATTTCCTATGGAACTTATGACATTGGCTCTAAGAACTTCTTCCCATTTCTTAAATTGTGGTTTAAGCTCATTGAGCTCCATACCAAAAGGGTCCTTATTTATCTCATTCCCCGAACGATTCTTCCTAGTGGTTGAGGTCCTAACAAAGAGATGCTCACGAATTGCTTCCTTATTAGCAAGAGGCTTGTTGTATGGATAATGACGTTCAATGGAATCAAGAATTGAAAGGGGCCACTTATCCGTGCAGAGACGTGTACCAACATTAGGGACACCAAGAATTTTTGCAAAATCTTTCAAGGGTATGAAATGTGGTAGTTGATTGGTTGTAAAGGTTAATGATATCTCACCATCATCATCCGAGGAAAGGCTTATGGTTGCATAGAATTCTAAGATGACCCTAGGACAAATTTGGTCATCAATGTCTTGGAGGCAATCAAAGTTGATTGCGGCAAAGTTTTGGTGACTGGATGTTCCTTTTAGGAAGGATGGATCAATGGTTCTTCCTTCATGAACATAGCGTTTTTCTAGACCCTTAAAAGTTTCAACTTGATTTTTAGTGAGACCTTTGGTCCTATGATGTTTGGGTAGGTACTTAAGAGTATCCTTGTGATCGGAGAAATTTGTGGGAGGCATGTTGATTCCTAGACAACAAAATTTAACATTTAAGTTTAGGTTAACAACTTCAACAATGTGGATGTTTTAATGTGTTCCTATATGCTAAAACGTGGAGACGTGGTTATCTTGACTCATTTTGAAGCTTAAAAAGTTTTATAATGTAAGGTTTGTTATAAAACACAAGATAACCCAAACGCTCTCAATTCAATGTAGCTTCGTTTGAATGTACCCGAAAATACATATCAGTTATGTATTTCCCTTAGAATTCAAGAGACATTATGCAAATGATGTTTTTAAACATAATGTTTTTATTTGTATTCAACAATGTGAAAGAAAACAAAATCATTCTTGGTTAAAGAAATTTGCTAGACATGTTTGGCAAATCATGATAATGTTTAACAAGATGCAATTCCTAACTAATTTGAATTATGACTATTTTGTTCATAACCATGGATTTTCATTTTTTATGCATAAACCTTAAGATTATTGTCATTATGAATGAATGGAAATCCTATGTATGAATTAAGGAAGTGATTATGCAAAGAGTACTTACAAAATTGAATGAAGAGGTCAATTATTGAGTGAAAGCCCTAATTTTCATATGTGAAGATGTTCTTGAGTGAATAGTGGCTGTTTGTGAGTTGTGAGTTATGGTTAGGGGGTGTTTGGTTTAAAATTAAACAACATTTTGATCTGCAAACATGGCGGACCAGGCGGAACCAAATAAAGGGTTCCGCCCGTTTGGTCGCAGGGTTCCGCCGTTTTATTGAGAAAAAGTGTTTTGTTTTGTTTTGATTTTTGTGATTTTATTCTAACGACTGAAACTACGAGGTAGGTTCCATAGGTCCTAAATTGTTGTTTGGAAGAGTACAAGAGGATATCGAAACTGTGGTCTTGTTTGGATAATTTCTCGTTAGAGATGTTTTCCATTTTGAACATTCTCATGAGCGAAGTGCTGTCGAATTTTAAAGTATCTAGTATTACTGGGTTGACTTGGAATCCAATTAGTTGATAGTTCCTTTGAAGGGGATTAGAGTGTTGCTAGGTGAAATTCTGTTGTTGACGCGCATTTGTTCAAGCGGAGTTTGTTGACATGCTTCTTCCGGATTATGCGTACTTGGCTTGAGTTGTTGAGAAAACTAGAGTCATTAGTTTCTCAGTGAATCATGAGGTGCTAAAGCTTTTAATAAAAGAGCAAGTACTACTTGTGCTTTTTCTATTCACTTGGTTACTGGCATGATTCGAGTTGGCATACACTGTGGTTTCTATTCTCGTTCCTTTGGGATACCATTTTCCTAGGTATGTAGTACCTTTTGATGTATCCAAACAATCTCTTTTGAGAGAATTGTTTCAGGATCTTCTCTAAAATGAGCACATAGACAAGTACTAAACATAATGTTGGATCTAATCGTTGCGAGAACAAGTAAACTTCCAAACATTTCTCTGTGTTTAGTTTTATCTAAGGATTCACTAATCTCATTCTTGATAATTCATATGAGACTTAATCATTGTGTACTTGTGAATAACTAGGAATGCCTTTGAGTGATTATTCCTTGCTTTTGGAGCTTGCTTAGGTTATTAAAAAGTCTTTCATAGATTTACACTATTTTTTATTTTGAAAGATCTATTTTTTTTAATGGTTGCTTTCCTCTAATGCCCAAAAACTATTTTTATCAAATTTGTTTTAATCAAAACTATGACCCATGATTCAAGTTTTTATGACCTTGTCAATATTGCTTGACTCAAGGTTTGACACAAGACGAAAATGTGTTGTTTTTCATTTTTAATAGTTCATCTTCCTTGTTATTAATCTCAACTTACTTGTCTTATCAATGTTGGACTTTCGACTAAGTCATCATCTACCAAATATGATATCTTAGAAGGAGGTGGTCTTTCATCGAATGTTAAATTCAACGACTCCTCGATTCTTTAGGTTTATTTACTTAAAACACTATGAGTGTAAATGTCCAAGAGATACAACATCATAAGACTATGGGTCGAATTTGATGTGCAAATCCTAGATGTTTATAAATCATTTTCTCCCAATCATCCTAATGTATTCAAATGATTTATTTTTCTTTGTGTGTCTTATATGAAACTTTAACAAAAGAGTGGTTGAATTTAAGATACGATTGAAAATATAAGGTATAATGTCAAAAGATGTTGTACTACAAACATCTATGAAATGTTGTGGTTTTGTTAGATTTGCAAGCATCACAAAAGTGTTGGTTGTTTTATTACTTAGGAGATTCTTAGTTAGCTCATTTGTAGACAAGTGTTAAGTGAGACTCACTCAAGAGTTTCTCGTGTCTTTTCCCGAAAGTTTAAAGAGGTAAAACACCTTATATCTCCTACTAGATGTAGTGTCTAAATCCTTTAATCATGGAGGATCTAATCCTTGTTGTTAGTTACACAACATAAACACCTTAGAGTAAAAACTATTAATATCATCTACGACAAAACTTAATGTTAATCAACAAGAAGCAATGAAAGGTAAGTTGAAGAGACGTGTACCTTTTAAGCTCCATAGTTGAGCCACCAAGAAGATAATCTTTAAGCAAATTATCTTGACTCGTAAGAGAGCTAAACTCAAATACTTATGAATCCAAGGAGGTTAGACAAACATATAAAAGTATTGAACATGATATCTTTATCCTTTTATCATGAGCTCCTAATAGAGATAGAATTACTCCTACAATTCTCTCCTAGGTTTCACAAACACAACTTGTTTTGTTTTACTTGTTGATGGTGCATTTGAGTCAAATCCTAATCCGGTTTTATCTCTAAATGACTTTTGACTTTTCAATAAGCTTTTAAGAGCTTTTGAACTTTCTTCAAATTTAGCAAGCATTTTTTGTTTTTCATTTTGTCTTTGAATTTCATATTTGTAATCTTGACATATTTTGCATTCTAGATCAATTTCAACATTACTTTCAAGTCTAGACATTTTATCTTCTAACATGATTTCCTTTTCAAAATTATTCACAAGAGATTTTGAAGGTTCATTGTTAAATAAAGTTTTTAGTTCCATGTTACATAAAATTTTAGACTCATTTTCTAGTATAGAAAACTCTAGGATAAATGTGTCAAAGCAAAAGTGTTTGGTTTCAAATTGTACCTTGCTTGATGTTTTATCTAGTTGAGAATCACAAACCGGATAGTTGGCTTCATCTTCATCCGTGTCATTCCATGAATCGTAAGCAAGGCCACTTTGAGCTCGACATAAGTAATCATCTTCACTTACACCTTCATTTAAAACATTTACGCTAGTAGCATATGTATTTACTTTAACTAAGTGTCTATCTATTAGGTTTTCTAAGTCTTCTAATTCATGTGTGAGATAGAATTGATCATCTTTGACTTGACATATTTCTTTATGAAAGTTGATTATATTTTTCCAAACATCGTTAGCCGTTTGACAAAAATATACTCTTTCATATTCAATTCTCGGTAAAGCTTTATAAATCATTATCTTAGCTTTAGTGTTTTTATCAAACTTGAGATAATCATTTTGATTTTCAAACTTGTTTTTGTTGGTTTGAAATCACCAATAGAAATAATGTGCCAAAGATCTTGATCAATTGATTTCACATAGTTTTCAAATTTACTTTTCCATTCAAGGAAGTTTTCTTTTTCAAATAGCGGTGGCTTTTGAATAGGTTGCCCTTCTTTGAGATTTTCAAAATCTATGGATCGATCCAAGTTTTAAAATATATATTTTAAAGATCTTGAGTAACGTAGCTCTTGATACCAATTGTGGAAAACTAGAAGGGGGGTTGAATAGTTTACCGCATTTTAAGTTAACTATCTTTTAAAAACTTTACGTTTGATTAAAGTTATAAACTCAAATTACATTGTAACACCCCCAGTTTTGAAAACATGCAGCGGAAATTAGATTGGGTGTTACTTCATAGCGCACAGTTTATTAGTAGAAAATGATTGTCATTTTAGTCATTTTAAAGAACTATCATTCGAATATAAATATCAGAGTTTTACAAGAGGTCCTCGTTTGTCCCAAAGTTTATTATATCAGTTTTCGAATGATAGGAAAATTCATAGCCTTTATAAGTATCCGTGCTCCACCGTGCCATCCTTGCTTATTATGGACCTGAGATAAACACATGCTAAAAGTGTCAACACAAAGGTTGGTGAGTTCATAGAGTTTATAGTTTCGAATGTCGATTTCCAAAATCAAAGAGTTTATGATTCATAGAAGTTATAATAACAGTTGATTATCAAATAAAGTGTGAGTAAATCCATAATATTCATAGCTTAAATCGTTGATTTATCAAAATCAGAAAATGAGTGATTTCCTCATTAATTCAAAAATAGTCCGTTGGTTTGCCCTTCACCGGGTCAACACCAAAATAGTAGTTCGTTTGCCCTAACTGGGACAACACCAAAATAGTAGTTCGTTTGCCAATTTATTAGTAGTTTTTCCTGCTATATAGTGAGCACAATCTCATAGTTTAATAAAACATTGGGCTACAGCATTGTACACTACAAACATCAGTCATTGTAGTACTGTATCATGACTACAGTACTACCGTTCTATTGCTCTAAGCTCATGACACTCAACGATTAAAAGGCATCAAAATTATCCATAATAACGATGTAAAACAGTGGCCCTCAAGATAGGTATTTACCAGTAACCTATGAAATCAAATAGCGTGCATTTGGTGGCTTTCCTCTAGCGACCAAATGGGGATTGTCAATCCCTAATAGATCTATCCACAACTACTTACACTCACCCTTTGGGTGATTAAGGTGCATGAACGAGGGACTTTTGGTAATAGGTACTTAGGCAATAGAAATCAAGTATAGCATATTGTCGAAAATCGCTTATAATCATGTCTATAGTAGGTATCTCCTTATGAGATATAAAAATGTGTAAACTAGTAGAGTTTATATGAAATACAGTCATGTATTTAGTTAATGAATACTTGTAAAAGTAAAAACAGTAGTTAAGCGTGTATCTCCCCCAAAACATTTATAAACCAATATAAAACAAGTAAAAGTAGGGGCTATGACTCACCTGAGGATTATGATAGGCATAGATAACGTAATTTCAGAGGTAGAATGGAAACTGTGGAAAACTAGAAGGGGGTTGAATAGTTTTACGTCTTTTTAATTCATTATAAAAGATAGTTTTAGTGTTTTCTTAGTTTTTAATATTTAGATTCGATAATATATGATCTCAAGTCTTGCACAATATAAACAACTATCAATAAGTAAGATATAACAATGATAAGTAAAGAAATAAATGAGAGATGGAAAGATCGAACCGCGAGACAAGAGATTTATAGTGGTTCGGCTACAAGGACACCTTCCTTGCCCTACTCCACTCCCCGAGCACCTAACTCGAGAGTTTTCTTCACTATATCAACAAGCTCCCTTATGGCGGAGAAAACCTTACACACCAATTTACACACCACAACTTCTTCACAACTAAACCACAACTTCTTCACACCAATCTACTTCACAACTAACTACTTCACGCCTATCTTCTTCACACCAATTTTCTTCACAACTAACTACTTCACACCTAGCTTCTTCACTACAATCTAATTCCTAACTTTTCTTCTTCACACCAAGCAACTAACTAATTATACAATCAATATACCTAGCACAACTATCTACAATCAAATATTCACAACAATCTTCACAAAGAGTTATGTAAATAATCTTGATGATGCACCAACAACTTGGATGTGGAGGTCACAACAAGTTGTACTACTTCTTGTCTTGGGGGATAGAAGTATTCTTCTTTTGCACTTGAGAGGATGATGTTTGAATCACTTTGAAACAAAGAATTATGTATTTATGATCAAAGGATTAAGAGAATAGAAATGTGGATCTAGAACAGAAAGTTTAGGAGTGTAAAAGGTGAGAAAATTATGTGGGATGAACCAGTATTTATAGGGAGAAAAAATACTATTCTGGAGCGTGGTCGGTCCCCTTAATTAGAGGCCGGTCCCCTTAATGATTAAGGGGGCCGCCTAAGGAATTAAGGGGGCCGCCCCTTCAGAACGTTAGATTTTCTTCTCTTTTAGTGGGGAATATTTTTCTGGATAAAATTTGCCATTTTTGGTTGGAAATTTGAAATTATATATTTATAATGAATTAAACATATTCTTTTAGTGATTAGAAAAATTTCCTTTGATCATGAAATGCAATAAACACTTTGTTTATTCATACCTTAAGTGATATGGATGCAAAGACCAATATTAAGCACTAAAAACTTGTTTACGTCATAAGTTTTAGATTAATGAGTTTATGCTTTGTAATTATCAAAACATAGAGACATTGTTAATATGCTAACAATGTTTTTAGACATTATTTATGTCAACAATCTCCCCCTTTTTGATGATTACAAAACCTTACACTCATTAGGTCTAAAAAATAATATTTAGACAAGTATTATTAGAGTTTAACATTCTCTTCTCCCCCTTTTTGTAAAATCAAAAAGGTTAATGCTCCTCCTTGATGTATGCTTCCCCTCATTTAAGAGCACCAAGGGAATGAGCTATGGAAATCTTGGCTACACAAAGTATTAGAAGAGAACAAGACATATATATATATATATATATATATATATATATATATATATATATATATATATATATATATATATATATATATATATATATATATATATATATATATATATATATATATGCAAAGCAATAATTATGCAAATAAAAATAGATTCATTCAAGCATCATAGAAATGATTAGCATTACAACATTCAATATGCTTAGAGCATATTGATTACAATAAAACAAAAGAAAAGACATAGTCCTATATTGCCTAAGAGAGCACTTGGACTTGCTTGCAACCCATGGTTGATTGTTTTATTTGCTTGAAGGAGAACATAAGCATAAGGCTTAGTTGTTAGATGGAGAGTGATATGGAGTGGGGTATGGAGCGGAAGAGGTGGATCTTATGATGTTGTATCGTGTTAAGGGTGGTATGGGATGAGGACGAGTGAGGAGATATTCAATCCAAGAAATATCTTCACTCAAGTATAGGATTTGTTTTTGAAGGAAGATGCAACAAGGGCAATAGTGAGTGTGGTTTGTAACTTGATCCAAGTTGAGAGAGTGGGGTAGGCAATTGTTGTAGGGTGATGATGGAAGTTGCCCTTTGTTGCGTTGTGCAAGATGCATGGCATTGAGATCACTAAGATCATGGATTTGGGATATTTCATCACAGAACCTTTGCTTTTCCGTGGCAATGCGGAGAGAGTCATTGTGTTGATATGGATGAATTGGGTTTTTGTAGTTGGAATTGTAGTTGGATGGTTGATCAAACTTGTATGGATCATTATAAATGGTTGGTGGATGAGATGAGTGGTTTGGCATGAAGGAAGATGTTTGGCCAATGTTGTATGGTTTGTAAAGAGGATCAAATGAATGTCCTTGTGAATTTGGTACAAAGTTTGGGAAGTAAGTGGTTGGAGGTGTTGAGTGATTTCCAACTTCATTGGTTATGATGGATTTGTTATGAGGGCTTTTTCTTCGCCAAGCGGGTTTTTCCGTCATTCTTGCAAGCCTTGAGGCTTTTGGTTTTGGTTTGTTTGGAGAAGTCATGAAGGGATGAGTGAAGAGTTTTGAGGATTGGGGGTATTTATAGTGTAAGATTTGTGTGTTTATGGATGGATAAAGTTTGTTTGGGAGATTAAGACAAAATGTGTTCGTGAAAAATGGGAAATGTAGGTTGAAATGGGCTAAAAAGCAGAAAAGATTCTGTAAACCCGACCATCAGATGGCCGGTCCCCTTAATTAGGGGGCAGTCCCCTTAATGATTAAGGGGGCCGCCTTACAAAATTAAGGGGGCCGCCCATCTGGTGATTTCCAGATTGCCAAAATTGGGTTTTTGGCAGAAAATTTGCAGAAAGGTTGTGTGTTTGGATTAGGATTCAAGCAAGTTCAATTCCTTTAGGCAATATAGCATCTAATCTAATCAGAATATAGCATGCATGCAAAAACACATAAGCAAAAGAGCAAATAAGCAACACATAATAAGCAAGGGGAGATAAGTAAAGACAAGAGTACTTAAACTTCCTAAGGCACCTATCTTAGATCAAAGACAAAGGCAACTAGTGAGTCAAGCATCTAGTGATGAAACAGGATGACAATGTTATGAGTGATTATGTTCCAGTGTGTGCCTATATGCAACAAATGTGGAGTTGTGATTGTTTCGACTTCAAAATGAAAAGGAAATTCTTAAGAAACAATCCAAAATCTCCTTAATTCGATTTTTGCTCGATCATGAATGTCAAAGATATATATTAGATTTTATACTTTGACAATTTATGTGAGAGTTTATGCATGATTTTCGAAGACAAAAGTTTTAGCATTAGTCAACAATGCAAGGAAAATGATGTTCATGTGATTCCTAGATGTGAGAATAATTTTTAAAGAAAATTGATTGGGTTTTACAAAAGAGTTTATGCAAAGAAAATAAACTTTCTCAATCTTTAATTTTGTGCGAAATAGATTCCTAGACTCAGAAGTGGAGAAGTGGGAAATTTTTTTTTGTCTAAATGCAATAAAATTTAGTCAACTTGTTCCATCATTCCTAATCCTAAACGCAAGTGGTTGAATAATTCACGCTTAAGGGGTTTTGTGAATATATCCGCAATTTTATCTTCCGATGCAACTTTTTCTACAGATATTTTTCCTTTTTGTACATTATCCCTAAGAAAGTGGTGGCGTATTTCTATATGTTTAGTCCTAGAATGTTGCACCGGATTTTTACTTAAATCTATCGCACCTTTGTTATCGCACATAATGGGAACATTTTCTAACCTAATGCCATAGTCTACGAGAGCTTGTTTCATCCATAGTGCTTGTTGACATGCCTTTCCAGCGCTTACATATTCGGCTTCGGTGGTAGAAATAGCAAGAGCGGTTTGCTTCTTCGAAAACCAAGATGTTAGACAACATCCCATAAACGTGCAAATTCTGCTAGTGCTTTTTCTATCTACGTAGTCTCCCGCATGATCCGAATCCGCATAGACGATGGTTTCTATGTCAGATCCCTTAGGATACCATAATCCTAAGTGTATAGTGCCTTTAATGTATCGAAAGATACGCTTAACCGCTTCTAGGTGAGAGGTTTTGGGATCCTCTTGAAAACAGGCACAAAGGCAAACACTAAACATGATATCGGGTCTACTTGCCGTCAAGCATAGTAAACTACCTATCATTCCTCTATACTTGGTGTTATCTACGGACTCACCTTCATCATCCTTTGTGAGCTTTACTTCCGTAGACATGGGAGTTTTCATGGGTTGTGAGTCTTCTAGGCCAAATTTCTTAAGCATTTCCTTAATGTACTTAGATTGGTTAAAAAATATTCCATCTTCTAATTGTTTTATTTGTAATCCTAGGAAGAAGTTAAGTTCACCCATCATACTCATCTCAAACTCATCATGCATGATTTTGGCAAATTCATCACACATATCTTGACAAGTCGATCCAAATATAATGTCATCAACATATATTTGGACAATGATGAGATTTGGGTCTTTCCTTTTAGTGAAAAGAGTGTTATCTACCATTCCCATGGAATAATCATGTTTAATAAGAAAAGCTTTTAATCGATCATACCAAGCTTTGGGAGCTTGTTTGAGTCCATACAAAGCTTTCTTTAACTTATAAACATAATCAGGTTTTGCAAAGTCAATGAATCCTGGAGGTTGTGCCACATATACCTCCTCATTGATAAAACCGTTAAGGAATGCACTTTTCACATCCATTTGGAATAACTTAATATCTAGGGCGCATGCATAGGCAAGTAATATTCTAATCAATTCTAGTCTAGCTACGGGAGCATAAGTTTTGTCATAATCAATTCCTTCTTGTTGATTATAACCTTGGGCAACTAACCTAGCTTTATTCCTAGTAACTATTCCATTCTCATCTAACTTATTTCTATATACCCATTTAGTTCCTATGATGGTCATATTCATGGGATTTGGGACTAATTCCCAAACATCATTTGCCTTAAATTGATTTAATTCTTCTTGCATAGCTATAACCCAACTTTCATCTTTTAAAGCCTCATTAATATTTTTAGGTTCTATTGCTGAGAGGAAACAAAAGAAATTGTTTTTATCTTGGGCTTGTGACCTAAGGGTTCTTTGGTTAAGATGTCCTATTATATTATCTAATGGATGTGATCTAGATTCTTTAACATTAACAATTTCGTTATTTCCTAAGGGAATGTCTTCATTATCATTTCCTATGGGTTTTGTTTTACTAACCTCAATAGCTTCATCTTCGACTAAGTCATCATCTTCTAAAGGTAATGTTTTAAGAGGTGGTGGTGTTTCATCAAATGTTACATTTAGTGATTCTTCTACTTTCATGGAGTGTTTTTTGAGTATTATATATGCTTTACTATTTTGTGAGTATCCTAAAAATATTCCTAATTCATATGATTTTGGATCAAACTTAGTGAGGTAATCCTTGGTGTTTAGAATATAGCATTTACTTCCAAATACCCTAAAGTAGCTTAAGTTTGGTTTTCTACCTCTTAGTAACTCATAAGGAGTATTTCCTAGAATTCTCCTAATTGATACCCTATTTAAAATATATGTCGATGTATCTACGGCGTGACACCAAAATTTTTGTGGGATGGATTGTTCATTTAACATTGTTCTACTCATTTCTTGTAGTGACCTATTTTTTCTTTCTACTACGCCATTTGTTTGAGGAGTACGAGGAGCAGAGAAATTGTGAGATATTCCATTTAACTCACAATATTTTCCAAATTGTACTTCGTTATCAAATTCCCTACCATGGTTCATCCTAATGGCAACTATTGTGCATCCTAATTTATTTTGAATCATTTTACTAAATATTTCGAATTTTTCAAAGGCTTGGGTTTTGTCACTTAAAAACCTAGTCCACGTGTATCGTGAGTAGTCATCTACTATTACTAAGGTATATTTGTTTCCTCCATAGCTCCGCACAGCGGATGGACCGAAAAGATCCATATGTAATAATTCTAGGCACCTAGTAGTGGATACTATGTTCTTAGCTTTGTGACTAGCATGAGCTTGTTTTCCAATTTTACATGATCACAAAAATGCTTATCATATTTTAGATTAGACAAATTTCTAACTAATTCCTTAGAGGCCAAAGATTGTATTTGTTGCATGTTAGCATGTCCTAATCTCCTATGCCACAATGTAGAGTTTTCATCTAGGGTCGTTAGACATATCCTATCCTCAGGCTTGTTTCCTAGTTTCATAACATATATGCCACCTTTCCTAATTCCTCTACCTATAATTTTTCCATTCTTAACTATTTCGCTATCCTCTTCGGTAAAAGTGACTCTAAATTTATTATCACATATTTGTCCTATACTAAGCAAGTTATATGTTAAATTATCTACATGCTCTACATTTTCAATAGTAAGTGAGTCTTGAGAAATCGTACCTTTGCCAATGATTTTTCCACGTAAGTCACTACCGAAAATAACGTTACCTCCATTGTATGCCTTGTATGTAGAGAATAGCTTGCGGTTCCTCGTCATGTGCCTCGAACATCCGCTATCTTTGATTCATTCGTCAGGCTCCAAGTCAATTCCTCAACATATTTCGTCGGTTTCTTTTGCCATAAAACACTTCTCGTCTCTTGGCTTTTCAACTTCTTCTTTGTCACTATCACTCCATGTTCTACTAACAAATGCGCCTTGATTTTCATAACCCGATGGCTTTAGACATTCGCCAATGAGATGATTTGGACTTCCACATCTAAAGCACTTTCTTTTCCCGTAGTTGTCACTTCTATTTATTTGGAATGGTTTTCTTTCGTCTCGTGATGATCTAGTGAATCTTCCTCGTCTCTTGAAGAATTTTTTGAATTCTCTTACGGCCATTGCATATTCTTCGTCTTCACTTTCGTCACTTGAATCATCATCATCACTAGGTTCCTTTTTGGCTTTTAGAGCAATAGATTTGGTTTGTTCTTTCTTGACTTTGACTGTTTCCGAATCTCTTCTTATAATTTCTTCATGAACCTTCAAGTTGCCAATTAGTTCATCTAGTGATAACGTCATCAAGTTCTTTGATTCTTCAATTGCCTTGACCTTAGCTCGCCATTTCGGATGCAATGCCCTAAAAATTTCCTAACACAATTTTTACTAGAAAATGTCTCATCAAGTGCTTTTAAACTTGTGATAATAGTGTTAAATTTAGCAAAAGCATTATCAATTGATTCCTCTTTCGGAATCGTAAATTGTTCATATTGTTGTACAAGAAAATCTATTTTATTATCTTTGACTTGGCTATTACCATGGTGAGTAATTAGTAAAGAATCCCAAATTTCTTTGGCGGTTTTACTGTCACAACTCGTAAATTCTGGTCTTTTCCCGAACTTTCACATTTACTATTCATCGGTTACTATTCATCGATCACTATTCATCATTTTACTATTCATCTTTTTCGGAGTCAGTTTGTGATTCTGAGAAACGTTCAAAATTTTTACTATTCATAAAACACTATTCACCCCGGAGAAAATTTGTCATTTATGCGTGAGTTGTGTCATTTCTGTATACGTACGGTTATCTACCTAATAAACGTTATCCTATGAACTATTTTCTGAATAATTGATCCGACAATCCCAACTATGGTCCTAACACATTTTTATACTCATAATAATAATATAAAAATTATATTATTAATTTACCCGGTGTTTTCAAATCAACTGTTACGTTTTCCGGTCGAACCTTATAACTCCGTCGGTTTGCGATATTTCAACCCGATCATTATTTTAACTTCCGATTCTCATCAGGAATATTATTTTACAATTTTTACAACTTCATTATATTTTATTTTATCTCGTTAAAATTTATTTTTAGTTAACTCGGTACCCGGTACACCTTAAAACTACAAATAAACACCTAATACTACACCTAATGTCACAAAATCTTACACAACCCATTCTCTTTTTCTTACACCACCATGCCGCCCCCCCCCCCCCCCCATGACTCCTTCCTCCTTTTATGGATCTTACCTCCCTCCCTAAACTAAATATATACACTACATTTCATTCATTTCTCATTTTACACAAAACAAACTAACAAAATTTTACTCTCTCTTTTTCTCTCCTCTTTATGGTGTTCGGCCTCATCATGAAAAACAAGAAGAATCCATCATTTTTCCAAGATCAAACTCTAATCTAGTTTCTTTAGTGATCCTTGTTTGAGTTTTGTAATAAAAACTCAAGGTTTCTTAGGTTTTACTCATCCAAGCTCTATAATCTTTCTAAGTAAGTTGTCAAACTCTTTTCCATAATTTCTTCATGTTATTTTTATGGTCATATGATTTCTATTCAAGATCTACATGCATATGTTAGTTATACCACTCATTTATATATATATATATATATATATATATATATATATATATATATATATATATATATATATATATATATATATATATATATATATATATATATAACTTTGAAGCACTAGAAATGGATACATGAGAAACCCTTGTTAGACCTAGTGGATTAATGATGTTTAAGGACCCATGACACCCTAAGAAGGTGTATGGTAAGATTAGACTAGATTTGTGGTGATTGAAATTGATTTGGTTGGATTAGAACACTAGAAATGGTTTTTGAAAAAATATATTTACCTACTGTCGCTATTTTTAAAACGTGGGAAATTCAGTAGGTGATGGATAATTTTTGACCAAAGATTTAGAAAATACTTTTAAAAACGAAACTTTTGGCGAAAGAACGGACTAAAACGAGTTTATAACGAAGGCGATATGATTTTTGTAAATTTAACGACGAAGACTATTTTCTGAAAAACTGCATGCTGTTTGACATTTTTCGACGGACAAATAGAGACGTTAGACGTAACCTAGTGGGGCCGAACTATCGAAAATATATTAGTATATACTAAAACCAATCCGTGGATATAAAGAACGAGGAAAATGAACTTAAAACGACCAAGTTATACACGTTTTAAAATCGTCACAACTATATATATATTTAGTCACTATTAGAAAATAATATAACTACGTACTAAATGACATAATTTTTTAGATTTCTTATTCAAGGAGTTTATTTTTTAACTAACAAAATACGTATGACCCAAGGTTTATTTATGCGACTACTAGACAATATCTTAAGGTTTTCAAAACGAGGAATATAACACTAACGTTTTTATATACGATATATTACGACAAGTTTTTATTATTCTAGTTGGACTTATTTTTCTTAAGTATGGAAAATACTTTACTTTGACAATAACAAGTATTTTCAAGTTACGAGTGGTATAGATATCATGTGCATGTGCATTCATTACATCCTTTCATGATCTAAGTAGATCACTATCATTCATATTAGGTTGCGGTTAGAGATCGAACCTCATTTCTGTGTATCCACTTTTGTCATCGTAGCTATTTGCACCAGGTGAGTCATAGCCCCTACTCTTTTTATACTTGTTTTAACTCTTTGGGGGAAGATACATGCTCAACTACTTACTTACTTGTAAAATACTCAAAACATACTTTCTTGATACTTGAAACACTTATACTTTGGGAAATGGCACCCAGTAAACTTATACTTTGGGAAATGGCACCCAGTCTCCTTGGATAACACATGCATTGGGTTTCGGAGATGAAGTGGAACCAATGCCACTACCTTCTTTGTGAGCACATACTTACGTGAGGTCTTCGGAGATGAAGTGTAGACTCACGACTAATTGTTTAACTGTTGTGATAAACTTATACATATTTTACTCATACTATATATATTAGCAGTGGGTTGTGAACACACAGGTTACAAGTTTCTTATGGCGGGACTTGTAACTGAGTGGATTTACGATGCCTTTGCTGTGTGATCATTTTTCTATAAACTTTATTTGTTAAACAAACTCTATGAATTCACCAACCTCGTGTTGACACTTTAGCATGTATTTTCAGGTTTTAACCTATGGCACGCTACAGGAGGTTTTGGCAGGGCATGGCATGGTCATAGAAGACTCTGATTATTTATATGGGGACCGTTTTAAACTATTTTAAGGGCCTACTTCCGCACTACTTTTAACGATGTAAATTCAACATTTTTGATTAAACGATTTTATTCTAAATGATTAAAGTGAAAACCATTTTTGTACTTGTGTTGTGATACTGATTGAGTTACACCCCCTCTACATGTATGCTTCCGCTGGACCCGATTTTGGGGGTGTGACAGATTGGTATCAGAGCTTTGGCTATAGCGAACTAAGCGTTTTTAAAACCTAGACTATAGCTACTTTCAAGAAAACTTAACCCTATGACCGTCACGTGCCTGTCTGCCAAGATGATGCCTCACTTGTGGTTTGTTGCTGACTTAGGTGATGAGATTTGTGTCTCATTATCTGGTATATTATATTCACTTATTCTAGTTGATTACTCTAATTGCCTTTCATATAAGCATGTTCACGTATCATATATGTCACCCTGTTATGTTTCTCCTTGCATAGTTTCATCATTTGACCTCGAGTTTGGTCACCTGCCTTAGTCTTTCTGAACGTCTTGGTATTTGTGAAGGACATAGTCTTAGTATAACTGGGATGAGTATTTCAAAATTCATGGAACCTCGGTGGAATATAGACTAGTCACCTATATTCAACCCGGGATAGTGGGACATAGGCTGACTACCTATATCCGACTCAGAAATGAATTTTGCAACACTGAGAATAGTTATAATAAAATTCTGTCTGGATTGAATCCTCTACTCAATTTCCAAATGTTTCATCTATGTGTGTGTATACCCTCATTGTCAGAACGCTTATACTTTTCATCACCTCGTGAACCGCCGCCTAGAAACACGTCAACTGGTCATTTCATCTCATAAATCTTCACCTTTATAACACTTCGGAGACCAACGTTACCTGAACTTCGGGACGAAGTTTCCTTAAGGGGTAGAGACTGTCACAACTCGTAAATTCTGGTCTTTTCCCGAAATTTCACATTTACTATTCATCGGTTACTATTCATCATTTTACTATTCATCTTTTTCGGAGTCAGTTTGTGATTCTGAGAAGCGTTCAAAATTTTTACTATTCATAAAACACTATTCACCCCGGAGAAAATTTGTCATTTATGCGTGAGTTGTGTCATTTCTGTATACGTACGGTTATCTAGCTAATAAACGTTATCCTATGAACTATTTTCTGAATAATTGATCCGACAATCCCAACTATGGTCCTAACACATTTTTATACTCATAATAATAATATAAAAATTATATTATTAATTTACTCGGTGTTTTCAAATCAACTGTTACGTTTTCCGGTCGAACCTTATAACTCCGTCGGTTTGCGATATTTCAACCCGATCATTATTTTAACTTCCGATTCTCATCAGGAATATTATTTTACAATTTTTACAACTTCATTATATTTTATTTTATCTCGTTAAAATTTATTTTTAGTTAACTTGGTACCCGGTACACCTTAAAACTACAAATAAACACCTAATACTACACCTAATGTCACAAAATCTTACACAACCCATTCTCTTTTTCTTACACCACCATGCCGCCCCCCCCCCCCCCCCCCCATGACTCCTTCCTCCTTTTATGGATCTTGCCTCCCTCCCTAAACTAAATATATACACTACATTTCATTCATTTCTCATTTTACACAAAACAAACTACCAAAATTTTACTCTCTCTTTTTCTCTCCTCTTTGTGGTGTTCGGCCTCATCATGAAAAACAAGAAGAATCCATCATTTTTCCAAGATCAAGCTCTAATCTAGTTCCTTTAGTGATCCTTGTTTGAGTTTTGTAACAAAAACTCAAGGTTTCTTAGGTTTTACTCATCCAAGCTCTATAATCTTTCTAAGTAAGTTGTCAAACTCTTTTCCATAATTTCTTCATGTTATTTTTATGGTCATATGATTTCTATTCAAGATCTACATGCATATGTTAGTTATACCACTCATATATATATATATATATATATATATATATATATATATATATATATATATATATATATATATATATATATATATATATATAACTTTGAAGCACTAGAAATGGATACATGAGAAACCCTTGTTAGACCTAGTGGATTAATGATGTTTAAGGACCCATGACACCCTAAGAAGGTGTATGGTAAGATTAGACTAGATTTGTGGTGATTGAAAGTGATTTGGTTGGATTAGAAATTAGATTAGAACCCTAGAAATGGTTTTTGAAACAATATATTTACCTACTGTTGCTATTTTTAAAACGTGGGAAACTCAGTAGGTGATGGATAATTTTTGACCAAAGATTTAGAAAATACTTTTAAAAACGAAACTTTTGGCGAAAGAACGGACTAAAACGAGTTTATAACGAAGGCGATATGATTTTTGTAAATTTAACGACGAAGACTATTTTCTGAAAAACTGCATGCTGTTTGACATTTTTCGATGGACAAATAGAGACGTTAGACGTAACCTAGTGGGGCCGAACTATCGAAAATATATTAGTATATACTAAAACGAATCCGTGGATATAAAGAACGAGGAAAATGAACTTAAAACGACCAAGTTATACACGTTTTAAAATCGTCACAACTATATATATATATATTTAGTCACTACTAGAAAATAATATAACTACGTACTAAATGACATATTTTTTTAGATTTCTTATTCAAGGAGTTTATTTTTTAACTAACGAAATACGTACGACCCAAGGTTTATTTATGCGACTACTAGACGATATCTTAAGGTTTTCAAAACGAGGAATATAACACTAACGTTTTTATATACGATATATTACGACAAGTTTTTATTATTCTAGTTGGACTTATTTTTCTTAAGTATGGAAAATACTTTACTTTGACAATAACAAGTATTTTCAAGTTACGAGTGGTATAGGTATCATGTGCATGTGCATTCATTACATCCTTTCATGATCTAAGTAGATCACTATCATTCATATTAGGTTGCGGTTAGAGATCGAACCTCATTTCTGTGTATCCACTTTTGTCATCGTAGCTATTCGCACCAGGTGAGTCATAGCCCCTACTCTTTTTATACTTGTTTTAACTCTTTGGGGGAAGATACATGCTCAACTACTTACTTACTTGTAAAATACTCAAAACATACTTTCTTGATACTTGAAACACTTATACTTTGGGAAATGGCACCCAGTAAACTTATACTTTGGGAAATGGCACCCAGTCTCCTTGGATAACACATGCATTGGGTTTCGGAGATGAAGTGGAACCAATGCCACTACCTTCCTTGTGAGCACGTACTTACGTGAGGTCTTCGGAGATGAAGTGTAGACTCACGACTAATTGCTTAACTGTTGTGATAAACTTATACATATTTTACTCATACTATATATATTAGCAGTGGGTTGTGAACACACAGGTTACAAGTCTCTTATGGCGGGACTTGTAACTGAGTGGATTTACGATGCCTTTGCTGTGTGATCATTTTTCTATAAACTTTATTTGTTAAACAAACTCTATGAACTCACCAACCTCGTGTTGACACTTTAGCATGTATTTTCAAGTTTTAACCTATGGCACGCTACAGGAGGTTTTGGCAGGGTATGGCATGGTCATAGAAGACTCTGATTATTTATATGGGGACCGTTTTAAACTATTTTAAGGGCTTACTTCCGCGCTACTTTTAACGATGTAAATTCAACATTTTTGATTAAACGATTTTATTCTAAATGATTAAAGTGAAAACCATTTTTGTACTTGTGTTGTGATACCGATTGAGTTACACCCCCTCTACATGTATGCTTCCGCTGGACCCGATTTTGGGGGTGTGACATTTACACATAAAAATTCTTTCGTATTCTTTGCGTGGTAACGCATTATAAATGACCATTTTAGCCTCATTATTTTTTGCTAGTTTCTTTTTCAAATCATCATTTTCTTTTTCAAAAGATACAATTTCATCCATTTTAGTTTCAACATTATATTGAATAGGAGGAAAATCACCAAAGGTAATAATATGCCAAAGATCAAGATCTTTTGATTTCACATACGTTTCGAATCTATTTTTAATTCATTATAAAAGATAGTTTTAGTGTTTTCTTAGTTTTTAAAATTTAGATTCGATAATATATGATCTCAAGTCTTGCACAATATAAACAACTATCAATAAGTAAGATATAGAAATGATAAGTAAAGAAATAAATGAGAGATGGAAAGATCGAACCGCGAGACAAGAGATTTATAGTGGTTCGGCAACAAGGACACCTTCCTTGCCCTACTCCACTCCCCGAGCACCTAACTCGAGAGTTTTCTTCACTATATCAACAAGCTCCCTTATGGCGGAGAAAACCTTACACACCAATTTACACACCACAACTTCTTCACAACTAAACCACAACTTCTTCACATCAATCTACTTCACAACTAACTACTTCACGCCTATCTTCTTCACACCAATTTTATTCACAACTAACTACTTCACACCTAGCTTCTTCACTACAATCTAATTCCTAACTTTTCTTCTTCACACCAAGCAACTAACTAATTACACAATCAATATACCTAGCACAACTATCTACAATCAAATATTCACAACAATCTTCACAAAGAGTTATGTAAATAATCTTGATGATGCACCAACAACATGGATGTGGAGGTCACAACAAGTTGTAATACATCTTGTCTTGGGGGATAGAAGTATTCTTCTTTTTCACTTGAGAGGATGATGTTTGAATCACTTTGAAATAAAGAATTATGTATTTATGATCAAAGGATTAAGAGAATAGAAATGTGGATCTAGAACAGAAAGTTTAGGAGTGCAAAAGGTGAGAAAATTCTGTGGGATGAACCAGTATTTATAGGGAGAAAAAATACTGTTCTGGAGCGTGGCCGGTCCCCTTAATTAGAGGCCGGTCCCCTTAATGATTAAGGGGACCGCCTAAGGAATTAAAGGGGCCGCCCCTTCAGAACGTTGGATTTTCTTGTCTTTTAGTGGGGAATATTTTTCTGGATAAAATTTGCCATTTTTGGTTGGAAACTTGAAATTATATATTTATAATGAATTAAACATATTCTTTTAATTCCAAAAGTAATTTTGTAAAAGACATAGAATGTTAAATACATTTTATAAAAATTCTAGTGATTAGAAAATTTTCCTTTGATCATGAAATGCAATAAACACTTTGTTTATTCATACCTTAAGTGATATGGATGCAAAGACAAATATTAAGCACTAAAAACTTGTTTACGTCATAAGTTTTAGATTAATGAGTTTATGCTTTGTAATTATCAAAACATAGAGACATTGTTAATATGCTAACAATGTTTTTAGACATTATTTATGTCAACAGAAACAACTTCAATGAGAACCTGAATGATATGGAAGTCCGAGATAAGTTCGACTTATCGAGAATCGTGATTCGAATAGTGTTAGATGACAGAATGGTTTGTGGCAAAGGTGGCTTGCGTGGCAAAACGCTTAATAGTTCAAGAGCAAGTTATATACTATATAACTTGTCTTTATGTATAAGTACTGTTTATTATTTTATATTTCATGTCATGAATTTATAATATGTAACGAAAGTTGGTGAATTATAAATTATAGTAAATTTCAATTTTACGCCTGGTTAAGTGAACCGATGAGTTTTATTGTAGGAATAATCATTTCTTAACGCGTGTTCAAGTTAACCGATAATAACGTCAAGTTATATAATTTACATTATAAATTATATATATTCAGAAATATATAGTTATTCATAATTATTACTTCATTATCGCCTCAAAATGTTGGTCTCGGTATATGTTTTTATGATATAGTCATAAAATATTAGCTTGTCAACCGTAATTAAGTTGTTATGTAAACCTTTAAGCTATGCCCACATTACTCTTTTAGTAGTTAAATGATTTTCGTATTTAGTCCAAAATAAATATGTTTACAAACTTATAAAAGTTTTTAAGAAATGATAATAATGTCAAGTCGTTTATATATTTATTATAGTCTTAAAATGTAGCTTCCGATATCTTATATTATGATGACGTCATAAAACGTTACCTTGTCGCTTTATATTTATCATTTCGTTAGGTCTCGAAGTGTAAGGTATATTCTTATCAGATTAGTGATAATATTTTAGGACAGATATATATATAGCTTATTGTTTATCCCAATGTGGTTGCTAAGTAAAATAAGTGTTAACCATATTTTCCATTTAGACAAAGAATGGTAAAACCATCTATGTCTATTTATAAAAGTTTTAGGCGAGGAATGTCACGTATTAGATTTGAGGTGCCGAATTTGTAATAATAATAAAAGAGTTTAACAATCGTAAAAATTTTCAGAAATGTGTCTAGTAGTGTTTAGTTGAAGGGTTGAAACTGTTAAAATGTAAAAGTGGTAAGATGGTCAAAATAAAAATGTCAGGTGTAGGGTTCGAACACCTGACCTTGCGCTCATCAGCCCAACGCCCTAACCATTGCACCAACCTTATTATTGTTTTGTATTACTAAACGGTTTGCTTATAAGGTCTTATGATTTTGTGATATATCTTGTTATTTCTTTCACAACAGAATGTTGCATATATCGTGTATATGTTTTGTTTCTTCTTTACTTCCCCCTTACTCCTTGTCATCTTTTCATGTAGTTTCTATTATTATGTTTAGGATTTTCATATAGGTTCAACATGAGCTTGTGGCATGAGAAGGTTGGAAGTTTATGAGTTTATAAATGTTGTTCAACTAGTTACCCACCATACGAGTTTTTAATCATAACATGGTTATACAAAATTTAAGTCGAAACTGGATGTGCATGCATATATATATATGTCAAGTTGAAGGAGTTTCAAAGAAATGCATCTTTAGTTTTTGTAAGTCCAATATATGTACATGTCAAGGGTTTACAGATTCTTGAAACATATATATGATTTTCTAAAGCTTGTTATAATAATGCTATAAAAACTCAAGTTCAAAATAGGTTCTTATTAGTTAGACACACAAGTTCGCGATACGTTTTAAGAGTTAGTTTTTTTGAGTGATACGTTATCATTAGCTATATTTTACCACATCATGCAAGCCACTAGCAAATCATTTAAGTTTTAAACGTGAACACTTCTATTTTATACGTGAGATAGCTATGGTACGAGAGTAATTGTCGAGGTAATCAAAGAATGTGATATAATGAATTGTGAATGGGTTGGGAGACTTACTATACTCAAAAGGTGTTGAGGGATGATCGATGGGTTGAACGAGAAACGGAGCCAAAGTAACTTCAATGCCTTCAAGCTTTTAAACTCGTCATCTATTTAGAACTAGAGAAGCTTTAGAACTCAAGAACCCAACCCATGACTTACTCACTTCTCCTCTCCTTTTCCTCCAACAGTAATCAAAATAAAGTGCAATGTTTGATGGGTTTGTGAAGTGAACGAACAACAGGTGATGTTTATATATGAGAGTTAGGCTTGTGGAAACAAGCAAGGTTGAGTGTTAGATCATTTGGATTGCATGTTGCCTCCCCCGATGTCCAATTGAGAAGTTACAAGCGAATATGTGTAAGACCTTGTGGCTAAATATTCCTTACAGCTTACATAATGTTTCATGATGATTGGGGAGCAAGGGTGGTCGATGTAAGAGTTGCACATGGGTTTTCATAGGTTGTATTTGAGGCAGTAGTATTCAAGGTGAGTCCAGGTCGTATGTTTACAGTAAATAGCCTTGAATTTCGTTTTTGGTTTAAAATCTCGCGAGTCTGGACATAAAACATTATTTCGGACAACTTTCGTGTTTTACACTTTTCCTAGTTAGGACCAGAAGAACCTTAAAATTAGGATTTAAATTCGTTACAGAAAGTTGATGGTTTATTAGAATTTATACGAAGTGTCATTGGAACAAAGTTATTATTTGTGTCAAATTGAGATGAAACGTGTAAGGTGCCTTAACTTGATCAATATTCTAGTATAGTAATTATATTTGAAAGTTGATAACAATTGTCATTCATGGTTCTTAGAAGCATGGAAACTAGAGTTGTGAATTAAAAGAGGTACGTCGTGTGTAAAAGTTATGATCAACTGAGCCAAAGCAAACATGCACTTGTGACTTGTAAAAGTAATAGTTAGAGGTGTGTTTGGGTTGTGAAGCTTGGTGAGCTCGTTAATGAATCAGGTCCAAAGGAAGGGAGCCAAGAATAAAGAGTCCGTTTGATTGATTAAATAGGGGTTTAGGCCTTTTGGTTCTTAGCGGTCCATTATTATTAGTGAGTACACATGGAAATTTTTGTAGGCTCAGGATTATATAAATTGTATTTGGTAATTATTGAAACGCATAATTATTAAGTATCAACGTTTTAAGTCATGTATGGTATCCAGGTTATTAAGGTTCAGGTGTAAACGTCATTCCAAGGTAAAAGTGAATAATGTCGTAATTGACAAAGTATATAAAAAAAAATTTGTTATTGGTAAAATTGGTCAATTTATGTTGTAATAATGTGTTAATCGTAGGAAAATTTTTACGGGATGTTATATTACCTACCCGTTAAACTGAATCCCGTCCCGGGATTCCAGGCTAAGGTGGTTGTAAAGGTGAGTGGAAAGGGTGAACAAATAGTCATTCCTAACGATATAATCCCTGAGCGGTTTTTAATTGTTCTTTCCAGCTTAACGTATCTACTACTACATTAGCCTCTTCTTTTTAATTGTTCTTTCTAGCTTAACGTATCTACTACTACATTAGCCTCTTCTTTTTAATTGTTCTTTCCAGCTTAACGTATCTACTACTACATTAGCTTCTTCCCTGATGATGACGGATCTTAATGTGATTTTTAAAGAAAAACTTGGGGAACTTTTGCCCAAAATATAAATCTTACTTTGTAACACTAAATGTAGTTTTTAAGGTGTAAACAATATTTTACTACAGTGGTGTACAGTACCCAACTCTTATTCCCTTTAAATAACCCACTAGTATACCCCTTTTTACCTAAATTGTCTTTCTCATTTTATCATTTTCTGTCGACATGCCGCACTTCATCACCATTCTTGCAATCTTGTATGTCATTGTTACTGCTATTCACTTGGCGTTTGTTCCGAGAGAAGATCGTGCTATGTTGGTTGGGATCTTAATGTTTCTTGTACCACTCGTGGTTTTATCGATCATCATTGACAAGTTCTGGAAGTGAGGCATAGCATCGTAGTGTAGTGGTAGGAATGTTGAAATAAAGGTTTGTTGTGTTTCCATGTAACTTTTAGTGTATGAATAAACTTTTCTTCGTTTTCTGATGCCGTGGTTTATGTTGATTTTTCTCTTGTTTTTACTGTTTATGAGTCGTTAGATTTGTATATTATGTGTCAAAACATTGGTTGGTTTGATTGTAGTTAAGTTTACAAAGGTGGGTTTTAAAGAATTATAACCGATACAATATATGGAAGTTTGTTTGGCTTCGAATAATTAGATAAATATGATTTTTGGTATAGTTGACTAGTTTGGAAGAGGTACAATTCGGGTTAAGCTTTGATGATAACTTGACCATCAAATGATCGATTAATTTGAAAAAGATTCTTCACATATGATTCTTAGGTACATGAAAATTCGAGATGCACAAGAATATTGATAGGGTGCTTAGAAAATGTCACGGAAAAATGGTTCGAAATTATAGGTCATGAGTCAGTTTGGAGTAATATTTAGGTTTTGGGCTTGAGCAATGTCGGGTTCAAGTTGGTGATCAAGTCCAATGGTGTGTTGGGTTACTGAAATCTTGAGGCCCAAATGTGTGTCGGCGCATAGAAGCAGTGGGTTAAGGCCCTAGTTAAGAAGGTGTATTTGATTTGGTTTAAGCGAGTATGAAGTGTTTATCGATACGTATTTTATCATTTCATGTTACATAAGGTTACGAGGTGGTCTGAGATCATTGAAATTTCGTATAATGTTGGAGAGTTCGTAAAGAGTATTGATAAGTTCATAATTTATTAGAGGCTGAGGAGTCAAATCGTGTGAGAGTGTATTATTCATACGTGGCGCGTTCATGATTTAGTTATGGTGTACGTGTTTAACGTGATCTATTCCTGCTACTAGTGTTGAAATGCGAAAGCCAAGGTAGAATTTTCACCACGTATCCCAAAAATTTGTTGCTAGTTTTATTAGACACAGGTTTTGAAAGTTTTACCGTTTGAATACAAACGGTCATATTTAATAAAATAATCGAGAATTATTTTTCAATTCCTTATAAATACCATTGGTAGGTGTTGGTTTATCCACACACACACACACACACAAAACAATCAATGGCTTGCAAACTACCACATACCGCTGAACAAATTCAACAATATATCAAAGCAGAAGCCGAACATAGTGATGTGGATCGTAAAAATGCTATTGTGAGGGTCATCCTGGATTTTGAGGTGGCGAAACAATTGAAACAACGACTTAGAGAACGTTATGTAAAGTGCACAGACATATCGGATGATCGGAAACATGTGATCGATACTTTCTTGTATGACGAATATCGTAAGGATGCGGCTATTATTGAATCGCTATGGGCTTGTGTTCATCAGATAAAGGACCAAAGTTCCAATAAGATCCGTTGGAGTTTTGAAGAGAATGTTGAGGCTGCTAGGGTTGAACAACAACAACAACAACAACAACAACAACAACAACAACAACAACAACAACAACAACAACAACGACAAAATCCACTACCACCACCACAACAACAGAAACAACAACCACAACTACATCAAGGTGCATCAAGTTCATCTACACCAAGTGCGGTTGTGCAACAACAACAATTGCCTCATCTGGATAAATTCCAGCCAAGTTTTGAGGAAAATGTGGCAGTTGATGATGGTGGTTGGACTTCTGACATGGAGCAGGATGGAACCTCAATTAGAAGAAGAGAGGTTGGCGAGCTTAGACCCTTATGATGATGGATACGATTCTAAAAATTCTCAGACTTGGGATCACCCAGACTACCACTGAAGTGTGATGTTTTAATTCAGCATCGTTTGTAATGTTTTTATGTATTTCTGTTCAGTCTGCGTTTTAATAATATGTCATTTGAATGTTTAAATAAAATTCCTTGTGATCATAATTTGGATGAGAATTTATTCATTCTGTTACGTTTAGATTTTCTTCATAATTTATAATTACAAAAATCTGTGCGGATAACCTACCCATTAAACAAAAGAGTTTTGTTGATACAGATTTTTACAAAGAGAAGAGGGTAGAGAAGGTTCTTGAATTATCAGTTCTTGTGGATAGAAATTAGTTTGGGGAAAAGTGAATGCACGTGGCAAAAATAGTGATTTATGGCTACATCCCTATATATACGCCCTGATTTTCCTTTTCATCGTTCATTCTTTCTTCAAACAAAATTTTTAAAATGTCTTACATCTATATTGTTCTCGTAATTGTGTATGTTATTGCAACTCTCTTCCCAAAAGAAGATCCAGAGTCCTTGGATTGGATCATAGCACTTCTCATGCTAATCGTGGTTTTAGCCGTTAGTGTGGATGAAATGTGGGGGTAAGAAATATTGTTTATAATAGGAGTGTTGTTTTGAACTAGTATCATCATGCACTAAGCATTAACGTTTCCTTGTGTGGTTTTGTTGTACAGAGTATTCGATGTATTACATCCAGTCGTGGTTCTTGCACTCATAGGAGTGGTGGCATTCTTCATCAGCTTGATGGATCGATCGTTTAGTGATGTTAAGGTTTATTTAATGATCTTTGTAACGTTAGCATTACCGATGCTAGTTATATCGTTTGTGTATTAATATTCGTGGTTTCTAATGAATTTTAGTGGTTCTTGGTTTCATATGCCTGTTATTTCAGAATTAATTGAACCTATTTATCTATGTTTCGTTATTTACATAGAGAAGCGTCCCAAACTATGTAATTAAGGAAATATAAACTTATGGTTCAATGATTTACAATTTCTTGATTTGAATAAAAGGGCGTCCCAATCCATTCAAATTAAGACGTTGTAAATCATTTTAAGATTCTGACTTAACATCCATACTAATCGACAAAATAATTCATGCGCGGATTTTCTGAGAGTACTAAAATAGTATGTCATACGCATCTATAATGATGAGAGTGAGATAATAAGGAGGATTGGTATAGTACTCAGAACAGTTGGTAAGCATATATATCAATATATTAGAGTGTTGGTGTAGCATAACTATCTAGAGGTCACATAATCGTCTGGCAGATGGAAAGCACGGAGAGCGTAACGCTATAAAATGTTTTGTTTTGTGAAAACGGTTATAGTTCGGATCTAACTTAGACCCGTTTCGCTATAAACAAAGCTCTGAATACCAATATGTAACACCCCCAGTTTTGAAAACATGCAGCAGAAATTAGATTGGGTGTTACTTCATAGCGCACAGTTTATTAGTAGAAAATGATTGTCATTTTAGTCATTTTAAAGAACTATCATTCGAATATAAATATCAGAGTTTTACAAGAGGTCCTCGTTTGTCCCAAAGTTTATTATATCAGTTTTCGAATGATAGGAAAATTTATAGACTTTATAAGTATCCGTGCTCCTCAGTGCCATCCTTGCTCATTATGGACCTGAGATAAACACATGCTAAAAGTGTCAACACAAAGGTTGGTGAGTTCATAGAGTTTATAGTTTCAAATGTTGATTTCCAAAATCAAAGAGTTTATGATTCCATAGAAGTTATAATAACAGTTGATTATCAAATTAAAGTGTGAGTAAATCCATAATATTCATAGCTTAAATCGTTGATTTATCAAAATCAAAAAATGAGTGATTTCCTCATTAATTCAAAAATAGTCCGTTGGTTTGCCCTTCACCGGGTCAACACCAAAATAGTAGTTCGTTTGTCCTAACTGGGACAACACCAAAATAGTAGTTCGTTTGCCAATTTATTAGTAGTTTTTCCTGCTATATAGTGAGCACAATCTCATAGTTTAATAAAACAGTGGGCTACAGCATTGTACACCCCAAACATCAGTCATTGTAGTACTGTATCATGACTATAGTACTACCGTTCTATTGCACTAAGCTCATGACACTCAAGGATTAACAGGCATCAAAATTATCCATAATAACGATGTAAAACAGTGGCCCTCAAGATAGGTATTTACCAGTAACCTATGAAATCAAGTAGCGTGCATTTGGTGGCTTTCCTCTAGCGACCAAATGGGGATTGTCAATCCCTAATAGATCTATCCACAACTACTTACGCTCACCCTTTGGGTGATTAAGGTGCATGAATGAGGGACTTTTGGTAATAGATACTTAGGCAATAGAAATCAAGTATAGCATATCGTCGAAAATCGCTTATAATTATGTCTATAGCAGGTATCTCCTTATGAGATATAAAAATGTGTAAACTAGTAGAGTTTATATGAAATACAGTCATGTATTTAGTTAATGAATACTTGTCGTAAAAACAGTAGTTAAGCATGTATCTCCCTCAAAACATTTATAAACCATTATAAAACAAGTAAAAGTAGGGGCTATGACTCACCTGAGGATTATGATAGGCATAGATAACGTAATGTCAGAGGTAGAATGGAAACAACTTCAAAGAGAACCTGAATGATATGGAGGTCCGAGATAAGTTCGACTTATCGAGAATCGTGATTCGAATAGTGTTAGATGACAGAATGGTTTGTGGCAGAGGTGGCTTGCGTGGCAAAACGCTTAATAGTTCAAGAGCGAGTTATATACTATATAACTTGTCTTTATGTATAAGTACCGTTTATTATTTTATATTTCTCGTCATGAATTTAGAATATGTATTGAAAGTTGGTGAATTATAAATTATAGTAAATTTCAAGTTTACGCCTGGTTAAGTGAACCGATGAGTTTTATTGTAGGAATAATCATTTCTTAACGCGTGTTCAAGTTAACCGATAATAACATCAAGTTATATAATTTACGTTATAAATTATATATATTCAGAAATATATAGTTATTCATAATTATTACTTCATTATCGCCTCAAAATGTAGGTCTCGGTATATGTTTTTATGATATAGTCATAAAATATTAGCTTGTCAACCGTAATTAAGTTGTTATGTAAACCTTTAAGCTATGCCCACGTTACTCTTTTAGTAGTTAAATGATTTTCGTATTTAATCCAAAATAAATATGTTTACAAACTTATAAAAGTTTTTAAGAAATGATAATAATGTCAAGTCGTTTATATATTTATTATAGTCTTAAAATGTAGCTTCCGATATCTTATATTATGATGATGTCATAAAACATTTACCTTGTCAATTTATATTTATCATTTCCTTAGGTCTCGAGGTGTAAGGTATATTCTTATCAGATTAGTGATAATATTTTAGGACAGATATATATATATATAGCTTATTGTTTATCCCAATGTGGTTGCTAAGTAAAACAAGTGTTAACTATATTTTCCATTTAGACAAAGAATGGTAAAACTATCTATGTCTATTTATAAAAGTTTTAGGTGAGGAATGTCACGTATTAGATTTGAGGTGCCGAATTTGTAATAATAATAAAAGAGTTTAACAATCGTAAAAATTTTCAGAAATGTGTCTAGTAGTGTTTAGTTGAGGGGTTGAAACTGTTAAAAAGTAAAAGTGGTAAGATGGTTAAAATGAAAATGTCAGGCGTAGGGTTCGAACACCTGACCTTGCGCTCATCAGCCCAACGCCCTAACCATTGCACCAGCCTTATTATTGTTTTGTATTACTAAACGGTTTGCTTATAAGGTCTTATGATTTTGTGATATATCTTGTTATTTCTTTCGCTACAGAATGTTGCATATATCGTGTATATGTTTTGTTTCTTCTTTACTTCCCCCTGATTCCTTGTCATCTTTTCATGTAGTTTCTATTATTATGTTTAGGATTTTCATATAGGTTCAACATGAGCTTGTGGCATGAGAAGGTTGGAAGTTTATGAAATTTAAGTCGAAACTGGATGTGCATGCATATATATATATATATATATATATATATATATATATATATATATATATATGTCGAGTAGAAGGAGTTTCAAAGAAATGCATCTTTAGTTTTTGTAAGTCCAATATATGTACATGTCAAGGGTTTACAGATTCTTGAAACATATATATGATTTTCTAAAGCTTGTTATAATAATGCGATAAAAACTCAAGTTCAAAATAGGTTCTTATTAGTTAGACACACAAGTTCGCGATACGTTTTAAGAGTTAGTTTTTATGAGTGATACGTTATCATTAGCTATATTTTACCACATCATGCAAGCCACTAGCAAATCCTTTAAGTTTTAAACGTGAACACTTCCATTTTATACGTGAGATAGCTATGGTACGAGAGTAATTGTCGAGGTAATCAAAGAATGTGATATAATGAATTGTGAATGGTTTGGGAGACTTACTATACTCAAAAGGTGTTGAGGGATGATCGACGGGTTGAACGAGAAACGAAGCCAAAGTAACTTCAATGCCTTCAAGCTTTTAAACTTGTCGTCTATTTAGAACTAGAAAAGCTTTAGAACTCAAGAACCCAACCCACGACTTCCTCACTTCTCCTCTCCTTTTCCTCCAACAGTAATCAAAAGAAAGTGCAATGTTTGATGGGTTTGCGAAGTGAACGAACAGCAGGTGATGTTTATATATGAGAGTTAGGCTTGTAGAAACAAGCAAGGTTGAGTGTTAGATCGTTTGGATTGCATGTTGCCTCCCCCGATGTCCAATCGAGAAGTTACAAGCGAATATGTGTAAGACCTTGTGGCTAAATATTCCTTACAGCTTACATAATGTTTCGTGATGATTGGGGAGCAAGGGTGGTCGATGTAAGAGTTGCACATGGGTTTTCATAGGTTGTATTTGAGGCAGTAGTATTCAAGGTGAGTCCAGGTCGTATGTTTACAGTAAACAGCCTTGAATTTCGTTTTTGGTTTAAAATCTCGCGAGTCTGGACGTAAAACATTATTTTTGACAACTTTCGTGTTTTACATTTTTCCTAGTTCGGGCCAGAAGAGCCTTAAAATTAGGATATAAATTCGTTACAGAAAGTTGGTGGTTTATTAGAATTTATACGAAGTGTCATTGGAACAAAGTTATTATTTGTGTCAAATTGAGATGAAACGTGTAAGGTGCCTTAACTTGATCAATATTCTAGTATAGTAATTATATTTGAAAGTTGATAACAATTGTCATTCATGGTTCTTAGAAGCATGGAAACTAGAGTTGTGAATTAAAAGAGGTATGTCGTGTGTAAAAGTTATGATCAACTGAGCCAAAGCAAACATGTACTTGTGACTTGTAAAAGTAATAGTTAGTGGTGTGTTTGGGTTGTGAAGCTTGGTGAGCTCGTTAATGAATCAGGTCCAAACGATGGGAGCAAAGAATAAAGAGTCCGTTTGATTGATTAAATAGGGTTTTAGGCCTTTTGGTTCTTAGCGGTCCATTACTATTAGTGAGTACACATGGAAATTTTTGTAGACTCCGGATTATATAAATTGTATTTGGTAATTATTGAAACGTATTATTATTAAGTATCAACGTTTTAAGTCATGTATGGTATCCAGGTTATTAAGGTTCAGGTGTAAACGTCATTCAAAAGTAAAAGTGAATAATGTCGTAATTGACAAAGTATATAAAAAAAATTTTGTTATTGGTAAAATTGGTCAATTTATGTTGTAATAATGTGTTAATTGTAGAAAAAATTTTACGGGATGTTATATACTTGTTAATCTTTGAAAAGCTTTACGTGTAATTAACGATTCTAACTAAAGACAATATGTAATATGCAAAGACAAAGAAAGAAACGATCAAACCACAACACGATTGTTTATCGTGGTTCGGCTACAAGGACTCTTTTTCCTTGCCCTACATCCACGCCCCGAGTTTCCAACTCGAGAGTTTCAAGCACTAGTCAACAAGCTCCTTTCACGGGTGGAGAAACCTTTACAATCGTCGCTTACACTTTATTCGGTACAAGGCTAGATACCGGGTCCTAGTTCAAGGTAGAACCAACCTAACGTCGCCTATCTACAATTTCTGACACTAAGCTATATGTCGAGTTCTTTTACAAGGGTACAACCACTCCCGATAGTTCTTTTACAAGGGTACAATAACTCCCGTCACACAATATATTTTAAGGCTTAAAATACTAATCGATCACTCTTGAATATACACAATCAAATGATATATAAACTACACTAAGTTTACACAAGGCTAAGCTAACAAGTCTTGCAACCTTGAGTTGAAACTTGTAACTTCTTGGATGAACTTGTGAACTCCTTTGCTACATAAGAGAATCACGCAAGTCAAATGTTACTGAGTTAGATGAGAGAATATGTGTAATATATGTCTCTTAGTGATGAGGAAAAACTAGCAAGTGGCTTAGTATTTATAGCAAAACAAACCAGTAGTCTGGCGGATCCGGCGGAACCCTAGAATGGGTTCCGCCCATATACCCTAAGGGTTCCGCCAGGTCTGACAGTCAAACTTGCCATAAATCTTTCCAAACCAACCAAAGTCACATCAAGTTATTACTTGATCAACCAAACATTGAATCAACATGGAATGCTTTCAAAATGTGTAAGAGCTTATGGATAGTCAAACACATAAACTTACCATAAATACTTATTGATGTGATGTGACACTTTCTTATTTAAGAAATAAAAACAGTGCTATGTTTAAAAAGAAATGTAAAATCTAGTTATACTAGACTTAAAAACTAAAGTGATGTTTTTACTATAAACTAAAGTTTATACTTTGTCATTAACAAAACTTAGCAAAGATCGTAAAATATAAATAACGTTTTTAGGCGATATTTGTATTAGCAAAATGCTTTGAGTATATTCACGACCTGCAGTTCGCGAAAACATGAAAGAGGTATCTATATTTTATTGATTGTTTTTCCTTTGTTTTTGTGGCCTAAAGTTCACAAGAAGGTAAATTGATGCTCACAATGTTTATTGTAGAGCTTCAAGGTAAGGAAGACATGCCTTGCAACTGTGAAGGTGAGGCTTCATCAAGTGCAAAGAAAGATGAGACTGGGTCTTCATCAGAAGCGTGAATGATTTACAGAAGATAAAGTTGGGGTCGTTCATCGAGATGATGGCTGGGATCGTGCATCGCTTTGGGATATAGGATTTTAAAACACTTTAATTTGTGTAACTTTTAAAACTGGTTGTTGCTCGTTATAGGGCTTGTTTAAAAATTTGGGTGAAGTTTAAAGATACGTAACATACTTTCTTAAAAAGAACGAAATATGTAACCAATTATATCTATTACTAGTACCGCTAAAATATTTTAAAATTTGAACAATGTACGTAATATTGATCGGTATGTGACATGTTTGTCCAGTTATCATTTAGAAAAGTTACAGTAAAGGTCAATGTGGTTAATGTTGACTTTCATTGGTCTTCAATTGATTTTTTTTTTTCATTTTTTCATTTAGAAAAGTTATAGTAATTGTACTTGCATTGACTTTCACCTTTAGTCACTGAATTTTTTTTACCTATTTTTTTCATTTATTTTTACGCTAATATTTTTTTTCATTTATTATGCTTTATTTAACAATTTAATCATGCACTAATTATTTTTCACACTTATTACACTTTTTTTTAACTTATTCACACACTATTTTTGTTTTTTTTGACATTTATTATACTTCTTTTTACCACTTATTCATACATTAATTTTTTACACTTATTACATTTTTTTACACTTATTCACATGTTAGTTTTTTTTAACACTTATCACACTTATTATACTTCTTTTAAAACATTTTAATTTTAAATTTAACATATATGGTATTTCGTATTTTAAAAACCTGTAACTAGTGAGTTTTAAACTTAGAATCATCCCAAATTTATATCTTTAAATGAAAAACAACTATGTGGTTTGATCAATAGGTGACCATACTTTATGGGTTATTTGAAAAGAATTGGTGAATTAAAAGAAATGTTTATTAAAAGCTTTTAAGCATAATATGATAAACTTAGATGTAATCTATCCGGGATAGAGGATCATAGATAATCATAGGCTTTGATGCAATCCATCCGGGATGGATGTTCAAATATAAAAAGAATCTTTGATTTGGTAAATCTATATTAGATAGATTTGATCAAAGAAAAAAAGTCATGGAATGACTTGAAGAACATTTCTACAAGAATCTAAAATAATACTCCATCAGTCCTAAAATAATTGTCCCCCGACAAAAAAATACACAATTTAAGAAAACATAATCATTACATCATTCATTCTCTTACTTTTATGCAAAATGACAGTTTTACCTTTATGTAATTCATTAAATCTCTGAATGATGGTTTGTAATTTTTAGTATCATTAAGTGCAATATGGTAAACTTGCTACATAGTAATTCACAACTATATTTGAAATGGGACAATATTTTTGAGACAACCCAAAATAGAAATAGGGGCTATTAATTTGGGACGAATGGAGTATAAGATTCCTAATACTTGAAGATAATGCCTAAATCTGGAGTCTTGATGAAATCAAGGAGTATAACCCATGTGCAATACAATGAAATCTCAAAGAAAATTAATAGAGAAGATTTCTTGTAAAAGAGGAATACTTGAGTGATGGTATTTCCAGAAATCTAGAAATTGAGTAAAGCTCATATACACTATTGGGTAGTATTTTAGATCTATAAAGTCAAACTCGAAAGGGCATGAGTTTATAGATCATGAGTGAAATCTCATATCTGCGTTGGAATGTTCAGGTAAAGATGGAAGAGGTCCTTCACCAAACTTAATATGACGAGTGAAGCTCAAATTTGAGCAATGGAAGCGAGAGTATGTGGTAAACTAATTTTTAGATCGTTTAACTGAAGAGTACAAAGCATGATAGGAATAATAGATTTGGCATGATCTAAAGGGAATTATAGTATTGCAAGAGTCAGCGGGAGGATGTCAAGATCATTAAAAGAAACGTACCTTGCTCAATAAGGCAAGATAGTTTAGCATGAAAGTACGTGTTAATATTGTGGTTGTAGGAAAATTAAGAAACTGAGTGACTTAAAAGATTTGAAGTCTTGATTTCAAATCAGCAAACGCGCAACTACATCGTGGATTCAAAAGAGGTTGTACTGATGTTCTTATGGACTTAGAGGAATCAGTAACAAGGAGTCATAGTTCTAATTTGTGGATAAAATTACAAAGTGTATGGGACACTATCGGGGAACAAATCTTGTATCACGAAAACAACAAAGGACAACAGTATTACAAGAAGATATATCCATGTCTGGTAGTTTACGAAAATATCGATCAAGTTTGAAGGGATACAATCGTATACCCGAATTCAGTTGAGGTAATGCTGAGTTTGATAATCACTACCTTGGGTATTGAATCGGTTTCTGTGAGTGGGTTATTGCAATGTCTTGCTCAAAACCTCTTGGTACAGTGAAAGCAATTCCTATGTTATTGTATTTGCACAAGTAGGAGTCTAAAAGGTTTATGTGTAAACAACAGAATAGCTTTCACACTTGCCTTCACAAAAATGCCGATGGGTAACACCGGTGCACACTAAACAGAACAAGCAAGCAAAAATAAAAAATGACTTTCGAAATGAAATGAGAGTAATGGGAAATGAAAATATAGTGTTATTTTTCATTTCGGGGCTAAACTGTAATTACCGAAAGTATAATATTTATCTGTGACAAATATTAGAGGGTAACAAATCGAAAAAAGATAAAACAACAAACCTGTAAGTGTTGTTGTAGGTCGATCGGCCGAAAACCCTAAGGAGGGGAGTTTGACATTTTGTCAAACTCAAATATTTGTTGGACAAGTATTCTAGAACACCTTTAGGACCTTATAAATACAAGGCCTTCTTAAGTTTTTATTTATTTATTTATTTTTAAAGAAAGGCAACAATATCTTAAGACCCCATAAAAAAGGGGAAAAAGTACAATACATGGCATCCCCTCTCAACTAAACAAGCTAATTAAAAGAAGAAAGGACCCAAAGGAAAATAATTGTATGTACCTAGTTGTGACCGCAACAACTTGAAACAGTTTCAACTAGTGCAAAAGTGTAACCAATCGCACACGTGAAAATCATATCCCCCGTGGACCTGGTTCACACAATTCACACGACCAGCCAAAACAAGAACGAATCACAAATTGATGCAACTTACACTTGACATGCCAACATAACATATACTTGAATTAATGTAGATCACACTGTGCTAAACAGAGAGGTAGCACAAAAATCATTGAACCTACACTAAAACTCGAACATAACACTCCTCATAACCCTAAATCCTTCTTCTTCTTCTTCTTCTTCTTCTTCTTCTCTCTCTCTCTCTCTCTCTCTCTCTCTCTCTCTCTCTCTCTCTCTCTCTCTCCCCCCTTGATTTCGATCGACCAACCCACAATAGGATTTGAAACCCTTTTGTTCGACCCCAAAACAGGTCGCATAATATCCCTGGATCGACTACTAGTCGATCCAAGGGTTTACCCGATTTCTTGCTTACCCATCTTGCATAGCTTCGTAGCCTTAGTCCTACATGTGCAGTACCAGTGGATAAATGACAATGTCCAAGAAGTGTTAATCCCTAAGAAACCTTAAAGGTGATCATGTAGCATCAAGAAGACAAAGAAGGCATTCCGTGTAGTTAAAGAAAGGTCGTGGATCTTACGCTAGCAGGAATAACAAATAAGTAATCCTAAACACTCTTCTATGTGTTAGATTAGATTATATCATTGTTTATAATATTTGACTATAGGGTTTTAGTCTGCATGAATTTATGTGTTTATTTTTCGTTGTGCATCTTTTTATAGCCGTACAGATGACCACCATAACAATATGTTCAAGAAGTCTTTAAAATGTCTAAACCGGAAATTAAGAAGGAAACGTGCTATAAATTAAGATACCTAGTGCCGAAATAAAAAGAAATACTCAATGTTTGATTTTAAGATAGATAACGTAAATATCCCATCATCTCATAACATGCTACAATAGCTACTGCACCTTTCCTTCCTACATCTTAACAAAAATAATTTATAACAATCACCGTCACTTTAACACGCTAAAAATACATGCAATTATTTTATCATTTAAAAATAGTTAAACATGCCACATTTATTCGATGTGGCTTTACTCATTATCTTTTCAATTTACCGGGATTCAAGAACCATACGCCATAATGCTCCAACCAGTGGCGGATCTAGAGATTTGGTCACATGTAGCACGATTTACGGCTTGATTTATTTTTGTGTGTCATATTATAGAAAGGTTTGCAAATATTGAGCTTCACGAGTAAGATAACATAAGTTTTTCAATTATAAGGCAAACTTTAAAGACACTAAAGTTTAAGGTAAAATAAGAGAGGATGCTTTACTACAAAGCAAGTTATTAAAAAAAAATAGGGGCAAATGGAAGCAAGTTATAAAACAATAACACTCAATTTACTAAATAATATTGAAGATCAGGGGTAAAATATGAAAAGAGTTCAAGACTATAAAGGAAGTACTAAAGTTTGAAAAGAGAATGAAGCTCAGGCATAGGGTCGTCCAGTGAGTTTCGAGGACCCTGTTCTAAAATCAAAAGGTAAACTTTGGCATTGTCATGTTGATTTTGATGTTGTGTGCTAATATGACGAAGTACGACTTCTGAATGTGAGAGATTTAATATTTTTATAAAAATATATCAAAACGTATAACAGATATGAAAAATCTTTAAGAAAAACCATGTCAAACTTGTTGAGATTTATCAAACTAACTTTTTTAGACCACATTCAAAACTCTTAAACAATATAGGTACCTATTTGTAATAATTTCTCAAAATATGGCATGAACACGAGATGGATTAATTTTGCTCAATTTTAGAAATTCAGCTACGTGTTAATGAAAGGGATTAAATTGTCATTACTATAATTTTTGGGGGTAAAAAGTGAACATGGCCAAAGTTTATCATCTTCAATTCTTCCTACGTTCTTACCCTGTTTTCGTGATCCATGGTGAGAATCAATTCTTTTACATTTTGGAAGGGGCCTGTGCCGATGATCATTTTACACCCGCCCAGATTTGGCGTTGCTCAAACATTGAATGTGTATGTGGCACGTACCACAGGTAGCCATCACTTGGCTCCGCCCATAGCTCCAACGTCTAAATTATAAGTAGTAATACATGATTACCCCATAACTTTAGCTTATATCTTTACGTATTTTATAAAATAACTAGAACGGTACCCATGCAATACGGCAATGGGTACCATGTGATTATATTTTGCGTTATTTGGTTATACGTTTAGTTGTCTTCATGCTTTATAAGTAGAGATATTAGAGATGGTTAAGCCAAATAATTTTAGTTTGAACAACAAACCGCTTCCTAACAAACTTCCTAACCAACTTGCTTCTTAACAAATTAATTTTGAAATCTTTCTATAATAAGCAAAAAAAAGTATGAATTTTAAGCCTTTCTAATTATAGAATAGTTACAAATGTATTATAATATAGTATAGATAATTGCTGATATTATGAACCAAAACTTGTATTTCTTTTTTCTTTTTCCTGTTACTTAAGACTTTTCACTCAACTAATTCCATAAACTAAAGCATATTTCATGAACTTAAATCAATGCATATTTTTTTCTTTCGACCCATTTGACCGGTTAGAAATCTTTTCATGTTACCCATTTGACCCATTAGAAACCATTTTTTTTAATGTCAATCATTCGACCCTTTAAATATCAAATATTATTCAAACTGGCCCTTTCATAAATAAAAGAATCAAAATTACCAACTATAATTTTCTGTGTTTCAATATCGTAATCTAATTTAGTACCTTTTCGACTCTCTTAACAATTTTGTGTCTTCTTTGACTTCATTTTCTACCAATGGTTCATACCTAGCTTCTCACCATGTTAATATCAATGATACCTTCTATTTGTCCACTAATTCTAACACCATAATCTCCAACACATACACTGAAAAGCTTGCCTAATGTAAAGCTCCACCACTAAGGGATACACACCTTAAGAACATATGTCTAATAAATTAGACCAACATGACTGATAACCTCTTAAACTCATAGAGCATATGTATACGTACTTATATTAATCCATCTCCAGAACGGTGTTTTCTTGCTAATAAAATCTTTAGAGTGATTACTATTTCTTTGAGTGATTGCTAACTTCACTGGAGGTTAAATTTGAGCCTAATATAACTCCACATCAAATCTACATTCACAAAACATTATAAAAATAGTTATTATAAATACTAATACAAGAAAACAATCAATAGTTTAACATATTCAAATGATTAATCTCATTATATATTATAGTAGTAATAATCAACACATCATCATCGTCTCCGTATTATTTCAAGTACGTCTTGTCTAAACCTGAGGTAAAATTGTGTACCGTAGCACATTGAGTGTGCATCCAACCTACTCACCAATTTCAGAATATAAAGAAAAAGCATAACAAACACACAACGACCCAACTACTTATGATTTTTTTTTACTTATAATTTTTGATAATTACTTACCTTGTCGGGCAAGTACTTGTTGATGTTCCATAACTCCAAAGGCTCATTTTTTATCGCTTTTCAGTCAAGAATTTATGAGAAAAATTCTTGAAATCATTGAGGATTATATTTTCTGGAAAAAACATTTGAGAAGCACGATAAAGATTGAGCATAATCCTCCCAGTTTCTGTTGTCTACTCTTGATAACGTGAAATTTTTCTGTCCCTATTTCCCTGATTTTCAGCTCAAGATAAATAGTGATATATTAAATACCCTCGATGGATCATCTGGTGCCCTCAAAGGGAAGGATCATTTCAACACCTCGTACGTTATTTAAAAGTAATACTTAATTTGACCTTGATCGATATAACAAATTGAAAAGATACCACTACAAGAAAAAGTAGCTTTAGTGACGAGATTTTTTGGTCACTATTTAGATGAAAATAGTGACGATATAATTTTTGGTCATCAATAGAAAGTCAGTGACGAACCTTGTAAGTGGTCACTATTTAGTCACTAAATTACATGAATAGTGACGAGGAATTTCGTCACTAAACACTAGTGACAAAATTTTGGTCACTATTTCACACATTGCTCTAAAATGATTAAAAATAAGGGTAATTAGATACATACTTACTAAAACTTGCATATTCATATAATAATCCACAAATTGTAAATAGTATCACACTATACGGATAAAAAATTATAGAGAAATATGCAAAATTACAAATATTTAACTTTCTTTGATGCGATTCTACCTTTGAACATATTAAAACTTTCCAGCACAATATTATTTCTTATAACAAGTAAGAATAGAAAAGAATAACTTGAATATCATACATGTAAAAAAACTAACTTGTACTAGTATTATAAAGTTGAGTAAAATTAAAATGATTACATAATACACCAACAGTTCTTTCTGTTAAAGAAAAAATGATGCAAACTATTCGACCCGACTCGACATGGATAAAAAAACACGCGGATCCAACCTTCACCTTCTCAATGAAAGAACTAACTTCACTGCACATTCTCTAATAATCACAGCACTAGAAACACACACTAGAACCATTCCGCCATGGAAGAGTGCGAGACAATGCAAGCTGACTAATGAAAATGTTGAGATTATTGGTTTTATACTAATGTTAAATGTTTTAACATTATAAGTGTTAAAAGGCATGTTTATGATGATTAGTGAAGAAATCACATGTCGGATGAATTTGATAGGTTATGGGTTGTGTTTGTGTTGAATTTCGACCACGCATTTGGGTTTTGTGAATGATGTTAATATGTTAAATTTGCGTTGCTACAGATATTTAGATTTTAGTTTATTTGTATATTGAAAACTGGTACATTTTTTTTGGTTATATGCTCATTTTAGTGGCCACCTATTTGGTCTCTAACACTGAGCAATCTGTGACGACTTATTGGTCACTAATAGCAAAAAATAGTGACGATTTTTTTGTCGCTATGAGTTCTGTGACAATTTTTTTCATCACTAACAGGGTTAAGGAGTGACAACTTATCTCGTCACAGATTAGTGACGCCGTAAAGTTTCATCTCTAATTGACTTAGTGACGGAGCTATAGTGACGATTGGTGACGACTCGAGTTTGGTCACTGATGAGACGAAAAGTGTTACACTTTTAAGGGGTCATTTAAGCCTTAAATCATGATTATATGATCAACTATTGCCTTAAATCGTTTGTTTTGCCATTTTAGGTACTTTCGAGAGGAATAATGAAAAAGGAAACATTTTGGACGTTTTTGGAGCATAAAAGTGAAGAATATGACAAAATCTCAAATTATGCTGGGAACAGTACCTGACGGCGGCACTTGTTGACAAAGAGGTGGATAATTATTTTACACTAGACGCGCCAGAAAGGAATTTGGAAGTTAAAGAGTGACGGTGTCACATTATAATTCACCAAGGTCATCACGTATTCAAGTAAAAGGAGACGGCCCAGAAAATTTTACAAGGTGACAGCGTCAAGAATGGATCTAGGCCATCAAGGAACCCTAAACACGGTGACGTGACGGCGTCACGTCCCATAAGGTGACGCCGTCAAAGTTGTAAAATCTATATATACTCTTCTAATTTTCATTCATTATGTGTGGAACTTTGGAGAAACTTAGGGTACGAATCCTAGTCGACTTTTGCAGCTATTTTGAGGTTTCTAAACCTTTTTTCTTCCATGATTAATTGAAGATAAATATTCTATCAATCATTCAATATATCTATGTGTTGTTTGATTCTATCTTACACTTATCTTTCTTTTAACATGCTAGGCTAGGTTTGTTTGTGTTTGCTTAGATGTAATGAAACCTAGCTATTGATTATTTATTGATGGTTTGTTATTAATTGTTGTTGGATGAATGATATCAATGTTAGGCTTAAGAAAACTGGCTAATCTCCGATTGGTAACTTGCTTGATGTCTTAAGAAACATGAATCGGATGTGTACTATGATTAATTGGTTGTGTTTAATGCATAACAGAATATTAATGAGGTCATGATAGGATACTAAATGTGTCGTCATAGGAAAAGATAGGATCTTATATAGTTGGGGAAGGATGTACACGCCCCCACGAATGGTATTAAGGAATACAACCGGTCATCCACGCAATTGTAACAAATCTATCAATCAATGAAAGATAGCAAGGGAGTAGTGAAACCTAATTAAACACGTTTTTCTCTATATTAGTTTCACACACATTTATTTTCTTGTTATTTTATTTTTATTGCATTTGTAGTTAATTGGGTTAATTGACTAGCAACTAATTCCGCCCACTCCTTCAAAAACTAAAATTTTACTTGCTTTCTATTAAATATAAAAAATACAAAAAGAATCATCCCTCACCTCTAGACCTAGTTTAGATCATTTTCAATCCTAACAAACCCTATTCCCTGTGGAGAACGATCAATTCCCTGGTTCTTACCACTACACTATACTACATCGGTCATGTACACTTGCCTGGCGGGGATTGTAAGCTTCTCAAGATCCCTTGAGAAGTAAAACCTTTGTGTGACAATCCAAATCGCATCAAAGTTTTTGGGGCCGTTGCCGGGGAATAGTTATTGTTTAGGTTGAATTTTATTTTTATTAGGTCTACTCATTAGATTCCTTTCTAGTGAGATTTTTATTTTTGTCTTTATAGGTTTTCTTTAGTCTATCTTTTTCTTTGTGTCTTTGTTCGTAAAAACCTTTCCATTGACTCTTCCGTTCACCATTACGGTGAACGCGAATCCACAATACTACCGACCACGAAATTCACCTACTCCAAGTGACATCTTGATGTTCAAACAACATCAAGATGAACCTATCTATGATGCATGGACTCGTTTTAAATATTTACTCCGAAAAGTCTCTCATCATAGTTTTGATCTATGGTCTCAAATTCAAATATTTTACCATCATGTCAACCACTATACCAAAATGGACATTGACCATGCCGCAGATGGAGACCTTTGGGGATTAAGTGCTGAAGAAGCATGGGAAGCCATAGAGGATTGTTCCCAACTCGCAAAAAAATTAGACAATCCAACAGACGTTGTTACTGATCAATTGATAGCAAGATTGAGGGAACACGCAAAAAGTTTGTTTGGGGATAAAAAGATGGAGGATAGAGTAGAAAATCCAAGCCTACCGAGTACTCCACAAGTCCTACCATCACTTGATGCGTACACACCTCCCTTGACTTTCCCGGAAGAAGTAGAAGACGCTATAGGAACCCCGATTGAAGTTGAACCTTTGGGAGAAACACAACTAGAGAAAATAGGTTTGAATACTTGTAGTCATAACCTTTCTTTTAGTTCAAAGGAAGTTCCCAATTTTGATGAGCCGGAGCTTCAACCAAAACCATTACCTAATCTTCTATCTTTAGATGTGAATTTAGGAATTGAAAAAGGTCCCGATCCACCCATCAAACCATATAGTCCGGGTAGTTTTACGTTTAAGGTAGTAGACTTTAAGCCTTGTAGTGAGGAAGCCAATATAGGAGTGAAATATGATCTTACATGTTTACATCACTCATTAACGATTGATCACAAGAAACATTATGGGTTTAAACCGGGTTTATTAGGTCAAGATAGATTCCCAACTATGAGTCTCTCAAATTTGATAGAAGATGATCTCTTTCTAGGAGAAAATCTTAATCCACCCACTAACCCAATTGAATTAGGTAAGGTTATGATGATAGGATCCCGCATCTTTGAGCATATAATTCATCCACCACTCTTTCCTCGCATGGCATATTTCCACCCTAAGGGTGTGTGTATCGCTACTTTCACCCGTACTTAATCCTAAGTGTACGGAAAACCTCCCTTACTTCCGTTAAATAATGGTAGAGTCAGGCTCGTGACTTGAACAATAACAAGCGCTTCTTGGGAGGCAACCCAAGCTTTTTATTTGTTTTTTTGCTTCTTTGTTTGTTTTATTTGCTTCCGTATGTGTGTTCTTATTTCTATTGCTTATAATTCATGTTTCAAATAAAATTGTTAAAATGCTTTATTTTTTTTTTTTAACTTCGTCTTAATTACATATAAAGGTATTTTGCAAAAAATAAGTGTAAGGGAAATCCAAATTTGTTTTCAAAGAACGAATTGAACATGAACGATAACAATGAGATATAGATGTACATATTAGTACTTGTTTGAGTCAAATACTTATATCGAGTCATAATGATATTTTGCAGGAATTCCAGGATTTAAGGTATAGGTTTTTCTAGAAATTTTCTGGAAACTCAACATAAAATTTCTGTCAGATCAATTCTGATGGCGTCAACAATTAAAGGCTGATGACGTCAGGTACTAATTTTCTGAAAAATTTTGCAAGTTTTGTTTTTCTGCCGAAATTGTAAAGTTTTGTTAAATCATTAACTTATAAATTCCAGGAATCTGCAAACATTCATTCCACAAGAATTATATCTTTATTTGCTTTTTAGGATTTTATTTTATATAGATTTTACCGCCGATGTTACGCTAGGTTTTCTTGTTTGTTTTATCAGGTTTAACATGTTATATTGGACAAGAAGATGTACATGGATGGTCAAGTCTTTGAGCATCAAAGTCTCAAGTTTTTGGCATTGCTTTAATCTTGAAGTTGTTACATTCTCTTGGAGGAGGATTTAACCATGTTACCGCATAATCCACACCGAACGAATCAGGGGAGTATTTATTTCATTCTTTCATTTTCTTTACTTTTAGATCTTTTAATTAAACATTGGAGACAATGTTCAGCTTAAGTGTAAGCGATCGGGGGAGGGGAAGGGGAAATGAAGATACCTTAGAGAATACCATGACACTTGATTTTTAATTGTTTAATAGCAGATGTGTAATAAATCTGAGAGAAATATTTGTTAGGGTAATTTAGCACCAAATTTAAAATTTTTTGCAACATATAGGAGTAAAATTTTAGTCTTAATAAGCGTCTTATGGATAGGAGTTGTATGACTAGCACAAAAGCCGTATCACTCAAAAAAAATTTATGAATAAGGTAGTGACCATCCGGGTATTAGATTAATTGACTAACTTGCCAGCGATCTAGTGTATGACTTGGTGACCATCCGTTATGCAAAGAACGCGCCAGCGATCCAAGAAGTGTACTAATGACCATCCGTTAGTTGAAGCGTCAAAGACTCGTGCCAGCTATCTACTAAATTTATGCAGGTGAGGTTCGCCCATAGACTTGTTAGGACAAGCCGTCGTGCTTATGAGTGTACCGATAGCACTTAGATTCTAGAACTTGCGTTAGTGATTCATTCCAAGACCACAAGTGAGACTACATTCGTGTAGTTAGATTTACTATATGATAAGAGGCATTAGGATAACCATTGTTTTAAACCTGTTTTAAAATTACTTGACCAATGAAGCCAAGCTACTTGACTAATAGAGTCAAGTAATTTTCCCACACCTTTGTGATACCCCTAGTACATGATACCCCTAGTACACACCTCAGAGCCTATCTTTTTCGTTTCTAACTTTAAGCATAGTACTTAAAGGAAGAATTTGTTTACAATCCACCCCCAAATGTACACCCAAATCGCTTTAGTCTTCCTTGTATGCACTCATTTTAGTGCATTATTGTTACAACATTTGTGTAAACCCTTAGTTAATTATTTAATTTGTTACATGGTTGCTAAGTCGAGTCATATCTTGTACATATTGTTTTGGGACGATTGGGACTCATGGGTAAAGTACTATTGTTATGGAGTAATGGGGAAGAACGTCAACTGTTACCCCCATATGTACAAAATATTTTAAAGTACTCCAAGTGTTTTGATTATCTTAATTCGAGTCATTAGATTTGTTACATGTAAAGTATGTAAAAGTTCAAGTGTAAGGGGAGAACCGAGCCCCCTTGATGTATTATTTTGGATGGTAGGGCAAGAGTGTATGAAAAAAAATAAAAAAATCAAGAAAAAAAATTGGAAAAAGGAAAGAGAAAAAACGTACGGACTACCATCCCATTTCTTTCATTTATGTTTATGTTTATGATTTTGAATAACTTAAGTTAAGTCGAGTTTTGGCTTAGCAACGCCGCATTGTACATATAATTGACCTAGATGATTGACTTGCCACATCCTTTATCAACCAAACCGTGTTTTACATATCCCTACACCCAACATCATAACCCTTGAAAAGCACTCTTTGATAGTTTATCTTAGGTGCTTACACCTAGTGGAGGAGGTTTTTGATCCTTTCCCAAGCCTATGGTAATCTATTTGCATGATAGGTAGTGAGTGATATTTTTCCATTTCTATTAGTTATATAGGTTTATAACACCTGAGAGATGAGAATATCCAAACACTATTTGTGAGTTGCTAGTGTATGATTTCTGTGCTTATTTTGATTAAGGTGGAACGATTATTTGTTGTAGTTACTTTTATACTAATGTTAAGTGACCTCTAACTTGTATTTTGATTAGAATAAAAACTCATTTGCTTGAGGACAAGCAAAACCCAAGTGTAAGGGTATTTGATGAGACGAAAAGTGTTACACTTTTAAGGGGTCATTTAAGCCTTAAATCGTGATTATATGATTAAATATTGCCTTAAATAATTCTTTTTGTCATTTTAGGTACTTTTGAGAGGAATTAGAAAAAAGAAAGCATTTTGGACGTTTTTGGAGCATAAAAGTGAAGAATACGACAAAGTCTCAAATTATGCTAGAAACAGTACCTGACGGCGTTACGCATTACTTGGTGATGGCGTCACTTGTTGACAAAGAGGTGGATAATTGTTTTACACTAGACGCGCCAGAAAGGAATTTGGAAGTTAAAGAGTGACGGCGTCACGTTATAATTCACGAAGGCAAGCACGTATTGAAGTAAAAGGAGACGGCCCAGAAAACTTTACATGGTGATGGCGTCAAGAGTGGATCTAGGCCATCAAGAAACCCTAAACACGGAGAGGTGACGGCGTTACGTCCCATAAGGTGACGCCGTCAAAGTTGTAAAATCTATATATACTCTTTTAATTTTCATTCATTATGTGTGGAACTTTGGAGAAACTTAGGGTACGAACCCTAGTCGACTTTTGCAGCTATTGAGGTTTCTAAACCTTTTTTCTTCCCTGATTAATTGAAGTTAAGTATTCTATCAATCATTGAATATGTCTATGTGTTGTTTGATTCTATCTTACGCTTATCTTTCTTTTAACATGCTAGGCTAGGTTTGTTTGTATTTGCTTAGATTTAATGAAACTTAGCTATTGATTATTGATTGATGGTTTGTTATTAATTGTTGTTGGATGAATGATAGCAATGTTGGCTTAAGAAAAGTAGCTAATCTCCTATTGGTAACTTGCTTGATGTCTTAATAAACATGAGTCGGTTGTGTACTACGATTAATTGGTTGTGTTTAATGCATAAGAGAATATTAATGAGGCAATGATAGGATACTAAATGTGTCGTCATAGGAAGATATGATCTTATAAAGTTAGGGAAGGACGTACATGCCCTCACGAATGGTACTAAGGAATATAACCCGTCATCCACGCAATTGTAACAAATCTATCAATCAATGAAAGATAGCTAGGGAGTAGTAAAACCTAATTAAACACGTTTTTCTCCATATTAGTTCTACACACATCTATTTTCTTGTTATTTTATTTTTATTGCATTTGTAGTTAATTGGGTTAGTTGACTAGCAACTAATTCCGCCCACTTCTTCAAGAACTGAGATTTTACTTGCTTTCCATTAAAGATAAAAATACAAAAAGAATCATCCCCCACCTCTAGACTTAGTTTAGATCATTTTCAATCCTAACGAACATTATTCCCTGTGGAGAACGATCAATTCCCTGGTTCTTACCACTAAACGATACTACGTCAGTCAGGTACACTTGCCTGGCGGAGATTGTAAGCTTCTCAACATCCCTTGAGAATTAAAATTTTTGTGTGACAATCCAAATCGCATCAGTCACTAAACAGCTTTGTGACGACTTTTTGCACTGTGGGTGACAAAACTCTTTTAGTCACAAAAGGCTGATTTTCTCGTAGTGTACTCTGTTAATTTCGCTTTTAACACTTTCTGAATGATGTATAATTGAGTCATGTTATAAACTTAAAATAAACCAATCAAACAAATAATTGGTATATAACTAAAGATATAATATTGGATTATTATTTATTAGGTTAGTATTCTGATCTCCCATATCGATCTCTATAAGAAGAAAGTTAGAAAACAACACCGCTACTCTACATCTCAAATTCTCATTTCTATTAACAATTTAACATGGCTTAATTTCTACAAGACAAGCATACTATTCTTAACATTCTCATATTCTCATTTATTCTTCAAGTACAATGCCATCTGTTTTCTGGAAAATTATCACCAAAAGCTAATGCTTTTAAGAAATAGAAACTCACACACCTTCACTTCTACTTCTTAGACATTGCCAAGATGATCACCCCATCGCTTTACGTGTGGCTCATGAGGCTCCCACAACCAATTCCTCCAAAACTGGATTTAGAGCTACAATCTTGATAGATGACCCATTGACGGAAGGGCCCAAACCTCCAAGATCATTAGCACAAAGGATGTATGCATCTGCTGACTTAAATGCATTTGGCTTTATGATGGCTGTAAATTTTTATTTTTTGGAACGAAATACAATGGCAGAACTTTGAGTATATTAAGGAGGAATAACATTACGTTGCCACTGAGAGAGATGGCTATTTTTGGTGTGTGACTGGGCTTTTCCGATTTGCATATGGTTATGTTCTTGTAAAAACCGCTTCTTTCAATGCAAATGTTTAAGTCATACATTGTTGATATCATGTTTTCAAATAATAATCTTGGGATGTACAATCTTACTAGGGTTGAGTACCATAAACCCCCCCCCCCCCCCCCCCCCCCCCCCCCCCCCCAAAAAAAAAAAAAAAAAATCAATCAATCAATCTGATGTGGATCCATTTTTGGCACCGCCGAAGCAATGCCACGACACAAACACCCCTCCGCCAAATAGCAAACACCAATTTTTTGGCATGTGTGAAAGTGGGAAAAGGACAAAAAATAGTGAGTAGGGCTCTTTTGTCATGTGCAAGGGGTGTTATAACTTATAAATGAAATAGTATTTAGGTATGTGAGTATTAAAAGTGAGGAGGATGAGATAACACTCAAATAACATTGAATAATTGGTCTTGACATGCTATGGTACCCAACCCTAAGTTTTTTCCTTGAGTGTCATGAAATTGAGTTAGAAGCATCCTTTTTTAGTTCATTCACTTAAGTCTCGATACTAATAAAATGTCCGTGTTTCTACTCTTTTTTCTTTAACAGCCTACATAGGCATTAATAAATATGAACAAATAAAAAGCTTAATGTTATTGAATAACCATTTAGAAAGGAGAAATGGTATATCCTCCTACTACTTGTTTCTACTTATATTCTACTAACAGTATCTAGATAAGTGTCAGAACTGACGATTTATATGTAGAGAGATAATGAGTAGAAAGAAATATAATATTATTGTGTGTAAGAGGATTAATGAAATAATATTATAAGAGGCTTTATCAATGTTCTTTAAAAAAGTGCTACTATCTGATTATGCGTATGTGACATGCATCTTTCTAGCATCAGTGGGGATCGGGGTATATAAAAGTTGTGTTGGCCTTTGAAGTGGGCTAACTATTTATTTTAAATAGTCAAATCTGCTACTAATTATGGGTTTGATAACATGGCATTTCTTGAAGTAAATTAAAATATAATGTAATGGCCACTCACAACTCTCTTATTTCCTTCAGTTGAAGGATTTCGTTGAAAATTACTCAAGTTTAAACAAATGCTTACAGCTACTTGATATTATTTTCATCTGCAAATTGTTAACACTTATGTTTCCATATATTCTTCATTTTAATCATATCTACTAAGAGTAGTAGTCATTTCCAATATTTAAGAAAACTGAACAAAATGTTGACGAGAACGTTAACACAATATTTTGACTTGTTTTTCTATCCCCCGATTTAGCACGTATGCAACTTTAATAGAAAATTTTTACACGTGACAGCTTAGGCGGGTTCTTTCTAGTTGACAGTTTTAACGACTGGTAGATAAAATTCATAAGATTAAGTAAGGTATCATGCCTCCTTTAATTTGGCTAAAAGTATTGGTACCATAAGGTTCTAATATACATATCGTGCACTAAATCATGAAGTAAAGAATTATCGTCTCTAAAAAATGGATATGTGTATTCTATGGTTTATTACTTTATTTCGGTCATAAAAGTATAAGCATATTCAGCAAGCCTTAAATTTATATCTAGTAAAGATAAAAACAAATATACAAAACGAAAAGGTTATACGCACTAAAAAAGAAAGATCTGTATCCATGGAAAATGCTATTTAAATGAAACGTTTCCATTGAAACTTAGAAAAGCTTCCCTCAATTTCATCATATACTTTTCTTTTCTCTTTACAAAGTGCGTGATTCGTCATGTCATTTTCCACACGCCTAGCCTTTTTACCCCTTATAACTAAGACCGAAATACCACCAAATATTGTCCACATTCCTCATTCCACATTTCCACTATACTTTCTCTTTCACTCTAAAGTTTAAAACATGGCAATAACTCTCCCAAAACACATGCTTACCATTCTTACCCTATTGCTATTCTCATTAATAGTTCATGCACAATCTCATCAATTTTCAAGAAAATTGCCACACAAATCACTTGGTTTAATGAAAGAAAAGTTGAGCCACCTCCACTTCTACTTCCACGACATAGTTAGTGGTAAACACCCCACCGCAGTCCGTATTGCTCAAGCCACTACGACCAACACCTCTAGTACCGGATTTGGTTTTACGGTCATGATTGATGACCCATTGACAGTTGGTCCAGAACAAAACTCCAAGATTGTGGGAAGAGCTCAAGGGATGTATGCAGCTGATGACTTAAATGAACTTTCTATTATAATGGTGCTAAATTACGTTTTTGTCGAGGGAAAGTATAATGGCAGCACTTTGAGTATATTAGGGAGAAACTTGGTGACATCAAAGGTGAGGGAGATGCCAATTGTTGGTGGAAGCGGGCTTTTTCGATTTGCACGTGGTTATGCACTTGCAAAGACACATTTTCTAAACATTAGCACTGGTGATGCTGTTGTTGAATACAATGTTTATGTCCTACATTATTGAATATTGTTGTTACTGACGTTAACAACGGCAATATGATTTTTAATTTTCGAAGTGTGTTTGTAGATTTGTGAGGTCGATTTCGTATTTTGGTCATTTGGAACTTCTAAACTATCCACTCCCAAAGATTTCACTAAGTGGTCATTATGTCTTACTTGTATTGCGTGGGTTTGCAAATTATGTTCTTGTGTATAAAAGATAGTTCGTTCCAAAGGATTCATAAAACTATCATCTTATGCATAATCCGACATTTTTTAACGAATAATAAGATAATTAAAATTTCACATAACCATACATGACTTGTATATCATTTTAGGTGATTAATACACCTTTCTAAAATTTCCTTTTAAACGTCTTTGATACAATAGCAATGCCATGCGTATGCGACCGCACAAAGGGCATGTTTGACATGCAAGATTGTTGAGGGAATTTTTTTTTTTTTTTTTTTTTTTTTTTTTTTTTTTTTTTTCAAAAAATAGTCTTTGTTTAACAGACAGTCAGACAAAGCTAAAAAATAAAAAATAATAAAAATAAAAATTTTCCATAAACTCTGAAAACTAAGGGTGCGTTTGGTTTCCACCTATGTGAATCAAACTATCACTATGAAAGTGATAGTTTGTGTTTGTTTAGAATGCTGGGCCCACAACTATGACTATGAAAGTCTAATATATTCCATACTCCATATACAACTCTTGAGGGGGGAATGGATCTTTCATAGTTGAGGGACCCGCCACTACTATCAAACTTATACCCATTGTCATTCCTCGCAGCATACCAAACGCACCCTAAATGGTACTTCATCTATCTTATAAAAATAATCTTTTTTTTATATTTTTCCTCTCTAACAGCATCTCCAGATCCAAAAACAGTTACTTTTGTCAAACATACCTAGAGACTCAAATTTTTCTTCGCTTCAAAATATATATATCCTTTTACATATTTGAGGCCTCAAAATTTACTTTCAACGTCAAAATGTTAATGACATATGAAATAATGTATTAAATACTTGTTAAACTCATCTTCAAGTTGTCGGGAGCAATGTAGGACTCACAAAATTTTTTTAACCTAAATCGTTACAATATAATTTTATCGTCATGTTTAAGTATCATATCAACTTTTGCACGGAGCCTCCACTAACTCAACTATAACACCAAGATTCAAGGATTTATAGGTTAGTTAACAGGGAGACGATGTGCAAAATTTTATGTAATAAAAAAAGTATTGACGAAACATATATCATATCAATTATTGACACAAATAAGTAGTATTCTGACAATCTAACTTTAATTGAAAAAAATATTTAGTGCAATAAAATTATATTTCGTTAGCATGTTTTGATGGAAATGAATTTTGTGACCCTAAATATAGAATATAGTATAACGTTTTGGTCCATACAATTTCAAGCTTTATGCGATTTCTGAACTCACATACGTTTATTTTTGTTTAAATGATTACTTTCAGTAAAATATTATTACTTCAAAAAACAATTAAGTACAGCAGATGTGGATGAATCATATATCTTAGACTAAAGAAGGCAAACCAAAAGGGTCTACAGTGCTTAAGATTTAACCAAGCATAAGATTAACGTGCCATACTTATGCAAAATAAAAGAAAAACAGCCTATCTAATCTGACCACGAAGACTAACGTTATAAGCATTAACAAACTTCAATTGAGCACCGGTCAAACCACAATCATGAAACTCATCATCATCATAAGGGTTTTGGTCATGGGTATCTTCATTCCATTAATCTTATAAGCTCCTCATGCCCAATCCACTACCACCTTTAGAACCGTCAAATGCCATAAAGTAAAAGTTTCATTGAAGTCATCAAGGACTTCATCATCATCACTATCCGAAATAACTAGATCACCAATCTTAGAAAATGGGTTGCCTACCTTTTATTCTCCTTCTTTAACCATGTTTGGAGTGCACTTTGAAGTACAAGGAGGAGACGCATTGGACAAACTTGGGATGCTTGCATAGTTTTCCACATTAGCGTTTTACATAGGAAGCGGCTTCCCATCATCACCCAGAAAAACAAACCTTCTCTCAATTAATTGACTTTCAAACTTATTAATCTTTTCAACAAGAGGTGTAGTACTTGGACGGCCGAATGAATCAATAGTAACACTTGCCTTGTTATCTATGTTCAAGATCCATTATCAAAATCTGAATACTTACTAACAATATGATCCTCAGCCAAATCACCAAGAGCATCAAAAGCATTCGACGTATTAACCACTTCAGTATCATTACCTGGTTGTTTAGACATAGACGCCTCCTTAGTAGAGTCTTTAGGACAAGAAGCCTTTGTATTCTTAGGAGCAACTGGCCAATACTCAATTTTCTTAGTTTTAGAAACTCCAAAAACCCGTTTATAAGTGTGACCCTTTCGCTTGACAATAGTAAACCTATCATTCAACACCTCCTTAGTAGCTCCCGAAACTGGACCTTTGCCTTTATTACTCGTCCCATTAACCACACGTTTAAGAGCGGCTTTAATTAGGACAATCATCATTCAAAAGACCATAAAGCGAATATGTACCACACCGAGGTGGTTCCCACTCGTATTCAATGCGACTAGTTTCCTTAATATACCCTTCCCCTACGAGTTTAGGAACAACCAAAACTAAATTGTCGCGGAAATCATTGGAATCATTGATTTCAATCAAAGCTCTCGCATAACTACTATACTACGTCCTAATAACTCCAAACACATGGTATTAGTATAAGAATCAATCATGATAGGAGTACTAATTTTAGACTCAATCAAACTCAACCCATATCGTCTAAGCAACAATAGGGACATCGTGGAACTTCACCCATACCGGAACGCATGACAAATCTTCCTTAAGAAGACTTACCGATGGAGACCGCTTATTGAGAAAGATGGAAATTCCACGAATCATCCAAGGTCCATCCGTAAGAATAGCCTCAACATCCTTTAGAGGTGAGAACTTAAAGAAGAAGAAACCATTCGTACGAATCATTCAACCACAGGAAAAGTAAGTCTTTCCCAATAAAATACCCATAAAACGAATTTTTCATCCACTCATTAACCTCTTGAACCGAACCATTGTGTAAACCAAATCATAATCAGCATCCTTAGGTATTGTCTCATCAATGAATCGAAAAATCATATTTCTTAGAAGACAAAGGGCTGATTTTAGAAGCATAAGTCGAGGGGGCATCCATATTAGAATTATTCGCATGTGTTTTATACACAAATCCATATTAGATTTAGTCGCATGTGATTTAAGAAGCATAAGACAAAGGGCTGAACTCACATACATTAATATAAGGCTCCGAAAGGAATTGGTAAAATCCTATCTATTTGGCATCATGACAATGAATAAAGATTCTAAAAGGCGCACCATGACATTGCTAAGACGGGAGGGGTGACCTCCACGGTACAAAATAGATATAGGCGTCGGCTCTAGGCGTGACATGAGATAAGGAATATAAAGGCGTGAAGCGTGCCACCTTTTTTAGAATCTGGTTAAAATGTTATGCAACCACGTATATCGGCCAGGTAATCGCGACGTGGTACTAGGTTTTTAGGCGTTTTTAATAGGAGTTTTAATAATTTGAAGGGCAACAATATTACAAGTACCTTAAAGAGACCGAATTTAAAAGATTGATACCCGTATAAGGAATTGTTTTTGTTTCATATCCAGAAAAAAGAAATGATGGCAAATATAAATGTATGCTACTTTTATAAAATATTTACCCTATTTTTTAAATACAACGAATGGTGATACAATTGTGGAGTACAATGTTTATGTCCTTCATTATTGATCATGTTGTATTCTGATGCAAACCAAAAGTTTTACAACCTTACACGTAGTGTTTGTTTAGACTTTAGAGTATGTTTAATTACGTTCATCGTCTTACTTATTATTATTATTTTTTTTAACGTCAAATTTTATTAGAAAAGAAAACTAGCAAGAAGCTAGAAAAAAAGATTACATAATAGCAAGAATAGGATCTTGCATCCAAGTTATCCAATTAAACTTGAATGTACTTCTATAGAACACTAAATGTAAGATTGAGACACAATGTCGTCAAAAATGGTTGCCCTTTCTATTTTTGTCTTTCACAAATTGTTATTGTATATCTAACACACGAACAATTTTATAAATTCGTAATGTTTCAGTATTTCTCTTTCATAGGAGTCTAATGCTATCTTTTGAGTAGTTGTTTTTTCATATTTAAAGAATTGAAAGTATCTATGTAAGCTTTTCCGCCTATGTAATGGGCTGAGATATGGGATTCACCCATATCCTTTGTACGTCAACGTTTTTTGGAGTAATATATTTACCGGGTCTTTTGACCTTTTACCCAAAAAATGTTTCAGTATTTCTTTTTATGGGACTATCTTATTGTAAAATCTATATGTTTTGTGATAACAGGTCTTTAACGGTTTCCACAGGATTGATTATTATCAAACAACATCATGCGTTTAATCAATCAAGAATCAATAACAGGAAACAAGGAGATTGGGTTGAACCCTTTATTAAAACTGACATATAAAAACTGAAAAAGGGTTAACTTTGATTTACAGAATGCTATACTATATATACATAATGAAACGACACAAGTTAAGGGTTATGTTGCTTGGTTCATGTGAACAATCATGTCCCTTCATATATAAGTACCTTTAACTAACTTTTCTAACTAACTATAACTGACTTATACTAATTGCCATCTTGTTGTGTGTCGACTTACAGCCCAAACACAGAAACTAATGGCTATACAAAGATTAATCGGGTTATATTTTCCAACATATTCCCCCTAATCTATTAATCTTTGTATCTTCAATCTTCTTGTTCCTTGATGCCTTCTTCAAACTTGATGTATTCAAGTTCTTGATCCTTGGTGTTGATGACTTTTTGGCTTCTAAATGAACCAAATTCCAGCAGGGTTAGTGCCGCCATCACCACTTGAATCTTCATGACTTTTGGTTTGTTGGGCAAAGGTTTTGACAACATTTACTCGCATAACTTCACAGCCGCGTCCTCATTATCTCTAGTTTCCCACAACATCGTGTGGGTCTTCGGTTTTGGCATATATCTTGCCTTCATCAACTTTCTTGGTTAATACTACTTTCATGGCTGTGTTATCTTCCTCCCTTATAACCGGGCAAACCAACAAGTCTTCTTTCTTTTCTTTCTTTTTCTTGAGACTGCTGTCTCTTTTCTTCTTGGTTAACCACCGTCCTGGTGTTGTAACCGTTTCTAAAACCTTTCGTCTTAATTGGCATGCTTCCTTTATGGCTGCGTTTCTTAAAAAAAACGCCAGGTTTGATACTTGATTGGTGATTGAACATGAATTGTTGTTGTTTGATCCCTTCGTCTCTGATACCACTGATAACAGGTCTTTAACGGTTTCCACAGGATCGATTATTATCAAACTTTGTGTATTTTTCTGTTGCAAGTCGACTGTTCCAAACACCCTTGTTCATCCAGACCGAATTCAGCAAGTTATATAATTGAAGAAATTTCTAAAGTACAAAGCAAGGGTGCAACATTTTGTACTTTTGTCTTTCAAAAATAGAAAGTTTATTTTCTTTTATTGGGTCAACGGTCAACCAAACCGATCGAACATGGTCCATGTTACCGTATGTTAGCTTTTGAAGATGATTCAGTCTCAACTAAAATAATTTATTGCCCTTAATTCTAGTGAAGATATATATATATATATATATATATATATATATATATATATATATATATATATATATATATATATATATATATATATATAGTGTAACTTTCAAACGAGAACCATTTTAACTGCGAGAACTAAGAGAACCACCAAAAACATACATGCACTCCTTCAATAATTGTATTTTTGCACATATGTTTTAAAAACAACACATATGTTTAAAAAAAAAACATACTTGTTCTAAAGAATTTGATAAGAAATTGAAAATACAAAATTTTTCTTTGAAGGTGTGCATGTATATTCTTATGAGACGTGCAACGACAATATTGCGGCCGTGGGTAAGGTTTTTATGAAAAAAGATGATGAGTTCATAATGATATTGAAGAACATAGGTGGATGCTTACGATTATTGATGATTTGCATGTATTTTTATTTTATTTTAAAAGACGTGCATACATGTTTTTGGTGGTTCTCTCAGTTCTCGCAGATAAAATGGTTCTCATAAGAAAGTCCCCCTATATATATATATATATATATATATATATATATATATATATATATATATATATATATATATATATATATATATATATTAATTCAAGATCGATCATCTGGTGGCACCCAAGGGAGGGATATCAGGTTATCAACTGTTGAATCAAACTCATATATGCAGTTGATTTATATATAAGGTTTTTCTAATTTGTGTCATGGTAGCACAAGCTTAGAAGTGTTAAATGAAGTTAAAGGTTTTTCTAAATAACTTAATTTCCTTATAAAACATGAGTAATTTGGTAAACATCATAAATTAAGAAATTATTAATATCTACTAATATAAAAATATGGTCGTTTGAGTTCATTTGACGCCTCTAAACCTCTATTACGGTGTCACAAGTTAAAATTTTCCATAAAATAAATAGAGAAGAAGGGAGGAAAAAAATCGATCATGGCGGAAGTAATCACCAATTACCCCCTTAAATCAGTGTTATTCATTAATGAGACAACGTGTCATGTGATAAGCTTAAAATAGGGTAAACAACGTGGCACGTGATAAGCTTAAAATAGGGTAATTAGTTAAAGGGTTTTGCTAACGACAGCCCTAAAGGTTGTCACTAAGCAAATTAACTAATTAGGTTAGTATTGCAATATATCTCCCACAAACCACCATTTATCAATCTCTATAAGAAGAAAGTCTGGAAACATGCAATAATAGCACTACTCCATAGGGCTGTAAACGAACCGGACGAACACGAACGAAGCCTTGTTCATGTCCGTTCATTTAATTTTAACCAGACAAATAAACGAACACGAACAATTAAACGGACGAATTTTCTTGTTCATGTTCGTTTATTAAGAAAATAACTTGTTCATGTTCGTTCATTAATACACTAAACGGACATAAACGATCAAACATAAATGAACATATTCAAACAAACATAAACATTTATTAAATTATGCATCTAAAATTGTTTTATAAATCTTATTTTGTTTAAACAAACTAATTTTAAAATTATACAATTAAAAGATATGATATACGAATATAAATAAATAAACGAACATAAACGAACGTGGCTCAAATTCTCCTATTAACATGATTTCTACAAAAAAATAGTGGAATTATACGAAACCCTAAGAATAACTCTCTCTCTGGCGAAAAAAGAAAAAGCGACTCCCTTGCAAATCCAATTCGGTTTTCTTTGATTTCGTCATTCTTTATTAATTATCAATGTCCTAATCTGTTACTCCCTTTTTACAATTGATCGTGGGACGGTGTGAATCTTCCTTTGATTAATTTAATATACTTTTAGGTCTATTAGTGGAATTTGTTTTTAATCCATTTATGCGTTGGATCAAATACGTTTTGTGCCTACTATTATATTACGATCTGTACGGTTTCAAGAATATTAAGGTCAACCATTTAGATTTTTATTACGCTGGTTCCTTGTTTGTGATTTTGGCGTTGTTCTGGATGCGGTTTTGAGGGTCTTGTTGCTGTGATTTATTCATGATGGGTGTTACGAGAGAGAGGGATAAAGGCGGGGGAACGTTGGAACATGATCTTGGTGGAGATAGTAGTGCGTCTAAGTCGGCTGAAAAGTATCAATCTGATGTGAATATGATTGATACGACTCCTATTAACATTGATAATGAGTCGACACAACACAAGGAGGCTCATGATGATGGTAAGTCGTGTCCGGGTACTGCTGATTCGAGTGTGCCTAAGACTCAATCAGGTTCTAATCCTCCATCTTTTGCGGATATGCTTAAGGATAAAACACTAAAGAAGACCGTTAAGATTTCGGAGATGCGAAACGATAATTGTGTGGCTGGTGCTAATGTCACCATCCCTTTGGAAGCTGTCAATGAGGTACGCTCTAGATTCGCTAATACGTTGTATGGTTATTTCATTGGTAAGAGACTCGCTTTCCCGGTTGTTGAAAATTACGTTCGAAATACTTGGGCAAAGTTTGGTTTACAAAGGGTTATGCTTAATAATGGTTTTTTCTTTTTCCAATTTGAAACCAAAGAGGGTATGGAGAGGGTGTTGGAAGAAGGTCCATGGTTGATACGATTGGTTCCTATCTTTATAAATATTTGGACCCCGAACACTACTCTTACAAAAGATGATATAACTTTAGCTCCTGTTTGGGTTAAACTTCATAATATTCCGGTTGTGGCGTATTCTGAGGTAGGTCTTAGTTTGATCACAACGCAAATTGGTCGTCCTATCATGCTTGATTCCTACACGAGTACGATGTGCCTTAAGTCGTGGGGTCGTATTTCCTATGCTAGGGCCCTTGTGGAAGTGTCTTCTAAGGAAGCCTTACTTGACTCTCTTGTGGTTGCTATCCCCTCCCCTAATGGGTCCGGTCATTCATTGGTAACGATTGATATTGAATATGAGTGGAAGCCGCCAAGATGTGAGACTTGTAAAGTTTTTGATCACAATGATGATGGATGTACTAAGTGAGTGAAACAGGTTGTGAATGATAAAGTGTTGGTTGATGAAGAGGGTTTCGTTGAACCCTCTAAGAAGAAAGGTAAAGGTAAGCTTCATGGTACTAATCGTCAGGTTGATGGGATTCGTTTTCATAAGCCTAAAGTGTCGTATTACTATAGGCCGGTTACTAAGCCAAAGAATGGAAGAGCGTCGACGTCTAACCAATCAAATATAGGTCCTCCAACTGTTAATGTAGGTTCTACTTCTTGTAACGAACCTACGATTGATCCTACTAGTAGTACGGCTCCTTCCCGGGATGACCAAGGTAAGAATAATAATTGGGTGGAGGATATCAACTTTGTTGAGTTGAAGAACAGCTTTGATGTGCTTAAGGCACAAGATTCGGTTTTGGAACCTGTGATTGGCACTACAGATACTCTTGAAGTTACTTCTAGTTCTTCTAAAACTACTTCTCCGTCGCCTATGATGACCACTCCTATTGTTGAGAAAATTGGGAAGCTTGAACAACTTATTATTGAAGGGAAAGGTACCCTTGTGGATGATAATGGGAAACCCGTTCCGGTGGCTGATGGTATAAGGAAGGGCAACCCATTCTCTAAGGTGGGTGAAGTGGTTGTTTCTGAAAGTGAAGATGAGGTGTTTGAGCCAAATGATCCTATGGATAGTTACTTTTCTTCAGCTGGAGGACATGACGACCTTGAAGGTTATCTTTCTGATAATTATGCGGCCCAGGTCTTTGATTTACCTGGGCAATTTGAGGAATATAATAAGCAGTTTGATTTCAAGCTTCAAGGCCGTTCGAGGAAGTAATCTCTTTTTTAGGTTTTGTTTATTTGTTTGCATGTCGGTTTTGTTCTCAATGGTTGTTCTAGTTGTTGGTAGCTAATTGTTCATTTATGGCATGTCATAAATGATATAGGGGTTGTTCAAGCGGTTGCTTGAGGTTAATGTGGCGTTTCAGCCACATTCCACTGTACTTGATACGGTTTTTTTGGTTAATATATTTTGCCAGGGTGGAAGTTCCCTTTTACCCAAAAAAATTTCTACAAAAACACAAGCATACAATTCTTAGCATTCTCATATTCTCACTTATTTTTCAAGTACAATGCCATCAGTTTTCAAGAAAATTATCGAAAAAATCCCATGTTTTCAAGAAAATTTACGTGTGGCTGAGGCTCCCACGACCAATACCTCCAAGACCGGATTTGGAGCAACAATCATAATAGATGACCCATTGACGGAAGGGCCCAATAGGACCTCCAAGATCATTGGAAGAGCACAAGGGATAGTCGCATCTGCTGATTTAAATGTTTTTGGATTTATGATGGCCGTAAATTTTGTTTTTATGGAAGGTAAGTACAATGGTAGCAGTTTGAGTATATTAGGGAGGTCTGACGTTCAGAGGCGGAGCCAATTGGGGGGGGGGGGAATGCTTCGCCACCCCCAACCGTCCCAGCTAGAGCAGCTCGTAGCTTGATTTTCCTGCCCACGTTTTATAAAATGCTGCAATCCAGCCCCTCCAAATGGCGCATATATATTCAAACACACACATCTGTCATTATGATAACTGTTTGCTTGTTATCTTCATCGTGTCAACCTGTTAAGTAACTATCTTAATAGTTTCGAATATTTATGGAGCAGTTTAGAAAAAATATTTAAGCGTTTGCAGAAGAACTGTTTGAAAATGAAAAGAGTGAAGAAGATAGATGCAAGTCTAGTGTGTGGTAGGAAGAAAGATTGAGAAAGATATATATTGGCTTTTTGTCAGATTTCTTAGGAAAAAGGAAACCCATTTTTCATGGCTTGCTTCTATTGTTTATTTCTAATTTTATGTTAGATTGTTTTAGTTACTAGTATTTTGTTTCGTTTGGTAATGTATAAAAGTTTAGCAAAGCTTGATATCTATTAATTTATGGTGTTTATGTCGCACCTGTGTATTTGATACTAACATGTTGGTATCTTGTTGATGATCGAAGTACATATACGATAAGTTAAGTATCTAACTTTGAGTTTATTTGTGTTTAACATCAGTCCGGATGATTGAACCATTCAATCCACAAGAGCAACCAATTTATGACTTGTATGTTATTATATAAAGTACTTACGGCCTCCCTTAACACAAATTTCTGGCTCCGCCCTGCTGATGTTACATTGCCACTGAGAGAGATGCCTATTGTTGGTGGGACGGGGATTTTCCGATTTGCACGTGGTTATGTTCTTGGAAAGAGTGCTTCTTTCAATGCAAGCAATGGTGACGCAAGTGTTGAGTATAATGTTTACGTCCTACATTATTGATACCATATCGTGTCTTCAAATAATAACCATGGGATGTACACTATTGCTCTTATTAAGTTTTTTCCTTGAGTGTCATGAAATTGAGTTGAAGCTGAATCCTTTTTTATATTTCCATTATAAAGATTAAAATAGATCAGTTGTTACTTTTTAAACGGATCAACTATTTGGCTCGATGATATATATAAAGATTAAAATCCATATTTGACTAAATATGCTTGTGTCTAACACTTGTAGACTTACATCTAACAAAGTTCACAATTTAACCTAAAATATCAAGCAAGCAATATATTAATATTCAAGGAACAATGCCACATTTTCATGATAATATGTCGTAAAGAAAATACTTATTGAAACAAACTGACTTCTTAAAGAAAATTTAAACAATAAAATAAACATAAAATCAATTCAAATTTACAAATCATAAAAATACTCACCCTATGACTTAAAAGCCCATGTATATAACTTATAAGGCCCATGTATCTTTTCTTAATACTTGAAAAAAGGGGGCAAAAGCCCGTTACATCTTCGAGCCTCAAAAATCCCCACGGAGCAAAGACGCAAAAATACTCAAGGCGCGCGATTTTTGTGGAATGCATGTATGTCGTGAGCCTCGATCTAAAAAAATCCCAAAGGCTAGAGCCTCGTGCGACTTAGCGCCTCGGAGCACCTTAGGCGCGATTTTTAAAACTCTGCATGTAGCGGCTGGGCGGCGATTAATCGGCATTGTAGACTTTTTTTTCAACATTCCTTATTTAAGGGGGTATTATAGATAAACTGATGAATTACTAGTAATAATTTTAATTTTGCAAATGAATAATTATTTTTGTAAAAACTAAGATAGCAAGGTGAACATTTAGAATGAGAGGGAAGAAATATATAATTATGTTGTGTACTTGAAAACGTAAATTAATCATTTGATTTAAATTTGTGAAAATACGAATACTGAATTCTAGTTTTAGCAAGAAAAAAGTTTAACAAAAATTAATTGAGCAACTAATTAATACCATAGGTATGTATTTATATTATTTTTAGGCCAAAGTGTATTTTGATATCTCAAACTTGGTTAACCGGGTTTTTTACTACCTTAAATTTTTAATGGTGCGGTGTAGTACCTTGGACTTGTTAACTCGTTTATAATTGGGCCTTGACTCAGTCACATGTTGTCACGTGACTTAACTATCGTTAGTTTTTTTAACAAAAGATAACGAGCATTAGGGTTTAGCACTTTCTTTTTGTCAAGTTAACTTGTACGCATCATATATCAATGCATGGCACAGAGGTATGATTTTAATCCATTTAATATAACATGCTCATGTAATTCTTTGTAATATATTTGGTTGATTCCATCGTAATATGATGTTTGCTTTTGTAGTCTGAGTATTGCTTTTCAAAAAAATATACTTTCTGAGTATTATAGATCTAATAGTGATGTAGTGTCCTTTTTGAACCTTTTAATGTTAATAACAGTTATTTTATTGGCCTCTTTTGTAGGATGAAGGATACGATTGTAACATTTAAGCTACATTACGGTGGTGTATTTGTGAGGGGACCAATAACTAAATATAGAGATTATGATTACGTTAGTATGGATAGAGAAAAGAATCGGGTATGTTTGTGGTCATTCACAACCGAGTTGAGAAGTTTAGGTTTTAAAGATTGCGATGTGAATGGTGTTTACTATAAAGAACCACTCAAGACACTTACAGATGGTATGAAACTTATCGATGATCAAGGTAGCTTATATGACATGTTCTCTTGTGCAAGTAGAACTCGTGTGGTTGAGTTATATGTGGAACATAGTGAAGAATGGTTAAGGACCAACAATAAAATGGTTGATTATAACTACACGGCAGAGATGAGTTTTGACCAGAGTACAGGGTTGAGACAAAATGTCAATGACAATGAAGAGGAGGAACAAGATGAAACTACTTCAACAGAAGAAGAAGAAGAGGATCATGAGGAAGATTTTGAAGCTGAGACGCTTAGTCCAAATCAAGACAGAGAGGTGACGGATGGTATAGACGCAGTAAGATAACACTATAAAGCGTTGAACCAAAACAGAATAATACCTACTGCCAACATCCCTGAAAAAGAACTACACCATGGTAATGAAGAGAACGACAATTTTAAAGGTAGTGAAGAGAACTATCTTGACAACTCCGATGTTGAAAGTTTAGATGAAGAGATATTAGAGGACGGGACAACTCAAATGAGGAGAACACCTGTGAGATTCCCTAGGTACAACGAAAATTTTCGGATAGTAAGTTTTTTCATTGGTCAATCATTCATTGATCATACACAGTTTAAGAGAGCTTTGTTAAAGTATGCTGTACAAGAAAAAAGAGACTATGTGTTTGAGAAAAATGCTCGGCAGCGTGTGAGAGTAAAATGTATAGATGAACATTGTAAATGGTTGGTTTATGCTGCAGATGAAATTCATGATTGCAAAAAATATTTTTTGGTGAAAACATTGAAGGATATGCACACTTGTTCAAAGGTTTTCACGATTTCACATATCAAAGCACCATGGATCGCGGAGTTGTGGGAGACTACGATCTATGCTCACCCAGATATTAAGCCCACTTACATTCAAGACACCATCAAAGCGCAGTTGGAGTTAGAAGTAACTAGAAGCCAATGTAAGTGAGCTAAGGCAATAGTAGTTAAGCGACTAGAAAAGGATGTGCTACATGAGTATAGAAAACTGGATGACTATGCGAGAGTATTAGTAGAAACAAATCCATGGAGTTCTGTTGACATTGAGGTTGAGCAAATAGGTCAGGGGGTTCCTCCCTTCTTCAAGAGGATGTATGTGTGCTTGGCAGTTGTTCGTGACGGGTTTCTAAGTGGATGCAGAAAATATTTAGGACTTGATGGTTGTTTTCTTAAGGGCGTGGTGAAGGGTATGCTCTTGACAGCTGTTGGAAAAGACCCAAACAACCAAATGTTTCCAGTAGTGTGGGCAATTGTTGAGATTGAGTCAGAATATTCTTGGACTTGGTTTTTAAGACGTCTAAAAGTTGACATCAAAACCCAAGAAGGAGATGAATGGACATTTATGTCTGATAAGCAAAAGGTATTCTCTAACTTAGTCTCTCGTCAATTGTAGTATGTTTTACTTATACAACATGTTTATAAAACATGTCAAATGTATGACAAGGTCTCAATTTTACTTTGTTTATGTAGCCTGGTCAAACCATACAATCGCATTATTATTCGTTACCTAATACAGTAACAATGGAATCATAAAAATTTGATGTTTTCTTACAAATAAGCTTTCTTATTCTTCAGGGATTGTTAAACGCAGTTGCAACAATTTTTCCGAAAGCTAAGCATCGATTATGTGCACGTCACATATATGCCAATTGGTATTCCGATTTTCGTGGTGAACAACTCAAAGTGGCCTTCTATGCCGTTGCTAAGTGTGCAAATGAGGCACAACTTCAGAAAAGGTTAGATGAGATTGAAAATATTCATGATGGTGCAAAAAAATCTTTAGAGAAAAAAGACATTAAGCAGTGGTGTAGGGCTTATTTCAAGGGGTACTCAAAATGTGACTCAGTGGATAATAATAGCACAGAAGCGTGGAATTTTGTGCTTATACATGCAAGAAGTAAGCCTATAATTTCTATGAATGAGAATCTTAGAGAGTATATCATGGAAAGAAGGATTAAGAGGCTTAGTTTTGCACAAAAATGGAGACTTAATTGTGGACCAAATATTAGAGATGTACTGAATGAAAATTGTTCAACGGGATGTAAATGGAAGATAAAATGGAATGGTGACGACGGATTTCAAGTTTATTTTGGAACAACTCAACATTGCGTCCATCTTGGCGATAGGACGTGCACTTGTGGGGCTTGGGAGCTCTCTGTTATCCCATGCTCTCATGCAACTGCAGCCATTAGGAGTAGAGGAAAAGATCCTTTTGATTACCTACACGCTTGTTATTCAAAGGATAAGTTCATTGCTGCCTACAATAATCCAATTCAAGTTGTTGGAAGTGAAGAATTTTGGCCAAATAGTGGTCATGGTGAATTAGTTCCACCTCTCCCAAAATCAATGCCAGGCCGACCAAGGAAAGCAAGAATGAAAAGAAAGAATGAGCCAAAGAAGTCTAAGACTAAGCTCTCCCGTCACGGAAGAGACATTCATTGTGGTATTTGCAACTCAGTTGGTCATAACTACAAAACATGCCCTATAGACGATGGTGGCAAGTATCAGCCAAAGAAGTCCAAGACTAAGAAGTCTGCAACGAAGAATACGCCTTCTCAAGTTTTGAATCCGTGATGCAATCTGGTTTATTAAATAACATATGCAACATTTTTATTTTGTTTTGCTGAAAATAAGCTGCTGTGATATTGATTTTGACTCTAGCAGTATGTTGGAATTTTAATTTTGGACTATTGCAATCTGTTATGGTTACATCTCAAACTGCATTATGTGTCATTTTTTGACCCATATTATTTGAACAGCAATGCGAGTCATTTCTTTTGGCCCATTTACAGTTAATATAGATGGGCATGATTTTGAACTTCTTAAGATTATGTTTGTTCATGGTTTAGTTATGGGGTGTTTCGTTTAGGGGTGTTTTAGCTGATCTTTTCTAGTTTAGGAGTGTTTGGTTTTTGTCTTATGTTCATGTGGGGCTGTAAGTTACTGGTCTTTGGTTCTTTGTTTCTGATTAGCCGGGTTTAACTTATCACTCTCTTATTCAATATTATTGTTTTTGTTAAAAAGTATCCATTATATTAGTTCTATGTTGTTTGTGTTAAAAAGTATCAATTCATATCAGTTCTAAACGAGTGGATTGCGAGAAGATATGAAAAGAAAAGTGTTATAAATTGGCAACAATGGCTTTTTGATCCAGTTAAATGTCGTGCTTCAAGATGAATATGTTTTAAGCTGTAAATTTGGCGGCTTTCTGAGTTTTGCAGTGCTGCTGGGCTTTTTGTAGTTTGGTAGTGGTGCATGCCTTGAATCCTTTGTTTGGCTGTGGGTTTGTTTTGCTGTTGTGTCTGCATATCAGAGCTGTAGTCTATGTCTACATTACAGTGTTGCTGAGATCTTCACAATTTAGCAATAGTGCAAGCCTCCAATCCTATGTTTGGTTTGTGGGTTTGTTTGTAGTTATGTCTGCACATATGTGTAGTATTGTAGTGTTGGTTTGGTTTTATATCAATAATATTTATCTAAGGTAGGCCAACTCAAGTTATAGATAGTAAATATTAATCGAATGGTATGTGGCTGGCTTGTTTTGGTACAGAGGGCTACTACGTCAATCTGTTTCATCAATCTATGTGTTCACTTATTTTCAGCAAAACAAAACATGGTATGTGGCTTCTCAATATATATAAGTGCAACTGTATTTGTATTTAGTTTCATAAATGTCATACCTTGTTTTGGTACAGAGGGTTAGTTTGGTTTACTTTATATTGCGTCAATTTTTTTATATATATAATACAGTTGAACAATTATATATATTGAGAAAGAGCAAATTAGTAAAAAGCTAAATCTTATTTTTCTTTCGTTAAAAAGCTAATGATCGTTAAGTCATGTGACAACATGTGAGTGACTAAGGCCTAATTATAAATGAGTTAACAAGTTCAAGGTACTATACCGCACCGTTAAAAATTTAGGGTAGTAAAAAACCCGGTTAATCAAGTTTGAGGTATCAAAATACACTTTGGCCTTATTTTTATTCTATAAACCCTAAAAGTTCTCTCTCAGGTGGCGACATTGGAGAAAAGCGAAACCCTTACATCCCTTGCAAATTCAATGACTTGCAAATCCATATAACGATTAAACATTATTGTTTAATCATTAATTTTATTGTGGGTCAGTGGCTTTTCTTTGCATGCTTTTAATTGTTTCATTCTAATATTAACGTAGTAGCATAGATCCAATATTGATTATAATATTAGTATTAGTATATATATTGGATTTAATTTATTATTATACTATTGGGGCTAGTGATCTTTAAGGCTTTATACTTTTGGGGCTAGTGATCGTTAAGGCTTTAAGGTTTAATTACTTTACTATTGTTGGACAATTTTTGGGGTTATTGATCTACAGTTTTGGTTGCTCGTGTCTGCTGGGATTTCATGTGATTGAGTATAACTGATTTTGGTTAGTTGGGGTTCAATGGAGAAGGGTTTTTTGAATGGGAGAGGCGTTAAAGAGAAAGAAACTAGTGGTAATTCTAGTTCGGTTGGTGTTAGTACTTCGGTTGGTGTTAGTGGTAATTCTAGTTCTAGTTCGGTTGGTGGTTCAATTCCTACTATTGATTCGCTTATGAGATGACTACAGCAAATATTAATGGTAATGACACTATTAGTGAAGCTATTGGTGGTGATGGAGGTGTTACTTTGGACCCATCCGATGGTGTGTTGCCTGGTCATGTGCATGCTACTCCTAAAACAAGCTTTGATGTTGCCTTCTAGTCACAAGATTTTCGTACAGGTTCTAAGGAATACATTGAAAAACGTGGTGGTAAGGATCCTAATGATACTTCTAAATCAAGTCCTCATGTTTCTTCTCATAATATGAATGGTGTACGCAATTCTACACAGCCACAATTGTAACACCCCCAATTCATGGATGCAGCGGAATTCAAACTGGGTGTTACTCGACGGCACAATAGTCACAATAATAGAAAACGAACTCCAATTGAGTCGTTTTAAAAGATGTATCATTCAAATTATATAAATATCAGAGATTTCAAAATGAGGTCCCAATTGGTTCCATGTTTACAATGTATAATAAATGAGTTTTGAATGATAATAAAATTTATAGCCCTCTTGAGTATCCGTGTCCTTCCGTGCCATCCTTGATCGTCATGAACCTGAAATACATGCTTGAGAGGTCAACACAAAGGTTGAGTGATATTCATAGAGTTTGTTAAATCGATTGAACACAATATGTTGGTAGTGTGAGTTATAGGCTCACACCAATGTTTGGAAAACAAAACAGGTAGGCTACGTTATTATACGCCCGGAACATGTATTATACACTAAGCTTATGACACCATAACGTTAACGTGTACCAATATCAATCGGCGGTTTTATCCCGGTAGGTATGTTGCTAACATACCTAAATCTCAAATATTATTGCATTTGTTTGAACTTAGTCAATACAAATGGGATTCGTCAATCCCAATAGGCCTATTAATAATATTCGCGCTCACTATTGCTAGTGACTAAATGGTTCATAATAAAGGATCTCGGTTTAGCAAGGTTGGTACTTAGTGATAATAAAACAATCAGGTAAGCATACAATTTAAAAACATTGTGCTCGGTTATAAATAGCATGTATTCCCCCCAAGGGTTTGTAAAACAATTAAGTAATCGAAAGTGGGGCTATGAACTCACCTTAAGTAAGATAGCAAGTAATGAATGTAACGGTTGAATCATGAAGGTTTCTACGAGCAACCTATAATAGAATGTCGCGACTTAGGATCGGAGTAAAGAACATGAAGTAGTGCCTATATATATATATTTTGCATCTAAGTCCATGATGTGGTATGATGTATATTGTAAGTCTTTGAAAGAAAGATTCATGAAACATGTATGTTTTGGTATATCGTTTACTACCGTTCGGGCCGACATAATTCAGAAGTCATGTTAGTAAGCGTTCGAAGAGCCAGGACACTTTAACTCGTAAATCCACAACTCAACTCGACGGCTTACATAATGAACTCCTCACATGAGGCTCCCTACTATTGTAGTAGTTGATGAAATATATAAGTTTTGATCCGAAAGGTTACATGTCCGATATTTGAATAAACTTATGAAAGTTTATTTGTACATGAAGATTGTTATTAGGGATAGTTTCATAAGTCTTGAATGACCATTTTCTCTTGGTAAAATCTCATGGTTTCCTTTTAAGTGAAGTAGATCAAAATTGCTTGTTCATGTTATCGCCAATTTCATTGTTTCATGTTTACGCCTTTGTAAGTTGGCTTGGTCATTTCGTCATGGCCTAGCCATGACCTTTGGTCCTTGTTCCATGGTCATGAGACACTACCTTGGTTCTAGCCATGGTGGTGGTCTTGTTTATAGGTCATAATAACTCTTGTTCCTTTTAAAGTATAACCATAACTTAGTGATTTATTATATGTAAATAGCTGTTAAGAAATTGTGAAATATCTTACTCAGAAAGTGTTTTCAAGGCTCGAGCCTCTTTGTTCCTGAACGAAAACGTCGTTCCGGACAACTTTCGTGTTTTAACTTTTTGATGAATCGGACCAGAAGTGGGACTTTCAAAAAGTCAGAATGCGATTCAGGAAGGTTTAGGCAGTTTTGCCGGAAATCTTTGGTAACTTCAAATGGGCGTAACTTTTGACTCGTATACTCGTTTTAGGTGGTTCAAATTGCTATGGTTTCCTTGTTAAGTCCTCTACTGTAATATGTAATGATCCAACATCATATTTTTACCATTTTGATCAGGTCTTACCAAGAAAGTCACTAGTTTACTTGTTTTAGTAACTTGTTGTAACAATCAATAACAATAACTTGTTTTGGTCATTTTTATACATCATGGACATGATAACAAGACAATATATAGCACAAATAATATGTAAATAACATGAACATGATTATTTAACAAGAATCAAGTTAGGGTTTGGCTCACAACTTTTGGCTTTCAAAGATGAAAGGAAGTTAACATGTAAGGATAGGACTTTGATAGACTTGCTTCAACCCTTTTTCACTTCATGCAATCTTTCTACCCTTGGTATTCTTGAAAGATGGATGATGAAGGTTTAGGTGACTTGAGTGGATTTAAACTCAAGAGAAATCACCAAGTATATAAGGTTATGGAAGTGTTTGATGAATGATAACCTATCTAGGGTTTCTACCTTGTTTAAGCTCTTGATTCTTTTGGATAATACTTGGAGTGAATTAGAAAATGGAATGGTGTTTGTGTGTGTGTTGTGGACGTTCAAGGAGAGGCAAGGAGGCTTTATATGGCCTTGAGGAGGTTAGAAGTGTTGACTTGTCAACACTTGATCACCAAGTTTAACACATGGATGCAATCTAAGAGTACTTAGCATGAGATCATGCCACATAGTGTGAATGCCCCCCCCCCCTAGTGGCGGTTTCAAGACCTTGGAGGACAAGGGTTGGACTTTGGATGATATTATCCAAGATATCTAGTGTGTTTTGACTCCGAAAACTGCAAACCGTAAGTTGTTACGCCTCAAAACGTAAAACCGGGTGTCGTAAAATTATGGAATTTGAAAGTATTGATAAACATGTCAATAAGTTCCATAATAAAATATAAAATGAGTGGTAGGTTCCATTTGGGTGTAAAACCCTGCTAAAAACTGGAAACACGGGTCTAAAACGCGTAATTCGCGTAAAACGCTGAATATTGCGTAAAATTGAGAAAAGTAAAATGTTACTTTTCTAATGTTATAAAAATGACTTATAATGTCTAGACTGGGCTCAGTCTAGTGTCGGTTGGTATTAAATGTCTTTTAGACATCAAACCGTAAGCCTAAAAATCACGAAATGACTTATAACATCAAGGGATCATTTTTGGTCAATGGAGGAGGGAAAGAATATGTTGACTTTTTCTAATAAGTTGAAAACTCAAATCTTCTTAGAAATGCGTTTTGTGGTCTAACGGTTAATCGCCCAAACGGTTAAGCGTGCTCGTGCGGGATTAGTACAGGTTTGGGTGACCTGCTGGGAAGTTTTTGGTCATGTTTTTCTCAGTCACGATTAATTCTCAAATAAATCATGAGTGTGTCAAACATTTTTCTGATGTGGGGTCACCTGACGGGGTGGAATTTCGTTGTGCATAGAATTTCTGATTGACGTTTTACCCTAAAACGTGTAATTCCTTAATAACTTTCACGAAAATGAGCTTATGAATGTCAAACTTTTAATTTGTCATGGAAATGATTTATCACTCGAGAATATCAAATAAAAATCAACTTTCGGGAAAGTTTCGGGAAAAATGAATAGTAAAAGTGAATAGTGAAATTTTCCGGGAATGGTGATTATCCTGAAAAATGTGAATTGTTACAACAATCGTTCCAAGAGTTTCTTGATTCACGAACGACTAATTCTAATGTTTCTCAGTGTGCTCCTACATCACATGTGGATGCTAGTGAACATGTGGCTATGAATTTGGAGAGTGGGGCAACTTCTACTTCGTTACCTCAGGGTGCTGCTTTAAAAAACACTCCAAGTACTCTAAAACAGCCTACTATTACGAGTACTACCAATGGGAAGACGATTTCTTTTACGGGTGCTATAGTTACTTCTAATGAACCTAAGAAACACACGTCCAACTTTCGTATGCTGGAGTGTAGCAAGAAAGCTAATGGTGTGGATCTTTCTGTCCCGATGAAAGTGGTTGAAGAGGTGAACACTATGTTTGAGAATACTTTGTATGGGTATTTCCTTTGTCAACGCCTTGCTTTTCCTGTTGTTGATTACTTTGTACGTAATGTGTGGGCTAAGTATGGTATCCAAAATGTAATGATGAATTCAAAGGGTTTCTTTTTCTTTAAGTTCAATTCTAAGAAAGGTGTTGATGATGTTCTTGAAAATGGTCCTTGGTTGATTAGAAATGTACCTATTATTCTTAAACCATGGACATTGAACACCAACTTACTTAAAGAGGATTTGACTAACATCCCGGTGTGGGTTAAATTCCATGATGTTCCCCTTGCTATGTTTTCTGATGATGGTCTTAGTCTTCTTGTCACATTGATTGGTACACCCAAACAGTTAGATGCTTATATCAGCCAAATGTGCAAGGAATCATAGGGCCATAGGAGTTTTGCTAGATGCATGATTGAAGTGAAGTCGGATGATGTGCTTAAGGATAGCCTCACTGTTGAGATACCGTTACTTGATGGGTCGGGTGTGACCATTGAGAAGATACGGGTTGAATACGAGTGGAAACCACCTCGTTGTGATAAGTGTAAGATATTTGGTCATACTCTGACTGACTGTCCTAAAGTTGTTATACCTCCTGTTCAGCCTGCTAAGCCTGTTAATGATGGTTTCAAGACTGTCAATAACAAGAAGAAATGAAAGCAAGGAGGTCCTACAATTCCGGGTCAAGGAGGGTTTACTAAACCTGTTGTGGGTAAGCAGTTTCAGTATCAACCTAAAAAGACTCCTCCTGAACATAAGAAAGTGGATGGCACTAAGAAGAAGACTTATGATGTGGCTAGTTCTAGTGGAACTAAGATTTCTACATCTAACCAGTTTGATGCTCTTAATATGGATGATACGGATGTTTTTGGTATTCCTACTATTGACACCAACAAGGATGTGGATTCTGGTCGTACAATGGAAGTTAATAAGGATGAGTCGTTAAACGGTAATGTATCACAAGAACCGCTTGCGAGTGATTCAATGGGAACAAAGGAAGTTGGTTTTACTCCTATAGTTGAGAAAATTGGTAAGCTTGAAAAGCTACTTATTGATGGGAAAGCTACTCTTGTGGATGATGATGGCCCCCTATTCCGTCTACCTCTTCCACTAAGAGGGCTAACCCATTTTCAAAGATGGGTGAGGTTGTGGTTTCTGATAGTGATAATGATGAGGTTCTTTACACGTTCGACGAATCAACAAATCTTTTTGGTGGTGGTTATGAGCGTGAAGATGAGTTTGATGACTATGATGATTATTCGAAGCAAATTTATGATCTTCCAGGGAATTTGGATGCTCTTAATGCCATGTATGACTTTAATCTCCAAGGTCGTAGGAAGTAGTTTATATTTTTGTCAGAGTATTTTGTTATTATGTGGTTAGTGGTTTTGTTTTCTTGTTTAGAAAATAGGAAGTATCTTATATGTAAGCTTTTTGCCTATATAACGGGCCGAGATATGGGATTCACCCATATCCGTTGTACTTAAATGCTTTTTGGAGTAATATATTTACCGGGTCATTGACCTTTTACCCAAAAGAATATTAAATTTATTCTTCAATCAAATGTTTGAGTTAACTAGAAGGGATGTGATTTGCACACTCTTTGATTTATTTGCACACTCACGATACAAGTAATTAAAGCAGGATCTCAATATGATACAACTGATTGATGCGGTAATTAGAGTGTATCAATAAAAAATAAAAGTGTGCAAATCAATTCTCTAACTATAACTACAAATGAATTAGAACGAAACGAACTGTTCTTTCTCATTATAAGTTCATATGTATATTTTTAATAAAACTAAGATACTTTTAACTTTCTTATGAACCAAATTAGAGAAATGAAATAAACTCGGAATCATATGCAATAATGAGAACAAACCGAACTAGTATTTCACCATATATGTTCATTTGCTTACAAATAATGTCATAAACAACGATTTCAATGAATAAGACATGCATTTCGTTTTTTTTTTTTTTTTTAATTGTAAGCTACTAGCTACGTACTAACCACATAATTTAATTATAAAATCTGGTCAAATAATTCAAGAAATTGCTTTTTATTTAGAAGGAAGTTATATATACATATGAATCAGCAGTTTCGGTCGTTATCAAAAGCGGCCGCATGGAACCTCACTTGTATGTCGTAAAACTTTTTTCGTCGATCACCGTTGACTTTGTAGGAAAGTTCATTGTCGCATATAAAACGTATCCAATAACTTTTATTATAATTACCCATACTTTTTTCTTAAAAACAAACCAAAATCTTCCTCAAATTTTGACGATTTAAAAAGTTATGACGATTCAAAAAAATTTCCAGATTTTGTATAATCTTGATCATATACGGAATACATATTCATATATGGTGACTTAGAAAACACTTCCAAAGAGTTTAGTACATTAACAATATTGATAAGATAGTTTATGATGATCTCCCTGTACGTCTTTTCTCGTTTAAATTGAATGTGACAACCATAAGCCAAGTCTAAATTTTATGATGAGCTTTATCATATAGAATGTGACAACATAAGGCCAAGTCTAACATTTATCGACATTAGCATATGTTAGGAACCAATTTAATATATTAGACTTATTCATGTCACATAAAATATTTTAATATTTAACTTTCGAATTGACAAAGTAAAAAACATTTATATAATTTTCTTAGTAAACGGTCATATTCATGATTATGGTTTGCAAGTTTTCATAGTTTACATTATTGTCAGAAACGTTGAGCTAAGTAAAAATTTTCATTAGTAAAAGTCAAACAATTTACATCGCAATAATAGGTAATAACGATGTAAATGTTTTTTCCATTATTTGCTAAGGTGTATCCCACAAGAATGTAAATAGCTCAAAGTATCTGACAAGGTGTAAACTCTGAAAATTTAAAACCAAAGATTGTATGTTGCATTTTACTCTAATTTATATGAAATAGAAATGTTGAAAAATTATAAATAATCAAAGGTTATCTCTAAATAATGCATGCTTCATAAAGACTTTTTTTATATCAAAATTTATTTAAAAACCTTTGTACATTTGATCAAAAGCTTTTTGCTTTTTTTTTTTTTGAACGGCTGATATTATTAAAACTAGCAAAAACTAGCAAGGAGCTAGACAAACAAAAGTTACATGGTTACAAGATAAGAATTTTTAAGCCAATCTATCCAATTGAAATTGAATCTACCCCTATGTTTACACCACTGAAAGGAGCGAGCCACAATGTCATCAAAAAGAACCGCCTTGGAAGGAGTGGTTGATCCAAAAACTAGCTTATTTCGAAAATTCCATATGGTCCACCAAGCAGTATAAATAACACCTTCAAGAACCAGCTTACGATTAGAAGAAAGATTTAAACTCGCTATCCTCAGTCACACTAATGATAAAATATACTCCGTAGTATATTGAGTACATAAAAAGGTTTTGAAGAAAAATTAGGCATTGCAAGAAAGATTTGATGATTAACTTCTTTTTGAGTTTTTCAAAAATATGTCTTTGAAATAGAATGTCCATCGTAGATGCTCTAAGACAAGTTACATCCATAACCCAGTATAAAGTTTAACACACTGCTACGTCAGCTTTAACACATTAACTTTAATTCAGAAAAAAACACCCACAACAATAACTCAGTTTTAACTCAAATATTTTCAAATTCAACCCTCAACTAAAATTAATATTTCATTTAATAACTAATAAAACACAACTTATATTAATACTTAAAATTTAAACATATATTAAACAAACTACAACAAACATAAAACATAAAATACGATAATTAAACATAAACATACGATAATTAAACATTTAAAATTTCATTTTCAATTCAAATTTGAAATTTAAATGTATCCCGCTCTGTTTTTGAAATTTGAATTTCTAAACACCCCTATATAAAGCATCACATAACATACTATTTTTCACACACTTAACTTTCTAAATAATTTTACTATGGCTAATCGGTGGTCTGTTGAAGAAGAATGCTTGGTAGCCGACATGTGGCTAAACGTTCACGAATTCCATAGCGAAACCGTTTTTTGGAATACTGTTACAGAAAGGTTCAACAACCTATCTGACGGTTCTTTTCGTAGCAAAAGCCAGATAACGGGTAAGTGGGTAAGAATGAACTTTGAATGTCAAAAATTCAACGATATTTGCTTGAGCCTGCAGGATAGTGACGAAGTCAATGGTCGTCTGAACACTACATTGAACATGTTCAGAGAACACTATGGTGGCCAAGGCTTCAAATATCTTAACGTTTGGTTCATTTTGAAAGGGAGCCCCATATGGAACATATACAGGGATTAATACCTTATGTTATTCTGTATCGTTTTTATTTGTATTTCCGCATCGTTTGTGTTTGTATTTCTGTATCGTTTGTGTTTGTATTCCCGTATCGTATGAATTTGAATAAAAGGCTTAACGGCTAGTTTGTCTAACGGCTAGTTTACCTATAAATACAATCTTTACTCAACTTCGTATTGTCACATAATTACAACTAAATTTCACACAAACACTATGGCTAACCAACCAGCTGAGGTGCAAAGAGCAATCCTTACACGATTACGCAATGAACAAGAAAATGAACTTAAGTTGATTAACAACTTGTTAGGTGAGATAGCTCGTACTATTCGACAGATGCATACTCGGGCTCCAGAGGTCGAATGGTTACGTGAGCTGCCTCAACACCATCCAATTATCAAGGTCGGTCTAGAAACTCTATTAAAAAAATGATGAAACGGATCTGCAACTGCAGGTCACCTTGAAAATGGTTAGGGAACAAGTGTTGCAAGTGTGGGAGGAGAAGTCAGTTCTCATCGACAATTACAAATCTATCTAGATACTTTATTAGTTGTATGTTTTTCTTGCGTTGTATTGAAAATTTTCTTGCGTTTTATTGAACATTTTTCTTGCGTGTATTGAACTAAGGGGGTGTTTTGCAATTTCCATTATCTTATATTCCAAATGTTATAAATTTTAGAGGGGCCAAAAGTAACAAAAAAAAGTTTTTTTTTAGCCATATCAACTTAACGCCGGGTTAATGAATTAACCCGGCGTGTTAACGCACGTTTAACGCGACCATTTGCATCAATAACGTGCATTTTACGCACGTTAAAACAATATTAACGCACCTCGTGCGTTACCAATGTAACTACTCTAAGAGAAAAAGAGTTAAAACAAGAGTTAATGAACGTTGTACGTACATAAAAATAAACAGATGATGCAACTGGATTAATTATCGATGCAATATTTAATGCCGGCCTTTTTACTCTTTATAAGAAGAAACCTCACCACAATCTCTCGATATATCTCTACCATGGCAGTAAATCTCCAAAAACACATGCATACTGTTATCATCATTCTTCTGTACTCACTAATCCTTCAATCACAATCCCAACAATTTTCTAATGAATTGTCACCAAAATCACTTGGTTTAAAAAATGAGAAACTAAGCCACCTTCACTTCTACCTCCATGACATACCAAGCGGTAAAAACCCAACTGCCGTCCGTGTAGCTGAAGCCACTATGACCAATACATCCGAAACCTCATTTGGAGCCATGGTCATGTTCGATGACCCTTTGACAATAGGCCCTGAAAAGACTTCCAAACTTCTCGGAAGAGCACAAGGAATATATGCATTTGCTGACTTAAATAATTTTGGGTTGCTAATGGCTTTAAACTATGTTTTCGTCGAGGGAATATACAATGGTAGCACATTAAGTATATTAGCGAGGAATTCGGTGATGTCACCTGTTAGAGAGATGCCGATCGTTGGTGGGAGTGGGCTCTTCAGATTTGCGCGTGGTTATGCTTTAGCAAAAACGTATTTCTTAAATACAACAAATGGTGATACTGTTGTGGAGTACAATGTTTACGTCCTTCATTATTGATCATATTGTATACAGATGCAAACCAAAAGTTTAACAAGCTTACATGCACGTAGTGTTTGTTTAGACTTTGGAGTGTGTTTAAGTACGTTCAACATTTTATTTGTTATTAATGGCTCTATTTGCTTTTTCTTTCAGAAATTGATATTGTATATCTAACACTGGAACAATTTAATAAACTCGAAATTAGTGTTTCAGTATTTCATTTTATTGGACAATCTCATTAATTGTAAAATCGATATCTTTTGTCTTCAAAAACAGAATCTTTCTTTTCTTTTATTGGGTCAACCACAGCGATCGAACGTGGTACAAGTTACCGTATGTTAGCTTTTGAAGACTCAACTAAAATAATTTATTGCCTGCCTTTCTAAAATAATAATTTATTGCCCTTAATTCTAGCTCAAGACAAATATGGATATGTTAATTCAAGATCGATCGTCTGGTGGCACCCAAGGAAGGGATCATGTTATCAATTTTGTTGTGTCAAACTCGTATATGCAGTTGATTTATAATATAAGGGGAAAAAAAGTTACACTTAAGGGTCTGAGGAGAACCTACTTTTTACATCACAAAACCTGATAATATAAAAATATTAAAAAAGAGTTGTTACTCCTTAGGTATCTACTATTGCGATTTCAAGAAAATATTTAAAACACGTTAAAATGTTTATAATTTGTTTTAACAATAGTGAGTTGATATTTCATGTCCATGTGAAATAAAAAGGTTTGAAATATTAAACATTTTTATAATTTAATACATGTGCAATTGTTAAGCATATTTTATAAACTTGAAAAGGTTTATATATAGTGAAAAGCTTAATAAATCAATGATTTAAAAATATTTAGATCTTTTAAAAAGTCTATCATTGTTGATGCTCTTAGACTGAACAGACTACAGAGTGGGCGTGACAAGGGTATCTTGAGAGCCCAAGTCACGTGCCACCTCCAAAACCACCATGCTCGGTCACACGTGAGAGGGATAAAAAAGCAATAAGTTTGGTGAGCCTGTCACCATTGTTTGCAAGGAATAAAAATGAGACCCATGTATAAGTTACCATTTAACACATTAATAATAATAATAATAATAATAATAATAATAATAATCCCACTATCTAATACTTTACTTATAAATACTCAATAAATTCACAATTTTTAAACTCAACTTCAATATTTTTTATACTCTCTTACTCTCAACAATTAACTTCTCATTTTAACTCCAAAAATGTCCAAAGAAACAACTCCCCGTCATCGACCACGAAGAACTACCCAAAGCACTCCCCCGACACCCGACGAAACATTTGTTCTCTGAAATACTCCACCATCAAACCAACAAGTTAACTGCCGATAACAACCATGCTATCCTTACTCAAACCTACCATACCAAAACCCACTCTCATAACCAAACTTTTATCAATACTCACAAACATGCATGTTTAGCCAATTCTCCTCACAACTAAACGCGTTCCCATTCGATAACCCCAAAACTACCCGTCAAAAACCCATATGGGTGGTTCATCATCACAGCCACCCATGTCTCCCATTTCTTTATTTTCAAATGAAAACATGTACAAGACTACATTTTCGGACACTTTTTATGAAAACACCACTCGTGAGGACTCTCTCGTCGAAGTCACAGCCCAAGCACCAACACCGGCCAAACCTAAGCCTAAGACACGCACAAAGAGGACAACTTGAAACGAGGAAGCACCTCTGTGCTTTCCATGGACTAGTGAGGAAAAAATTGCGTTGTGCAAGGGTTGGATTGCTAAATCAGAAAATAGCATCTTGGGTAATGCGAGGAGGGAGCAGGGATTTTGGAATAATGTTATAAAATACATGTAGAGAAAAACAAAGGCATATGTTCGTCGAATGTAGGGCATGCTGAACGGCAAATGGAAGATGGTGCGCCGGAACGTGACTCGGTTTTATGGAGTGTACAATAACCTCAACCGTTTGGCGCCGATGAGTGGAGCTGGATACGGAGATTACTACAACACGACAATGCTTAACTATGAAGCTGGATACGGAGTACAGTTTACGCTTTGTCATTATTGGGAGCTTTTAAGAAAGTGTCCGAAATGGAATGACATTGAAGTTCCAAATTTTAAAGAAAGTGTTTGAATAAAAACATTGTCCAAACAATACAAGTCATCTAAGTTTAGTTCGTTCAACTCAGAGTCTGGGGATGCTAGTTTTAATCTGAATAATGATGGTAGAGACGACGAAGAAGATGAGGTGCAGGAAGACAGACGACCAGTAGGCAGCGACAAATCAAAAGCAGCGAAGTAGAAAGGAGCGGGATCGTCGGAAATGTTATCAACATTAACAACAATTATTTTAACAACAATAGAGAAATCGTTACTAAATTATGCATTTAGCATCTAGTTTTAGTAACGAAATTATTAATAAAGTTGTAATTTTTTAGCAACAAAAAATTAGTTGCAATTTCTACAAATGACCATAAATATTTGTTGCTAATTTAGCAACGATCAAAGCAATTTCGTTGAATTTTCAAATTAGCACCGGTCGAATTAGCATCAATTGGTGTTAGTTGCTAATTCAACCTGTGCTAATTTTATATTGCAACGAAATTTGCTTAGTCGTTGCTAAATTAGCAACAAATATTTATGATCATTTGTAAAAATACCAATTAACTTTTTTGTTGCTAAAAAAATAGCAACTTTGTTAACAATTTTGTTGCTAAAATTAGACGCTAAATGCACAATTTAGCAACGATTTATCTATGGTTGTTAAAATAATTTTCGCTAATAGCATTTTTTCTAGTAATGAACTACGAATGACGAAGCATTAGCTAGGATGATGATCTCCGAGTTGACATAGCAAAGCGAACGTGCCATGGAAATGAAGAAGAGAGTACGCTTAGATTTTTTGGAGATCAAAAAGAAGGAAGTGAAAACGCAGGGACATAAATCATAACAAAAGGACTTAGTGTTTTATATGCATGCATATGATAACTTGAGTGGGGATGCACTCAGGGTTATTGAAGAGATAAAGGCGGGGATCAAATCGAAGTTGGATTTGCGACTTTAGTTTACATTTTTTATTCCGTATGTTTAAGTTTTAATAATCTATGTAATGTTTTATTTCAGTAGGCTTAAGTTTTTAATAATTTATGTACTTGTTTTAATTCCGTAGGTTTTAGTTTTTAATAATCTATGTAATATTTTAATTTATAAATAAAGGTTTTAATTTCGTACGCGTACGTTTTTAATTTCGTACGTTTATATTTGTGTTTACGTTCACATTTACGTTTTTTTTTCAAAAATATAAAGTATTTAATAAAATGAGAGAAAAAACTGAGGTAGACGATGACCGATCACCACCACTCCTTTTAGCCTTATGTGTAAACAAAAGTCATGGCGTAAGAATCAATCACTTATCACCCCCTTAAATCAGTGTGATGCATTAATAAGCTTTTAAAGATATATGTACGCAATTGCACATTTATTAGACAACGTGGCACGTAATAAACTTAAAATAGGGTAATTAGTCAAATAATTGCAATATAACTACAATATATTATTGGATTATTAGGTTAGTATTGCACTCCCCCAAAAAACCTACCATTTATCAATCTCTATAAGAAGAAAGTCAGGAAACAATAACACCACTGCTCCATATCTCAAATTCTCCTATATATTAACATGGCTCAAATTCTACATAAACACAAGCATACAATTCTTAGCATTCTCATATTCTCACTTATTCTTCAAGTACAATGCCATCAGTTTTCAAGAAAATTATCACCAAAATCCCATGCTTTTAAGAAACAAAAACTAACACACCTTCACTTCTACTTCCAAGACATAGCAGGGGGTGACCACCCCACCGCTTTACGTGTGGCTGAGGCTCCCACGACCAATACCTCCAAAACCGGATTTGGAGCAACAATCATAATAGATGACCCATTGACGGAAGGGCCCAATAGGACCTCCAAGATCATTGGAAGAGCACAAGGGTTGTACGCATCTGCTGACATAAATGTATTTGGACTTATGATGGCCGTAAATTTTGTTTTTTTGGAAGGTAAGTATAATGGTAGCACTTTGAGTATATTAGGGAGGAATGACCTTACGTTGCCACTGAGAGAGATGCCTATTGTTGGTGGGACGGGGATTTTCCGATTTGCACGTGGTTATGTTCTTCTAAAGACTGCTTCTTTCAATGCAAGCAATGGTGACGCTAGTGTTGAGTATAATGTGTACGTCCTACATTATTGATATCGTGTCTTCAAATAATAATATATCATGGGACGTACACTGTCGTTACTCTTATTAAGTTTTTTCCTTGAGTGTCATGAAACTGAGTTGAAGCATCCATTTTTAGTTCTTTCATGTACGTCTCAGTACTAATAAAATGCTTGTGTTTCTACTCCTTTTTCTTTAACAACCTAACATAGCCATTAATAAATATGAACAAATCAATGTTATAATGGCCAACAGCCCTTCCATGAGGATTTGACCATTTGCTTTCTATTTGAGTGTTTGTATTAACCATTGTTGTGAATAATAGTTAACTGTGATTGAGACAAGTAATGTGCAGAAGTATTTGTGCAGTATGATGAGATATATTGAAATGTGGAGGGAAAAGATAAACGAAAAATAACTGTTATTGATAAAATTAATTGTCAATTACAAAGTCCTATATATAGTAAGTGAACAGGTATGACATTAAGGGTGTGATGGTTCATTTGAACCAAAAGACATGACCCTTCCTATATAACTGTTTCTAACTATATTAACTGTCGTAAAAACGACCAACTATAATAACTAAATAAGGTTTGTGGCCTGTGGCCCAAATCAAATGTTTTCTACAGCCTTATTGGCATATACATGGCTGCTATCTATTATAAAGACTAAATAATAAAGTACTGAGATATAAGCATGTATTAAGAGTTGAATTTGATCTTATAATTCCAACATTCTGCCCCATAAGATCAAATGATCTTAATTCTGTTTTCTCTTAATCTTGCTTTCACTGGTGTAATCAACTGACGATGGTAAAATCATCTGTTTAGTTGCTGTCTGTGTCCCCTTCTTCTTGCTTGATCTTCTTGCTTGTGCTTCCTGTCTCAAATTAATTTTGAGTTTCCATTTGGTTTGCTTGATACTTGTTATTGAGATCTTCTAATTTAATCTCAAAATGCTCAATCTTCATTTCTCCCTGACTGTCCATTCCATTGGGTTTCTTCATTGTATCTTCTTGATCTCCAAAGCAGTTCATTTTGCCTCTTGAAACAAGTCCTTCTGTTTCAATTTGTGAGACCCTGGCAATGCTATAATAGCACTTGAAAACATCCAAGTATTGATTGTAGCATTTCTTGATCTCTTCACCATGTTCTTTTGACAGGCCAAGTATCTCTGCAATGTATCCAAAGTCTTTTGCAAAAAATACGCTTAGGTATCCACCTAAGGTTTCAACAATTTTATAATGATCCATTAGATGGATCTCTATTCCAGTTATACAATATAGAACCATTTAAAAGCTTTGTTGAATCTTTCTCTAAAAATGTCCCACTCTTGAATTATAATGTAATCATTTTTCAATAAATCAAGGAATACAACATTTTCATTAAAGGAAGTGATTTTTGTTGGATAGTATGCACCTTTCACATAGACAAAATCTTCTTTTTGTGATGTGGTTCCAACTGTTGATGTTTTGCTTGGACACATATAGGAATAATGTCCAATTTCTTCACACTTGTAGCCTTTCTATTATAAAACATCTTTCTTCTCTTCCATTCCTTCATTATAATGAGAGCTTTCATCAAGTAGTTTGAAATAATCTTCCATGTATTTGTTTTGTCTCTGATTCATCTTGTACGTTTTGATCAAAGAAACACTCTGATGGATCTTTGAAAATGGGTACAGGTTTGCATTTGTTCCCTTTGAATGTCAAATCCAGACCATGTGCTTCTAATTGGCTTGCAGATAGGATGTTTAAAGTTACATCTCGTGTATAGAGTACACCAGGTATGCACATGATTTATGTACCAATCCTTATGTGCACTTCACCCACTCCATGTATGAACAATAACTTCTGCAAATCTTCTAACTTTTCAACACTGAATTTCTCCTTAAGTTTTGCAAACAGGTTTATGTTTGTGCAAACATGCCTGTCAAGTTGCTTGCTTATGTACCATATCTTGTCCCATTCTTCTTCATATGTGCCTTCTATCATAAAGTCAGTTGATAGATGGATATTCTCAGGGTATAAGATTTGAGTATGTGGTGTCTTAGAGATGTTTTCGAAGTCTGCAACTTCTGTTTACTTCCCTTTATTTGGACAATTTATAGCAATATGTCCTCTGACTCCACATTCAAAACATATGTATCTCTTGTGCCTTTCTGTCTTATTTTGTGATTGTGGAAGTGCATGATTATACACTTCAATTTCTTCCAACTTCTTTCTCAGCATCTCTTTGCAATCATTTGAAATTTGCTTGATGCATTTTCTAAATCTTGATTCACTTTCTCTCTTTACTTTTCTCTGAATGAATTTTCTTTGTAGTCTGTTGCTCAAATATCTCCCATGACTTTTGCTCTGATGCCACATGTTATAATGGCCAACAGCCCTTCCATGAGGATTTGACCATTTGCTTTCTATTTGAGTGTTTGTATTAACCATTGTTGTGAATAATAGTTAACTATGATTGAGACAAATAATGTGCAGAAGTATTTGTGCAGTATGATGAGATATATTGAAATGTAGAGGGAAAAGATAAACGAAATATAACTGTTATTGATAAAATTAACTGTCAATTAAAAAGTCATATATATAGTAAGTGAACAGGTATGACATTAAGGGTGTGATGGTTCATTTGAACCAACAGACATGACCCTTCCTATATAACTGTCATATACCTGTTTCTAACTATATTAACTATCATAAAAACGACCAACTATAATAACTAAATAAGGTTTGTGGCGTGTGGCCCAAATCAAATGTTTTAGACAGCCTTATTGGCATATACATGGCTGCTATCTATTATAATTTATAAAGACTAAATAATAAAGTACTGAGATACAAACATGAATTAAGAGTAGAATTTGATCTTATAATTCCAACAATCAAAAGCTTTAATGTTATTGAATGACCATTTAGAAAGTGCGACTATCGGATTATGAGTATGCAGCATGTATCTTTCTAGCATCAGTAGGGATTGGGGAATATAAAAGTTTGGGATAATTCCCCAGTTGCTCAATGCGTTTGCTTATTTGCCTCATAATTCGGAGTTTCTTAACTTAGACCAGGGCAACCTGTAGTTTTTGGCAAATGAAATCTGCAAGTCACAAGTGTCACTTTTTGGATTATTTTTTGGGCAACTTGTGTATTTTTTGGGCAACTCGTGGACACTTGTCATCATATGGGTCGAGGTGCCCAGTTGCCCGGTTTAAATTAATTAAGAAACTCCGAATTCTGGGGCAAATAAGCAAATGCATTGAGCAAAGCATGTTACGTATTAATCATAAAATTTTATAGCGGGCTATGAAGTGGGCTAACTATTTATTTACTCAAATAGTCAAATCTGTTACTGATTATCGGTTTGATAACATTGCATTTCATGAAGTAAATTAAAATTGTAATGTAATGGCCATTCACAACTGTCTTACTTCCTTCAGTTGAAGAATTCGTCGAAAATTTAAGTTTAAACAAATGCTTAGACTACAGGTAAGACTAAAGGTAAATGGGTGTGAGCCCATCACCCTCACACCAGGGTCACTCGGCACCCCTTTACGTGCATCATGGTTCACGTGCAAAATGTGCCCCCAGCCGTTGAGTTATATATTTTAAATAAATAAATAAATAATAAAAATACAATACCCTTTTTACCAATAAATGCCACTAAACTTTGATATTTTTAAATACAACTTCTCATAATCTTACTCAATATACACGTAACTCAAATAAAATATCTATCATTCCTCATTATTCAAATGGATTCCGAAACGTTCATGTTCACCGACTTATCGGAAGAAGAAGAAATTGTTAGTCGTGACTTGAATTTTTTTAGAAGATCGTTGTCATTTATTAAGAATATACGACGAGTAAATTGACCAACAAGAAATCCTGTACAACGAGATCGTTATGGGGCTCATGATCGTTCAGTCGCCGCCTATTTTAGTGCGAATATGATGTACGATGCATATGTTTTCCGGAAGAGGTTTCGAATGAGTCGAGGGTTATTCACAAGGATAGTAGAAGAAGTAACTATTCATTCTTTTGTGATAATATTGACTATACTAGAAGAAAAGGCATTTCCCCATTGATGGAATGCACTTTCGCAATTCGTCAATTGGCATACAGCACCATTCCTGACGCCCTAGATGCATATTTGCAAATGGGCGAGAGAACTTCTCATCTATCTCTTGATCATTTTTGTACGTATGTAGTGGAAATTTTGGAATCGAGTATTTGCGAAAAGTCACTATCAATGATGTTGAATAACTATATTGGTTTCATGAAGAAAAGCAGTGGTTTCCAAGAATGTTAAAAAGCATTGATTGTACAGATTGAGAATAGTTTTGTTGTCCGAACCGGTATAAAGGGCAATATTGTAGACGTGATCATGGTCCGAATCCATTCATTTTGCTGGAAGCTGTTCGTCGCAATACTTATGGATATGTCATGCTTTCTTTGGTGTTTCTAGGGCGAACAACAGCATAAATGTTATACGTCAATCCCCTTTATTCAACGATCTCAATGATGGAAAAGCACCAGGATTCGTTTGTGACTAACAGCATAACTTACCCATGGGGATACTATCTTGTTGTCGGGATATATCCGGAATGGGTGACATTCATTAAGTCGATTCCAGATCTAGCCGATGATGACCTCAAGCGAATGCATGAAGCGATAATGAAAGATGTGGAACAAGCGTTAGTGTTCAAAAGAAAAAATGGGCTAAATTAGCCAATTCCGCACGACCGAAAAATAAAGAGAGAATAATGAATATGATGTATGCATGCATCATATTACATAATATAATTCGAAAACACAAAGAGAAGGCGACATCTCCCGATTAGTATCTAGAGGAAGCACGTCAACCGGACGGCCACATACGTTCCCAATAACAAAGTCATAGAGTTATCAGATAAATCAAATCGGCACAAGCGCATCAAAACCGTTGTGCCAATTTGGTCGAACACCTTCCACATGATGTTTAATATTAGTTTATGTTTTTAATTTAGTACGTTTAAGTTTTTAACTATTTATGTATTGTTTTTAATTTCGTACGTTTACGTTTTTAATAATATATATACTATTTTTAGTTAATGAATAAAAAGTTTAATTAAAAAAATGGGTAAAATGGTGAGGTGTTGTCACTATTAGGGTTGAAAGTGAAGTGAGATGAGAGAAAAAGTTGAAATGGTGCTGATGTGAAAGGTGAGATGATGTAATCATTACCTTTAGTCTAGTTGTGGGGTTTTCTTACTCGTGTGCCCATTACCCATCTAGTATCTCACGCTTGACATAACACAAAAGAAGGAATAAAGGTGATCTGTCTGACCACTATTGTAAAGTGCAAAATGTGGGTCTTTCTTGGTTTTTTATTGTTACTTATTTGGTTTGTAAATGTTTGTAAGATATTTTGTAGAATATATTTGTATAAGAATGAATATTTTAATGAAATGTAAGGGAAGTGGTGATTACTACGGGTGAAAAATTAGGAAGTGTGAAAGAAGAAATAAAGCTGAGGTGACACTGATGGAAAAGATGAGCCGGCGTGACAATTACTTCTAATCTAGTCTTACAATTACTTGATATTTTTCTCATTTGAAAATTGGCACTTATGTTTCGATATATTCTTCGTTGTAATCATATCTAATAAGAGTAGTAGTCATTTCCAATATTTTAGAAAAATGAACAATATGTTGTCGAGAACTTTTGACACATTTTGACTTGTTTTTCTATCCACCCCATTTAGCACGTATGCAACTTAAATTCAATAGAAATTTACTAAGCATAACAATTTTGGCAGGACCAAAATGCTTGTGTTCTAATGATATATCTGGTTGTGTGAGAAGCTCTTCAATGAAAATGGTTATAGGTTCAAATCCTGCTTATAACATGTGAGATAATTTGAAATAGTTAATTGCCGAAAAGAAAATAAAAATAAAATAAAATAAAAATATTTAGGCATGTTCTTCCTAGTTAAAAGTTGAAACGGCATGTAGATGCAACTAGTTTATAAACCCGCACGTTGTTGCGGGAATGCGGTGTTACCGAAAGATTATTATTATTATTTTTTTAAATTATTGTAGCGGCTACAGTGATGTACAACTCACGATGCGTAACGTACATCTCACGATGCAAAAAAAAGAAAAAGTTACTGTATAAAGCACTGTAGCAAGCACTGTAGCTGCTACAGTGCTCGACACTATTTTCCTCCCCCTCTTTAGTATATATATATAATTTATAAGATAAAGTAAGGTATCATGCCTCCTATAATTTGGCTAAAAAGTATTGGTAGCATAAGGTTCTTAGTTACATACATATCGTGCAATAAATTATGAAGTAAAGAATTTACGTCCATAAAAGAAGTGGATATGTGTATTCTCATTCATAAGAGTATGCATCACGGTTGTCAGAATCCCGATCCTAATCTTATGATCTTACAATTTTACGATACTTCAAAGCAAAAACGATCCGGATCTTACATAAGATCTTTAAAAGCTTAAGATCTTATAGGATCCTGATCTTAACCATAGGATCTTAAGATCTAATCCGATCCGATCCTACTTTTCTCGTATAACAAACTAAAAAACTGCAATTTTTTGGATTCTTTTTTGTAAAATTTAAAAAACAACCTGTTAATCTTATTAAATATTTCATAATCATAATTTAGAACAATATTTCGATGAAAAATTCATATAATTTTGTATTTATGATATATAATACATTGTACATTTGTATAATAATACAAAAACTATTAATAAAATGACATTATAGCGGGATTTTAAGATCCCGATCCGATCTTACGATCACGATCTTGCAAAGACGAAAACGATCCTGGATAAGATCCCGATCTTGAAAACCTTGATATGCATATTCAGCAACCTTTAAATTAATAGTATCTTGTCTCTACTACTTATAATGAGTTTGTTTCTTTTATTCAAATCTTAAATCTTGAAACTTCAATTAATTTAGTTTAACTTAAATTACTCTAAAATACCTATTAAACTTAACAACTTTTTAAAAACTTGACAATTTAAATTATGTTTTTTTTTTTATTATTTCTAAACTTCGTAACTTTTAAAAAACATACATTATTTTAATTTTAAAAAACACATGCTTTGTATTTCAAACTACACATGGTTTGCATGAAGGGTCAAACAATAATCACGATGTTGCAAGTATATTTGTTTGACGCTGTATATCTTCGCTTTACACGAGTATTCATTTAACAAAGATAAAAACATATAAACAAAACGGAAAAGTTATGGGCACTAATAAAGTAAGATCTATACCAATAGAAAATGCTAGTATTTAAATGAAACGTTTCCACTAAAACTTAGAAAATCTTCCCTTAATTTCTTCATATACTTTTCTTTTCTCTTTATAAAGTGCATGATTTATCAATTTTCATGTCATTTTCCACGCACCAAGCCTTTTTCCCCCCTTTATAACTAAGACCAAAATACCACCAATTATCCACATTCCTCATTCCACATTTCCACTATACTTTCTCTTTCACTCTAAAGCCTAAACCATGGCAATAACTCTCCCAAAACACATGCTTACCATTCTTACCCTATTGCTATTCTCATTAATAGTTAATGCACAATCTCATCAATTTTCAAGAAAATTGCCACACAAATCACTTGGTTTAATGAAAGAAATGTTGAGCCACCTCCACTTCTACTTCCACGACATAGTTAGTGGTAAACACCCCACCGCAGTCCGTATTGCTCAAGCCGCTACGACCAACACCTCTAGTACCGGATTTGGTTTTACGGTCATGATTGATGACCCATTGACAGTTGGTCCAGAACAAAACTCCAAGATTGTGGGAAGAGCTCAAGGGATATATGCAGCTGATGACTTAAATGAACTTTCTATTATAATGGTGCTAAATTACGTTTTTGTCGAGGGAAAGTATAATGGTAGCACTTTGAGTATATTAGGGAGAAACTTGGTGACATCAAAGGTGAGGGAGATGCCAATTGTTGGTGGCAGCGGGCTTTTTCGATTTGCACGTGGTTATGCACTTGCAAAGACACATTTTCTAAACATTAGCACTGGTGATGCTGTCGTTGAATACAATGTTTATGTCCTACATTACTGAATATTGTTATGGACGTTAACAACGGAAATATAATGTTTAATTTTCGAAGTGTGTTTGTAAGATTTTGTGAGTTCGTGATACGCCTTTCGATAACTATCTTTTAGTTAGTCGTATTCGAGTCATATTATGAAAGAGTCATGTGAATCATTATCTAGGAAAATATCTTTTATTTTGTGAGTTTATCTTGTATCTACAAGTGATACAAGTTAGGGTTTATTCGGTATTTATATACCGCGTCATTCATTAATGAAATGTATGATTTGTCTAATAAAAATATTTCTAGTTTTTCTTCTCTAATATTCTTAAGGAGCTTGCGCCCGCTTGAAGTTATGGATATGTCATGCTTTCTTTGGTGTTTCTAGGGCGAACAACAACATAAATGTTATACGTCAATCCCCTTTATTCAAATATTTCAATGACGGAAGAGCACCAGGACTCGTTTGTAACTAACAAAGTAACTTACCCATGGGGATACTATCTTGTTGTCAGGATATATCCGGAATGGGTGACATTCATTAAGTCGATTCCGGATCTAGCTGATGATGACCACAAGCGAATGCATGAAGCGACAATGAAAGATGTGGAACGAGCATTAGTGTTCAGAAGAAAAAATGGGCTAAATTAACCAATTTCGCATGACCGACAAATAAAGAGAGAATAATGAATATAATGTATGCATGCATCATATTACATAATATAATTCGAAAACACAAAGGGAAGACGACATCTCCTGATTAGTATCCAGAGGAAGCACATCAACCGGATGACCTCATACAATCCCAATAACAAACACATAGAGTTATCATACAAATCAAATCGGCACAAGCGCATCAAAACCTTCGTGCCAATTTGGTCGAACATCTTCCATATGATGTTTAATATTAGTTTATGTTTTTAATTTAGTACGTTTAAGTTTTTAACTATTTATGTATTGTTTTTAACTTCGTACGTTTACGTTTCTAATAATCTATATAATATTTTTAGTTAATGAATAAAAAGTTTAATTTAAACAATTGGTAAAATGGTGAGGTGTTGTGACTATTAGGGTTGAAAGGTGAGAGGGTGTGAGGTGAAGTGAGATAAGAGAGAGAGCAAATGTGGTGTTGATGTGAAAAGTGAGATGGTGTGATCACTGACTTTAGTCTAGTGGTGGGGTTTTCTTACTCGTGTGCCCATTACTCATCTAGTATCTCACACTTGACATAACACAAAAGAAGGAATAAAGGTGATCTGTCTGAACACTATTGTAAAGTGCAAAATGTGGGTCTCTCGTGGTGTTTTTATTGTTACTTATTTGGTTTGTAAGTGCGTGTAAGGTATTTTGTAAGATATGTTTGTATAAAAATGAATATTTTAATGAAATGTCAGGGAAGTGGTGACTATTACGGGTAAAAAATGAAGAAGTGTGAAAGAAGGGATAAAGCTGAGGTGACATTGATAAAAAAAATGAGCCGGCGTGACAATTACTTCTAATCTAGTCTTACAGTTACTTCATATTTTTCTCATTTGAAAATTGGCACTTATGCTTCGATATATTCTTAGTTGTAATCATATCTAATAAGAGTAGTAGTCATTTCCAATATTTAAGAAAAATGAACAATATGTTGTCGAGAACTTTTGACACATTTTGACTTGTTTTTCTATCCACCCCATTTAACACGTATCCAACTTAAATTCAATAGAAATTTACTAAGCGTAACAATTTTGACAGGACCAAAAGGTTTGTGTTTGAGTGGTACCCCTTGTTATGTGAGAAGGTTTTCGATTAAAATGATTATAGGTTCAAGTCTTGCTTATAACTTGTGAGATAATTTGAAATAGTTAATTGCCGAAAATAAATAAATAAACAAAAATAAAGTAAAATAAAATAAAAAGGGTTTAGGCAGGTTCTTTCTAGTTGAAAGTTGAAACAACATGTAGATGTAATTTATAAGGTAAAGTAAGGTATCATGCCTCCTATAATTTGCTAAAAAGTATTGGTAGCATAAGGTTCTTAGTTACATACATATCGTGCAATAAATCATGAAGTAAAGAATTTACGTCCATAAAAGAAGTGGATATGTGTATTCTCATTCATAAGAGTATCCATATTCAGCAACCCTTAAATTAGTAGTATCTTGTCTCTACTACTTATAAATGAGTTGATTTTTTTTATTCAAATTTTAAATCTTAAAACTTAAACTAATTTAGTTTACTTAAATTACCCTTAAGTACCTATTAAACTTGACAACTTTTTAAAAACTTGACAATTTAAATTATGTGTCTTTTTTATCAATTCTAAACTTCGTAACTTTTAAAAAACATACACTGTTTTAATTTTAAAAAACACATGTTTGGTATTTCAAATTACACATGCTTTGCATCAAAGGTCGAACCAGAATCACAATTTTGCAAATATAATTATTTGCCGCTATACATCATCTCTTTACACAACTAGTAACGATAAAAACAAAGAAACAAAACGGAAAAGTAATGCGCACTAATAAAGTAAGATCTATATCAATAGAAAATGCTAGTATTTAAACGTTTCCACTAAAACTTAGAAAATCTTCCCTTAATTTTTTCATATACTTTTCTTTTCTCTTTATAAAGTGCATGATTTATCAATTTTCATGTCATTTTCCACGCACCTAGCTTTTTTTCCCCTTTATAACTAAGACCAAAATACCACCAATTATCCACATTCCTCATTCCACATTTCCACTATACTTTCTCTTTCACTCTAAAGCCTAAACAATGAAAATAACTCTCCCAAAACACATGCTTACCATTCTTACCCTATTGCTATTTTCATTAAAAGTTCATGCACAATCTCATCAATTTTCAAGAAAATTGCCACACAAATCACTTGGTTTAATGAAAGAAAAGTTGAGCCACCTCCACTTCTACTTCCACGACATAGTTAGTGGTAAACACCCCACCGCAGTCCGTATTGCTCAAGCCGCTACGACCAACAACTCTAGTACCGGATTTGGTTTTACGGTCATGATTGATGACCCATTGACAGTTGGTCCAGAACAAAACTCCAAGATTGTGGGAAGAGCTCAAGGGATGTATGCAGCTGATGACTTAAATGAACTTTCTATTATAATGGTGCTAAATTACGTTTTTTTCGAGGGAAAGTATAATGGTAGCACTTTGAGTATATTTGGGAGAAACTTGGTGACATCAACGGTGAGGGAGATGCCAATTGTTGGTGGCAGCGGGCTTTTTCGATTTGCACGTGGTTATGCACTTGCAAAGACACATTTTCTAAACATTAGCACTGGTGATGCTGTCGTTGAATACAATGTTTATGTCCTACATTATTGAATATTGTTACGCACGTTAACAACGGAAATATAATGTCTAATTTTCGAAGTGTGTTTGTAAGACTTTGTGTGGTCGATTTCCTATTTTGGTAATTCGAAACTTGTAACATATCTATCCACTGCCAAAGATTTCGTGGTGCATCAATAAGCCAAATTTTACTTGTATTGCATGGGTTGCAAATTCTAATGCATAATCCGACATTTTTTAATGCGAAACTTGATAATTAATACAGAACCAGAGATAATTTGTATACCATTTTAGTTGATTAACATGTTAACGGAGGTGATGTGCATGCAAAATTTCATATGATAACTAAAAATAACCATGAAAAACATATCATATCAATCATTGAAACAAATAAGTAGTAATTGCAAATATTTAGAGCATAAAGTTATATTTCGTTAGCATGTTTTGTAGAAAACGAATTTTGTGACCCTAGATACAGAATAGAATATACGTTTTGGTCGATACTATTTTAAGCTTTTGTACGATTACTCAACTCACATAACTTCAAGTTTTCAACAACTCCACTGCGATATACTCGTACTTTTTTGTTTTATAACCCTGTTTTTCCTCCCGGTCTCCCACACTATACAATTATTTAAAATTATGGAAATAATTTTAACACAACTAAGTTTGAAGTGGTTTTTGCTTGGCAAATCAGATAAATGGCAGTATTATAAACTCACGACACCAAATAAAAGAAAGATTGTCAGGAAACCGATGTCTTGAAGTGGACCATCCAAAAATACCAAAAGACGGAGTAAACCAATATGTAATCCCTGCATTGATGATGGGATTACATCAGTGTCACTAACTTGCTTTGGTCAAGAGCTGTCACTAACTTGCTTTAAGGTCAAGAGGCTGATGGACTCATGCCAAGCGACTGCGGTCAGGTCTTGGAAAAAGTTGAGGACAATGATCCCTACAGGTTTCCAGATTCGTTACAAGCACTTGAGGGAACAAGGCACATCATACAGTTTCATTTTAGTCCTGGGTCTAGATCATGAGTCATGACATATTGTTTTCATTTAGGACAATATTTTTGCTGAAAAACGAATGCTCCTGACTGAGAATAATGCTAAACCACTTGCAATAATGCTATGCTTTTCTACTGAGCCATGTGAGAAAGCAACTGATATGTCTTCCAAGTAAGTTCAAGTATCAACTCCGCTAAGCAAAGAAGACAATCATCGTGCCAAAAAGAACACAGCACAACCTAACAACAAGAAATACCTTTTGAGGCACCAAACAAGAGACGTGAGTCCTCCCAGCACCAAGAAACTAAAGCAGGAAGCCTAGGTAGCAGTCTAAACAAGAATGTATGCTGTAACTTGCATCTGTGGCTTTTGCCAACAAAAAACAATGTTAGTGATGTGGTATATATCCTAACTATGTAGGTACATTAGGTTGTAATTCAAGGTAGTATGCGCAGTAAATATGAAAAATATTGTAGTTGTGTTTGACCTTACAAATGAATGACAATTAACTTTTATGCAGCGTTGATTTCACATAATTAGGCATCCTCTTTGACCAAAAGTAAACCTTTCTTCCACATTGTTTTGGAGCCGCTTAACATTCTTACATCTATAAATATATTTGGAGCACATTTTGAAAGTAATATTACAAAAATATATAGCATGTTTTAAAAATCTTAAATCAAATGAAAGATTAAAAAAATGCAAAGAGTATAGGAAATAACCTTTAGAACTTCCAATAATTATTTGGGAAAAATGTTATACTTAAATTGACTTCGCCGCAATGCGCAGCAGCTAAATTATTTGTTTGAATCAAAGAAGATACTTCGTCCGTTTCAAAATTATAGTCCATATTTTTCTTTTTGAGATTTATCAAAAAAATTTGATCACTTTCTATTTTAAGTAATAAAAAGAAGATTTAGTGAAGGAATATTTTATTTGAATGATTAAAAATTGTAGTGATCTCACTTTTATTGAACTGTGTGACTTTTGTCCTTTAACAGTAATTTTGAGACGGAAAGAGTAGTTCAAAAGGACAAATATACCCTCACTTTAGTAACTTTAATGGTTAAATTTTTTGTCGTTTGGTCAGAGGATTGTGAGCGTTAAAAGTTCTAAAGTCGGAACTATCCGAAGAAAAGTCAAAAGACTAAACATGAAAGTCAATGCAAACCTAAAGGACCATCCGTGTAATTTACTCATACTATTATGACAGTAAAAAGTGTGCACATTTTGTTTTATTATTTTGCCATTACAAAAGTTAAAGACAGAGACACTTTTATTTATGTCACCATTTCTTTGGAAAGTAGGGCTATTGATGTAATTCCCCCCACCAAGGACCTTTTTGTTTCTTTATAAGACCGAAACACCACCACTAGTCCGCATTCCACAAATCTATTTCTCCATCCAACATGGCGCCACAAACTCTCCCAAAACACAAGCTTACCATTCTTACCCTATTGCTATTCTCATTTCTAGTTCTAGCACAATCCCATCAATTTTCAAGAAGATTGTCACAAAAATCATTTGGTTTCAAGAAAGAAAAGTTGAGCCACCTCCACTTCTACTTCCATGACATAGTCGGTGGAGACCACCCCACTGCGCTCAGGGTTGCTCAGGCAACCGTGACCAACACATCACGTACGGGATTTGGTGCTGTGGTCATGATTGACGACCCATTGACCGTAGGGCCAGAACGAACTTCCAAGATTGTGGGAAGAGCTCAAGGGATATATGCATCCGCTTGCTTAGATGAGACTCGGTTACTTATGGCTTTAAATTATGTTTTTGTTGAAGGAAAGTATAATGGTAGTACCTTGAGTATACTAGGCACAAATCGTGTTTTCTCACCTGTACGTGAGATGCCTATCGTTGGTGGAAGCGGGCTTTTTCGATTTGCACGTGGTTATGCCCTAGCAAAAACTCATTTTTTGAACTTAAGCAATGGTGATGCGGTCGTTGAATACAATGTTTATGTCCTGCATTATTGATTATCGAAAGGGATAGCATGGACAATAGAAGGTTTTGGAAGAGTGCTTGTAACGAGATGTGATTTGTTATGATTATCTATGATTCCATGTGTTATATTTATTCTATTGTTTATCATAAAATAGAGTTGTCAGTTGTCACGAGTTGATTATAAAATAACCATGCACAATGTATTTACTATTTCCTTGAATGATACTTTTTGTTGTTTAGTTAACCTTTTTTAATGTAATACTCCGTAATAATTGATAAACCGACTGCAACCTTTTTTTCATTTATAAAGGCAAAATTGTGTGCTTATTTATATCTTTTCGGACTTTTGATACAATCACAAGAAGAAAATAAACATAACAGAAGTGTTAATGACACACAAAAGTGTTGCTGTATCTAACCTTTTAGCGACATTTTCAAAATAGTTTAGGTAAAAGCTTTTGAAAACTTAATGACACATTTTATAAATGAAATATGTTTTAAAAGACAAACATTGTATCCTTATAACACTTATTTTGTGTCACTATAAATGAATTTTTATCTTGACTATCACCTACACTTTTTAAATGTAAAGAAGCGCATGAAAAATGTGACATTTCTTTTATTTTTTTGACATTTATTTCTTTTAGTGACATTTTTCACTTTTGTGACACTTGTCTAATAAGTCACTAATGACAGTATCTTTGTGGTGATTAATAATTTGTGTTTTACAAAAGGCATAGATAGAGAATATATGCAACATCTTATATACTTCTCTTTATTAAAGTAAATAACTTTATTTGTAATAAATAGACCAATTTGATGTTTATTAAACAAAACTTGTGGTTCTTTATTGACTAAAGCATCATATCCAAGTGGTCCATGTTAAGAATCATCAAATATTCTCGTCAATCTTTCCAAATACAAAAGTCACAGAGTGTACGAATAATACTTTGATAACACAATACGTCTCACTTTATATATACGTCATACATGCTTCACACATTGGATATTGGCTTTTTGTATGTGACTCATTATTATATCATTGTTACTTCATTCATCAAACTAGTTTTTAAACTATGTTATGTTATAATAACTTATAAATTGTACATTTCAAATATAAGCCTCCAATAATATACTTTTATTTCAAACACCGTACCATAAATCACAGTTACAAGTTACAACTATGTGAAATCGTGGTTAGGTCACCTACCTCTTATTTTGACCTGCCCCTTATTCATTTTCTAATGTACCAAATCCAGCTTATATATTTTAAAAACATTAACATGATACACGTGTTCTTTCAGTGGAATTGTTAATCACGTAGGGTTGATCATAAAATTTAATTACTTTTTTAGTCTTACAAATAATTAATATGTGAAACATAACCAAATTGGCATGGTGGTTAAGTGTTTGTTGTCCTGACAGGAGGTTTAAGGTTTACACGCACTGGATACACATTTTAGTATAGCTAGGGGGAATAGGTCATAAACGGCCAAGTGAATACCTCAGTTAAGCCGGATACATTCGAGTAAAGGGCTCGCCCTCCTCAAATAATATGAACACGGAAAATTCATGATGGGGTGATCCTTCCAATAGATATTGGCTGGGATCATTCAAGATTTTTCTTTTTCTACTCGACACTTTAAGAATATGTTAAAGTGTGGAGCCTGTTCAAGGGCAAGTGCTAGGCTATTCTTTTGTTCCAGATGAGACGAGTTAAGATTGGGACCGCGAATAACCGACCCAATCCTTAGGCCACTTCTAAGCCAGTAAAAATAATGTCAAGGATCTTGGTCCATACAACTTTGTGGCGTTGGATTGTTGTGTAATGTATATATGATAGATGACCAAAGGGTTTTGGCTCAGTTGGTACCTACTTCTGAAAAATTCATGAGACTACTGGAGAGATTTTGTGGATAAAATGCCACGGGTTCGAGTCTCAGCTCGTGCTCACTCCAGTTGGTGCCCCATTGGGCAGGAGAGTTTCCGCTATTTCTTGTAGGGTGGAGAATAGTTGTTGCCTAAAGGCACCTAAGGTCAGTTCACACCTTTTTGTGGAGTATGTGATAGATGTCTCCATCTTTAGAATGGGAACATATCATCGTTCTACATGTTAGTATCCAACAATCTTAAAGAAAATGAAACAACTTTTTATTGGCATAAAGAAATAAGAATACTAGCTAAAACCAAAACTGTATCAACAAAGATGTTATGGTGTTTCAAATAATAGGTTTCGAGTTTTTGTGTCCCATATTTTAACATCACTTCAGGTTTAGTGCCACCTTCGCTTGTGAAGCAGTAGAGTTCCAAAGAGAAAAAGAAAATTAAAGTAGAAAAGTTAGTTTTGGAAAAGAAAGCTTGTTTGCAAGCGGCGTACGTGTAGCATTTTGGATTTTATTTAAATTCTTTTAAACGCTAGTTTTACAACTGTTACAAGAAAACGATGAAATACAAACACTACTATCTTCTGCTATTGCTTCCTGCACGTTACGCTTATACTGTTAACGGACGCTAGGATGCTAGATTTACTGAACACACAGTTGGAGACTTGGAGTCATGACTAGCACAAGCATAAACTGGGTTACTAATATTGGGCTAAAATGTAATGCACAGGCAATCAAGCATAGATAAACAAGGTTGAATCATATAGGCCTCTCTATTGGGCTGTAAAAAATCCAAGCCTCCAAGGATAGGTCTGCTTTTCTTTTTAAGCCAAGTTCACGAAACCACTCTTGAATTTTGATCCCGTTTTAAACAATTTAATATCAATCGAATTACATAACAAAAATTTATAAGCATCAGAATTTTAGAATGAACAGCTCACCAGTTTAGCACTGTTAAAGATATATATATGTCTTAGAAAAATGTTTTTGCATGTTGGTGGTTCGGTTAAAGATACATACAGATCCTTTACTCAAGAATGTGAGATGACTTCCATTGATATTTTGTAGGAAGCAAGAAACTAATTAGTTTAATTTGCATGCATACATGTTTATAAAGCTATCAGAATATGTGTAACATGCTTTATACGACATGTGCTACTCGGTTCCAAGAATGAAACAACATGATTTATGTACGTGACAACTTTACTAAGTTGACTTACTTAGGTGCAAACGGGAATTGTGGTAACTTAAACATTGATGGTCTCGCGGTATTAGTACCGTATGAGCATAACATTTTTGCACCTAGGATCACTTTTTTCATGGTTATTTGTCCAATCACTTTCATGTCGTGACTAACCCGGGTTCTTCCACTATCTCCAACTGTTTTCACTAGGGGTGAGCATGGTGCGGGTTGGTGCGGGTTTTGACTAAAACCGAACCGCAACCGCAATTGCGGTTTCTATAAAAAAATAGAAACCGAACCACACCACATTTTGCGGTTTCGGTTTTGCGGGTTTTTTGCGGTTTATGTGGGTTTTGCGGGTTTTAACCGCACCGCACCATCACTTATGACTTATATAATTAATGTGGGTTTTTGCGGTTTTTAGTTCACAATGTTGGTCTTTTTTGTTATAAAAAATGCAAATATTTAATTTAAACACACACACATCACTTATTACATACAAGAATATTAAACATAATATGCACTAGAAGCTTTATAACACACATTAAATAATCAATGTGCCGTTTTTTGGTTTTAAAAATCAAGTGCGGTGCGGTGCGGGTTTTGTGGTTCGATTTTACGGGTAAAACCGCAACCGCACCGCATTTTGCGGTTTTTATTTTTTCTTAAAACCGATCCACCGGTTTTTGCCGTGGTGCGGTTTTTGTGGTTCGGTTTTTTGCTGGTTTTACGGTTTTGCGGTTTGCGGTGCGGTTTCTGCTCACCCCTAGTTTTCACGGTCACTAGATCATTTTCAGAGTCACTGGTATGACTAAAACTAACAATAGTCAATATCTAAACTAGACTACTCTATGAAAAGTAAATACTACTGTAACTCAAAGTAAACATACGAAACTTTGAAACAATTTTCTCTTCTTTCTTCTTGTTGATTCTCAATGCAAAGTACATATTTATAGTAAACAATAACAACTACTTCCTAGACTCTAGGACACATGAATGACAACATGAGAATGTTGAACAAACTACAACTATCTGATATAAGAAACTTGACAAAGGAATAATAATGGAAAGAGGTAATTCCAAAAACACCCCACAAGTACAACCCACTCACCCTATTCACCCCAAAAATTTCAGTTTTTTTCAAATACCCCAGGGGCGACCTTCTCCTAAAAATTCTTGGGCGACTCTCACATAATTTTGACATGTGTCCCTATGAGGTGTCCCCACTGTGTACTTGCATACTTTCTTGGGCGACTTTGTTTTTTTTGTCTTTTTGTGAAAAAATTAATAATAAAGTTAATTACATATTTAGTCCTTGTAGTTTGCTTGGTATTTCATTTTTGTCACTAACATTGTTTCTCTTTTTATAATTAGTTAATATACATACATTATAAGCTCAGCAGATGCAATCCAAACTCAGAAAAAAATGTTTAACATAATCTTTAACACAATAGTGCCCCAAAATCAATAAACACTTGCAACCTCATATTCTCTCTCTCTACATTAAACATCACCACCACTATATCTTCAATAGCCATAATCAAACGGTCCCACCATCAACACCTCAATCTTGGACAGAAATCCCACCAACCGGATCATCACCGGAGCTGTCACGCGCCACACTTTGCGGTTGACTTTGCCTATTTTTCCGGCAAATTTCGGTGATTTCCGACTGCCTGGACATGCACCGCCCGCGAGTGGAGGTTTCCCACCTCTTTCCGAGCAGTTTCTAACTTGATCCGTCGCCTATGTCGCCGAAGGCTGTCGGAATCTTCCGTCACCGCCGCCAGATAAACGCAGCTCGCTGGATTTTTCCAATCGTCCGATTTGGGTTTCAATCATTACGAGTTTCTTTTGATGGGTTCGGTGGTGTAGGATCTTAATCGGTGTAGGATCTTTGGATCTGGTGTGATTGGTGATGGTGATTTATTTGTTATGTTTGATTGGATCTGGTGTTTGTTTTTTATGTTTGAGATGGTTGGGTTAATGGGTTTGAAACAGAGAAGATGAGATTGATAAGAATATAAGATAAATAAAATACCAATTGCTTAATTATAAGCTTAAAAAGCAACAAATATAGCAGAGTAGTGAAGAGTGTTTGTTAGGTAGATAAGAATATAAGATCACTTGTGAAAATGAAGCAGCCTTTTCGTAAAAAAATTCTTGAATTAAAATATAAGTGATCTATTTTTATTAATAAAAAGAGAAACAATGTTAGTGACAAAAATGAAATACCAACCAAACCACAAGGACTAAATATGTAATTAACTTTATTATTAATTTTTTCACGAAAAGACAAAAAAACAAAGTCACTCAAGAAAGTAGGTCTCAGTCGCCCAAAAAATTAGTGGGTTAGTTGTACTATGCAAGTACACAGTGAGGACACCTCATAGGGACACATGTCAAAATTATGTGAGAGTCGCCCAAGAATTTTTGGGAGAAGGTCGCTCCTGGGGTATTTGAAGAAAACTGAAATTTTTGGGGTGAATAGGGTGAGTAGGGTTGTACTTGTGGGGTGTTTTTGGAATTAGCTCTAATGGAAAAGTGAAGACTCGATTTGTGCTCAAGTGAGCTTTTTCTGTGATGTTTATTCAATGCCAACTAGTGCCTTTTAGAGGCTTACAAAAGAGAACAATAGGAAAGCATGACTCCATGACTTACTCAACTAACTACCATGACTCTACTAAGCTAGAAACTAGGACAACCCATAAGACTAGGTAACAGGTAACTCCTCTAGCCTTTTTAAAAAGTAAAACATAAATATAAATAAAACTAAATTGACTTGGTAAAATAGAAGCCTACGTGATGGTGTTGTATACTTTAACACTCCCTCTCAACACCAACTTTTATTACTTCCACCATGCCCTGATTGAAATTCTCCAACTTGTTAGCATGCAGGCCTTTTGTAAACACGTCTGCAACTTGACCATCTGTTCCAACATGCTTCAAGTTAATTTCTCCTTGCAAAACCTTCTCTCTGATGAAATGATAGTGCACCTACACATGTTTAGTTCTCGCGTGAAAGACCGGGTTTTCTGCCAACCTTATTGCCGACAAGTTGTTACAATATACCGGGACACTATAGTTGGTTGGTTGATGTAACTCCTTCAACAACTGCATAATCCAAGTTATTTCTTGAGTTGTCATAGCTACCACCCTGTACTCAGCCTCGGTTGTTGATAAAGACACAGTTGGTTGTCTTTTGTTGCACCATGAAATTGCTCCTGACCCGAGCAAACATACATATGCAAGAGTTGAACTCCGCATGTCATGATCTCCTGCATAATCAGCATCACAATAGCCAACTAATCTGCAATCTCCACCCTTTTTAAACATAATACCATAGCCAATTGTACTCTTCACATATCTCAGAATTCGTCGGACCGCTTCCAAATGAGACTTCTTCGGATTTTGCATATATCGACTCATCACTCCAACCACAAAGGAGATATCGGGCCTTGTTATAGTTAAGTAGATAAGACTACCTACTAATTGTCGATACATCATTGCATCTTCCAGATCATGTCCTTCATGAGCACACATCTTTGCTTTCGGCTCCATGGGTGTCGAGATTGGTTTACTGTTAGTCATTCTAAACTTCTTTAGAAGATCTTGAGAGTACTTTTGTTGATGAAGAACCATTCCCTCTTCACTGTGATCAACCTCCAAACCAAGAAAGTGCTTCAAGTGTCCAAGCTCCTTCATTTGGAAATGAACTGACAAATTCTTCTTTGTTTGTGGCACCTCTTCTTCACAATCTCCTGTGATAATTAAATCGTCGACATACACTAGCACAACAGCGAGCTTCCCTTCGGTAGCTTTAACAAACAAACTAGAATCTGCAGATAACCACTAAAAGTAAGAAATTTGGCAATTTTAACGTACCAGGCCCTCGGTGCTTGCTTGAGCCCGTATAGTGCTTTACGGAGCTTGCACACATATTCGGGATGATCTTGACTCTGAAACCCCGTCGATTGATTCATGTAGATCTCCCTATCTAGCTCTCCGTGTAGAAATGCATTCTTCACATCCATCTGCCACAATTTCCAGCTTTTGCTCACCGCGAGTGCTAATAGAACACACACCGTTGTAAGTTTTGCTACTGGACTAAACGTTTCGTCATAGTCTAGTCCATATTGTTGAGAGAACCCCCGAGCTACCAAACGAGCCTTATATCTCTCAACTGATCCATCAGTGCGACGTTTAATCTTGTACACCCATTTGCAAGATATGGGTTTCACATCTTTGGGCTTTGGAGAAAGCTCCCAGGTCTGGTTTCGTTCAAGTGCATCAAGTTCTTCCTCCATAGCTTTCCTCCACTCCGCATTCTGAAATGCTTCCTCAAAAGTCTCTGGTTCTTTGGGATCAGTTTCGACAATAACAGCATTTGCATACTTTGGATTTGCCTTGCGGGTTCTTGTCGATCTCCTGAGACCATTTTCTACTTCTGGCTGATTTGGTTCACCTTCTTCGTGCCTTTGATACACACCCGTATGCCATGGGTTTTGACCAGCTCTTACTTCTGCACTTTGATCACTATCCAAAGCTTCATTTTCGTTCAAAGTAAGCTGAATATGAGAGTCTTCTAATGTCTCTTTGAACACACCAAAATCTGGTAGTACTTCATTATTAGAGGACCACCAAGATGAGGCTTCATTGAACATAACATCTCGAGATGTGTAGCATTTCCTGGTTGTTGGGTCGATGCATCTTCATCCTTTTCTTTGACCATCATATCCTACAAAGATACATCTAATGGCCTTTTTCTCCATTTTGCTACATAAGTGAACTGAACAAATACATAACATACACATCCAAATACTCAAAAATAACCAACAACAGGTTTAACGTTCCATAGTTTTTCAAATGGAGATAGAAAAGTTAACCTTTGTTGCGGAAGCCTATTGATCACGTAGGCTGCAGTCTTCATTGCTTCTGCTCAATATTGTCCAGGAACATTTTTCGCATGGAGCATACTTCGACATATTTCCGCGAGATGCCTATTCTTTCTCTCGGAAACCCCATTTTGTTGTGGAGTGTTGGCACATGTGAACTGATGACGTACTTTACTCTCTAGTAGAAAGTTTGAAAACTCATCTGAAGTGTATTCTCCTCCATTATCACTACGCAAACATCGAACATCTTTACCAATCTCCGCTTCAGCTGACTTCTTGAACTCTTTAAATTTCGCAGTGTATCAGATTTATTCTTAATAAAATAAACCCATACATACCTCGAAAAGTCATCAATGAAGGTCACCATGTATCTATTTTCTCCAATGGAAGGTTGCTTGACAGGTCCAAACACGTCAGAGTGGATAAGCTCTAATGGTTCCTTCGCTTTGAACTTGGACTCTTCATACGGCAATCGATGTGCTTTTCCATATTGGCAACCTTCACATATAGTGTCTGTTCTCACATCAAGATTTGGAAGTCCCTTCAAAATTGACTTCTTCATCATTTCTTCTAGCTTGAAATAGCTAACATGACTCAACCACATGTGCCAAAGATCAGCCGTCTCGTTTCGTCTCGCCTTGTCTACGTACGCGGTCTCTGCCGACATCACATAAACCGACTCCATTCTTTGTCCCATCATTACCGGATCACCGTGAACCTCCAGATCTTGATAAACTTTCACATCTTGCGGACCAAACAAAACATATTGTCCAGAAGATGTTAATTTCGCAACGGACATAAGGTTTTTCTTCATACCAGGAACATGGAAAACATCTTTTAGTGAGACATCGGTATCATTGCAATAGGGAGAAAGTATCGTGTTACCAACATGTGCTATCGGTAACTTTGAATTGTTTGCCGTCACAACAACTCGACTTCCTGTGTATTTTGAGACGTTCTTCAACTTTTCTTTATCACCGGTCATATGGTTCGAACATCCTGAGTCAACGATCCAATCATTTTCATAATCGATCGTCTTATCTGATGTTATTGTTGCAAGAGCGAACTCTTCTTCATCAGCAGCAAATGATGCCTCGAAATCCCATTCATCTTCACTTTTTGAAGTAACATTGTTGCTTTCTACAACCTTCTTTGATCGAGAGTCTCTTGCTAGATGCCCTTTCTTACGACAATTATAGCATTTTAGTGAAAACTTCTTGCCACTAGAATGACTCTTTGCCCCCCCCCCCCTGTACGAGAACTACTTTTGTCGTCATGATCTTTCGCCTTGTCATCATTCTTTTTGAAACCGCTTCTGAAATGTTGCTTAGAATTCCCTTTGCCTTTATTAGCATAGAGGGCTTCTTCATCCTTTTTAATCGAGACTCCTCCCATTTGCTTAGCTAAAGCTTCCTGGCTTGCTAGCAAATTCTCGAATTCAACAAGTGATGGTTGAGTTTGCCAAGCTTGTATCACAGCAACAAAGCTCCTAAATTCAGGCTTTAAACCATGGATGATGATTCGCTTCATCCTAGTATCACCAATTGGAGCATCCGGATCCAATTCATAAATTTCTTGGCATAATGTCTTCACTTTGTGAAAGTATTGTGCGATCGTTAGATCGCGTTGCACCACTGATAGCAACTCACCCTCCAGGAGTTGGAGTTTCGTATTGTTCTTCTTCGAGATAGCTTAGCAAACGTATCCCAAGCTTCTTTCGGTGTTGCCGCATCTCGGATGTGCTCAAGCACATCATCTTCGATTGTCGTCTTCAAAGCAAACATTGCTTTGCCTGCTTTGATCCTCCACTTCCTTAGCGCCCCATTTGCATCTTCTGCTTCTGGTTGTCTGACTTCATTCCCGTTCACAACCTCCCACAAGTCTTGGCCTTGCATGTAAGACGACATACAGGTAGACCAAGTATTGTAGTTCTGGTTGTTAAGTTTCTTGATTCCACCAACGACTTGAAGATCACCCATCTCTGGCTCTGGTACCAGATTGTTGAACAAACTACAACTATCTGATATAAGAAACTTGACAAAGGAACAATAATGGAAAAGTGAAGACTCGATTTGTGCTCAAGTGAGCTTTTTCTGTGATGTTTATTCAATGCAAACTAGTGCCTTTTATAGGCTTACAAAAGAGAACAAATAGGAAAGCATGACTCCATGACTTACTCAACTAACTACCATGACTCTACTAAGCTAGAAACTAGGACAACCCATAAGACTATGTAACAGGTAACTCCTCTAGCCTTTTTGAAAAGTAAAACATACATATAAATAAAACTAAATTGACTTGGTAAATTAGAAGCCCACGTGATGGTGTTGTATACTTTAACAGAGAACATGGGTTACTCTACCACTACTTACTAGACTTTAGGAATAATAAAGAAAACATGGAACATGCATGCAACAGTTAACTAGAATTGGTCTCCATATTAGCATGGTATTCAGACCCATGTAGAGGAGGTGACCAAGTCAAGACTTAATCAGAAAACTAACACTTAAACTAAAGGAAACTTGAATTTCCACTTGTACTAGTAGCCTACGTATCAATCACTCAAAAGCTTAGATTGTTGTAAATCATTTAGGAAAAGAACCTTCAAAATTAGTTAGGGTTGTAGAATTTTTGGTGTCCAAGTTTTCTTAAAGATTTTATTTTTAGTGATAGATTGTACGTAGCGAGTTTGGTAAAAGAAAGCAACTTTCCATGAAATGATATATTTCCATCAAGTATCAATCTAATGGAAATAATTAACATTCATAAGTCTCGTAATTAAGTGTCTCAAAGGAGATATACGTATACGACTTTTTTTTCCGTTCAATTCATTAAGTTGTAGCAAACCCGCAATACATTTTGTTCATATGATTTACTCTCTTTATAAGAGCAAACACCATAAGATTAGGCATACATCTCTCTATGTACAACATGGCCCTAATTATTCTACCGAAACACTTGCATACCATCCTGGTCTCTCTCATGTTGCCACTAATACTTCAAGCACAATCCAACAAATTCTCAGGTGTCACTAGAATCGCATGGTTAAAGGGAAGAGAAGCTAAGCTACACCCACTTCTAATTTCTTGACATAATCACTGACCCGACAGTGGCCCTCGTGGCCTTGGCTGCCATGCGCAACTTAACACCTGCCATACTGGATTTGGCTCTACATACATGATCAACGACTTATTGATTGATAATTGGTCCCAAACAAACCTCAAAAATTGTGGGAAGAGCACAAGGGATATATGCTTTTGCTCACTTAAATGCCCATGATGGTTATGAACAGGTTTTCCTTGAAGAAAAGTATAATGGTAATACCAATAGTTTCCAGCAAGATAAGCACATATGGTCAGCTACTAATCAAATTAAAGTTTTGTATCAACGTATGTTTGAAACAAACTAATTGATGATTAGCGAATAAAAATAAACAAATGTAGCTAGATTAACTTTTGTGAAAAATGTATGACCTTCAAACAAGCAACGCGCGTTTCAGCATGCATCAATTATTCATCGAATGGTAATAAACGTGATATGCAATGATTCAGTCATTTTAGTATAGGTTTATTTTTCCAAAGAAATACTTGTAAAATTATTTCCCCGGGTCGTGTCTCAACGAAGGTGTGAATGGAATTTCGAATTCCTGGTTCGTGAAACGTGTCGTGGAAGTGGTAAAAAGTGATTTTAATGAGATTACACTAATGAATATGAAAATGAAGCACAAATAATCACTTAAGCACGTAATTCAAGTAATCAAACCTAAAACACAATTTAAAATAAAAAACGTAAGCTTAAACGCGAAATAAACGTAAACGCGCGAAATAAAAGGTGAATTTGAAGCTATACTAATCCTACGGACTTGAAAATAATTTTCCTAAGTTAAAAATGATAAAAGAAAATTTTGAGAAAAAGAAAAATATTTTTTTTACTTTTTATTTAATTTTTATGAATTAAAAACTAATTTAACTAATTAAAAATTAAAGAAAATAGTAATTAAGTGAGAAAAATGCAAAATAAATTTTAAAAATTTTAAAATAACTAAAAAGTAATTTTAAAACAGAAAATCAATTTTTTTGGCTTTTTGTGTATTTTTTTGGAATTAAAAACTAATAAAACTAAATAAAAAGTAATAAAAATGCAAATAAAATTGAGATTAAATGGGAAAAATGCAAAATTAATTTCTAAAAATCTAAAATAAATAAAAACTAATTTCTAAAATATTTTTGGATTCTTTTAGGCTTTTTCCTATTTTTTGGTATTTTTGGTAATTAAAAAGTATTAAAAGTTGATTAAAAACTAAAATTAAATAAGAAAAATAGCAAATGAACTCAGAAAAATATGAAAAATTCAGGGAAATTCTAAAATATTATTCTAAAACTAGGAAAAATTTAAAAATTAGAAAATAAGCACTGGAAGTGCTGATGCTTTGAAACAGCTTATAAAGAAGTGGTTATTAATAAGCACACTGACCAAAACTTAACCAAACTTTGACCCAATGATTTTTAGACTCAAATGAACTCAATGGAACAATGTTAAGACCAATAAGCCCTCATAAAGTTAGAAATGGGCAAAACAAATACAAATAAGCACTTATGAAAAAGTAAATAAGCAAACAGATGAAGGAAAAAGCAAAAGCTCAATGAGAAAGGCAATTATAGGTGCAAATGAACTCTTACCACAAATTTTAGAATTGGAATACCAAAAAAATAGCAGGCCTACACTAGAAAACAGAATTTGGTTAGAACTACACTACTTGATAAGTTAATTAAGTTGTGCCAATAAGTTGATAGGAGTGAGCTTATGGGGGCAAACACTCCACTAGCCTACTGAATACTCAGTAACACTAGAAGTTATAACAAAACTACTCAATTGATGGCCTAAATGATTCCTTGAAAACTGATGAAAAATAATGGTGCAGGGGAACTAATAAGCCATACAGACAGCTTAAGCCACAATTTCTAATAAGCAAACAAATTCCAAACTGAGATTATATTTTTGATTCAGATATTCAAACTACCAAAGAGCATAAATCAACAAGCAAATTGTATTTCCAATCAAATCCCCAATCTACAAGTGATCTATAAGATCTGACAAATTTTTAGTTCCAACTTTTTTTGACTTTTTCTTATGAAACTACTTTTGACTTAAATGGAATTCTACCTATCAAATTTCAACCCAAATGTAATATTAAGCTAATCTATTAGTTACTAACCCGAAATTAAATCTATATCTAACAGATGCCAAGTTCTCAGACCCTAATTTTACTTATACTAACAGAAATTAATTCTGAAATGGAATTTTGACTTTATGCTGAATTACGACTTACTAACCTATTTGTTCTAGCCTATATGAAACTAAGAGAGTCTACAAGTGCAGAGATATCCCTAATTCAACAACACTAATACCTATCAATCTTCTAATCCAAACACCCTTGAATGAGACTTAAGCAACTATGAATGAAGCCGTAATGATCAATGAACAACTAATCCACCAACCAAGCTGAAATTATGATCAAATATGCTAAAATGAAGCCAAAACAAAGATTTCAGACACCAAATAACTACAGCAATACAGATCCAAGAGTATGACAGTAATATTAAACAGAAATGAAGCAATAGACCATAAACTAATAATGAAATGACAAACTAATAATAATACAAAAACTAATTTGAGACAGAAACAAGCAACACTAAACAGATCAACACTAAATTATATTAAGGCTGCAATTTAAATCTTTGAAAATTAAAAATGAGAACTTACAAGCTACCTCTCAGCCTAACAGAGAGGCTCTCCCACACAGCCTATCTTTAGATAGGCTAGCTGCTTCCCTGTCTCAGTCTAGACTATCATTCCACACCTTCAAAATAAGCACAACTTATTGAATAAGCTGACTTTGACTATTGTTGACCAAGCACAAAGTTGAAACAGAATTTAAACCACAACAATCACTACAAGCTATTGATTAATTTGAATGAGCTACTGAAAGTATTCAAATGCAAATTGAGAACAGAATTTAAGGAAACTAAATACTTGAAAATAAATTGCAAAGGAATTTAATTGAAAATCTGAATTGTATTAAAACTAAATTTTGAGTACAATTTGAAAACAGAAATACAATAAACTAAACTACATCTAAATTACCCTGCTCCTACTCCTATTTCTAACAGCTTCAATCGTTGGTGAGGAGGGGGTTTATATAGGTGAGTAGGGGTGAAGCTTCTAGGCTGCCAGGTCACTAATCCTTGTGCCCTTGTGTTTCTTTGAGTCCTTTCATAGCCATTAGATCACCCTTGGCCACCAATCTTTTAATCTTAGCCTTTAGATCGTGAATGAGTAACTTGTGAATCCTGCGTGTCCACTGTTATTGGTCCACGTGTGAGCCTCTGACATACCCTGACATATGAATGAGCTTCTAGAAGCCAAATGATTGGGTAATTATTATTTAATTAGGGTTAATTTGATGTGGTGAAAACTAGGGTTCTAGAAACAGTACATGTTTCTAGGTAAATAATGAATTCGGGAGCGGGAGTTTGGGAATTGGGTGTTTTTATTATAAGGGGTGTTTGACCGGGGCTTGGGTTTGACTCGGGTATAAAGGTTGGGTGGACGGGTAAAAGTAAAAGGGAATTGGGCTTTTGAATGTGACTGGGCCATGTAGATTTGGACTGGATCCGGTTGTTATTATTAGTTTAGGAGTAGCATTATTAAGCAAGGACCTTTGTTGCAATTCTGAAATTCATAGGGATCAAATCTGTAAATTTTCCAAAGTTTCTTCCAAGGGCTTATCTTGTCATTTTTTAATACTTGGAGGACTTGTTTTACTTTTTCCTTCAAAAATTAAGCTTCAAGGACCATACTTGTAATTAATTGAAACTTGGAGGACTAAATTTGCCATTTTCTCCAAACTTTGATCAGGGACTAATCTTGATACTTTATGAATATCTGAGGACTTTCTTTGACATTTTTAGCTTTCTTTGATCATTAAGCTTCCCCGGCTCCGGTTTTTGATCTTTTTCCATTCTCGTGCTCATTTTTGTCGGTTTTGGCTTTGTTTTTGTCCATTTTTCACATATTCGTACCTGCACATACACAAATACAAAAACACACATTCTCTTGGCATATTTAGTTAGTATTTGGTGTTTTTGGTCTGATTTAAGGTCTAAAAATGATGTGTGAATAAGCACTCAACATGCAACAAATTAAAATTAAAAACGATATGACATAAAAAGGTTAGTGACAATCTTTCTATAAAATATTTTCTTGAAACTTCTCAAGTTTGCAACAGATGTTATATATATGCCCTTTGTGACACTAAGCAAACGATAGTTTATGCTATCCCTACCACAAAACAAAAATTGTGGCACCGAAGAAAGAGGACAACTAGGAATGATTACCATCGTAAACTCTCACAAATGAAATGGGTACATGGATGAGGCTTTCATGTTTAGGTTAGTGGGAGAGGGCACGTCTGTGCTAAGATGTGACTTCCCCGTGACCGTTTCGAACTCTAGTGTGACCAATAGCTACTATAGTAAAATTTTATGAGGGCATAACTATAGGGGAGCAAGCAGTACACACCGTGCCGCTACCGGCCCATCCCAAATCGCCATCACACGTGTTTGCGTTATCAACACAATACGAGGACCTTGACATGAATGTGGTCACTGAAATTGCAATTCATGATGATCCCATGTGGGCTACGATGTTAAATGTGTGACCGGGCTAAATTGCGATATGATCCTAAGAATTACGTACTGGTCTCACATGTGTTTGTTGCCTTCTTAAATAACACATGTACTCTATGGGTTAAAACTACCGAACCATGCAAATAAATTGCTTAGTATGCTACATATAAAACTCTGGCAAGTATAATCAAATATCATTTTCATTTCAAAACTACATGCATACTGTTTTAATTGTAGTTATTGTTAAAAAGCATTCATTGATGATGGGATTGCATCAGTGTCACTAACTTGCTTCGGTCTAGAGGATGATGGACTCATGCCAAGCAACTGCGGTCAGATCTTTGAAAAAGTTGAGGACAATGACCCATACAGGTTTCCAGATTCATTACAAGCACTTGAAGGAACAAGGCACATCATACAATTTCATTTCAGTCATGGGTCTAAATCACGACAGATTGATTTCATTTAGGACAACATTTTTGCTGAAAAACCAATGCTCTTGACTGCGAATGATGGTAAACCACTTGCAATAATGCTAGGCTTTGCTACTAGGCCATGTGAGAAAGCAACTAATATGTCTTCAAGTCAGTTCAAGTATCAGCTCCGCTCGGCAAATAAGACAATCATCGTGCCAAAAAGAACACAACACAACCTAACAACAAGAAATACCTTTTGAGGCACCAGACAGGAGACGCGAGACCTCCCAACACAAAGAAACTAAAGCAGGAAGCCAAGGCAACGTTAGTTCAGTCAAAACAAGAATGTATGTTGTAACTTGCATTTGTGGCTTTTGCCAACAAAAATCAATATTAGTGATGTGGTATATCTCCTAACTATGTACGTACGTTAGGTTGTAATTCAAGGTACTATGCGCAGTTGTGCTTACAAATTAGTACCTGTAAATATGAAAAATATTGGAGTTGTGTTTACCCATATAAATGAGTGACAATTAACTTTCATGCAGTGTTGATTTCACATTAGGCATCCTCTTTGACAAAAAACAAACTTTTCTTCTACATTGTTTTGGAGCCACTTAACATTCTTACATCTATAGATATATTTGTAGCACGTTTTGAAAGTATAATCACAAAAACATATAGCATGTTTAAAATCTTAAATCAAATGGCAGATTAAAAAAATGTAAAGAGTAGCAGGAAAATAACCTTTAGAACTTCCAACAATTATTGGGGACAAATATTATACTTACATTAACTTACTTGTTTGAATCAAAGAAGATACTTCATCCATTTCAAAATTATAGTTCATATTTTTTTTTTTTTTGAGATTTCTCAAAAAAATTGATCACTTTCTATTTTAAGTAATAAAAAGAAATTTTAGTGGGAAAATATTTTATTTGAGTGATTGAGAATTGTAGCGATCACACTGTTATTAAACTGTATGATTTTTGTCCACTGACAATAATTTTAAGACAGAAGTAGTTCAAAATTAAAGTTCATATTTCTTTTTTAAGATTTCTCAAAAAAATTGACCACTTTCTATTTTAAGTAATAAAAAGAAATTTTAGTGGAAGAATATTTTATTTGAGTAATTAAAAATTGTAGCGATCAAACTTTTATTAAACTTTATGATTTTTGTCCCTGACAATAATTTTGAGACAGAAGTAAATCAAAAGGATAAATATACCCTCACATTACTAAGGCTGTGTTTGATTTTTTTTTTTTTTTTTTTAACAGGCTCTGAATGGCCAAAATGTCTGAATCGGTCAGACATTTGGTCGTTCAGACCATTTTTTTTTTTTTTTTTTTCGTTCAGACGCGTTCAGATGCAGTAAGATCTTAATGGTTTAGACTTGAGAGGTGTGTCTGAATGCGTCTTATTGCCTCTTGCTAACACAAATAAAAATAAAAAAAAAATAGTACAAGCAAGCAAATGTGTGGTTCAAACATGAGTTTTTTTTTTCCCGTTCAGATGCGGTCAGATTCAAACATTTATGCATCAGATTCAGATTCAGATGTGCGGTTCGGATTCAAATTCAGACCCTCTTAACAAACAAAACACCACCTAACTTTATTGGTTAAATTTAATATCGTTTAGTCAGAGGATTGTGACCGTTAAAGGTTTTAAAGTCGGAACTATCTAAGTTTGAAGATTAGTCAAAAGGCTAAACGTGAAAGTCAATGCAAACCTAAAGGATCATCCGTGTAATTTACTCATACCATTATGACAGTAAAGTGTACTCATTTTGTTTTATTATTGCCATTACGAAAGTTAGACACAGACACTAGTCCCCCCGCACCAAATACTTTTTTGTTTCTTTATAAGACCGAAACACCACCACTAGTCCACATTCCACAAATCTATCTATCCATCCCCTAACATGGCACAAACTCTCCCAAAACACAAGCTTACCATTCTTACCCTATTGCTTTTCTCAATTCTAGTTCTAGCACAATCTTATCAATTTTCAAGAAGATTGTCACAAAAATCACTTGGTTTCAAGAAAGAAAAGTTGAGCCACCTCCACTTCTACTTCCATGACATAGTCGGGGGAGACCACCCCACTGCGGTCAGGGTTGCTCAAGCAACCGTGACCAACACATCACGTACGGGATTTGGTTTTATGGTCGTGATTGACGACCCATTGACTGTAGGGCCAGAACGAACTTCCAAGATTGTGGGAAGAGCTCAAGGGATATATCACTACAAGAAAAAAGTCTTTTAGTGACACCATTTTTAATGACACAAAAAAAAAGTGTAAGTGAAAGTACATGTTTACTTACACTTTTAAAAAAAAGTGTAAGCAAAAGTTTAACTTTTACCCACACTTTACATAAAATGTAAGCAAAAGTTTAGTTATGCCTACACTTTTAGAAAAGTGTAAGCAAAAGCCTAATTTATACACACACTTTTTAAAAAGTGTAAGTAATAGTCTTACTTTTACCCACACTTTTTAAAAAATGTGAGCAAAAGTCCAATTTATACACACACTTTACGTAGAGTGTGAGAAAAAGTATAGTTTTACTCACATTTTTTGAAAAGTGTAAGTAATAGTCTTACTTTTACCCACACTTTTTAAAAAATGTGAACAAAAGTCTAATTTACACACACACTTTATATAAAGTGTGAGAAAAAGAGTAATTTTACTCACACTTTTTGAAAAGTGTAAGTAATAGTCTTACTTTTACCCACACTTTTTAAAAAGTGTGAGTAAAAGCGTAGTTTTTATTAAAAAAAATGTTATGAAAAGTCTAACTTGTATCTGTACTTGTTGAAAAATATAAATACGAGGCCCGTTTTCCTTTACAAGATCGTTAGATTTTAAGTGTATTAAATCAACTAAAAACCGAAACGAACCGGTCCAACCCAAACCGAACCAACCTTACTCGGTTTGGTTTTTTGCTTTACATATTTCTGATTTTCGGATTCGGTTTGGCTCGGTTCGGTTTGAAAAAAAAAAAAAAAAAAAAAAAAAAAAAAAAAAAAAAAAAAAAAAAATCTAAACTGAACCGGTTCGGTTTGAGCGAACAACCCAATTGAACCGTGACTGACCCAATGGCTCGACCGGGTCAATTAAAAAACTGGTTTCTAAAATATAGGCTGTTACCCTTCAAAATTTTTAACAAATTTTATAAAAACCTTGTTACTTCTAATATTTAATAAAACTATTTTTTAACTGATTTGACCTTTTATTAACTCCTAATATTAACTCCTAATTATTACACATTTGACCGTTTATTAACATATTACATCTTATTTAACCTTTTATAAAATCATTTTCCCCAAATCCTTTTTCCCCTCTCTCACTTTCCCCAAATCACTTTCCCAAATCATTTTCCCCAAATAAATCGTCACTGCTAGGGTTTAATCTAAGCTTACCGTTAGTCGAAGCTCACAGTTATGGTTTAGTCGAAGCTCACCGTTAGGGTTTAATCGTCACCGTTAGGGTTTAATCGAAGCTCATCCTCGTCACTCAATTAGGTAATTATTGTGATATTTGTTAAGCTTATGAAGTTAATGACGTAATTGTGATATCTGTTATTTTGCTTCAAATGAGCTTATGAAGTTGATGACGTATTATGATGTCTGTTATTGCGATATTTGTTAAGCTCAACTTCAAATAAGCTCAACTTTATGAAGCTCAATTTCAAATAAGCTCAACTTCATAAGCTCATTCTGATAGGTATATAGGATTTATTAAGCTATTTTGTTTGTACGCTTCTAATAGCGTTTCGGATAGGTGTGTTTAAACATAATATGCTTAAACAGTTACTTGAATGCGTGCTATGTTTGGCAAAACTAGTCGTAGGTAGGTTGGTAGGTGCAAGCGGTTAGTGGAGATTGATTGTTGTGTAGAATTGTTTAGTAACATAGCTAATACAAGTGTAAAATGACTGTAAAGCTAAACGCTTATTTAATTTGTGTTTCGAGTATAATTTTCTAAATGCCCAAACACAAATTAGGTCATGGAAAGTTTAGAAATACTATTATATGTTCCAAACTGCTTATGGCTGATTGACGTGAGTAACGTTTTGAGTTAATGAGTAAACGAGCTTTTGTAGGTACATGAAGTGAGCACATCAGTATCGTGTTAGTTTTATTGGTAATAGACACTACCTGGAAACAGTTATCTGATGTTTTTGAGTGTTACTCATAAGTTTTGAATAACAGCGATGTTCAAAAGCCGTGTAATAGATACATTTATACTTTGTCGTGTTAGTTCTATATTGTTATCTACTGGTAAACATCACTCACTAGCTAAGTTGGAACGAAGGATGTAATGGAGATAGGATTAAGCTTAGCCCTGCTGACAATTGAAGGAATAAGCAGAACTACTTTGGTTGTTAAAGTTTAAATTCTCCTAGGAGTCTTTTAGCATAAAATCTACATGATTCTTTTCATTATATATCGACTCACGTGGACCGTTAGCAATCAACATATGTAAAATATAGTTGTGTTATAAACTAGTCTAGACTTCTGTTAGCAATTTTGCATCTTAGAGTTCACATGCATCCTTTTGTATCGCTGCATATATGGGTTGGTTGTGTAACTGATACGAGGAAGCTTAGGTCAAGTGACTTTTTAGAGCTTAGTTAAAAAAATGGTTTTGTAAACAGTTATTTGTCCATCTTTTTGGCTTGTTGTAACCCTTTTTTCACAAAGTTACATTTTTGGATTAACTCATGTTAAAGATGAAACATGACCCTTATCTATGTAGATGAGATGACACTGTTCTCTCTATAGACTATATATGATGTTAGTTAATTTGGATGTACTCACCCACTTTGCTTGTGGCCCGACACCAGCTCGAGAGAACCAACCTTATGCTATGTAGGTCCATAGTTATCCTAACTGACCACTTGAACAATTGAACCAAAATGGGTGGGAACATGTAAATAATTACCTATAGTATAGACAGGGTGTCATAATCTTTTTGGTGAGTGGTGATGAAGATTGAAGAAGTAATTTGGATGTACTCACCCACTTTGCTTGTGGCCCGACACCAGCTCGAGAGAACCAACCTTATGCTATGTAGGTCCATAGTTATCCTAACTGACCACTTGAACAATTGAACCAAAATGGGTGGGAACATGTAAATAATTACCTATAGTATAGACAGGGTGTCATAATCTTTTTGGTGAGTGGTGATGAAGATTGAAGAAGTAAGACCCCCCCCCCCCCCCCCTCCCCCCTTAATTTTGTGAAATGTATGTAGTTGATATGCAAGCCGCATCTAAGGCGAACTACATCTCAAACTACTACTTTTACCCAACAAATGGAACACTGGGTTATAGTAATATTAATCGGTAGTTATAATTAATTCATCAGTTACACTGTAAAGTCCGAATAGTTACGTGATTGTGAAGAACATACTTATTTTTGCCCATGCCAAGAGTCACATGCTTTAGCCAATCTTGTTTAAACCAAGCCAACGCGCAAATCTCAGATAAGTACTCTACACATCCAATTGATATATACATAACAATCAGTCAAATGTCTAATCAATATCTCTTTCCCGAGAATTGGGGGCTGTGATTGAAATTGATGTTATTTAGAAACTGTAATAAGTACTAACTGTGAATAATGGCTGTATTCAATTATTATATCATTAGTGTATCAGCAATTATTAAACCTAGTAACATGCACGATCAGTGATTGTCAAATTCACTTTTCCTGTTATTATAGTTGTGGAAAAAAAGGTAGTTTTACTCTTACTTAGAAAATGAACTGATGGCCACTACTGATAAAGCTTCACAACAGAATGTCCCTCTTCCATTTTTTGAGTTTTTCTTTTGGTAAAAGAGGCTTAGGAGAACTTGGTCTTTTCTAACTAGTACAAACTAAAACATTTTTCTAGCTAAAAAGTTGTTCGTGTGATGTAACTTAACATTTTAGAAGTCAATAATATTATATTTAAAGGAAATAAGCCAATGGGTTGAAAAGTGTAAAAGTCACCCAAATGCAGCATCAATATTAATGTTGCTAATCATGTCAAACGAGTAACCACTATTGTAGTTTTGTACCCATATAGAAGAACATGGGTGTTTAATTGCATATCAATGCCTCTGAATTGCTAGGGACCTATGCTCACAGGTTGGGTTGTGTGGTTGATTATATTATGAATCACTCAAAACACCAGCAAATGACTAACGGGTGATATTTCATTTTACATTTACCTGCAAAAACGATATTTAATGATAAATGAGTCTGATATCATTTTTTTCTGGTTTGCAGTTACTTTTTTGCGTAGCAAAATATGTAGACACAGTTATAGAATTTTTCTTATCTACAGTGAACTATTTTTTGAAAATTGTCATTTGTTTTATAATGTCTTGATTTTGCTGTAATTTGTATAATAATTATTGAACTACTGGATCTGGTATTTTATTGTTTTGATTTACAGTGAGGTGATTTTGTTGTAAAATGATAAAGAATTACTGAATTTGTTAATGTGTCTTGTTTATCTTCAAGTTTGTATAATAGTTTCTGAATAACGGTGTGTGTTATAAAATATTGCTTGGATAAATTGTTAGCTCAATATTATAAAAATTGCTGAGGTTTTGGAAAATCATATAATGATTAACAATTTTGTTTGCGTAGACGTTTAAGCGAAGGAATGGTGGAAGAACAAGCATGGTCGTGGTCATGTCAAGTTCATTCGTTGCTCAAACACTCAAACATCTGCCCTAAGGTATCTTTTTGTATAATGTTTTCTATATGAGTTTCTACGCCATTGATCTTTGGATATAATGATAGTTTGCAGATCTGAATCGGTATATCAGGACAAGGCTATCCAAGAGATTTCTTGTGAGGAACATTGTTGAGCAAGCTGCTGTTAGGGATGTTCAAGAGGCTTGTGCGTTTGACCGTAAGACTTATAACACAGATCATAAAAACATGTGCATTTTGAAATTATTGATTAGGCTAACAATTTTGCTTTTTATTGCAGAACACTCTTCCCAAGTTGTATGTGAAGATGCAGTATTGTGTCTTGTGCAATTCACTCCAAGGTTGTAAGGGTTCGATCACGAACTGACAGGAGGAACCGTGAGCCACCAAAGAGATTCACGCGTCCAAGGGTATGATTTTTTAAGCCATTTTTTGCTACTTACAAGACTTTTATAGTACAATATTGCATGCCTCTGGCTGGTGCGGGTTGAATGATTAACTCATAATATCATCACTGTTGTATGCTCTAGAACATGTGTAATAGAATGTAGATTAGTTTGGTAGGGCTGTGGGTTGTCTAGGTACGTTGGTTCTTTGAAATGACCAACCTTGATTGAGCACATCTCTAATTTACTATGCCTGACCTCTAGTACATCCCAGTATCGCACACACTTAATACTCCACCCTCGTACTTCCTTTCACTTTCCGGCTTCCAACACTAGTCCTTATGTAGCACACCCCCGTGCACTATATGAATCAAAAGGTGCTTAAACTGGTATTGACAATGTGGTCAAGTGAGGTGATTTTTTTTTTTAATCATAGTCATGAATTAGTTCATTTCTGCTAGAATCCTAGGTGGCACTAACTTAATAACCTTTTTGACACTGCCATTGTGCATGGGAATTCCATCTTTAAGCTTCACTAGGTTTAGGAATGTGGCTCCAAGGATCAATTTTTGCTTTGCATACATGATTGACATTGCTGAATTAAAATTAGAGGTCATTGAAGAGGAGGTGAGTACAATGTTAAGGTCATATATCTGTTTTCGTTGCAATCTGAATTCTAAACATCTAATATTCATTTTTGCGAAAATCTAGTTTCGTGAGTTTCTTGTAATCTTTCAAGAGTTTGTCTTGTGTCAAATTCGTTCCGGTTGATTGTTTTTTAACCATGCAAGCAGAACTACCAGTTTTGACCCTATAGCCAATCCCCGCATTTCCCACATCTAATCATAGCAACATAGCTAGTAAGATGCTTAACATTACACATTTTGTTTAATTTTTGTATGTCAGCGCTCCTTGGGCAGCAAGAGGAAGAATGGATCACAAACTCATTATTTGGGATCTACATCACTCTATACCCTGTTGCACATGCGAACATGAGGTATGTCTGTTGCTCGCTTTAATCGTGTGAAACTCAAGCTTACCTCATGGCTCACTTCAATATAACCCATTTTTTTCCCTTGTGTCACAAGTTTTGTGTGCTAATGTTGCATTTATCTGTTATAATCACCAGGAAGGTGTTACGTGCTTGGCATGACTCGGCGCATCTCGCTTTGTGGCTACAGGTTGTGTTGATGGTAAAGTGAGGATGGGATAGTATTTTTGTACTTGTACTTGTATTTCATATTCGAGACAGATGTTTGTTTCTTGTTTGTGGCTACTGGCTAGGCAAAATACTTGGTTTATATGGACTTATGGTTGAAACAGTAAATAGGTTTCAAGCTCAGTTTTTTGTTATTATTACTAGTTTTTCATGTATTATGGATAAATAAAGCTGCCTAGAATGTATATATACATGGTAGATACATCTATGAACAGATTCTTTAGTTGTAGCCTATAGTGACAGATGTATGTGTCAGGAAAAGTCTCAACCTTTTCTGACACTTTTAAGTGTCAGAACACTTTGTCACTATATACTTTTACCACCTGGACTTTTATTGACACTTTTTATAAGTGAAGGTGAAAAAAAAAAGCATTAGTGACACTTTTTTTGACATTTTCTGACACTTTTTGAGTGTCACTAAAAGACTTTTTTCTTGTAGTGTATGCATCCGCTTGCTTAGATGAGACTCGGTTACTTATGGCTTTAAATTATGTTTTTGTTGAAGGAAAGTATAATGGTAGTACCTTGAGTATACTAGGCACAAATCGTGTTTTCTCACCTGTACGTGAGATGCCCATCGTTGGTGGAAGCGGGCTTTTTCGATTTGCACGTGGTTATGCCCTGGCAAAAACTCATTTTTTTAACTTAACCGTTGCGGTCGTTGAATACAATGTTTATGTCCTACATTATTGATTATCGAAAGGGATAGTATGGACTATAGAACGTTTTGGAAGAGTGCTTGAAACGAGATGTAATTCGTTATGATTATCTTATGATTCCATGTGTTGTTTTCATTCTAATTGTTTATCATAAAATAGAGTTGTCAGTTGTCACGAGTTGATTATGATGTGACCATGCACAATGTATTTATTATTTCCTTGAATGATACTTTTTGTTGTTTAGTTAACCTTTTTTAATCTAATACGGAGTATAATGAATAAGCGGACTTCAACATTTTTTTCATTTCTAAAGGCAAAATTGTGTGCTTGTTTATCTTTTCGGACATTTTGATACAATCACAGGAAGAAAATAAACATAACAGAAGTGTTAGTGACACACAAAAGTGTTGCTCTTTAGTGACATTTCTAGATAACGTAGGTAAAAGCTTTTTGAGATTTAATGACACATTATATAAATGAAACATGTTTTAAAAGACAAAAATTGTATCCTAACACTTATTTTGTGTCACTATAAATGAACTTTTATCTACTTGACTATCACCTACACTTTTTAAATGTAAAGAAGCGCATGGAAAATTAGTGACATTTCTTTTATTTTTTTGTTAAGTGACATTTTTTAACTTTTTGTGACATTTTTCTTATAAGTCACTAAATGACAGTATTTTTGGTGTTTTACAAAAGGCTTAGATAGAGAATGGGAGATGATTTGCTCACTCCTAAAATTGATTTGGACACTCAAATTTTAAGTGTCTTGACATTTATACCTTACAGGGTGAAAATGAGTAAAAGTGATGTGAGGATATAAATGTCAAAACACTTAAAATTTGAGTGTGCCAATCAATTTTAAAAGTGTGCAAATCACCTCCCATAGAGAATATATGCAACATCTTATATACTTTTCTTTATTAAAGTAAATAACTTAACTTCAGGGTAAATTGCAAAAATGATCACTAAACTATTACGAAATCGCAAAAAAAGGACCGAGTCATAAAGGCGTGCAAAATTGCCATTAACGTTTCGTAAAAGTGCAAGATAGCCACCGAGAGCTTTTTCCGTTAGTTTCCTCGTTAAGTGCCAAGTCATTGAGGGTAGTATCGTCTTTTTAGTACCTTTCCCGCCATTCACCTCAACTGCCAGTGCTTGTTTTTCAAATTTAGTCCTTTAAAACAATAGTTTATATATATGTCACAATTTCTTCCATGAACATTAAATTCACAAGTAAAGATCTTGAGAATGGTTAAGCTTTTGGCAAAATCACGCACGCAGTACCCCGATCCCTGATTTAAGAATCCTTTATAGTAAAAATACTCTGTTCCATTTTAATGTTTTCCATTTAAACTTGTTATTGTTATTGGAAGTAATTGATGTTTTATGTGTTGCACATATTTGAATGAAAATGTGTTTTTTTTTGCAAATCCATCACAATGGTGAATTTACCTCAAAACCAGGAAGAAGGTATCTCTTTGGAGATAAAGATTGGTTTGACGGAATTCACTCTGATGTTTTCTCCATGGACTTATTGGGCGAAATGTTAGAGGATTTAGGTTACTCGGATAGTACTCTTATGTTTACTCATTTTAGGATAATTGGGGAGTCACTAGATGATGGTTTGCTACCACTAAAGTCTAACAAAGGTGTGAAGACACTTGTGGAGTATGTTCCTATATTTACACAATTAGAGTTGTATATTGAAACCGGTGTTTCAATTGTTGAGTGTGAGATGATGGAGCGAATGATGACTAAGGGCAAAGGTGTGGTGATAGAAGAAATAGTGGATGATGATTTGAATGATGCTGCTGGAAAGGATGTTGATTATGAGACTGAAAACAATGGAAAATTACTATTGTTAGAGTGGCATAAAGAGTGGCATAAGACAAGCCAACCTGAGAAGGCTGGACTTGTTTTTTATATTGATTCTGACAGTGACTTCCCACCAACATTTTATGCCGAAAAAATGATTGCAAATCATATGAAAAGGATGAGTGACGAGTTTCAATTCAGAATGTTATTGGAAGAGATTGACCAAGAGTTTATGGTGGAGGATTCAAGTGAGGAGTCTACAGATATGCTCGATTTTGATGATGCGTATTATGATGACATAAGTGATGAAGAGGTGGACCAAGGAACTAATGCTGAATAGAATGATGATCCATACCAGTTAGTTGATATTCCTGAACCTGGAGAGCCTCAAGAGCCTCCTGAACCTAAAGAGCCTCAAGATCCTCAAGAGACACAAGAAACTCAAGAGATTAGTGACATGTTTGCTGAAATTGATCATGCATTGGATGAACTTGATGATGTAGTTGCAGCTGAAGAAGAAACACATATGTATGCTATTTTTGCTCAACCAATTAGTTTCAGTTTTCTTCCACTTGTGGTAGTTGGTGAAGAAATGTTTGCAATTTTAGAAGTTGCTGAGTTTGATGGTGATGATGGTGAACAAGTAGTTTCTGATGGTGATGATGGTGAACAGAGAGTTTGTGATGGGGATGTGATTCCAGATGATAAGTGTGCCGAAGTAGTTGGAGATGGTGAACAAAGAGTTTGTGATGGGGCTGTGATACCAGATGATCAGTGTGATGTAGTAGTTGGAGATGAGGGATGTATATCAGTTGTTGATGGAGATGTGATTAAGGGTAAAGTGGTTACTAAACAAGGAGATAAGCCATATAGGGCAGTGATACCAGATGAAGTGCTTGAAAAAAATGGAATTGGTCAAGATGGAGTGCTTGCAGAGGAAAAGTTTGAAGATCAAGGAAGGTCAATGATGAGGCGAAAAGTGAACCACTTTTAAAGGGTCATTTAAGCCCGAATTCAATATTATTTGATCAATTATTGCCCTAAACCGTTCCTTTTGTCATTTTAGGTACATTTGGAGAGAAATCTGGAAAATGAAGCATTTTGGACGTTTTTGGAGCTTAAAAGTGAAGAAAATGGCAAAGTCTCAATTTTTCTTGCTGGGAACAGTACCTGACGGCGTAAAGGCTCTCCACGTGACGGCGTCAAGAGTTACAAAAGAGGTGGATATGGAAAATACGTGTAACGATCCAGAGAGTTTTTGTGCATAGGAGATGACGGCGTCACCCAAGGCCGTCATGGTCCAAGTATTAGTGACGGCCCAGAGGAAAATCCTACATGACGACGTCACAAGTAGATCTAGGCAATACGATTTCATTATGGTGGCGAGTTGACGGTGTCACAACATAATACATGACGCCGTCACCCTGTAAAATCTATATATAGTTTTCCAAATTTCATCATTAGTGTGCAACTTTAAGGGAATAAACCATAGGCCGAATTTTACAGCTTTTTCAAGGGTTCCAACCTCTTGAATCTTTCATGTTCAATTAAAGATAAGTACTCTTTCAAATCATTCAATATGTCTATGTGTTATTTGATTATATCTTACGCTTGTCTTCAATTTAACATGCTAGGCTAGATTTCTTTTGTGTGTTGCTTAGATGTAGTGAAACCTAGATGTTAATTATGGGTTGATTGTTTGTTTATAGTTGTTACGGATGATTGTATTCGATGTTAGGCTTAAGAAAACTGGCAGACTTCCATTGGTTACTTGCTTGAACGTCTTAAGAAACATGATCGGAGGTGTACTACGATTTTTGGTTGTATTTAATGCGTAGGAAAATTCTAATGATCCCATGTTAGGAGCTTCTAACGGCTCGACATAGGAGTGAAGTAGGATCCTATAGAGTTAGGAAATATTGTACACGGCCGTACGACTAGTATTAAGGAATATGACCCGTCATCCATGCAATTCTAACAAGCTATCAACCTGTAAAAGATATATAAGGAGTAATGAAACCTAAGTAAACACAACTTTCCTCATTATTGTTTCCACCACTAGTATAATTAGTTTTGTTTTCATTTCTGTTATTTTATTTTGATTGCATCTTAGATATAAAAATACAAAAAAGAATCATCCCTCACCTCTAGACCTAGTTTAGGAGGTGATGCGTGGGAATCGCAACAGGTTTTACCTCTCGAGGGATCTCGAGAAGCTTACAACCCACACCAGGCAGTGTACCTGATCGTTGTAGTATAGTATAGTGACAAGTACCGGGGGATTGATCGTTCAGCTTAGGAATAGTGTCGCTAGGGTTAGAAAGCCTAATTACTAGTTCTAAAGGTGAGGGATGATTATTTTTGTATTTTTATATTTTTATGAAAGCAAGTAAAATCTCGGGTTTTGGAAGAGTGGGCGGAATTAGTTGCTATTCAACTAACCCAAAACTAAGATGCAATCAAAATAAAATACTAAAAATGAAATTAAACTAATTTATACTAAGGTTGTAAGCAGTAATTGGAGAAAATGTGTTTACTTAGACTTCACTACTCCCTAGATATCTTTTACACGTTAATTACTTGTTATAATTGTATGGATGACGGATTGTATTCCTTAATACCATTCATGGGGTGGCATACATAACTCCCCAATTCTATGAGCTCTTATCTCCTCCTACACCATGACCCAACACAACTATAGGGATTATAAACAGTGGCTCATGCATTAAATACAACCAATAAAGACCTAGTACGCCTCGGTTCATGTTTCTTAAGACGTTCAAGCATGTTACCATTTGGAGATCTGCCAGTTTTCTTAAGCCTAACATATAAAATCATTCATCCAAGACAAGAATAAACAAGTAATCAACACATAATCAATATCTAGGTTTCATTAGATCTAAGTAAACACAAAGGAATCTAGCCTAGCATAATGGAATTGAGACAAGAACAAGATATAGACAACCAACACATAGACATATTGATTGAATTAGAAGAACACTTATCTCAATTACAATGCAAGGTATCAAAGGTTTGGAACCCTTGAAAAACCTGTAAAAGTTGCACCAAATTGGTCTTTAGGGTTTCTCCAAAACTTCTCTCTTTTTTCTAATGAAAAAACTAGAAAACTATATATAGGAAAATAAGGGTGACGGCGTCAAGAGCAATGGTGTGACGCCGTCATCTCGCCGCCAAATACTTCCTCGGACAGCCTTGATCTACTTCTGACGGCCTATGTGACGCCGTCATCAACCACGGTATGTTATTCTTGGGACTCTAACGCCGTCAAGAGCAACTCTTGACGCCTTCATGCACTGTTCCCAGCATAGAAATTTGAGACTTTGCCGTTTTCTTCACTTTTATGCTCCAAAAACGTCCGAAATGGCTTCTTTTCCAGAATTCACTCTCCAAGTACCTAAAATCACAAAAGGAACGATTTAAGGCAATATTTGATCAAATAAGTTCGGATTCGGGCTTAAATGACCCCCTAAAAACGGATCATTTTTCGCCTCATCATATACCCTTACACTTGAGATTTGCTTGTCCTCAAGCAAATGCGCTTTTATTCTACTCAAAAGACAAGTTAGGGGTCATTTAACACTAATATAAAAGTAATTACAACAAATAATCGTTCCACTAAAGACCAATAGACAAGCACGGAGGTCATACACAAGCACCTCACAAATAGTGTTTAGATACTCACATCTCTCGGGTGTAATAAAGTAATATAACATTATGGAAATGGAAGATATCTCTCACTACCTGTCATAGCAAAATAGATTACCATAGGCTTGGGAAAGGATCAAACCTCCACCACATAGCGTAAGCACCTAGGATAAACTATCAAAGAGGTCTTTTAAAGGGTTGTAACGTTAGGTGTAGGGATATGAATTACACGGTTTTGTTGGATAAAGGAAGTTTTACTGGTGGCGAGTTAACAATCTTGGTTAATTACATGTACAAGATGGCGTTGCTAAGCCAAGACTAGACTCGACTTAAGCTAATAAATGAAAAATAACAAAAACATAAAATAAATATAGAATAAAAAGGGATGGTAGTCCGTATGTTTTTTCTCTTTTTCCTTTTTTCTATTTTTTTTTTCTTTCTCTTTTTTTTCTATTTTTTTTTTCGATTTTTTTTTTTTTTTTTTTTTTTTTTTTTTTTTTTTTTTTTTTTTTTTTTGCATACACTCTTACCCTACCATCCAAAATAATACATCATAGGGGTATGAGCGTTCCCCTTACACTTGAATCTTTACATACTTTACATTCAACTATTCTAATGACTCGAATTAAGAAAATCAAAACATTTTGAGCACTTTTGAGATTAACGCACATATGGGGGTAATAATATCATGTTCTTCCCCATTACTCTATAAAATAAGTACTTACCCATGAGTCTCAATCGTTCCAAAACAATATGTACAAGGATATGACTCGACTTAGCAACCATGTAATCAATTAGAAAGTTAACTTAGGGTTTAACAAATAACAATAATGCACTAAAGATGAGCGCATACACGGAAGGCTAAGGTGATTTGGTTGTACATTTAAGTGGGGTGTAACAAATTCTTCCTTTAAGTAAGATGCTTAAAGTTAGAAACGAAAAGATAGGCTCGGAGGGGTGTACTAGGGGTATCGTGTACTAAAAATGAGTACAACGCTAAAGGTGTGGGAAAAATTAATTGACTTAACTAGCCAAGTAATATGACTTAAATGGTCAAGTAATTATGATACGGGTTTAACACAAGGGTGATCCTAATGCCTCTTATCATGTAGTAAATCCTTCTACACGAATGTAGTCTCACTAGCGGTCTCGGGATGCATCACTAACGCAAGTTCTAGAATCTAAATGCTACCGGTACACTCATAAGCACTAATAATAAATGCTTTTCCTATCAAATCTAAAGGCGAACCTCACATTTTTGGGTGGAAAATTTTTCTGAATATACGGTTATGTGCTAGTCATACAACCCCCTATCCATGAGACGCTTGCTATGGCTAAAGTTTCACTCCTAAATGTTGTAAAAAATTTTAAATTTGGCGCTAAAATTACACTAACAAGTATTTCTCATAGTTTTATTACACATCTACCATTAAACAAAACAAACTCAAGCGAAAGTGCATATGTAAGGTATCATCTTTTTACCCTCCCCTTACACTTAAGATGAACATTGTCCCCAATGTTCAAGTAAAGAATGTAAAAGTGAAAAAGTAAAGAGAATGAAATCAAATACTCCCTAATTCGCTCGGTATGGCTTATAGGTTGGCCAGGTTAAATCTTCCTCCAAGAAAATGAACAATCAAAGCTTCCCTTCCAGAATATAAATCATCTCCTTGTCATACATAACCTGTAAATCCTGACAAAAAATAGACAAGACAACCTCGCGTAAAATCGGCGGCATCCTATATAAGTTACTAAATCCTAGAAAACAAGGTAAAATATAATGCTTGTGGAATGAAGTTTGCAGATTTCCTGGAGATTATAAAACTTAATAATTCACAAAAACCATAAGACTCCGTTAGAAAAACAAAACCGGTAAAATTTCCAGATTTTAACTCCTGACGCCGTCAAGAGTAAACCTCTGACGCCGTCAGAATGGACCTGCAGAAATTCTTATGTTAAGTTTCCGGAAAATTTCTGGAAAAACTTGGTCCTACTTCCTGGAAAATCCTGCAAAACTTCATTATGACTCAATACAAGCATATGACTCTAACAAATACGAATATACATGTTCATTTAATATTGTGGAGAATCATGATCGGTTTGTTTCTTAAAAACATATTTGAGGTTTCCCCTTACACTTATCTTTTGCAAAAATACTTTTAGGTTGGATTTAAGACTAGGCCAAACAACATAGTAAAGTATTTCCACATTTTAATTTAGAGACATGATCAATCAACAATAAAAATAAAACATGCATGCGGAAGCAAATAACAATCAAAAAAATAAAATCACACAAAACATGGGTTGCCTCCCAAGAAGCGCTTGTTTTTGTTCGAGTCACGAGCCTGACTCTACCCTTATTTAATGAAAATAGGGGAGGTTTTCCCTACACTTAGGATTAAGTGTGGGTGGAAGTAGTGATACACACCCTTAGGATGGGAATATGCCTCGTGAGGAAAGAGTAGTGGATGAATTATATGCTCCAAGGGGTGTGCTCCTATCATCATAACCTTACCTAATTCAATTGTGTTAATGGGTGGATTGAGATTTCCTCCTAGAAAGGGATCATTTTCTATCAACTTCGAGAGATTCCTAGTTGGGAACCCATCTTGACCTAATAAACCTGGTTTAAACCCATAATGTTGCTTGTGATCAGTCACGAATGGGTGATGTAAGTACGTAAGGTCATTCTCCACTCCTATAGTAGCTTCCTCTCTACAAGGCTTAGAGTCCACTACCTTCATCCTAAGACTACCCGGACTACATGGGTTGATGGGTGGGTCGGCTCCTCTTTTGTCTCCTAGATGTATATCTAAGGATGGAAAGTTGTGTGAAGATTGAGGTCCCGGTTCATCAACACTAGGTAATTCCCTAGAACTAAGAGTAAGGTTATCACTACAAGTATTCAAACCTATATCCTCTAGTGGTGTTTGGTACAAAGGTTTTACCTCTGTTGGAGTTCCTTGATGCGTGGGAATCGCACCTTGCTTTACCTCTCGAGGGATCTCGAGAAGCTTACAACCCCCACCAGGCAGTGTACCTGATCGTTGTAGTATAGTATAGTGACAAGTACCGGGGGATTGATCGTTCAGCTTAGGAATAGTGTCGCTAGGATTAGAAAACCTAATTACTAGTTCTAGAGGTGAGAGATGATTATTTTTGTATTTTTATATTTTTATAAAAGCAAGTAAAATCTCGGGTTTTGGAAGATAGGGCGGAATTAGTTGCTATTCAACTAACCCAAAACTAAGATGCAATCAAAATAAAATAATAAAAATGAAATTAAACTAATTAAACTAAGGTTGTGAGCAGTGGTTGGAGAAATTGTGTTTACTTAGACTTCATTACTCCCTAGATATCTTTTACATGTTAATTACTTGTTACACTTGTATGAATGACGGATTGTATTCCTTAATACCATTCGTGGGGTGGCATACATAACTCCCCAACTCTATGAGCTCTTATCTCCTCCTACACCATGACCCAGCACAACTATAGGGATTGTAAACAGTGGCTCATGCATTAAATACAACCAATAAAGACCTAGTACGCCTCGGTTCATGTTTCTTAAGACGTTCAAGCATGTTACCATTTGGAGATCTGCCAGTTTTCTTAAGCATAACATATAATATCATTCATTCAAAACAAGAATAGACAAGTAATCAACACATAATCAACATCTAGGTTTCATTAGATCTAAGCAAACACAAGAGAGATCTAGCCTAGCATAGTAGAATTGAGACAAGAACAAGAGATAAACAACCAACACATAGACATATTGATTGAATTGAAAGTACACTTATCTCAATTACAATGCAAGGTCTCAAGGTGTGGAGCCCTTAAAAAACCTGTAAAAGAGGCACCAAAATCGTCTTTAGGGTTTCACCAAAACTTCTCTCTTTTTAATGAAAAAACTAGAAAACTATATATAGGAAAAACAGTCTGACGGCGTCAAGAGTAACTTCTGACGCCGTCACCTCACCGCCATATACTTCCTCGGATGGCCTTGATCCACTTATGACGGCCTATGTGACGCCGTCACCACCCACGGTATATTAATTTTGCCACTTTGACGCCGTCACGAATCCATCTGACGCCGTCACCACCTTCGGTGTTTAATTCTTCATGTCTGACGCGGTCAAGATGGTGGTCTTGACGCCGTCACCTTGTATTTTCAGCATGGAAATTTGGTACTTAGCCGTTTTCTTCACTTTTATGCTCCAAAAACGTCCAAAATAGCTTCTTTTCCAGAATTCACTCTCCAAACACCTAAAATCACAAAAGGAACGATTTAGGGCAATATTTGATCAAATAAAGTCGGATTCGGGCTTAAATGACCCCCTAAAAATGGATCATTTTTCGCCTCATCATATACCCTTACACTTGAGATTTGCTTGTCCTCAAGCAAATGCGCTTTTATTCTACTCAAAAGACAAGTTATGGGTCATTTAACACTAATATAAAAGTAATTACAACAAATAATCGTTCCACTAAAGACCAATAGACAAGCACGGAGATCATACACAAGCACCTCACAAATAGTGTTTAGATACTCACATCTCTCGGGTGTAATAAAGTAATATAACATTATGGAAATGGAAGATATCTCTCACTACCTGTCATAGCAAAATAGATTACCATAGGCTTGGGAAAGGATCAAACCTCCACCACATGGCGTAAGCACCTAGGATAAACTATCAAAGAGGTCTTTTAAAGGGTTATAACGTTAGGTGTAGGGATATGAATTACACGGTTTTGTTGGATAAAGGAAGTTTTACTGGTGGCGAGTTAACAATCTTGGTTAATTACATGTACAAGATGGCGTTGCTAAGCCAAGACTAGACTCGACTTAAGCTAATAAATGAAAAATAACAAAAACATAAAATAAATATAGAATAAAAACGGGATGGTAGTCCGTATGTTTTTTCTCTTTTTTTTTTTTCTTTCCTTTTTTTTTCTTAATTTTTTCGATTTTTTTTTTTTTTTTTTTTTTTTTTTTTTTTTTTTTTTTTTTTTGCATACACTCTTACCCTACCATCCAAAATAATACATCATAGGGGATGAGAATTCCCCTTACACTTGAAACTTTACATACTTTACATTAAACTATTCTAATGACTCGAATTAAGAAAATCAAAACACTTGGAGCACTTTTAAGATTAACGTACATATGGGGGTAATAAGTGATGTTCTTCCCCATTACACCATAAAATAAGTACTTACCCATGAGTCCCAATCGTCCCAAAACAATATGTACAAGGATATGACTCGACTTAGCAACCATGTAATCAATTAGAAAGTTAACTTAAGGTTTAACAAATAACAATAATGCACTAAAAATGAGCGCATACACGGAAGGCTAAGGCGATTTGGTTGTACATTTAAGTGGGGTGTAACAAATTCTTCCTTTAAGTAAGATGCTTAAAGTTAGAAACGAAAAGATATGCTCGGAGGGGTGTACTAGGGGTTTCGTGTACTAAAAATGAGTACAACGCAAAGGGTGTGGGAAAAATTAGTTGACTTAACTAGCCAAGTAATATGACTTAAATGGTCAAGTAATTGTAATACGGGTTTAACACAAGGGTGATCCTAATGCCTCTTATCATGTAGTAAATCCTACTACACGAATGTAGTCTCACTAGCGGTCTCGGGATGCATCACTAACGCAAGTTCTAGAATCTAAATGCTACCGGTACACTCATAAGCACTAATAGTAAATGCTTTTCCTATCAAATCTAAAGGCGAACCTCACATTTTTGGGTGGAAAATTTTTCTGAATATACGGTTATGTGCTAGTCATACAACCTCCTATCCATGAGACGCTTGCTATGGCTAAAGTTTCACTCCTAAATGTTGTAAAAAAATTTAAATTTGGCGATAAAATTACACTAACAAGTATTTCTCATAGTTTTATTACTCATCTACTATCAAACAAAACAAACTCAAGCGAAAGTGCATATGTAAGGTATCATCTTTTTACCCTCCCCTTACACTTAAGATGAACATTGTCCCCAATGTTCAAGTAAAGAATGTAAAAGTTAAAAAGTAAAAAGAATGAAATCAAATACTCCCCTGATTCGCTCGGTATGGATTTTAGTTGGCCAGGTTAAATCTTCCTCCAAGAAAACGAACAATCAAAGCTTCCCTTCCAGAATATAAATCATCTTCTTGTCATAAATAACCTGTAAATCCTGACAACAATAGACAAGGCAACCTCGCGTAAAATCGGCGGCATCCTATATAATTTATTAAATCCTAGAAAACAAAGTAAGATATAATGCTTGTGGAATGAAGTTTGCAGATTTCCTGGAGATTATAAAACTTAATAATTCACAAAAACCATAAGACTCCGTTAGAAAAACAAAACCGGTAAAATTTCTAGATTTTAACTCCTGACGCCGTCAAGAGCAATACCCTGACGCCGTCAGAATGGACCTGCAGAAATTCTTATGTTAAGTTTCCCGAAAATTTCTGGAAAAACTTTGTCCTACTTCCTGGAAAATCCTGCAAAACTTCATTATGACTCAATACAAGCATTTGACTCTAACAAATACGAATATACATGTTCATTAAATATTGTGGAGAATCATGATCGGTTTGTTTCTTAAAAACATATTTGGGGTCTCCCCTTACACTTATCTTTTGCAAAAATACCTTTAGGTTGAAGTTAAGACTAGGCCAAACAACATAATAAAGTATTTCCACATTTTAGTAGAGAAACATGATCAACCAACAATAAAAATAAAACATGCATATGGAAGCAAATAACAATCAAACAAATAAAAATCACACAAAACATGGGTTGCCTCCCAAGAAGCGCTTTTCTTTATTTACGAGTCTTGTAGCTAGACTCAAAGTCGTGGGTTACTACGTGATTCGGGTGAGTTCCTCATTGAGGACATCTTTGGGATCGAACTTAGGTTTCAACTTTCTATCGGTTCCCTTAGTGTGGTATGACCTTTCAAATTTTTATCCATCCGGATCATACAAGGTCATTCTAATATGCCATGATCCGTCACCTTCTTTAGGTGGCTTGTCCCACCTCCATTTATACTTATCTCCATCTCTTTTCCATTTATTCAACTCTATATTAATAGGCATCACGCTCAAGAACTCAATCATCTTTCTAAAGACTAAGGGGTCCTCAAAGGGATCTAGCTCCTCATCCCTAGCTATGAGTTGTTCTACCGAATGTGTCTTCTCAACGAAATCCTTTTCTAGATAAAATGGGCATTGAGGTCCTATGAAGTTCCTTTCTATCCAAGGCCCATATCTAGATGGTCTCCTATTCATCTCTACCCAATGCGGTGTTGGTTCATCATCACAATCATAACTATGCTTCTTAACATCATACACCGACCAAGTATCGCCTTCTCCTATCGCTATCTTGGATTCCTTGCAATCTATCATGGCACTAGCGGTTGCTAAAAATCCTCTTCCTACCAATAATGGGCATGTAGTGTCACTAACCATGTCTAGGACGTGAAAATCCGCTAATATAGTTAACCTTCCTACGTGAACAACTACATCCTTAATCATTCCAACCGGGTGGGCAACACTTCCATCCGCTAGCCCTATCAATACCTCCGTTTCCTCTAACTTTCCTAGCTTAAGGGCGGTGAATAAGGATAAGGGAATCAAGTTGAGGCTTGACCCTAAATCGGCTAGTGTGTCGAAAGCTTCGGATTTTCCTATCTTACAAGGCAAAACAAATATACCCGGATCATCAAGCTTTTTAAGCAACTTGTTTTGAACGAAGGCGGTCCCATTTTTACCTAGCTTATACTTCTCATATTTTTCTAGGAGGGCACTATAGTAAGGAGCACGCGCTAAGACATAAATGACAGGGCGTTCAAGGTGAAGTTCTTTGAATTCATCGTCAAGGTCTTGCGTGAGAGGTGTTTCAACTATGCTTTTGACCGGCTCTATAGTGGGTGTTTTATTTGATTGGTCCTTTTGGGGAATTTGGTTTTGTTTGAAACACGTGCTCGTTGATTTAACCGAGTAGTATTATGGACACGAAGTGGGTGACGAAACTGAAGATATGGAATTAACGTTTAGTTTCGGATTCTTAATTGTGTCGCTTGGGAGTGCTCCCATTTCTCGGTCATTGAGAACTTTCAACAATGCGTCAATTCTATTGGTCATCTCGCTTTGATTTTGTTTGAAATCGGCTTCAAACTTAGCTATGCGGGCTTCTTGAGATGCCATGAACTTTGACATCAATCCTTCAAGATTGTTGGTACTACCATAGTTGTTAGAAGGATTGTTGTTGAAGGTACGGTTGGATGGTGGACCGTTTGATTGGTAACGATTAGGCGGATTGGAAGAATTTGGTTGATTTTGTTTCCACCTAAGGTTTGGGTGATTTTTCCATGAGGGGTTGTATGAATCACCGTATGTGTTTGGCTCGGGCTTGAAAGTGTACCACTTATCTCCCGCTTCGTCGGTACGCGTGGATGCGTAGTCCGCAAAAGCTGTTCCGGGGAGTTCCACACAATCACGAGTGTCATGGGGACCACTACATAATTCGCATGAAGAAGTGATTTTGTTCACTTGGCTTGAATGCTTCGGAGCTTCGTAAGATTTCATGAGAAACTTGACTTGGTCCTCAAGTTCCATGATCCTACGGTCGGGAGTGCTTGAATTATTCGAAGGCAAAGATATTGCCTTGACCATTTTGTTCAAATCACGGGGATCATTCAACTTTCGTTGTCATAGAGAGCAAGATCTTCTATGAGTTCCCATGATTGTTTTTCACTAAGATCACGTAGCTTACCACCGGCCGATTGGTCAATGGTTCGCCTCGTGGAGATGTCGATATGGTCATAGAAGATTTGGACTTGGAGCCAAAGATCTATTCCATGATGAGGGACTTTTTGGAGTAAGTCCTTGAAACGAGTCCATGCTTCATAAAGAGATTCATTTTGACGTTGTTGGAACATCAAAATGTCATTCCTAAGCTTAGTAGTTCTCCCCGGTGGGAAAAATTGAGCAAGGAAACGAGTGGTGAGATCATCCCATGTGGTGATGGATCCCGCGGGTAAACGCTCAAGCCATTGACTAGCTTGATCCCGTAGAGAGAATTGGAATAGGCGTAAACGGGTAGTCTCTCTAGTTTCAACACCTAGGTCTATGGAATCTACGATTTTGAGGAAGTCCTGAAGGTGTTGGTTTGGATCTTCGGAACGAAGTCCATGGAATGCACATCCGCTTTGCACCAACCGGATGGTGTCGGATCGCAAGGGGGTCACATTGGCTCCGGTGAGCTCAATGGTGTTTCGGTAGCCTTGGTGGCTAGGTCGGGAATACTCTCCTAAGGTTCGGGGCCTAAGGGGTTCTAATGGTGGGTTTTGTTGTGGTGGGATGATGGGTTCAAAGATGTTACCACCTTCCATGATGTCGGATGGTAAAGAGTTACGAACAGAGGCACGAAGAAATAAGATAGACTAAAGAAGACCTAAAAATAAAAATAAAAATCTTACTAGAAAGGAATCTAGCAAGTAGACCTAATAAAAAGAAATCATAACCTAGACAATAACTATTCCCCGGGCTGCGGCGCCAAAAACTTGATGCGTGGGAATCGCACCTTGCTTTACCTCTCGAGGGATCTCGAGAAGCTTACAACCCCCACCAGGCAGTGTACCTGATCGTTGTAGTATAGTATAGTGACAAGTACCGGGGGATTGATCGTTCAGCTTAGGAATAGTGTCGCTAGGATTAGAAAACCTAATTACTAGTTCTAGAGGTGAGAGATGATTATTTTTGTATTTTTATATTTTTATGAAATCAAGTAAAATCTCGGGTTTTGGAAGATAGGGCGGAATTAGTTGCTATTCAACTAACCCAAAACTAAGATGCAATCAAAATAAAATAATAAAAATGAAATTAAACTAATTAAACTAAGGTTGTGAGCAGTGGTTGGAGAAATTGTGTTTACTTAGACTTCATTACTCCCTAGATATCTTTTACATGTTAATTACTTGTTACACTTGTATGAATGACGGATTGTATTCCTTAATACCATTCGTGGGGTGGCATACATAACTCCCCAACTCTATGAGCTCTTATCTCCTCCTACACCATGACCCAGCACAACTATAGGGATTGTAAACAGTGGCTCATGCATTAAATACAACCAATAAAGACCTAGTACGCCTCGGTTCATGTTTCTTAAGACGTTCAAGCATGTTACCATTTGGAGATCTGCCAGTTTTCTTAAGCCTAACATATAATATCATTCATTCAAAACAAGAATAGACAAGTAATCAACACATAATCAACATCTAGGTTTCATTAGATCTAAGCAAACACAAGAGAGATCTAGCCTAGCATAGTAGAATTGAGACAAGAACAAGAGATAAACAACCAACACATAGACATATTGATTGAATTGAAAGTACACTTATCTCAATTACAATGCAAGGTCTCAAGGGTTTGGAACCCTTGAAAAACCTGTAAAAGAGGCACCAAAATCGTCTTTAGGGTTTCACCAAAACTTCTCTCTTTTTAATGAAAAAACTAGAAAACTATATATAGGAAAAACAGTCTGACGGCGTCAAGAGTAACTTCTGACGCCGTCACCTCGCCGCCATATACTTCCTCGGACGGCCTTGATCCACTTATGACGGCCTATGTGACGCCGTCACCACCCACGGTATATTAATTTTGCCACTTTGACGCCGTCACGAATCCATCTGACGCCGTCACCACCTTCGGTGTTTAATTCTTCATGTCTGACGCCGTCAAGATGGTGGTCTTGACGCCGTCAAGATGGTGGTCTTGACGCCGTCACCTTGTATTTTCAGCATGGAAATTTGGTACTTAGCCGTTTTCTTCACTTTTATGCTCAAAAAACGTCCAAAATAGCTTCTTTTCTAGAATTCACTCTCCAAACACCTAAAATCACAAAAGGAACGATTTAGGGCAATATTTGATCAAATAAAGTCGGATTCGGGCTTAAATGACCCCCTAAAAATGGATCATTTTTCGCCTCATCATTCCTATAGTCTCTTCTACTTCTTCCGGGTAAGTCACGGGCGGTGTATGTGCCTCAAATGATGGTAGGACTTGTGGGGTACTTTGTGGGCTTGGATTATCCACCTCATCCTCCATTGTACCTAGATTACCTATGTGTTTGTTTTGTACTATGGCTTTAGGTGACATCCACACAGGTATCCCTGAGTAATCATCCCCAGACAAACTTCTTGTTTGCTCTTTCAAACTTGTTTTTGATTGATTTGTGATGTTGTTTGTTGGGTTGTCTACTCTATAATAATATTGGGCACAGTCTTCTATGGTATCCCATGCTTCTTCAGCACTTAAATCCCTAGGGCCCCCATTGGCAAAATCATCAATGCACATTTGGTCACATCGGCTGACACGATAGTAAAAGGTTTGGGTTAGGGATGCTAAAGAGAAACTATGATGAGGGAATTTTCGAAGTAAAATTTTAAAACGAGTCCATGCATCATATATGGGTTCATCTCGATATTGTTTGAAATTCGAGATGTCAATAGGGTAGAATGGCCTTTGTGGTTGGTGGTATGGTGGATTCGCGTACTCCATAATGGTGAACGGAAGAGTCAATGGAAATTACGAACAAACACACAAAGAAAAAGATAGACTAAAGAAAACCTAGAAAATAAAAATAAAATCTTACTAGAATGGAATCTAGCAAGTAGACCTAATAAAAAGAAATTCTAACCTAGACAATAACTATTCCCCGGGCTGCGGCGCCAAAAACTTGATGCGTGAGAATCGCAACAGGCTTTACCTCTGGAGGGATCTCGAGAAGCTTACAACCCCCACCAGGCAGTGTACCTGATCGTTGTAGTATAGTATAGTGACAAGTACCGGGGGATTGATCGTTCAGCTTAGGAATAGTGTCGCTAGGGTTAGAAAGCCTAATTACTAGTTCTAAAGGTGAGGGATGATTATTTTTGTATTTTTATATTTTTATGAAAGCAAGTAAAATCTCGGGTTTTGGAAGAGTGAGCGGAATTAGTTGCTATTCAACTAACCCAAAACTAAGATGCAATCAAAATAAAATACTAAAAATGAAATTAAACTAATTTATACTAAGGTTGTGAGCAGTAATTGGAGAAAATGTGTTTACTTAGACTTCACTACTCCCTAGATATCTTTTACACGTTAATTACTTGTTATAATTGTATGGATGACGGATTGTATTCCTTAATACCATTCATGGGGTGGCATACATAACTCCCCAATTCTATGAGCTCTTATCTCCTCCTACACCATGACCCAGCACAACTATAGGGATTATAAACAGTGGCTCATGCATTAAATACAACCAATAAAGACCTAGTACGCTTCGGTTCATGTTTCTTAAGACGTTCAAGCATGTTACCATTTGGAGATCTGCCAGTTTTCTTAAGCCTAACATATAAAATCATTCATCCAAGACAAGAATAAACAAGTAATCAACACATAATCAATATCTAGGTTTCATTAGATCTAAGTAAACACAAAGGAATCTAGCCTAGCATAATGGAATTGAGACAAGAACAAGATATAGACAACCAACACATAGACATATTGATTGAATTAGAAGAACACTTATCTCAATTACAATGCAAGGTATCAAGGGTTTGGAACCCTTGAAAAACCTGTAAAAGTTGCACCAAATTCGTCTTTAGAGTTTCTCCAAAACTTCTCTCTTTTTTCTAATGAAAAACCTAGAAAACTATATATAGGAAAATAAGGGTGACGGCGTCAAGAGCAATGGTGTGACGCAGTCATCTCGCCGCCAAATACTTCCTCGGACGGCCTTGATCTACTTCTGACGGCCTATGTGACGCCGTCATCAACCACGGTATTTTATTCTTGGGACTCTGACGCCGTCAAGAGCAACTCTTGACGCCTTCATGCACTGTTCCCAGCATAGAAATTTGAGACTTTGCCGTTTTCTTCACTTTTATGCTCCAAAAACATCTGAAATGGCTTCTTTTCCAGAATTCACTCTCCAAGTACCTAAAATCACAAAAAGAACGATTTAGGGCAATATTTGATCAAATAAGTTCGGATTCGGGCTTAAATGACCCCCTAAAAACGGATCATTTTTCGCCTCATCAGGAGGCTTTCTAATCCTAGCGACACTATTACTGAGTTAAACGATCAATCCCCTGGTACTTGTCACTACACTATACTACAACCATCAATTACACTGGCTGGTGGGGGTTGTAAGCTTCTCGAGATCCCTTGAGAGGTAAAACCTGGTGCGATCCCCACGTATCAAGTTTTTGGCGGCGCAGCCCGGGGAATAGTTATTGTCCAGGTTAGGATTTCTTTTTTATTAGGTCTACTTGCTAGATTCCTTTCTAGTAAGATTTTATTTTAATTTTTAAGTTTCCTTTAGTCTATCTTATTTCTTTGTGTCTTTGTTCGTATAAGATTTGTCTTTATGGATTTAGAGAATCGCCGTTTAGAAGTTAGCAAGAGGCTTATAGCGCGTAAAAGAAGAAAGAGGGAAGTTAACACATTTAAGGAATTTAATAAACCCCTCCAGATGAAAAATTGAGTTTACAAACTTCTCCCCAACCCCGGAGGAATTGAGTTACCATAGATTCCTTTTACAATACCCCTGCCCCGCAAAATATAGGAAAATGCCATGAATTAGGAGGCATAACTTTAGGAACATAAAATTTCCTTGCATGATTGGGTACATGTCTAGAGAGCATACATACATTGATTTAAAAGCACCCATGAATATTATGTCTAGGCTCTACTACAATTGGATAATGAATGAAAGGTTAAGCCCTAGAAAAGACCCCTACAACCCTAATCGACTATGTAATTTTGTTAGGAGAGTGAAAGAGGTACACATCTTTGTAGGAAATTTTACTTATCAATGCGACTCCTAGAAGATGTTAGAGGTATTATAGATCCACACTTAGGAGAAATGGTCCTAGGGCAACCTTTTGTTGAGATGACTAAGATGTATTGTGATCATGGGAAGGGAATAGTTCAGTTTACTGATGGGATAGAAAAGATCACTTTTATGATGCCTCACATGAGGGAAGAATTAAAGGACATCAAGAATTTACCAATTGATGAGATTCGGCCTTATGAGATTAAGGACGACGGAATTGATGATGATGTTTACTATGAGAGGAGGCGAACATACTATTCGGGTTGCATGAATCTAGGCCCTGAGTACAAGCGTGATGAGAATTGGGTTAGATGTTTTGAATTAGCACAGAAGTGGGAAAGGAAAACGTAGCCCGTGACCTTGATTCTAGCTACAAGACTCGTAAAATAAAGAAAAGCGCTTCTTGGGAGGCAACCCATGTTTTGTGTGATTTTTATATCTTTGAATGTTATTTGCTTCCGTATACATGCTTTATATTTATTGCTGGTAGATCATGTTTCAAACTAAAATTGTGAAATACTTTATTTTGTTGTTTAACTTCGTCTTAACTTCATATAAAGGTATTTTGCAAAAGCTAAGTGTAACCCCAAAAATTGTTTCTAAGGACGAAAATGATCATGATTCGCCACAATATTAAATGAACATGTGTATTAGTATTTGTTAGAGTCAAATGCTTGTATCGAGTCATAATGATGCTTTGCAGGATTTTCCAGGAAGTAGGACATAAGTTTTTCCAGAAATTTTCCGGAAACTTAACGTAAAGATTTCTGCAGGTCACTTCTCACAGTGTCAAGAGTTAACTCCTGACGGCGTCATGTGTAAAATTCTGGAAATTTTGCGAGTTTTTTTTTTTTTTTTTTCTCTAACGGAGTCTTAAAGTTTTTGTTAATTCTTTAGTTTTATAAACTCCAGGAAATCTGCAAACATTCATTCCACATGAATTATATCTTAAATTGTTTTCTAGGATTTGTTAGTATATATAGATTTCTGCCGATTTTATGCGAGGTTGCCTTGTTTGTTTTCTCAGGTTTAACAGGTTATATATGACAAGAAGATGATTTATTTTTCTGGAAGGGAAGCTTTGAATGTTCATTTTCTTGGAGGAAGATCTAACCTTGTTACCACACTATCCACACCGAACGAATCAGGGGAGTATTTGCTTTCATTCTTTTACCTATTTCACTTTTACATTCTTTAATTGAACATTGAGGACAATGTTCATCCTAAGTGTAAGGGGAGGGTAAATGATGATACCTTATAGGATACTATTGCACTTGAGTTTGTTTGTTTGATGGTAGGTGTGTAATAAAACTAGGAGAAATACTTGTTAGTGTAATTTTAGCGCCAAATTTAACTTTTTTTACAACATTTAGGAGTGAAACTTTAGCCTTACTAAGCGTCTCATAGATAGGAGTTGTATGACTAGCACAAAACCGTACCATTCAGAAAGTTTTTCCACCCAAATATGTGAGGTTTGCCTTTAGATTTGATAGGAAAAACATTTATTATTAGTGCTTATGAGTGTACCGGTAGCATTTAGATTCTAGAACTTGCGTTAGTGATGCATCCCGAGACCGCTAGTGAGACTACATTCGTGTAGTAGGATTTACTACATGATAAGAGGCATTAGGATCACCCTTGTGTTTAGACCCGTATCATAATTACTTGACCATTTAAGTCATATTACTTGACTAGTAAAGTCAATTAATTTTTCCCACACTTTAGCGTTTTACTCATTTTTAGTACACGAAACCCCTAGTACACCCCTCCGAGCCTATCTTTTCATTTCTAACTTTAAGCATCTTACTTAAAGGAAGAATTTGTTACAACCCACCAAAATGTGCAACCAAATCGCCTTAGCCTTCCGTGTATGCACTCATCTTTAGTGCATTATTGTTATATGCTTAAACCCTTCGTTAATTATCTAATTGGTTACATGGTTGCTAAGTCGAGTCATATCTTGTACATATTGTTTTGGGACGATTGGGACTCATGGGTAAAGTACTTGTGTTATGAAGTAATGGGGAAAAACATCAAATTATTACCCCCATATGTGGGTTAATCTTAAAAAGTACTCCAACTGTTTTGATTATCTTTATTTGAGTCATTAGATTAGTTTATTGTAAAGTATGTAAAAATTCAAGTGTAAGGAGAATGTACATTCCCTATGATGTATTATTTTGGATGGTAGAGCAACAGTGTATGCAAAAAAAAAATAATAATAATAAAAATAAATAAATAAAAAAGAGAGAAAAATATATGGACTACCATCCCGTTTCATTTTATGATTGTTTTACGTTTTTGTTATTTTTGATTTATTAGCTTAAGTCGAGTCTAGTCTTGGCTTAGCAACGCCATATTGTACATGTAATTAACCAAGATGATTAACTCGCCACCAGTAAATATTGCCTTTATCCAACAAAACCGTGTATTCCATATCCCTACACCTAACGTTATAACCCTTTGAAAGACCTCTTTGATAGTTTATCCTAGGTGCTTACACCAAGTAGTGGAGGTTTGATCCTTTACCAAGCCTATGGTAATCTATTTTGCTATGACAGGTAGTGAGAGATGTTTTCCATTTCCTTATTGTGGTATATACTTTATTACACCCGAGAGATGTGAGTATTTAACACTATTTGTGAGATGCTAGTGTATGACCTCCGTGCTTGTCTTTGGTCTTTAGTGGAATGATTATTTGTTTTAATTACTTTTATATGAGTGTTAAATGACCCCTAACTTGTATTTTGATTAGAATAAAAGCGCATTTGCTTGACAAGCAAATCTCAAGTGTAAGGGTATTTCATGAGGCGAAAAGTGAACCACTTTTAAGGGGTCATTTAAGCCCGAATTCAAGATTATTTGATCAATTATTGCCCTAAATCGTTCATTTTGTCAGTTTATGTACTTTTGGAGAGAAATCTGGAAAAGGAAGCATTTTGGAAGTTTTTGGAGCATAAAAGTGAAGAAAACGGCAAAGTCTCAATTTTCCTTGCTGGGAACAGTACCGGACGGCGTCAAGGCTCTCCACATGACGACGTCAAGAGTTACAAAAGAGGTGGATATGGAAAATACACGTGATGATCCAGAGAGTTTTTGTGCATAGGAAATGACGGCGTCACCCAAGACCGTCATGGTCCAAGTATTAATGACGGCCCAGAGGAAAATCCTACATGACGGCGTCACAAGTAGATCTAGGCAATACGATTTCATTATGGCGGCGAGTTGACGGCGTCACAACTTAATACATGACGCCGTCACCTTGTAAAATCTATATATAGTTTTCCAAATTTCATTCATTAGTGTGCAACTTTGAGGGAATAAACCCTAGGCCGAATTTTACAGCTTTTTCAAGGGTTCCAACCCCTTGAATCTTTCATGTTCAATTAAAGATAAGTACTCTTTCAAATCATTCAATATGTCTATGTGTTGTTTGATTATATCTTACGCTTGTCTTCAATTTAACATGCTAGGCTAGATTTCTTTTGTGTTTGCTTAGATGTAGTGAAACCTAGATGTTAATTATGGGTTGATTGTTTGTTTATAGTTGTTACGGATGATTGTCTTCGATGTTAGGCTTAAGAAAATTGGCAGACTTTCATTGGTAACTTGCTTGAACGTCTTAAGAAACATGATCGGAGGTGTACTACTATTTTTTGTTGTATTTAATGCGTAGGAGAATTCTAATGATCACATATTAGGAGCTTCTAATGGTTCGACATAGGAGTGAAGTAGGATCCTATAGATTTAGGGAATATTGTACATGGCCGTACGACTAGTATTAAGGAATATGACCCGTCATCCATGCAATTGTAATAAGCTATCAACCTGTAAAAGATATCTAGGGAGTAATGAAACCTAAGTAAACACAACTTTCCTCATTATTATTTCAACCACTAGTATAATTAGTTTTGTTTTCATTTCTGTTATTTTATTTTGATTGCATCTTAGATAAATTGGGTTAATTGGCTAGCATCTAATTTCGCCCACTCTTTGAAAACCCGAGATTTTAATTGCTTTCTATAAAATATAAAAATACAAAAAAGAATCATCCCTCACCTCTAGACCTAGTTTTGGAGGCTTTCTAATCCTAGCGACACTCTTCCTGAGTTGAATGATCAATCCCCCGGTACTTGTCACTATACTATACGACAACGATCAAGTATACTGCCTGGTGGGGGTTGTAAGCTTCTCGAGACCCCTTGAGAGGTAAAACCTGGTGCGATCCCCACGTATCAATCAATCAAGAGGAGAAGACTCATGGCTGACAAGACACCCAAGGATGATGTTAAATAATGGTTATGCTTTTATGTTTAGGTCAATAATCTGTTATAATTCTGCTATGGTGTTGTAGTGGAATATTATAATAGTATGTACTTGTTCTAAAGTTTATCTACCGGTTATGTAATAATTTACTAGGGTCAATGGTTGCATAACATTTTATCTAATCTAATGGAAGCCAAAAAACTAGGCAATCTTGGGATGTGTATGTTGGTAACCCAACTGTTCCGAATTTATTACCCAAACACGCCTAAAACACATTTCCATATGTAATTATGCCGCCTATTTATATGACATAACCCAAGTAACTTCCTTATTCATCCATTAACAAAATCACACAAATAGAAGTTGTAGCAAAAGGTATAAGAATGTCTCGTTTTGTGCTTCTTGAGGAACTACCGGCGGCTGCTAAGACAACTGAGTTACCATTCGGAATGACTGTTTATTTTAATAGGGAGACATAGCGGGATATGAAGTATGCGAAAGATCTGACAAAGACATATGAAGAGTTGCTTGATATTGTTAATCAAAGGAACAAGTACATACATGAAATGGAACTTGTGCGTCCCTCGGTGCAGATGTTCAAGTGTTTGGAGTATTTTAAGAAGCTTCAAAAGTCTGACGTAATCGAGCTTTTAGAATTGAAGAAGAAGATTGCCGAAGCAAAGCTGAAGGTTGTTAACAAGCACGCATTTGTTAAAGAACTTTTGGAGTATGTGATTGGGTCATTGGGATATGGTAACCATGATGTATTTAGTTGTTTAAGTATAATGTTTATGCAAAAGTGTAACAATTCGCATTTTTCAGGATAATTACTATTCTCGGAAAATTTCACTATTCACTTTTACTATTCATTTTTCCCGAAAATTTTCCCGAAATTTGATTTTTATTTCTTGGGCTAAAGTAATAAATCATTTCCATGGCAAATTAAAAGTTTGACATTCATAAGCTCATTTTCATGAAAGTTATTAAGGAATTAGTGACTTTCTTGGTAAGACCTGATCAAAATGGTAAAAATATGATATTTGATCATTACATATTACAGTAGAGGACTTAACAAGGAAACCGTAGCAACTTGAACCACCCAAAACGAATATACGAGTCAAAAGTTACGCCCATTTGAAGTTACCAAAGATTTCCGGCAAAACTGCCTAAATAGCATTCTGATCAAATTTTGATTTTGAAAGTCCCACTTCTGGTCCGATTCATCAAAAAGTTAAAACACGAAAGTTGTCCGGAACGACATTTTCGTTCAGGAACAAAGAAGCTCGAGCCCTGAAAACGCTTTCCGAGTGATAAAATTCTTCAAATTCTAAACAGCCCATTTTTAGGCCAAAGTCACTATATTATGGTTATACTTTAAAAGGAACAAGAGGTCTTATGACCTATAATCAAGACCACAACCATGGCTAGAGCTAAGGTTGTGTCTCATGACCTTGGAACAAGGACCAAAGGTCATGGCTAGGCCATGACGAGATGACCATGTAAGCTTACTTAGGCAAAAACATGAAACAAGGAATTGGCGATAATTTGAACAAGCAATTTGGATCTACTTCACTTAAAAAGGAACCATGAGATATTACAAGGAAAAATGGTCATACAAGACTTATTAAACTACCCCTAATAACAATCTTCATGTACTAATAAACTTTCCTAAGTTTATTCAAATATCGGACATGTAACTTTTCGGATCAAAACACACATATATATATATATATATATATATATATATATATATATATATATATATATATATATATATATATATATATATATATATATATATATATATACTTTATCAACTACTACAACAGTAGGGAGCCTCATGTGAGGAGTTCATTATGTAAGCCGTCGAGTTGAGTTGTGGATTTACGAATTAAAGTGTCCTGGCTCCTCGAACGTTTACTACATGACTTCTGAATTATGTCGGCCCGAACGGTAGTAAACGATATATAAACATACATGTTTCATGAATCATTTCTTTCAAAGACTTACATTATACATCATACCATATCATGGACTAAATGCAAGATATATATATAGGCACTCCGTTATATTCATTACTCAAGTCCTAAGTCGCGACATTCTATTATAGGTTGCTCGTAGAAACCTACACGATCCAACCATCACCTTCATTACTTGCTATCCAACTTAAGGTGAGTTCATAGCCCCACTTTATATTGTTTAACTATTTTACAAACCCTTGGGGGGAATACATGCTATTATTTTCTACTCGAACACAATGCTTTCTACTGTATGCTGTTCGACTATGTTTTATTATCACTAAGTAACATCCTTGCCAAACTAAGATCCCTTATTATGAACCATTTAATCACTTGCGAGGGTTACTTGCAAGTGAGCGCGAATATTGTGAATAGGCCTATTGGGATTGACGAATCCCATTTGTTTTGACTAAGTTCAAACAAATGCATTAATATTTGAGACATTAGGTATGACGGCAAAGTACCTACCGGGATAAATCTGCCGATCGATATTGGTACACGTTAACGTTTTGGTGTCATAAGCTTAGTGAATTAATAACCTTTCCGGGCATATAACAACGTAGCCCATCCCTGTTTTCTAACTATGAGTGTGAGTCTATAGCTCACACTACGATTATTGTGTTCAAACGATTTAACTACAAACACTACGATTATTGTGTTCAAACGATTTAACTACAAACACTACGATTATTGTGTTCAAACGATTTAACTACAAACACTACGATTATTGTGTTCAAACGATTTAACTACAAACACTACGCTTATTGTGTTCAAACGATTTAACTACCAACACATTGTGTTCAAACATTAAACAAACTCTATGAATATCACTCAACATTTGTGTTAACCTCTCAAGCATGTATTTCAGGTTCATGACGATCAAGGATGGCACGGAAGGACACGGATACTCAAGAGGGCTATAAATTTTATTATCATTCAAAACTCATTTAATGTAGATTGTAAACATGGAACCATTTGGGACCTCATTTTGTAACCTTTGATATTTATATAATTTGAATGATAAATCTTTTTAATACGACTCGGTTAGAGATCGTTTTCTATTATTGTGACTATTGTGCCGTCAAGTAACACCCAGTTCGAATTCCGCTGCAACCATGAATTGGGGGTGTTACAGATTGGTACCAGAGCCATGGTTATAGAGAAACGGGTCTAATTGAGACCTAAACTATAACCACACATACAAGCAAAAACATTTTTATAGCCTTCCGCTCTCCGTGTCTTCCATCCTCCAGACGATTATGGACTTAGTAAGCATGTTATGCTACACAAACATATTAGTATATTCATATATACCCATTTTGAGCATTTTCCCGTAGACATTTTTATGCTACACAAACATAATTGCATATTAATATATGTACCCTAAACATAATTGAGCATTTCCCCGTAAGCATTTTATATTACATGAACATATTAGTATATTGATATATAAACTCGGTTTATTTTCAATCATTTATCTAAACAATGGACTAAACATATCTGCGTATGCCTATTCTAGGGCATTACGACACAACCAGATTCTCCCAATCATGTTCCTACTCCAACATTTTATGTCCAAGACATTGTAACTGATTGCAATGGTCTTTCCTATTTTCCAAGACATTGTATTATGCAATCGTCTTAATCATTTCTCAAATGTTTTGAGTCACACAATGGTTTAACCTACTTCCCAGACATTGTGAATTGCACAATGGTCTAACCTACTTCCCATACATTGTGAATTACACAATGGTCTAACCTACTTCCGAGACATTGTGTTTTGCGCAATGGTCTCTAGAATTATTCCATCACATCATCAATATCATTTCATATGATATCAAAAACCCGTCACAACCTATCGATTTCTAAATAGAATATGAGATTTCTAAAGGATAAACTAATCCATCACCTACAAAAGCTGAAGTTCAGCTCTACATTTATCAAAGTTTTCTTCTGAAACCTTCATTGTTAAAAGTTCGTGATCCTGGCCAAGTATGTTCTATTTTAGAACTACTTAAAACTTCCTTTCCACACGTACCTACCCTTACTATCTTCTATGCAATGGAATATGAAAACATACGTTACAAGTCTTGTATGGACGGGACTTGCAACTTAAGGGTTGACATCGCCTTTGTTTAGTGGACAGTTTCCCGAAAGCAACGGACATATCACAAGTATACCTAATTTGGGTATTTGAAAATTTTATCGAACCTTGGCTAAATATAGACTAGTCACCTATATTTAACCTAGGGACAGTGGAATATAGTCTGACTAACTATATTCGACTTAAAATTTTCAAATACTGAGAGTAGTTGTACTAGGGTTATGGTTAGATTGATTTCCTACATGAACACGATAAACCACCGGAATACATTAAAACAATCTAGAGACACGATAATGTCTTACCACTCAGCGAAATCTTAACACCTTATCTGTATGATTTAAATTCATTCTTGAAATTTTTCATTTATGAGATAATCCGAACTACTATCTTGGGATAGTTATCAATTATTCTCTTCATCCTGCAGAAGTACTATCCTGTTTAGGTCCTAAAGATACCATTCCATCATAAACTTTTAAAATCTCTTAAGATTTTTAAAGCAAACTCAACATCTATACCTAAGAGTATTAATGTTAAGCATACACTACACACTTATGTTCATCAACATATCACATCATTATCTTCACAACCGTTACAAACACAAGCTCATTAATAGATCTTGATGCACTTTTAAAGCTCAAATCATCCTTAGTTACACCACAAGTATGCTCATCAGCTTTACAAGATTGAATATTCATCTTGTACTTTTGGAACACCAATGTCATCTCGTAATACACTACCTTGTAACTCACCGGCTAAGTATGAATGTTGTGTTGGGAATTCTTAAGTGGGATGATTTATAATTATTTGAATGGATTGGGATGCCTTTTCATTTAAATAAAGAAATTGTAAATCACCGAATCATAAGTTTATATTTCCCTATTTACATTGTTTGGGATGCCTCTCTATGTAAATAAAGAATTATAAACAAGTGGGCTTATTTGTATCCAAAATAACATAAGTATGAAGTCAACCTATATTACATTGCTCGGGTATGGCATGATACCTACATTACATTGCTCGGGTATGGCATGATACCTACATTACATTGCTCGGGTATGGCATGATACCTACATTATATTCGCCACAAGAAATCCTATCTTTTCACCGACATCACTTCAAACCATGACATAAACTGAACTTCGGGACGAAGTTCCCCGTAAGGGGTAGAGACTGTAACAATTCGCATTTTTCAGGATAATTACTATTCCCGGAAAATTTCACTATTCACTTTTACTATTCATTTTTCCCGAAAATTTTCCCGAAATTTGATTTTTATTTCTTGGGCTAAAGTGATAAATTATTTCCATGGAAAATTAAAAGTTTGACATTCATAAGCTCATTTTCATGAAAGTTATTAAGGAATTACACGGAATTTCACGTTTTAGGGTAAAACGTCATTCAGAAATTCTACGCACAACGAAATTCGGTCGCGTTAATTTTCCCTGTATCAGAAAAATGTTTGACACACTCATGATTTATTTGAGAATAAATCATGACTGAGAAAAACATGACCAAAATAAACCTCGACCGTGAAAAACAGGAATTTTCAGTTTTAAGCGTTTTTACTCAGCCGTAACCTTAGCCTATACCTGCACCGCATTTCTAAGACGATTTAAGTTTTCAACTTATTAGAAAAATTCAATATATTTTTCCCTCCTCCATTGACCAAAAATCATTCCTTGACTTTATAAGTCATTCCTTGATTTTTAGGCTTACGGTTTGATGTCTAAAAAATATTTAATACCAACCGACACTAGACTGAGCCCAGTCTAGACATTATAAGTCATTTTAAATCATTTTTATCTTATTATAAAAGTAACATTTTACTTTTCTCAATTTTACGCAATATTCGTACATTTTACGTATTACGCGTTTTAGACCCGTATTTCCAGTTTTTAGCAGGGTTTTACACCCAAATGGAACCTACCACTCATTTTATATTTTATTATGGAGTATAATGACATGTTTAATCATTCTTCCAAGTTTCGTATTTTTACGACACCCAGTTTTACGTTTCGTGGCTTAACCATTTACGGTTAGCATTTTACGGAGCCAAAACTAACTCAATAACTTGGATAATATCATCAAAAGTCCACTCTTGCTCCCCAAGCTTGGCAAACCGACTTAGGGGGGGGGGATTCAGCCCCTAGGTGGCTTAATCCCATGCTTTAAGCCTTAAGATGTGAACATGTGTTCAACTTGGTGAGCAAGTGTTGACTAGTCATGAGTTCTAACCTCCTCATTAGCATATAAATACCCCTCCTCCCACTCCTTGGCCATTCCAACGTCCCACACACATAAAAACACACCATCATCTCATCCTTAGCTCATTTACTCCAAGTTTCATCCAAGAATCAAGTGCATAACAACCCATAAACCCTAGTTTGATCTTAGGTTATCAAAACACTTCCATAACCTCATATACTTGGTGATTTCTCTTGAGTTTGAATCCACTCAAGTCACCTCAACCTTCATCATCCATCTTTCAAGATTACAAGGGTAGAAAGATTGCATGAAGTGAAGTGGGTTGAAGCAAGTCTATCAAAGTCCTATCCTTACATGTTAACTTCCTTTCATCTTTGAAAGCCAAAAGTTGTAAGCCAAACCCTAACATGATTCTTGTTAAATAATCATATTCATGTTATTTACATATTATTTGTGCTATATTATGTCTTGTATTCATGTCCATGATGTATAAAAGTGAGTAAAACAAGTTATTGTACATGATTGATAAGACAAGTTACTATAACAAGCAAACTAGTGACTTTCTTGGTAAGACCTGATCAAAATGGTAAAAATATGATATTTGATCATTATATATTACAGTAGAGGACTTAACAAGGAAACCGTAGCAACTTGAACCACCCAAAACGAGTATACGAGTCAAAAGTTACGCCCATTTGAAATTACCAAAGATTTCCGGCAAAACTGCCTAAATAGCATTCTGATCAAATTTTGATTTTGAAAGTCCCACTTCTGGTCCGATTCATCAAAAAGTTAAAACACGAAAGTTGTCCGGAACGACGTTTTCGTTCAGGAACAAAGAAGCTCGAGCCCTGAAAACGCTTTCCGAGTGATAAAATTCTTCAAATTCTAAACAGCCCATTTTTAGGCCAAAGTCACTATATTATGGTTATACTTTAAAAGGAACAAGAGGTCTTATGACCTATAATCAAGACCACAACCATGGCTAGAGCTAAGGTTGTGTCTCATGACCTTGGAACAAGGACCAAAGGTCATGGCTAGGCCATGACGAGATGACCATGTAAGCTTACTTAGGCAAAAACATGAAATAAGGAATTGACGATAATTTGAACAAGCAATTTGGATCTACTTCACTTAAAAAGGAACCATGAGATATTACAAGGAAAAATGGTCATACAAGACTTATTAAACTACCCCTAATAACAATCTTCATGTACTAATAAACTTTCCTAAGTTTATTCAAATATCGGACATGTAACTTTTCGGATCAAAACATATATATATATATATATATATATATATATATATATATATATATATATATATATATATATATATATATATATATATATATATATATATATATACACTTTATCAACTACTACAATAGTAGGGAGCCTCATGTGAGGAGTTCATTATGTAAGCCGTCGAGTTGAGTTGTGGATTTACGAATTAAAGTGTCCTGGCTCCTCGAACGTTTACTACATGACTTCTGAATTATGTCGGCCCGAACGGTAGTAAACGATATATAAACATACATGTTTCATGAATCATTTCTTTCAAAGACTTACATTATACATCATACCATATCATGGACTAAATGCAAGATATATATATATAGGCACTCCGTTATATTCATTACTCAAGTCCTAAGTCGCGACATTCTATTATAGGTTGCTCGTAGAAACCTACACAATCCAACCATCACCTTCATTACTTGCTATCCAACTTAAGGTGAGTTCATAGCCCCACTTTCTATTGTTTAACTATTTTACAAACCCTTGGGGGGAATACATGCTATTATTTTCTACTCGAACACAATGCTTTCTACTGTATGCTATTCGACTATGTTTTATTATCACTAAGTAACATCCTTGCCAAACTAAGATCCCTTATTATGAACCATTTAATCACTTGCGAGGGTTACTTGCAAGTGAGCGCGAATATTGTGAATAGGCCTATTGGGATTGACGAATCCCATTTGTTTTGACTAAGTTCAAACAAATGCATTAATATTTGAGACATTAGGTATGACGGCAAAGTACCTACCTGGATAAATCTGCCGATCGATATTGGTACACGTTAACGTTTTGGTGTCATAAGCTTAGTGAATTAATAACCTTTCCGGGCATATAACAACGTAGCCCATCCCTGTTTTCTAACTATGAGTGTGAGTCTATAGCTCACACTACGATTATTGTGTTCAAACGATTTAACTACAAACAATACGATTATTGTGTTCAAACGATTTAACTACAAACACTACGATTATTGTGTTCAAACGATTTAACTACAAACACTACGATTATTGTGTTCAAACGATTTAACTACAAACACTACGATTATTGTGTTCAAACGATTTAACTACAAACACTACGCTTATTGTGTTCAAACGATTTAACTACCAACACATTGTGTTCAAACATTAAACAAACTCTATGAATATCACTCAACATTTGTGTTAACCTCTCAAGCATGTATTTCAGGTTCATGACGATCAAGGATGGCACGGAAGGACACGGATACTCAAGAGGGCTATAAATTTTATTATCATTCAAAACTCATTTAATGTAGATTGTAAACATGGAACCATTTGGGACCTCATTTTGTAACCTCTGATATTTATATAATTTGAATGATAAATCTGTTTAATACGACTCGGTTAGAGATCGTTTTCTATTATTGTGACTATTGTGCCGTCAAGTAACACCCAGTTCGAATTCCGCTGCAACCATGAATTGGGGGTGTTACAAAAAGGATCAAGGAAGAATTATGTTATGTTGCTTTGTTGCTTTGTTAATTATGTTATGTTGCTTTGTTAATTATGTTATCTAGTTTAATGTAAGCCAACAAACTAGGCAATTTTGATTAATTGTGTGCAACAGGTATGTTGATTTGCAAAAGTCAAGCATTATTTTCAATTTGGTCAATTATGAGTAATTTTGTGCATGTAAATTCATGTGCAAAAGTCAAAGTTGATTGTCATTTGCAAAAATCAAAGAGGATCCAAGTGAATTTGGGCGATTCTAGGTAATTTGGGCGATTCTGTAAAAGTCAAAGTTGATTGTGCATGTATATTCATGTGCAAAAGTCAAACTTGCTTGTCAATTTGGGTAGTTTTCTGCATGTACATTCATTTTGTGCCGTTTTTGGCAATTACTTCCAAAAGATAACGAGTAGCCAAAACAAAAGATCAAGATCAGTTAAATTTAAAACCATCCACTTAACCATTCACCATAAGATCGGGTACATGAGCCACTGCAAACAAAAGACAAACATTAAACAAAGAAACTAGCTTAACTGCCACAAAATGGCCACACACCATCCTCAAAACAAACACCCTCCAACACGACGACACAAACCCATTGCCTTCATCCAGAGCAATCACATTTCCGGCACAGGTGGAGGTGGCAGCAGGCCCTGGGTAGGCGGCAGGAGGCTCTAGGGAGGCGGAAGCAGGCTCTGGGGAGGCGGCATCAGACTATGGTACTCCTGGTACTCCGGCTGATCAAAAGTGGTAAAATAAGCCGAAGTGGTGGTGGGGTTTATGGGTTTTTTCCTTTTTGTGTTTTTTCGACAACCACCTCCAACAGGGATATTTCGGAGAACGCCACCATGAGTCCAGTGTCTACGGCAGCTACGGCAAAAGTGACGAGGCTATGATACGGTGTAGTTGTTGTAGTAGCAGAATTTAATGTCATGTGAACTACAACGTGGACATTGACGTTCTTCAGGGATTTGTTTTGTGGTTGTGGTGACTAACGTTGATGTTTCAACATGTGTGTTGGTGGTGGTGGTTGTGGTGATGGTGGTGGTTATTACTGCGGTGTTCGGTGATGATTCCATTTTCTGTAAACCGTGTTTTTTTTACTGTTACCTCGAGTCATGTTTTGCAAGCGTGGGTTGTAGGGGGTTTATGGGCTTAAAAGTTATAATTTACTTTGTAAATTTAGCAATTGAGGTCATGTCATATTGATTCCCAAACACAGAGGTTATTATGGCGGCAACTGATTAAATATGAACAGCAAAATAACAATAATACCCTCAATGACTTGACACTTAACGAGGAAACTAACGAAAAAACGTTCTCGGTGGTTATTTTGCACTTTTACGAAACGTGAATGGCAATTTTGCACACCTTTATGACTCGGTCCCTTTTTTATAATTTCGTGATATTTTGTGACATTTTTTTCAATTTACCCCTTAACTTTATTTGTAATAAATAGACCAGCTTGATGTTTATTAAACAAAACTTGTGGTTCTTAATTGACTAAAGCATCATATCCAAGTGGTCCATCGTTCCAAATACAAAAGTCAGACAGTTTATCAATAAGTACTTTGATAAGACTATGCGTCTCACTTTATTTAGATATGCAATACATGCTTCAAAGTTCAAACATTGGATATTGACTTTTTGTATGTGACTCATTATTAGTATATCATTATTAATTCATTCATCAAACTAGTTTTTAAACTATCTTATGTTATACAATAACTAAGGGAATGTCTAACCAATGCCCTAAGGGCATTGGTTAAGATTTGTCTCTTTGTGGTTTTTAATTTTTATTTTTGTGGGTCCATATCCAAATATGCAATTTTGTGTTAAACACAAGGATCATTTATGTAATTAAAAGTCACAAGAAGACAAATCTTAACCAATGCCCTTAAGACATTGATTAAACATTCCCAATAACTAATTATAAAAAGAGAAAGATATATGTACATTTCAAATCTAAGCCTCCAATAATGTACTTTTAGAAAGATATATGTACATTTCAAATCTAAGCCGGCCTCCAATAATGTACTTTTATTTCAAACACCGTACCATAAATCACGGTTACAAGTTACAACTAGGGACCCTTACAACTATGTGAAATCGTGGTTAGGTCACCTACCTCTTATTTTGACCTGCCCCTTATTCATTTTCGCACCTCTAATGTACCAAATCTAGCTTAATTATTTAAAAATTTTAACATGATAAACGTGTTTTTTCAGTAGAAGTGTTAATCACGTAGGGTTGATTAACATAAAATTTCATTAACTTTTTAGTGTTACAAATAATTAATATGTGAAACATAACTAAATTGGCATGCTTGTTAAGTGTTTGCTGTCCTCACACGAGGTTTAGGGTTTACACCTCACTAGATACACATTTTAATATAGCTAGGGAAAGGGTCTTAAACGGTCATGCGAATTCCTTAGTTAAGCCGGGTACATTCGAGTCAAAGGCTCGCCCTCCTCAAATAATATGAACACGGAAAATTCATGATGCGGTGATCCTTCCCATAGATATTGGCCAAGATCATTCAAGATTTATCTTTGTGTAATAGGCCACTAGGCCAGGAGATTTGCCGCAGCTACTTCTTGTGGGGTGGAAAATGTCTGATGCCAAAAGACACCAGGGTCAGGGTGTTCCTGCCAATTTACATATTTCTTTTGTGGAAGATTTATCTCTGTAAACCCTAAAACTTTTCTCTCTGGCGACAAAAAACGACTCCATCCTACGATTCCATTTATCGATCTTCAATCCTTTTAATCTTTAAGCTGCTCACTTTGTAGGTCAGTTATAATTAATTGGTTACTTCCATGGTGGGTTGGTGAGATTTAAATATTCGTTTTTTGGTGTTCTGGTTAGAGTTAATTCTATAGGTGCATGATTACCTCTTTTATCCTAATATAATATCAATCACTGACTTTGAGGGACGGTGACATATACTTATTTAGATTGCATGTTCGATTATTAATATATAATTGATCACTCTCCATGCTTATAACTGATCTTGCTACTTCCATAATATTGTGAATGTTTATCTTTCCATTGCTACGATCAGTATGGATGTTGGTTAGTCGTGTGCTCTCATGCGCTTAAAACCCTAACTTCATAGTTAGGGTTTTCTTTTTGCTTGTTACTGTGTGATCGCTTTACGCTGGTTAGTTTTTCTTGTTCTAATTCATTTGGTACTGTCAAGGTCGTGGGTTATAAGAGAGATGGAGAAGGGTTTTTTAAACGTTAGTAGTGCGTCTAAGTCGGCTAAAAAAAATGAATCTGATGTGATTATGGAATATGTAGCTGAATCGACTCAACATAATCAGCCTCATGGTACTCCTAATCCGAATGTTAATTGTACCAACTAATCTTCCAGGTTCGGCTACTTCTTCTTTTGCGGATATGTTTAAGGATAAAACTCCTAAGAAGATTGTTAGGATTTCAGAGATGAGGAATGAGCAATGTGTGGCAGGTGCTAATGTTGCCATTCCTTTAGAAGCAGTCGATGAGGTAAGGTCTAGATTCGCTAATACTTTGTATGGTTATTTTATTGGTAAGAGACTCGGTTTCCCGGTTGTTGAGAATTATGTGAGTAACACATGGGCAAAGTTTGGTTTACAAAGGGTTATGCTCAATAATGGTTTTTTATGTTCCAATTTGAAACCAAAGATGGTATGGAAAGGGTGTTGGAAGAAGGTCCATGGTTGATACGATCGGTGCCTATCTTTTTGAATATTTGGACTCCGAACACTAAACTTACAAAAGATGATATTACTTTAGCTCCTGTTTGGGTCAAACTCCATAATATTCCGGTTGTTGCGTATTCTGATGTTGGACTTAGTTTGATCACAACGCAAATTGGTCGTCCTATCATGTTTGATTCACACACGAGTACAATGTGCCTTAAGTCATGGGGTCGTATTTCCTATGCTAGGGCCCTTTTGGAAGTGTCGTCTAAGGAAGCTTTACTTGATTCTCTTGTGGTTGCTATCCCCAACCCTAATGGCTCCGGTCATTCATTAGAAAAAATTGATATTGAATATGAGTGGAAGCCGCCAAGATGTGAGAATTGTAAAGTTTTTTTATCACAATGATGATGGATGTCCCAAGAGAGTAAAACCGGTTGTGCAAGATAAATCGTTGGTTGATGAAGAGGGTTTCGTTGAAGCTTATAAGAAGAAAGGAAAATGTAAGCTCCAGGGTACTAATCGCCAGGTTGATGGGATTTGTTTTCAAAAGCCTAAAGTTTTGTATTACTATAGGCCGGCTACAAAGCCAAAGAATGGAGGAGCATCGACGTCTAAGCCTTCTGTCCAATCGAATACAGGTTCTCCAATGGTCCATGTGGGTTCTTCTTGTAACGAACCTACTACTGATTCTACTTGTAGTACGGCTCCTCCTCGGGATAACCAAGTTAGGAATAATAATTGGGTGGATGATACCAACCTTGTTGAGTTGAAGAACAGTTTTGATGTGCTTAAGGAACAAGATTCGGTTTTGGAACCTGTGATTGGCACTACGGATACTCATGAAGTTACCTCTAATTCTTCCAAAACTACTTCTCCATCGCCTATAAAGACCACTCCTATTGTTGAGAAAATTGGGAAGCTTGAACAGCTTATTATTGATGGGAAAGGCACCCTTGTGGATGATAATAATAAACTTGTTCCGGTGACTGATGGAATAAGGAAGGGCAACTCATTCTTTAAGGTGGGTGAAGTGGTTGATTCCGATAGTGATGATGAGGTGTTTGAGCCATATGATCCTATGGACAGTGATTTTTCATCAGCAAGAGGACATAACGAGCTTGAAGGCTATCTATCTGATGATTATGCGGCCCATGGCTATGACTTGCCTGGGCAATTTGATGAATTTAACAATCAGTTTGATTTCAAGCTTCAAGACCGTTCGAGAAAGTAATCTTTTTTATTTGTTTATTTGTTTTGCATGTCTTTTTATGTTTTTAGTGATTGTTCTAGTTGTTGGTAGCTAGTTATTCATTTATGGCATGTCATAATTGATCTATTGGTTGTTCAAGCGGTCGCTTGAGGTTAATGTGGCGTTTCAACCACATTTCATTGTACTTTAAACGGTTTTTTTGGTTAATATATTTTACCAGGGTGGAAGTCCCTTTTACCCAAAAGATTTATCTTTGTCTACTCTACACTTTAAAATATGTTAAGTGTGGAGCCGGTTCAAACGCAAGTGCTAGGCTATTCTTTTGTTCCAGATGAGACGAGTTAAGACCGGGACCGCCAATAACCGACCCAATCCTTAGGCCAGCCAGTAAAAATGATGTCAATGATCTTGGTCCATACAACTTTAAGAATATCTTGGTACATAACAATTGTGGCGTTGGCCATTAATGTTATGTACTGTATATGATAGATGTCTCCATCTTTAGAATGTGTACATATCATCGTTCTACATATTAGTATCCAACAATCTTAAAGAAAATGAGACAACTTTTTATTGTCATAAAGAAATAAGAATACTAGCTACAACTAAAACTGTATCAACAAAGATGTTAAAGGTGTTTCAAATAAAAGTCACTATAGGTGCCGTATGGGAATAGGTTACGAATTTTGGTGTCCCATATTTTAACATCACTTCGCCACTTCGGGTTTACTGCCACCTTGGCTTGTGAAGCAGTAGAGTTCCAACGACAAAAAGAAAGTTAAAGTAGAAAAGTTAGCGTTATGGAATATATACAAGCTTGTTTGCAAGCTGCGTGTAGTGTTTTGGATTTTATTTAAATTCTTTTAAACGCTAGTTTTACAAATGTTACTCAAGAAACCACCGAATACAAACGCTACTATTTTCTGCTATATGCTTCCTGCCTGCTACGCTTATACTGTTAACGTATACTAGTTTTACTGAACACACAGTTGGAGTCATGATAAACAAGAAATTGTTTGTTGAATAAACTGGGTTACTAATATTGGGCTAAAATGTAATGCACAAGCATAGATAAACAAGGTTGAATCATATAAGCCTTTCTACTGGGCTGAAAAAAATCCAACCCTCCAAGGATAGGTTTGCTTTTCTTTTTAAGCCTTCCCGAAACCACTTTTTAATTTTGATCCCATTTTAAACAATTTAATATCAATCGAATTACATAACAAAAACTTATAAGCATCAGAAAATTACAAAGAACAGCTCACCAGTTTAGCTTTGTTAAAGATATATGTCTTAGAAAAATGCTTTTGCATGTTGGTGGTTCGGTTAAAGATACATACAGATCCTTTACTCAAGAATGTGAGATGACTTCCATTGATATTTTATAGGAAGCAAGAACTAATTAGTTTAATTTGCATGCATACATGTTTATAAAGCTATCAAAATATGTGTAACATGCTTTTATTGCTTTATACGACACATGTGCTACTCGGTTCCAAGAATGAAACAACATGATTTATGTACACAGTGTGACAACTTTGCTAAGTTGACTTACTAGGTGCAAACGGGAATTGTAACATAAACATTGATGGTCTCGCGGTGTTAGTATCGTATGAGCATAACATTTTTGCACCTAGGATCACTTTTTTCGTGGTCATTTGTCCAATCACTTTCATGTTGTTACTAACTCTGGTTCTTCCACTATCTTTTGGGTAAAGGGTTTCCCTGGTAAATGTATTACTCCAAAAAATGTTTAAGTACAAAGGATATGGGTGAATTCCCATATCTCAGCCCGTTACATAGGCGGTAAAACTAGCATAAAAAGACGTACACTTCCTATCCTTTAAAACAAGAAAACAAACCACTACTCACTATATTACATTTGACACAAAACCAAACATACACTAACGTCTAGAGTTCTTAGGAATCCTTATGTCATAAGAATCACAAAAGGCAATTTGACAAGCAGAAAGCTCTTCATGGACTTCATCATCATCATCAAAGAGGTCATCTTCATAACTCTCCCTCAAACTTTCTAATAAACTCTTCTTCCCCCACCTATGTGTCCATTCTCACCTTTAGAAGAGTTTGTTTTTTGGAAAAGTTGATATATATATATTAACAGAGGAACCCAAAAATCACCTTTAGAAGAACTAGCAACATTAGGCATACCAGATGCTAAAAAATTAGGGTTACCATCATTATCATGGTCACCCGGATAATCAACCTTTTTTAGAGGCTTACCATCATTATCCACAAGAATAACTTTCTATCAATAATTAGCTTTCAAGCTTACCATTTTTCTCAACAATAGGAGTAGTATAAGGAATAACATTCACATCAGTATCGTCCATATCAGGAGCATCAAATGGGTTTGATGTAGCAATATTCGTCCCACTCGTACTTGCCTCATTTGCGTTTTTTTCCTTAGTAGCATCTGGCTTCTTCGACATAGCTACATACACAAGCTAAATTTAGTAGCATCCGGGTTCTTCCACTATCTGCCAACTGTTTACACGGTCTCTAGATCATTTTCAAAGTCACTCAAAAGCTTAGCTTGTTTTAAATCGTTTAGAAAAAGAACCTTCTAAATTACTCCATCCGACCCAAAATTTAAGTCCAGTTTGACTTTTTAAAGTCAACTTTGACTTTAAATATTTTTGTTTGTATTATATAATAATTGTGCAAAATATGTCAATGGATTAGGTTTAAATATGTTTTTAAATGATATAAATTTATCAAATATTATATAATAAAAATAAAAATATTTATAATCAAAGTTAAAGTTTAAAAGTCAAACTAAACTTAAATTTTGAGACGGAGAGAGTAGTTAGGGTTGTAGAATTTTGAGACGGAGAGACGTTTGGTAAAAGAAAGCAACATTTCATGAAATGACAAATTTCTATCAAGCATCGATCTAACGGAAATAATTAACATTCATAAGTCTCGTAATTAAGTGTCTCAAAGAAGATATACGTATACGACTTTCTTTTTTGTTCATTAACTTATAGCAAACCCGCAATACATTTCCTTCATATGATTTACTCTCTTTATAAGAGCAAACACCATTACGATTCCGCATACATCTTTCTCTCTACATCATGGCCCTAATTATTCTACCAAAACACTTGCAAACAATACTGGTCATTCTCATGATGGTTCTAATGCTTCAAGCACAATCCAACAAATTCTTAAGTGTCACTAGAATCGCATGGTTAAAAGAAAGAGAAGCTAAGCTACCTCCACTTCTAATTTCATGACATAGTGTCATAGTCACTGATGACCACCCGACAGTGGCCCTCGTGGCCCAGGCTGCCATGGGCAAGTTAACACCTCCCGTACTGGATTTGGCTCTACATACATGACCAACGACTTAATTATTGATTGATAATTGGTCCCAAACGAACCTCAAAAACTATGGGAAGAGCACAAGGGATGTATGCTTTTGCTGACGTAAATGACTTTTGGGCCCATGATGGTTATGAACAGGTTTTTCTTGAAGAAAAGTACAATGGTAATACCTTGAGTATATTAGGAAGATATTATTTGCTCTCGTCTCTCCACTGTGGCAGATGTGGTCATGGTTATGCGCTTGCAAAAACTCATCTTAACGATTTTAAGACCCAAAATGCCGTTGTTGAGTATGATGTTTATGTCCATCACTATTGATGATTGCTGATGGTCATAGAATTTTAGAAGTTATATTAATCTTGTTAATTTAATAGAAAAACATAAACGCGTAACAAATAATCAATATTGATCGATGTAATCTCCTATCAAAGCTCTATTATTTTCTTTGTACGAGTTGTTCTAGTTAATTATAATATAAATCAATGTATCTGGACTAGCATAAAAAATGCCTACATAAGGCGAGATGAATAATAGTTTCCAGTAAGATGAGCACATATGGTCAGTTACTAATCAGATTAAAGTTTTGTATCAACGTATGTTTGTGTTGGAAGTTTGTAATCTCATATGATTTCGTACTTATATTTAGAACATTATTTATGTACTACCTCCGCCCCAAATTTTAAGTCCATTTCCTAACTTTTGGTTGTCCCAAAATATTAGTCCATATTCCTATTTTAACCAATCACAAAACATTTTAGTGGAGAGAGAAGATATTTGATTGGTGAATAGATTAGTTAATGAAAATTTATTAAACTTTGTGCAAACCAAAAATGGACTTATAATTTGGGACGGATGGAGTAATTATTATTAGTAGTATAGTTTATTTCGAATGTCTGTAATGGTTTATTCCAACATATACAATTAGAACCATCACAATAGTTAGTTTATATGGTTATGACAGTTACACTTGAAGGGACATGATGGTTTCATTCGAACCATCATGTTTATTACTTCTAATGAACATGTATTTCCATCTTGTATATATAGGTATCCATACGTTTGAAATAAAAACACAATTCCAGAATTTTACTTTGCAAAATATACTTTGTTTCATACATATCTTTTACTGTTATATTGCATTATTACTTGTTCATAAATCTCAGAATCTCAACCTTCAAATATGGTTAATACAAATACTTTCTTAGAACAAAACCAGTCGACAAACAAACATGATTTTGACCCACATAATATTTGGCATCAGAGCAAACCTGGGAAACCTCTAAGAAAGAAGATGCAACAAACTTTTATGCATCGACAATTGAAAAGAGAGAATGAGAAGAAATTGGGCAAGTGCATACGACAAATCACACATGACTGCAAGGACATGTTGAAGAAGAAATTAGAAGAGATTGAAGCATACAACACAAACCTTACCCAAAACAAATACAGAAAACACAAATGCTTCATATGCAAAAAGAAATGCCATATAGCCAAATTCTGTCAAACAAATCAAGAAGAAGGAAAACCAGAAGTTGAACAACATGAAACAGAAAAACGAGAAACTTCAAACTGGTCTCCTATCATCCCAACAAAATCCGAAGTCATTGAAACTCAAAAGATACACAAACCAACCATTGAATTAAAGTATCGTGAATGTATACACTTCTCAACAAATGGTATCTTGAAAGGGACGGACCAATGACACTGGGACAACATATGGTATATCAGCAATCAAATCGATAAGCATCTGTGCTCTAAACTCCATTTCTTTCGTAATATAAAAGAGGATTTTGTTGTTTCAAAATTAAAAGAACAAATGAAATTTTTATTTACATATGGAATTGGTGAAGTTTTTATCAAGGACGACGGTCGAGGTTTCATAATACCAGGGGTATTCTATGCTCCTGAAGTCTCATTAAACATACTCTCCATCGATTTACTTGAGAAACAAGGTTTTGAAATTGTCTATGAAGGAAACTCTTGTAGACTAATTTACATGTTTAATAATTTTGAAAACCATATCTTTAATGAAGATAGTTTAAGGAAAAGGCACAATGAATTCATGGAAACTTATTTCGATTCATTATCAAATTCAGAAGATGATGTGATTAGGATTAAAGGAAACATATATTCAACAAGAGTCACAACATTTAATGAATTTGTTGCCTTCCTAAACTTGATTAAGAATGATGATCTTATTCGACAAGAATGGGATTATTTTCGATACAAATTTGATAAGGTTGTCAAATGGTTTTATAATCACTACTTAAACAAATCCCTTCCTGGTCCTATTCCTCCCATGATCAATGGTACACAAATACATTTACTTGATCTTTACAAACTAATTGAGGGACTTGGAGGATACTTAAGTGTGCATTTCGGTCAAGAATTCGGTACAATTGGTGAACTCATTGGATTATCAAAGCAAGAAGGTGAAGAATTGAAAAAGTGCTACATCAAATACTTGGATATATTTACATCCTACTACAAGACTGCTAGGGGGCTAAATTTTCCTACCAAAAGAGTAGAAGTGGACACATCTTTTAGTCCTTTGTCTCATCAAGATACTTTTGCACCCAATTTTAATACAGCAGATCATAAAGGAAAAAACAAATTGGAGCACTTTGGTATTATATTGGAAGATGTTGAAGAAAAGAAAGACAACACCAAACCGATTCAACCACACCATTGGCAACAAGATATGAAGGCTGGAAACTACATGGTCAAGACAGAAACAACAAGCAATGCAAGTGATGATTTCACAATCATTACTTGATGCTTCGAAGTAAACAACAACATATACTCAATCTTATGATCTTAGGAGGGAGAATGTTGGAAGTTTGTAATATCATATGATTTCGTACTTATATTTAGAACATTATTTATGTAATTATTATTAGTAGTATAGTTTATTTCGAATGTCTGTAATGGTTTATTCCAACAGATACAATTCGAACCATCACAAAAGTTAGTTTATATGGTTATGACAGTTACACTTGAAAGGACATGATGGTTTCATTCGAACCATCATGTTTATTACTTCTAATGGACATGTCTTTCCATCTTGTATATATAGGTATCCATACGTTTGAAATAAAAACACAATTCCAGAATTTAACTTTGCAAAATATACTTTGTTTCATACATATCTTTTACTCTTATATTGCATTATTACTTGTTCATAAATCTCAGAATCTCAACCTTCAAATATGGTTAATACAAATACTTTCTTAGAACAAACTGGTCGACAAACAAACATGATTTCGACCCACATAATAGTTTGAAACAAACTAATTGATGATTAGCAAATAATAATAAACAAATGGCTGAATGTAGCTAGATTAATTTTTGTGAAAATGTATGACCTTCAAACAAGCAACGTTTCAGCATGCTGGATCAATTATTCATCGAATGGTGATAAACGTGATCATATGCAACAAATTAAAATTAAAAACGATAGGACATAAAAAGGTTAGTGACAATCTTTCTATAAAATATTTTCCGGCGACTTCTCAAGTTTGCAACGGATCGGATGTTTATATGCCCCTTTTTGTGACACTAAACGAATGATGGTTTACGCTAGCAACCCGTACAACAAAATAAAAATTGTGACGCCGAAGAAAGAGGACAACTAGTAATGATTACCGTCGTAAACTCTCACAAGTGAAATGGGTACATGGATGAGGCTTTCATGTTTAGGTTAGTGGGAGAGGGCAAGTCTGTGACTAAGATGTATGCGGCCTAACTGAGTATCCCCGTGACCGTTTCCAAACTCTGTCTCTAGCCACCCTATGTATGTTTCTATTGATGTTTAAGCTTGAGAACATCAAAGTGTGACCAATATATAGCTACTATAGTAAAATTTTATGAGGGCATAACTAGAGGGGATCGGAGCAAGCAGTACACACCGCCCCGCTACCGGCCCATCCCAAATCGCCATCACACGTGTTTGCGTTAACAACACAGTACGAGGGCCTTGACATGAATGTGGTCACTGAAATTGCAATTCATGACGAACCCATGTGGGCTACGATGTTAAACGTGTGACCTGGCTAAATTGCGATATGATCCTAAGAGTTACGTACTGGTCTCACATGTGTTTGCTACCTTCTTAAATAACACATGTACTCTATGGGTTAAAATAACGAACCATGCAAATAAATTGCATAGTATGCTACATATAAAACTCAGGCAAGTATTATCAAATATCATTTTCATTTCAGAATACATTAATAAACAAACAACTAGTTCTAAGGCGTGAACTCATTTTCTAGTGACTTTATGAAATCGTAGAAAGATAATAACAATAATAATAATAAAACAAAACAAAAAACCAGATACTAAAGATGCAAATCTAGACTAACTTGACCATGAAAGCTTTGCTTCGATTCATGCATATAAAAGCTCCTAATACCAAGATCAGATATTGTCATATTTTGCACCACGGTTGGGTGTCGCCAAGGGGTCAATGGCCTACTACTGATTAATGTTGGACGGAAGATATAAGGGGACTTCCCTCCATTAAACCTAGTACTACTGTTCCAATTAAAAGTGTTACTAGGACTCGAGTAGTGGGGATAGGGTGGCGATGTGGTGGTAGTGCGTTGTTGGTGAGCCCGCTTGGCTTGTGATCGTTCCTTTCTATGTGCATTTTGATGGCCACCAAGGGCTTGGGATGTTGGGAAGTTTTTGCAGCAATAGAGACACTCAAACATTCGGCGATTTTTATTTTTTTCTTCGGTTTCGTTATTGTTGACAGTGGCGGTGTGAGGAGAAGTTGAGTCCGTGCTGATAATACTAGCGGAATCATTGCCACATAATTCTTTTCCAAAGAGCCTAATGGAATTTTCTTTTGGTGGAACGTTGGCAAGTTGAGAGATTGTCTTTGCATTCATGAAATCATGGATTTGTGTATTTGATTTTTCCATTCGAGCGACGGTTGTGGAGGATAATAGAGGTTATTGTGGTAGCAGCTGTGGTGGTTTATGAATGGCTATGAAGAAGAATATGAAGGAATGAAGAGTGGAGTGTGTATGGTGAGGAGGGCTATAAAAAAAAATTGAGGCGTTGAGGAATGAGGAGTATATATAATCTAATAATCTTTCATAAATTTGCAATTTTTACGTCTTTGTGTTGATATCTGTATTTATATGCCAAAAAGATGAATAAAATCATAATAACTCTACAAAATATCAGTTGCAAAGTTAGAATAAATGTCTACAAACATATAAATAGTATGTTTATACAGAACCTAAATACCTAATAGTGTTTCTCACTAAGACACTTCCCAAGTAGCCAAGTGATCTAAGACATGACCCAACGAGCAGTCGCATGTTTTGTCATCCGCGGTCATTTTGGGACCGAAAGCAGCATTTTTAATAGATTGATTTATTCGTTTTTGCATCTTTCCTAGAATTGTTAGCTTTATTTCCACGTTAGTATGGAGCAAGTTGAAATACCCTTCTTGTTTAGGGTTTACAAGCAGATTATTAGTTCAATATAAGATTCACTAGCTCAAATACACAATTCGTTTATATATCTATCTTCTTATTCGTTTATGTTTGTGTTTGGCTTTACAATCTGGCATTACGAATTGACTCAAATACTGGATATATCGATTGCCTGAGTTCTAGGGGATGGAGTTTTTTACTCTCAATCTGAGACGACATATAGGTTGTTTCGGCATACAATATTCACAATTCAAAATTTTCAACTATATGAACACAAGATTGATTCATTTGCATCGATGGATTTAAACTATAAACTTCCAAATTGCCGTATGCCATTTACGTCAAATATAAACTGAAATTTGAATTATTCGATAGTATTTTGTGGGAATTAAATCATAAAAAAAAGTTGTAAAAAACCACCATCACTTGCATGAATTATGAAATTTCGAATATCATTTGAGAGATTTGCAAGCATTAGATGTGCATAGCAAGTTAATAGTTTACTCTTCTATTTAACATTACTTTCTCTTTTAATTAAGAATCTATTATTTTTTTAATTTTCAAATACACTAATTTGTTTATATTGAAGAGTTAATTAATTTGTTTAAAAGACAAGCCACTCGTAAGATTGCTTCTTAAACAAACAAATAAATTCAGATCACTTAAAAAACATTTAATTTTTTTGTAGTTTTTAATAAGTTGTTTAATTATTTGCACCATTATTAGACGTACTTAGTCTCCACGATAGGTATAAAGCCAAGTCATTTTCACGACACCATAGCTATCTTTGTCACACATAAAGATGTAAGTCATCTCTAGGTTTTGTTTTAATTAGAAGTACCCCTAGAATTATGACTAGTCGTCGTTGTACAACTTCTTTTAATTGTAGTGGTGTATTATTGTTTGTTTGGCTTGTGGTACATTCTTTTATAACTTTGAGCTAAAGAATGTAGCACATCATTATGAGAGCAAATATAGTTTACCAACAATACATATATATAGCTCGCGTAATCAAGGAAATATATATTATTGTCGGTTTAAAAGTCATTATATGTTTGCTTGTTTATGAGTTATGCATGTGTTTCATACGGTTCTAGTACATCACTTTCATTTGGGATAGAGTGTTCAGATGGTTAGATATGTATCATCCTATGTTCATTAACATCGAGGACGTATTTTCTTGGGTTGACTCGCTAACCATTCGTTTCAACCGAAGAAAAGTGTTGGATGCTATATCAACACGGTTTTGTGGGTGATTTGGAGGTATCGGAATAACAAGATCTTTAGGTTAGTGAGATGAACAGGAGTAACATGTTTGATGACATAGTTTCTACTGTTTTTGATTGGTGTTCTAGTAGAATCAAAGTTTTCTAAAAAAATTAGATGTTGTGGTTGCAAAACCCAATATTATATACATTGTAATTGTTTTTCTAGCTCCTTGCTAGCTTTTTATAAAATTTGGCCGTTCAAAAAAAATACATCAGTTTCAACTTTTGAACTAATAAACCTAGCTTGTTTCTACTAATTTGCTTGGAATAAGCCACATCAAGTGTGTTCAATGATCTGAAAGCTGTGGATTTACACCGACTCGGTCATTTGTACGAGTTTTTTATAGCGGTACAAAGAAAAGCAAATATAATCCATGCTAAGACAATATCTTTAGTCCCGACACCGGATTCAAAATATACATCCTCGACCTCATACGTATGTCTAAGATCACATAATTGTAGGTTTGTGTTTCTAGTTGAGACTACCATAAGTGAGAGCATTTCACTTCATTTGTCTGAGGTTTATAAAAGAAATGGAATGCATACAACGAATAACAGATTATAATTGATAGTTCTCTATAGTTGTGAGTACGAACTCTCATTATCTTAGGGTACTGAATGACCCATCTTTCGCAGCTCTTAAAAGCATACAACTACCAATACTTTCAAGTGCAAGTCATACAAGCAGCATTGAAACGACATGTTGTACGCGCTCTTAATAAGCAGAAACTACATTGAAGTCATGGATGGTACGACCCTATAAGATTCTATATGCAATACTTCATACACATCCATTTCTTAAATATTTACAGAACATGTGTAACGTAAAGTAGATCGAGTCGTAGTATTATACCTGATAGCAGGGCCGGCCCTGGCTATGGGCAGCGCGGGCGACGGCCCAGGGCATCAAGCAACTAGGGGGCATCAAATATTTTGGAGTTCTGAATTGGTTTTACGTGATGAAGATGATGTTGTGATGATCAAACGGACCAGAAACATGTTGGCCTAGTTTAAAAAACGTTTTTGCCGGAAAAAAAAGAGGTTGCAGTCACCGGAAAACATAGAATTATCGAAAAGATGGAGAGGAAGATGATGACTGTTTTAGTCACGTGACGTGCATAGTAAAAACTAAAAAAGGAGACACTACTATTTTGTCAGGTAGTGGGTTAGGAAAAGTAATACTACGTATATAGTACTAGTAATTACTCCGTATTTCTTTTTCCATTTTTGTTTTTCTTTCAAACTCTTACCACATTTTAATATCAGTGCTCTATATTTATAATTGTAGTTGTGAATATTGCATACTATGTGAAACTCGTATTAGTTTGTGCATATTATCTCAATTGATGGGATATATAATTCGTATGTTAACTCGTATTGATTTTTGATAAAATTGCGTTAATCAAACCTTTATTTTATAACAGATTGCATCTTTTTTTTAATCTTTAGTTGACAAAAAAAGAAGATAAAGTAATTTAAAAGGTATATAATGTCCTATCAATAAGCGGAAAAGTTAAAATAAAAATATACAATGTTGTTTTTAAAAAGTGTTATACATAAGGAATTAAGTTAACTAATAATAATTTGTATATTATATCATAAGGAATTAAATCAAGAAATTAAGTCGAGGAACAATCCTTGTATGTAATCTTCTTCATTTCTTTAAAAAAAAAACCTTTTCATCCGAGTTAAATTCAAAAAAGTGTCACGCCTCATGCCTTAGCGCGGTTTTACATGCCTCATTTCACTTCACACCTAGAGTCGACATCTTAGTCTATTTCATAACGTGGATGTCACACCTTGCGCCTTTTAGAACCCCTGCCTAGAACTATCCTATGTAAAATAATTTCCGAAATCTATTGAGTTGATGCGCGGGCTTTATTTAAAAGATACACGAAAGATAGTGTCTCATTTATTTAAACAAGGGCATTTTTATACCTTCTCGCCCAGGGCAGCAAAAAACTCAGGACCGGCCCTGCCTGATAGCTAGATTAAAAACTCTAGCGTGTACATCTTTAATCATGCATGTCCCTCTATAACCACTCTATATATTATTATATATACTAAAAGAATAATACTAGATCCACCAAAAGTTTACACAATTTCATCCACTCGCTGACGTGGCGGAGTGTTGATTGGTTGGTTTTCTGTGGGCCACAGAAAACCAACCAATCAACACTCCGCCACGTCAGCGAGTGGATGAAATTGTGTAAACTTTTGGTGGGTGTAGCACACCTCATACTAAAAGGCAAGAGGATGATTGTCCCCCAAAATGTCCGCTTTAAAGTATTGTTCGGAATAGTTGTTTTAACAGTAATCATTGTTGCAAAATGTTGTACGTAACAGTCGTTTCAACAGTATCGGTTTTTTTTTTTTTTTTTTTTTTTTTTTTTTTTTTTTTTTAACTACTATATAATAAAAGACACACCAAGTGTCCAGAACAATCATTCATCTTCTTCTTCCACCATTTTTCCCAGTTCCAAATTCATCACCCTAAACCATGTTTTTATCCGCATTATCTTCTCCGATCAAACAAAAAAAAAGAGGAATCGCACGACTGAAATTGCATGGGTCGACTTCTAATTTGTAAGTATCGATCTTCATTGATTCAAGTACTTTATTTAGTCTTGATTTTCATTTGTTTTTGTTGTTGTTTGTAGGTACTTTGGAGGTTGAAGATGTATGGAATAGATTGAATCTTGATTGAAGATTGTGGTAAGGTTTTCTTTTCTTTTTCTTTTTTTTTTTTTTTTTTTTTTTTAATTTTTTTCCCTGTTTTAATTTTAAGACAAGTTTAAAAGAAATATAACATATAATAAACATAATATGTATGACTAATGTTTTTTTTTTTTTTTTTTTTTTTTTGCCGTGATTGAGTTTCTTGCCAATGTGTCTACATGTTGATAAAAATTGCTAGATACATTATTAGTAAATGTGTTTACCCTTTTCTTTCCTGCTCAAGTTCCAGCCACCGGCGACAGTTACGAGTGATCCGCCGATCTCAAATCAGGTACTAATCAAAGTTTATCTAAATGGTCAGTGCTTATAGGAACATTTGTGCTTACTGGTTTATAGACTTTTGTGCTTTTATAGGTTGTTTTGAATAATTAAGTTCATTTGGCCATGAGTATTTTCTATAGTTAAATTATAGAAGATTGGTCTTGAGTACTCACCCAGAAGAATATATTGTTGCTTAAGTAGATGGTGCAAGATAGGTATAATAGGTTTGGGTCACAAGTAGTTTACAAGGTTCTGTTCTTTAAAAGTTAAAGAAACAGTTATAGTAAAAAAAAAAATGCTTAAACATACACAATGCCGAACAGTTGATTATTTAGTAAACGTTTTAAGTTAACTTTGGGATTTCTTTTTAGCCTTTAAGTTCGTGCTTATAAGATGCTTAAACATAATGTACTCCTGGAAATGGTGTTTGGACTTACTTATTTTCAAGAATTGCTATAATCCTTGAAAAAGATAACCGCGATCTACTTCATATATTGTGTTGTGCCCGCTGTAATGTGGGTTACCGTTGTTGTGAATGAACTTGCTTATTCCTGCAGTGATTTTGCATTTTAAATTTTTCTGAAAATTATTGGACGATGATTATACGTGCATAACCAAAAAAATAATTAGTTTGTTGATGGTTTCTTGCAGCTTAATGTGTTGATGCTGGCTTGCGTTTATGTTGCTGATACTGACCGCTAACTATGGTAATTTTGGTCAAAAGAATGAGAGTCAAACCTATTCACCTCAACAAATAAGAGTTAAATTAGGTACTTCAAGTTTCTTTCGTGAAACGACGAGCTAATATTTTTCCTTTATACTGTTCTAAAATAATATGCGAGACTAAATTGTGGTCCAGGGGTGTGGTTCAGAGGGTGGGTTCACAGGGTGGCTTCAGAAGTGTGGTTCAGGGGTTGCGGTTCAGAGGGTGTGGTTCAGAGGATGTGGTTCAGGGAGAAGATGGTGAATCTAAAAACATTGATGCTGCACTAAAGGTTTTATGTAAATATGAATAGGGAGCTGAAATCCGGGAGGTAGAAACAGCAAATTCATCTTAATTGTTGTGTTTTTACGAGTTCTTCTCACAAGCTTGAGCACTCTATTTTCGTATAGTTAATTATTGTGAATTTTACCACATCAAAATGCAACTGCTGTTGCACCTATTGCTGTGTAAACAATAGAGTGATACTTACACTGATTGACTGTCGTAACAGGGTTGACATGGGTGGGCCTGCAAGGTTGTGCAACGGGTGAAAATAGGTGGGTTATTTTCAGCAGAATTCAATTTTTCTTTTTTTATTGAGCTGGTATCATTGTGAGATTGCTAATGCAATCTTAGTTTGGTTGCAGATTGTGCCGAAAGAGGGGATATTGTTTGTGCTATATATAATGCAACTCAAGAACCTCGATTCTAAAAGGTAGCCCTGCTGCTACAGCAGTCAATGCTCCAATGGTTTTTGCTCAGGTACTGACTTTTGGATTGATTAGCTCTTTCAGGGTTTTTTTTTTTTTTTTTTTTTTTTTTTTTTTTTTTTTTTTTTTTTTTTTTTTTTTAGTAATGAACAACCCCTGCATGTTGTTCACCAGGTATTTTGGGTAATTTGGAACTAACGGGGTGTTTGGATATATGAAATAATACTCATTTGGGTTTGCAAAAGTCATCTCGATCTGTTTCATTAACACCAGTTCTTCAATGAAATGCTTAAAACATAGTCACTAAATTATGATACAGAACCATTAACCTATAGTTTATAAAATTCACAATAATTAACTATCGATAAGGATACAAAAGTTAGCTTTGTTTGACCAAATACATGAGTATTAAGTGGCCCCTCACATCTATTTATACAAGGTAAAAATTGTCAGTTATAAGCATGTTGTCGATGGGGCTATTTATTTTATCCTATGTTAATTTTTTTTTGTGTCACATTTTAATTGATTGTATGCACTTTTTTTTTAGATTCAGAAACACGCTATCGGTGGGACTGTGAATGTCGATGTACTAATCAAGGTCAGTCACATTGGGTCTGAAACTACACTATCTCAGATTGTTGAGAAAGTTGTATAGTATAGGCAAAGTCACTATGTACAGTCATATCAGTATGTACATTCGTAGGCCAAAGCGTCCTTAACTTTCGTTAGAAACTTAAAATAAACTATGTAACCCCTCTTTTCGATTGCCCAACTAAAAATATGTACCCTCTCGAAACTACTTATTTAGCCAAACACCCCGCCGCAACGCGCGGGTTTTCCACCTCGTTATCTCTATAGTTAATTTTTTTCTACGAGCTTTTACATTTATAAGTACATAAAATCATCATTAGAGGCAATTGTGTAACAATTTTATAATACCTGAGAGTGTGTTTGGTTCACAGAATGTTTTTGAAATAATTGTAATCTTTAAAAGGAATTGTAATTTGAATGAATTGTAATTCAAAGAATTGAAATGTGTTGTAATTGTAATGTGTTGTAATTGTAATGTGTTCGAATTGTAATTGATGAAATCTGTCATTGTGTTTGGTTAACTCGCAACGTAATGTAATTCAGAAAAACATTAATAATAATAATAATAATAATAATAATAATAATAAATAATAAAATAAATAATAATAATAATAATAATAATAATAATAATAATAATAATAATAATAGTAATAAGAATATTATTTATTAAATAATAATATTACTTATTAAATAATAATAATAATAATAATAATAATAATAATAATAATAATTCAATTATAATATTATAATAATAATAATAATAATTAGTAATAATAATAATAATAATAATAATTAATAATTAATAATTAATAAAATAATAATAATAATAATAATAATAATAATAATAATAATAAAATAGTAATAATAATATTATTTATTAAATAATAATATTATTTATTAAATAATAATAATAATATAATATAATAATAATAATAATAACAATAATATAGTAATAATAATATTATTTATTAAATAATAATAATAATAATAATAATAATAATATTTTTAATATAGTAATAATAATAATAATAATAATAATAATAATAATTAATTGATAACTAATAATAATAATAATAATAATTAATTATTATTATAATTATTTTTTATTTTTTAAAATAATAACAACTAAAGATAAATAATGGTATTTAAATTTTAAAAATCTGAATTACAACGTAATTCAACACATTCAATCAAGTTTGCTAAGTAATCTGCATTACATCACTGGACGTAATTGGTTGTAATCCAGTTACATTACCTTGCAAACCAAACAAGCAATGTAATGTAATCTGAATTACAATTACATCCATCCTGGCAACCAAACAGGATTGTAATGTAATTCAGATTACAATTACAACGAATTTCAGCGAACCAAACGCCCCCTAAGTATTCGTGTTTGATATTTATGAAGTCGTACACCATATATAGTAGAGGTGAGACCACATGAGTGAGTACTACTATGCAGATTGTGGTACTCAATTTTTATTGTCAGTAACACAAAAATAGACCTCCCATAAAATAAAAAACAGAGACGTGTTACGAAATGCTATTAAAATAACATATCGTATGTACGGTGTTTAAAAAGGCCCGGTTAGCAATGTATGTGGGTGTATCATTGTAGGGTTGTACACTGTAGTTGTCTGTATGCATATGTTTTCTTGTCGTAAATTTAAGATACATTTCACAATAAAATATTAGTAGTAAATTAAAGGTTTTATAACTATGCACATTGTTGTACCTACATTTTACGATTAAGGTTGAAATATTAAAATTGGTCTTATTTTATAGACAATGTTTAGATGCATTTTGTAAATGCATACATGTTTTATACAACGAAAAATATTTAAGGCAGCCTAATGCAGAAGACGTTGAAAAAATATATGCATTGCATGAAGAAAAACATAAACTCCCGGGAATGCTCGGGAGTATTGATTGTATGCATTGGGACTGGAGAAATTGCCCAAAGGCCTTACAAGCTCAATTCAAAAGGCGTGATCATAAATACCCAACTCTTATGTTAGAAGCGGTTGCGGATCAAAAATTATGGATTTGGCATGCATATTTTGGGGTTCCGGGGGGAAATAATGATCTTAATGTGTTATATGGTTCACCGTTATTTGATGCTGAACTTGCCGGTACAGCTCCGTTATGTCCATTTGAAGTTAACGGCCATACATATAACAAAGGTTATTATTTAGCCGACGGCATTTATCCGACATGGTCCGTGTTTGTGAAAACGTTTAGTGTTGCAAGGTCTGAGAAGTATTTGAACTTCAAAAGGGTTCAAGAAAGTGCTAGAAAAGATATTGAACGAGCTTTCGGAGTCTTACAAGGTCGTTGGGGAATTATACGACAACCAACACGTGCTTGGCACATCAACACCTTGAAGCTAATCATGTATTGTTGTATAATGTTGCATAACATGATATTGGAAGACGAAGGATTCGAGGTGAATTTAAGAGACACATACGTTGATCCAACTCCGAACATGCCAGATAGTTGGGTCGAAAGGTGTGACTTACATTTGAGAAAAAATAAAGAACTCCGAGATAGTAAAGTGCACGACGCGCTTCGACAAGACCTTGTGGATCATTTATGGAACTTGTTTAATTAGGTTTCTATTTTTATGTATTTTTTTTTTAAATGTAATGTGTGTGTTTTTTTTATGTAATGTTTGTTTTTTTAATGTTATGTGTGTTTTTTTTTTTTATTAATGAAGGTTATTTTAGTTAATATTATGTATGTTTAATTTTACGTAAAAGAAAAAAAAAATGCTGACGGCACCAGAATTTCTGGTGCTAAGGGATACGGCCAGAATGTGGTGCCGTCAGATTTCTGATGCCATAGAGATTTTTGCTGATGTGGCAGTAACTTTTGGGCCATGACACCAAGGTTACCAATGCTCTTAGGACGTGGATGTACCAAGCTTTAACTCAGCAATATTCTAACGTGTTATTTTATATAATGCACTAATCATTGCTTATAATAGACATTCTCTATTACTGTTAAGTAGGTGATCAATGCATCTTTTTATTAACAAATTGTACGCAATCCTACTTACAGAAATTATGTGTGTTATGTTATATACATTGTAATCGTAGCATGGTACAACACAACAACACATTTATTTCGTTGGATGACCTTTGTATTTTAGTAAGTATTTGATTCATTGATTGGACCATTGTTGTACAAGAAGAGCAGATTTATCAAGTCATTTTCAAGTTTAGGTAAGAGCGTCTTGATTAACTGAGCGTGATACTGTAATTTTTTAGTAAAGCATTTATCATAAAATAAGCTTTTTTATCAAGCTGACTTCAATGGTAAAAAACTTTCTAGTGACTCTAACTTCAATGTGAAACATTGTACAGATGAGTAGATGGGCTAATGAACCAGAAAAACGTACACAACGAGTCATAAACCTATCAAGCTTAAGTTCTGTTTGGTTATTGTTGTACCTTATATGTGGTAGCTTTTGTATCTTGTATTATTTCCTTAACATACGTTTGGCGAAACTAATTGGAGATGAAGCCTGCAGCTAAAGCTAAAGCATATAAAAACTGGAACTGAGGCTGAAATTTTTACTTGTAGATATGTTTGATACATTAAGTTGAAGCTTATAATTATAAAATGTTCAAATAAAATAAACAAATTACTAATGTACAATATAAAAGCATAACAGTATATAGATGTGTAAATTTTCACTCAAGAGCATTGGGTGTAATAACATCAAAAAGTGTTGACAAGTTACATTATATCACCATCCTCACTTTTAAAATCAATATCCAAAACTACCCCTCACTAATAACACCAATAACACCCTCTTTTTGAGACCCACCATAAACCAATTAAAACATACACACACACAAAAATCAATTAAAAAAAAGAGTTTTCTTCTTTCAACGTGCCGCATGCGTTGATACAACAACGCATGAATTAACGGTGTCGAATTTGATGGGGCGGTGTGATAACACCGTTAACACCGAGTGCCTCATGGGATTAACGCCACACTTGCATTATTATAAACAATGCTTCGCTCAAACTCCTTTAAAAAGTTACATAAAAAAGCTTCTTTATTAATCAGTCTAACGAACTTATTTGCTAGTGAATATTAGTAGTCTTAAAAGAAGATGGTAAAGCAGTTATTATGATAGAAACAAACTATAATATTAAAATAAATATTAAAATAATAATAATAATAAATCTTGAAAGATTATTATTTTTTTAGGATCAAAAGATTACAACCCTGCCATCCTTATATATTTGATCAAATAGTGTAGAATAAACTAGTTTTTAATTAAAATTAATGTTTTAAAATGATTATTAATAGATGGGCAATATTATCATTTCGCGTGAGTACGTGATCCATCTAAAACCTTACTATACATTCAAGTAACCAGCAATATATTATGTTACAATCACACATGATTTTTAATATAATCATATGTGATTCTTAATTTAATCACATGTGATTTGACATCTAAACCAATCACATGTGATTTTATTTGTGACAACAGCAACATCATCTTCTAAATCCATATTTGAATATGTTTCTCCAATAACCTGATTTACTTCATCCATAACCCGATTTACGCCAACAACATGATTTTAGTCATCCATAACTTGATTTTCTTTATCAATAATATTATTATCATCCATATCTAACGAATCATTTGTAAATAGATAACTTAAAACCCAAAATCAAGAAATTAAAATCAACTTGAAACTTAGTTTTGAAAAGATATGATCAATGACGAGATTTGTGATAGTAACAATTAATGAATGCTTTTTAAGTAGAATTTATGATTACTTTTGATTGTGTGTTTTTTTGTGTATGTTTGTGAAATTCAAAGACATTAAGGGGACGTTTGGTACGATTAAATCGTAAAGAATGGAAATGCAATAAAGAATGAAATTGTAAAGAAAGAGAATACCTCTTTAAAAAAAAGAAAAAAAATCTATTGTTCGGTAAAAGTAGGGAATGAAATAATAGAATTGATACGTGAGAATTGCACCAGGTTTTACCTCTCGAGGGATCTCGAGAAGCTTACAACCCCTACCAGGCAGTGTAGCTGATCGTTATAGTATAGTATAGTGACAAGTACTGGGGGATTGATCGTTCAACTCAGGAATAGTGTCGCTAGGATTAGAAAGCCTAAAAACTAGGTCTAGAGGTGAGGGATGATTCTTTTTGTATTTTTATATTTTTATAAAAGCAATTAAAAATCTCGGTTTTTGGAAGACTGAGCGATATTAGTTGCTAATCAACTAACCCAATAACTAAGATGCAATCAAAATAAAATAACAGAAATGAACATAAAGCTAATTAAACTAGTGGTGTGAACAATGATAGGGAGAGTTGTGTTTACTTAGGTTTCATTACTCCCTAGATATCTTTTACAGGTTGATAGTTTGTTACAATTGCATGGATGACGGGTTATATTCCTTAATACCAGTCGTAGGGCCGTGTACAATATTCCCTAACTCTATAGGATCCTACTTCACTCATATGTCGAGCTGTTAGAAGCTCCTAACATGGGATCATTAGAATTCTTTTACGCATTAAATACAACCAAAAATCATAGTACACCTCTGATCATGTTTCTTAAGACGTTCAAGCATGTCACCAATGGAAGTCTGCCAGTTTTCTTAAGCCTAACATCGAATACAATCATCCGTAACAACTATAAACAAACAATCAACCCATAATTAACATCTAGGTTTCACTACATCTAAGCAAACACAAAAGAGATCTAGCCTAGCATGTAGAATTCAAGACAAGTGTAAGATATATTCAAGCAACACATAGACATATTGATTGAATTGAAAGAGTACTTATCTCAAATTGACATGAAAGGTTTCAAAGGGTAAAAACCCTTGAAAAAGCAGTAATATTCGTGCTAGGGTTTCTCCAAAGTTACACCCTACTTGTTCCTCTTTAATGAATGAAAATTGCAAAACTATATATAGATTTTATAGGGTGACGGCGTCAAGAAGGAATTTCTGACGCCGTCAACTCGCCGTCCATAATGAAATCGGGTTGCCTAGATCCAGTTTTGACGCCGTCATGTGCACTTCTACTTTGGGCCGTCACTTGTATTTGGACAATGACGGCCTATGGTGACGCCGTCATGCCCATAGTGTAAAACTCTTCTGGATCGTCACGGACTTTATCCATTTCCACCTCTTGTATTACTCTTGACGCCGTCATTAAGGAGCACGTGACGCCGTCAGGTACTGTTCCTAGCAAGGAAAATTAAGACTTTGCCGTTTTCTTCACTTTTATGCTCCAAAAAAGTCTAAAATGCTTCCTTTTCCAGAATTCACTCCAAAAGTACCTAAAATGACAAAATGAACGATTTAGGGCAATATTTGATCAAATAAATTCGAATCCGGGCTAAAATGACCCCCTAAAAACGGTTCATTTTTCGCCTCATCAAATACCCTTACACTTGAGATTTGTTTGTCCTCAAGCAAATGCGCTTTTATTCTAATCAAAATACAAGTTAGAGGTCATTTAACACTAATATAAAAGTAATTACAACAAATAATCGTTCAACTAAAGACCAAAGACAAGCACGGAGGTCATATACTAGCACCTCACAAATAGTGTTTAGATACTCACATCTCTCGGGTGTAATAAAATATATATCACAATATGGAAATGGAAAACATCTCTCACTACCTGTCATAGCAAAATAGATTACCATAGGCTTGGGAAATGATCAAACCTTCACCACATGGCGTAAGCACCTAGGATAAACTATCAAAGAGGTCTTTTAAAGGGTTATAACGTTAGGTGTAGGGATATGGAATACACGGTTTTGTTGGATAAAGCCAATCTTTATTGGTGGCGAGTTAATCATCTTGGTTAATTACATGTACAATATGGCGTTGCTAAGCCAAGACTAGACTCGACTTAAGCTAATAAATCAAAAATAACAAAAACATAAAATATACATAGAATGAAACGGGATGGTAGTCCGTATGTTTTTTCTCTTTTTCTTTTATTTATTTATTTATTTTCTTTTTCATTTTTTTTTTTTTTTTTTTTTTTTTTTTTTTTTTTTTTTTTTTAGCATACACTCTTACCCTACCATCCAAAATAATACATCATAGAGAATGATCATTCCCCTTACACTTGAATTTTTACATACTTTACAATAAAATAATCTAATGACTCGAATCATGATAATCAAAACACTTGCAGTACTTTTAAAATTAATGTACATATGGGGGTAATAAATGATGTTCTTCCGCATTACTCCATAACATAAGTACTTTACCCATGAGTCCCAATCGTCCCAAAACAATATGTACAAGGATATGACTCGACTTAGCAATCATGTAATCAATTAGATAATTAACTAAGGGTTTAAACATGTAACAATAATGCACTAAAGATGAGTGCATACACGGAAGGCTAAGGCGATTTGGGTGTACATTTAAGTGGGTTGTAACAAATTCTTCCTTTAAGTAAGATACTTAAAGTTAGAAACGAAAAGATAGGCTCGAAGGGGTGTACTAGGGGTTTCGTGTACTAAAAATGAGTACAACGCCAATGGTGTGGGAAAAATTAGTTGACTTTACTAGCCAAGTAATATGACTTAAATGGTCAAGTAATTATGATACGGGTTTAACACAAGGGTGATCCTAATGCCTCTTATCATGTAGTAAATCCTACTACACGAATGTAGTCTCACTAGCGGTCTCGGGATGCATCACTAACGCAAGTTCTAAAATCTAAATGCTACCGGTACACTCATAAGCACTAATAGTAAATGTTTTTCCTATCAAATCTAAAGGCGAACCTCACGTATTTGGGTGGAAAATTTTTTCTGAATAGTACGGTTTTGTGCTAGTCATACTACTCCTATCTATGAGACGCTTGCTAAGGTTAAAGTTTCACTCCTAAATGTTGTAAAAAAATTTAAATTTGGCGCTAAAATTACACTAACAAGTATTTCTCTTAGTTTTATTACACACCTACCATCAAACAAACAAACTTAAGTGCAATTGTATCCTATAAGGTATCATCATTTACCCTCCCTTTACACTTAGGATGAACATTGTCCCCAATGTTCAATTAAAGAATGTAAAAGTAAAACAGGTAAAAGAATGAAAACAAATACTCCCCTGATTCGTTCGGTGTGGATAGTGTGGTAACAAGGTTAGATCTTCCTCCAAGAAAATGAACAATCAAAGCTTCCCTTCCAGAAATATAAATCATTTTCTTGTCATATGTAACCTGTTAAACCTGAGAAAACAAACAAGGCAACCTCGCGTAAAATCGGCGGCAATCTATATATACTAACAAGTCCTAGAAAGCAAATTAAGATATAATGCTTGTGGAATGAATGTTTGCAGATTTCCTAGAGTTTATAAAACTAAAGAATTAACAAAAAAAAACTTTAAGACTCCGTTAGAAAAACAAAACTAGCAAAATATTGCTAGGGACTAGCAATAGTTTAGTGTGGGGGATTGATGAGTGCGCAAACACTCATCATTTTTATCGTATTTAAACTGCCAAAACATACAAAAACAATCAAAAAGTAATCAAAATACTTAAATTATCCCAGGGATTGTGTTTTATGTGTTTTAAATGCAAAATGAGAAAAAACAAAAGAAAAACGATCAAAGTTTGTAATATTGGCAGTTTCAGTCCCCCGAGTTTCAAAATTTGTCAAAAATAGTCCTTATGCATTTATTTTGAAAGAAAAGTCAACCCAAGTCCTTAAAAATTCAAAAGTTATCAAAAACGGACTTTGGGTGATAAATTTGGAAAAGTTACATGTTTGGTCCCTGGAGTTTGGAAATTTGCAAAAATAGTCCCTGGGAATTTTAAAAATAAAAAAAATTGCAAATTTGGTTTTTGGAATATTGAACTTTGCAACAATAGTCCTTGGTGACACTATGGAGAAAATTACATTTTCAGCCCCTTGGTTTTGTCAAATTGCAAAAAATGGTCCTTGTGCTAATTTACTACACCAACCGGACCCTTAATAGTTTTCAAACCCAAACAAAACCAAACCACCCATTCACCAGCCCACCCCATTCTCCTTAGCCCATCAACACCCTCAGCCCAATCCACAAACACCCCGTTTAATATTAATACTCCAACCTCGGTCAAACTTTGACCCCGTCCCTTCCACCTCACCCTGCTACAAGCCAACCCCCCTCATCATCACCCCTACCTTCACCACCTGCACACTCAATTTCCCCCCCCCCCCCCCTTTGCCTACTCAAACAAAGGCTAAACTCCAAAAACATCCTCCCTGGCATCAATAATCCAAGAAACAGCCAAAGGAAGTTTTGGCGCCAAGGAATTTAAACGGCCAAGATTAACCCTAGTAATCCAATGGTTACAATTGCTGCTGGGAAAGAGACAAGGACTCATGGGAACCCTAATTTGGAGTTATAAAAGAGATAGAGAGGCAGTGGAGCACCTAGTTAGTTTTTAGTTGTAATTTTAGCTCATTTTCCAAGTATTGTAACTTTTAAATTCCAACATTGTAATTGTTATTTTCAATTAATGTAAGATTTCATTCCAGAAATTCAAGTTTCAAGTCTATTTCAGTTTTGTTGACATAAATAATGTATGAAAACGTTATTTATATTTTTCGATATCTCTATATTTTGACAATCACAAAATGTAAACTCGTCAATCGTTTGATTACTACGTAAACAAGTATTAAGCTAGTTTATATCATTATATCCAACTTAATCACTTAAGGTATGGATAAACAAGTGCTTAATACATCTCATGATCAAAGGGGTATTTAATTAACTAATACAAAGTTTATTTAATTATATAATCTTATTATATATTTTTGAAAAACACTTTTGGTAATAAGGAAAAATGTTTTAATCATACTAAATATATGATTTCAAATATTTAACCAAAATCAGTTAGTTTTTCACCAAATAAACTTTCCCCACTAAAAGACAAGTTTTCTGGCCATTACAGTTGGGCGGCCCCCTTAATTATAAGGGGCGGTCCCCTTAATTTTAAGGGGGCCGGCCATGCTTTAAGGGGACCGGCCACGCTCCCCTGTCAGAAACTGTCAGATTTCTTCTCCTATAAATACCACCTTAATTCTGGAATTTTTCCCCACCTTTTGCACGAAATTTTCAGATCTATAACCATCTAAAACTCATCCAAAACCCTTTGATCATTTGTATATTAATCCTTGTTTCAAGTGATTCAATCCCTCATCATCCATTCTCATTCTAAGTGCAAAAGAAGAACTCTCTACAACCAAGTTCAAGAAGTGTTGAAGAGTAGTTGTGTATAGTGTATATATATTCATTTGTGAATATTGTGTTGTGCTTGTGATTAATTGTTTAGAAGATATAGAAGTTGTGTAGATAGTAGAAGTTGATTAGTAGTGAGGTAGGATAGTTGTGAAGATTGGTGTGTAGCAAATTGGTGTGAAGATTGGTGTGTAGATTGGTGTGTAGATTGGTGTGAAGATTGGTGTGTAGATTGGTGTGTAGATTGGTGTGAAGATTGGTGTGTAAATTGGTGTGTATATTGGAGTGTACGGTTTTCTCCGCCATAAGGGAGTTTGTTGACATAGTGAAGAAAACTCTCGAGTAGGTGACTCGGGGAGTGGAGTAGGAACAAGGAAGGTGTCCTTGTAGCCGAACCACTATAAATCCTTGTGTTGTGGTTTGATCTTTCTAACTCTTCTCATTACTTATTTATTTACCTTTACTATATTAGTTTTGTTAGTTAGTTATCATACAATTGTTCATATAGTGCAAGTATTGAATTCACATAAACTAGAATCGAAGTTTTTAAAACAAACTTGTGTTTATAAATTTTAAAAGGACGTAAAACTATTCAACCCCCCCTTCTAGTTTTCCACAATTGGTATCAGGAGCCACGTCTAGCAAGATTTTTAAAATATATTGTATTTTAAAACTTGTAACGATCTATGGAATCTGAAAATTATTTAGAAGGGCAATCTATGCAAAGACCACCACTATTTGAGAGTGATGGATTTCTATATTGGAAAAATCGATTCGAAACTTATGTGAAATCAAAAGATCTAGATCTTTGGCATGTTATTACCAATGGTGATTTTTTACCTATTCAAAATAACCCCGAAACTAAGAAAGATGAAATCGTACCTTTTGAAAAACAAAATGATGATTTAAAAAGAAAACTTGCTAAAAATAATGAAGCAAAAATGGTTATTTATAATGCGCTACCACGTAAAGAGTACGAAAGGATCTTTATGTGTGAAACCGCAAAAGAAATTTGGAACTCTTTATTAATAACTCACCAAGGTAATAATCAAGTCAAAGATAACAAAATAGATCTACTTGTTCAACAATATGAGCAATTCACGATTCCGGAAGAGGAATCAATTGATAATGCTTTTGCTAGATTTAACACTATCATCACAAGTTTAAAAGCACTTGATGAGAATTTTTCTAGTAAGAATTTTGTTAGGAAGTTTCTTAGAGCTCTTCACCCAAAATGGCGAGCTAAAGTGACGGCCATTGAAGAATCAAAGAATTTGTCAACGCTACAACTTGACGAATTAATTGGAAATTTGAAAGTCTATGAAGCAATTATAAAGAAGGACTCCGAAATGGTTAAAGAAAAACGTGAACAAAGCAAGTCAATCGCCTTGAAAGCTAGAAAGGAATTTAACAACGAAGATTGCTCATCTTCCGATAGTGATGACGAAGAATATGCCATGGCCGTAAGAGATTTCAAGAAATTCTTCAAAAGGCGAGGGAGATTCGTTAGACAACCACACGATGAAAGAAGAACACCTCAAAAGAATAATGATGACAAGTATAGCAAGAATAATGAGAGAAAGTGTTTCAAGTGTGGTGATCCGAATCACCTCATTGGAAAATGTCCAATGATGACAAGAGATCAAAATCAAAGAGCATTCGTTGGAGGTGCTTGGAGTGATAGTGATGAAGATGAGAATGAAACAACAAAGGATGAAAAGTGTCTCATGGCAAAATCATCAAGTGAGGTACGTTCCGAATCCGAATACTTTAGTGATGAAAATCTATCATTAGATGAAAAAGATTTAGATAGTGAATACAATAGATTATGTAAAATAGGACAACTAGTTATGGCTAAAAATAAATCACTAAAATACATAAACAACCAACTAGAAAATGAAGTGCTTGAACTAAAAATTAAAATACATCAACTTGAAAAAGGAAAAGAAATTGTTGAAGAATGTAAAACATGTCAAGAGCTTAAAAGTGAAAACAACATACTTAAGGATGAAATTTGCAAACTTGATAAATTTGAAAATAGTAGTAACTCACTTAGTAAAATTATAAGTATTCAAAGAATATCAGGAGATAAAACCGGACTAGGATTTAACTCAACTGAATCTTCAACAAGTGGAGCTAAAAACGTTAAATTTGAAAATGAACCAAAACCTTCAATACTTAATCCTAAACATTTACTCATAAAAAATAAAATAATACCTATCGCTAGTAATGAAGAAATAAAACCATTTTATAAACCATCTTTAAAAACCGAAGTTGGATCATCTAAACCTAAAGCAAGATCTAAAACTCCACCACCTAGGAAACCAAATAATACTTATCCTAAACCTAAAACACCTCAACCAAGAACAAACCATAATAGACGAAACTTTAACTATAATCAACAAATGTGGAACTTCAATCCGTGGGGAATGTTTCCACCTTATATGCATCCAAGTCAAATACAAAACATGTTCGGACCAAATAACTTTGGACAAATGAAACAATGGGCACCAACGTAAATAATATTCGCCATCCAAACATGGAAATTTTCATTGTCACCTCTTGTCCGATTTACTTCTTGAAGACCTTGAAGATTAACGCATTAAAGACAAAAGGTACACATTTCCTTTTAAGTTCCTTGTCTAGAAATGCATGTTTAGTTTAGTGTGTTATATTCATGTGATTTTACTTGTCTTATTAATTTTTTTTAACTATATTATATCTATATATATATATATATATATATATATATATATATATATATATATATATATATGTATATATATATATATATATATATATATATATATATATATATATACACTTAGCTATATTTAGGATCTTATAACCTAGGAAATTCATTTGTTGATTTTCTAGAACTAGAGATTGTTCGTTTACGAACATTTCTTTTCCCCATTTGCCTTATTGAACTTTAATGTTCAATCAACACTCATGCTGATGAAGTGAGATGAGTCGAAAAATCTATGGATGAAACAAACTCCCGGCTTCTGTTGCATACGTCTCCCTCCTATGTTCTCGTCTTATAAGCCTATACTATATAATATATATATATATACATATACTTATAAACCTTACACAACTTTCTCGTTTGCTTGACAACTTGATGAATCTCATCCGAAACGATCAAGAAAATTTTATTGACAAAATGTCAAGTAAAAATGTCAAGTAATTCCTCTCGTGCGTATACTCTTCAACGTATTTTTGATTAAATATAAATCTAGTATATATATATAAATATTTTCTTGTTTGTTCCAGAAACCAAAACTTGAAATATCAAATTTTTAAGGGCGGCCCCCTTAATGTTTAAGGGGACCGGCCCTCTGAGAGCTCAAGCCCGTTTTTCCCTTTCTTCCTTTTGCCAAACACTCCACTTTTTCATTCCTCTCTTTCCCTGCCTCTGCTGTGACGAAATTCAAAACCCAAAAACCTCTCAAATCACTTCCAAATCACATAATTCGGGTTAATTCGCAAAGGGCAAATTCATCTAACACAATCACCACAACATATTGTAAGCTTTTCATAACACATTTCATCTAATTTCATCTTTTTTGATCATATTCATGATTATGCATGTTTTATAAAATTCGTCAAATTTCATAATTTATTTCGAATTAAGCCTTAAAACTTCATTACCAAATGCTTCACCTAGGATTAGGATGATTGATTAACACTAGAAACTAGTTATTATAAACTATCATGTCGAAAATTTTTGAAAAATTTCATACACTCCTTTTCAAAAATTTTAGTAAACTTATTGTTGAATAATGATTTGAAAACGTGTTAAAACTAATTACATTATACTTGTGTAACTTGTAAAACTTGAAATTACATTTTTTCGACTAAGAAAAACTATGTTGGTTCACAATATAGGGGTGTTTGGATTATGTCCAAATAATATCAAAACATAGTCATTATAATTTTTATAAAACTTTGTTATAATTATAAACCTTAAAATTGTTTATCGAACTCGTCAAGATATATAATTCATATGTATATTGACGCACTTGAGTTATAAGTCACTAGTTAAGGAAGCGTTTGGTTTATTACTAAAAATGACATTTTTAAGTAAAAATACAAACCATCTTTTTCAAAAACAAATTACATGCATAAGAAACTCGCAAGAAATAGCTAGTTTTACAATCTAATGTAAATCTAGCAAATTTCATGATATATATAGATGTTTAAAGGGCGTTTGGACTTGTCCATAACCACCCATTAAACTTCGTAAAATATATCTAGAACGAGTTAAAAACAACATTAAGGAACATGGTAATCTACTTCTTAGGATTAGTGACGAAGTATGTTTACGTTCCAACATAAGCCTTAACAATAAACATATACTTTTATCTTTCTTTATATTTATTTTGGTCTTTTTGTATTGTTGATGTGTTTAGGTGAAAATGCCCAAAGCAACTACCGAAGATCTTTCTCACACTAAAAACTACATTCCCAAAGTTTCTCAACTCCCTACCACATCTCCTTCCATTGGACTTATCTATCGTCAAATTGAAGATAGAAATATTCATGAGGGACGTGTAGTAGATCTTGCTTTTGCTCAATCCGAGTACATAAATCGCTTGTTTTCAAGCATCAACTTCAATTGTCTTTATGAAATAAATGAACCTATTATTCCTCGCTTCATTATGGATTTCTATAGCCAAGTCACCGTCCAAACCAATGATCTTGGTTTCATCAGCATCTCTTTCATGATTCAAAATAAATTTATCACCCTAACTCTCGAACAATTTGGTCATATCCTCCAAATTCCATTTAGATGTCAAGCCGTTTTCTCAAACGAGTGGGACCTCGAATCTCTTAATCGCTATCGACCAACCTTCGGTCCATATCTCGACGAAATTCCTCATCCCGACGAAATTCTTCAAGTCCTTGGTATAGATCGTGCCACCACAAGTCGAAAAATAAAATCCAAAAATGTTCAAATCTCTCCATACCAACTTCTCCTCAAAGAATTAAGCCCTCACATGAAGCGTTGGAAAGAACTCATTCGTGAGAATGCGTTTGGTACTGGAGGTCACCGGGACCATCTCCCGGCTAGCCTTGCTCACATGTTGTATTGTATAGCTGTCGAAAAGCCGTACAATTTGGCCTACTTCTTTATCAAACGGATTGAGTGTGCTAGAAAAACTCCCAAAGCCAACCTTCCATATGGAATGTTCCTTACTCGTATCTATCGTCATGTTATCGAGTACTACCCCGATCTTGACAATAGTATTTATGAGTCCATCTACCCCACTCTACGTACTCTCGCTCTAAAACAAGCTCGACGAACTCGAAGTGACAAGGGTAAACCTCGTCGTCATAGCTTTCATGGATCATCCTCAAGGCAAGATGATGACGATGAGGAGGAAAACATCCATGATGCTAGTACCCCTTCGTTTTCTGAGTTCGTTGACGATTTAGAGGATCTTAACTATCCCAACTATTCTACTCCATCTCCAAGTGATCAAACTGAAGAAGTGCTTCATGAACGAACTACCGAGATGCTTAGAAGACAAAAGAGCTTGCACGAAGAAGTTAGAGGTGGCTTCAAATCTATTGGGAAGACTTTGAAGGGTATCTTCGGGAAGAAAAAGAAATGATATGGTCGGATTATGTTTGTTAAACAATGTTTTATTTTTTATGTCTTGTGTGCTATTTGTCCGAAGTTTATTCGGAAATACTTGTTATTTGAATATGTGTTTAGGATGATAACTTGATTGTCTTTGATATTTTTATGCATGTTTCTCTTGATCTATATATATGTTTGCATGATTAGTTAATGTTTATATAACTATATGACATGTATGCTTTCTAATAAACCAAAACAAATGTGAAATGTCCAAATTGAGCTTGCTGCACATTCAAACCAGAACATAACATCTTTCCAGAAAATTTTTGAAAATTTTTGGTTTCTGGGTCGTCAGATGGGCGGCCCCCTTAAATCATAAAAGGCGGCCCCCTTAAAATTAAGGGGACCGGCCACCATTTAAGGGGACCGGCCATCTGAAACAGTTTTTACACTGTTTTCTTTTGCATCCTGTGATCCCTTTTGCTAGTCCCAGCTATCATTACTCTTAAAAACCAAACTGATTTTGGAATATAACATTACAATTTCAAAATAATTCCACTTCTAAACATGTTTTCCCACTATATAATCCCCATGCATGTTTAATTCATAATTCATCATCCTCATCATTCATAAACCATCATCATGTCATCACCAAGAACCACCCATTCAAACAATGCCAAGAAACAAAAACTTGTCATTATACCACCCAAACAACTCTTCATTGATCTTACAAATGAAGACAACACCACCCCATCACCACAACCTCAATGTTCATCTCCTAGTGCACCAAATGCACCCTCCAAAACACCCTCAACAAATGGAAATTCTACTTCCTCCATACCATCCACTTCATCCATTAATGACTACATAAACACCCACTTATCTCCTCCACCAATGGTTCAACCATCACAACCTACCAATGAACACTCCACCCTTGCATTAACCCGCTCATTATCACCATTAACACCTCTTGATGCACATTTCTCATCATCCCCTATCAATCCACCAACCTATAACCCCGTCCCATGGAGCTTACTTGAAGCTCATGGTGACACTTGCCTTTGTTGCATCCACAACCGAACAATTGTGTTCGGACTAAGAGATGAAATGCAATACATGTTTTCTCATATTGAGAACTTGTTGCATCCACAACCTATAAACACAACCCCTCCACCACCATCAACAAACACTCCTCCTCCATCACCATCTCCATGTTCACCATCAATTCCTCCCAATTAAACATGCTTGGTGACTTACAAATAAAAGTACCTCAAACCATTTTGGATGGCAAGCTCTAGAGAGGACTCTTATGTTTGAGCTTTGGTTTATTTGTTATGTGATGATTGTAAGCCTTTAAGGCTTTTGTTTGTAGCATTACTTGTTTCATTTGTTGATGTAATGCTTGATGTATTAATTTCACTTGATTAATGTTATGGTTATGTTTAGTTTATACTTTTGCACGCTATATACATATATATGTTGCTTGCTACTAAATATTTTTGCAAGATATCCATATCTCGATTCCTTTTGGCCTCAAAACGAGGGGGAGCTTACATCAAGGGGGAGCTTCCATTAACACGGGATAACCTTTTTGATGCTAACAAAAAGGGGGAGAAGTGATATAAACTCACTCTAATACTTGTATATAGACTAATTTTCGACTAATGAGTTTAAATTTTGTAATCATCAAAAAGGGGGGGATTGTTGACATAAATAATGTATGAAAACGTTATTTATATTTTTCGATATCTCTATATTTTGATAATCACAAAATGTAAACTCGTCAATCGTTTGATTACTACGTAAACAAGTATTAAGCTAGTTTATATCATTATATCCAACTTAATCACTTAAGGTATGGATAAACAAGTGCTTAATACATCTCATGATCAAAGGGGTATTTAATTAACTAATACAAAGTTTATTTAATTATATAATCTTATTATATATTTTTGAAAAACACTTTTGGTAATAAGGAAAAATGTTTTAATCATACTAAATATATGATTTCAAATATTTAACCAAAATCAGTTAGTTTTTCACCAAATAAACTTTCCCCACTAAAAGACAAGTTTTCTGGCCATTACAGTTGGGCGGCCCCCTTAATTATAAGGGGCGGTCCCCTTAATTTTAAGGGGGCCGGCCATGCTTTAAGGGGACCGGCCACGCTCCCCTGTCAGAAACTGTCAGATTTCTTCTCCTATAAATACCACCTTAATTCTGGAATTTTTCCCCACCTTTTGCACGAAATTTTCAGATCTATAACCATCTAAAACTCATCCAAAACCCTTTGATCATTTGTATATTAATCCTTGTTTCAAGTGATTCAATCCCTCATCATCCATTCTCATTCTAAGTGCAAAAGAAGAACTCTCTACAACCAAGTTCAAGAAGTGTTGAAGAGTAGTTGTGTATAGTGTATATATATTCATTTGTGAATATTGTGTTGTGCTTGTGATTAATTGTTTAGAAGATATAGAAGTTGTGTAGATAGTAGAAGTTGATTAGTAGTGAGGTAGGATAGTTGTGAAGATTGGTGTGTAGCAAATTGGTGTGAAGATTGGTGTGTAGATTGGTGTGTAGATTGGTGTGAAGATTGGTGTGTAGATTGGTGTGTAGATTGGTGTGAAGATTGGTGTGTAAATTGGTGTGTATATTGGTGTGTACGGTTTTCTCCGCCATAAGGGAGTTTGTTGACATAGTGAAGAAAACTCTCGAGTAGGTGACTCGGGGAGTGGAGTAGGAACAAGGAAGGTGTCCTTGTAGCCGAACCACTATAAATCCTTGTGTTGTGGTTTGATCTTTCTAACTCTTCTCATTACTTATTTATTTACCTTTACTATATTAGTTTTGTTAGTTAGTTATCATACAATTGTTCATATAGTGCAAGTATTGAATTCACATAAACTAGAATCGAAGTTTTTAAAACAAACTTGTGTTTATAAATTTTAAAAGGACGTAAAACTATTCAACCCCCCCTTCTAGTTTTCCACAAGTTTTATTATCAATAAATATAAAAATAAATAAATAAACAGAAAATAAAAATCAGAAAAAGGAAGAAGAAGAAGATTGGAGTATGCCAGATGATGGAGAGTTGGTTTAGAGCCTCAGGGGAGGTGTTAGGGTAATTATTGATCCTTGGTCCATAGTTTTACAGTTTGGAAAGCTTGTAAGCATCTTTTTCAATTTATGTATCTACTGTAGTATTAGCTTAATTACTGCTTGTTCTTGTCTATTTCTTATTAGTTTAGTTATCTGTGTTTAGTTTAATGTTTAGATTACATGATCTTTGTTGAGATTGCATCTTCACAGTTATTATTGGTCATATATAGCATTTGGTTATTACTCATAGTTTACTGCTTATTTTTAGGTATTAGTTGCTTATCTCACTATAATTGAGCTTAATTGATGCTTACTTTCTAATCTCCACAGCTAAATCTCCCACTTCATTTAGAAAATCAAAACAGACAATGCAATAGGGAGTGTTTGGAATAGGAGAACTCACTGAGCTTCAGTTAGTTATATTGATGGTTTGTGTTTGTTACAAGTTCATTTAGGTTATAGAAGTCCATTTCAGTCATAAAAACTTGGCTTTGGTATAGAAAAGTTAGAAATCTCTTTCAATGTCCCTTAGGTGTTCACTGTTATAGTTTTTAGATCCATGGTCACTCAAATCTGATCACCAGTTGTTAAAACAACTTAAAACAGTCTTAGAATGGCTTGTTATATCAATTTAAGTCATTAGGGATCAAACAAATTTCATCAAAGTCAACATTCAAGTTTTTCCTAAAAAGTCAAAAGTGCATAGTTCAGATTTTTGCAAAAATGGCAAGAATTAATCTGATTTTTGTGTTTGGATTTGAGTATTGAAATTTTTTGTGTGTTTAATATATCAGCTGAACTTTTGATTTTCATGTTGGGTACATTTTTGTGATTTTTTCTTGTGGACCAAAACACCCTTGGAACACACCTGCAGGGAAAGCTGAGTGCCCTGCTTCAGCAGACTCAACTCACCCCACCATCTTTGGTGGTCATTTGTGGCTAACCCGGTGGGTCCCATACCTCATACTTAGGTCCTTACAACCCCCCTCCTACCAGGGATTAAGGGTTGACCTTTGTTTTGACCATTAGACCAGTGGACCCCACCTGAATTTGCTTCCCAAGACTGTTCCCATTCTGTCTCAGAATTGTAATAAGCAAAGTGCTTATTTGTGTTGTTTGGCTTATTTGCTATGCTTAATTGATTGAAACTCACTCAATGTTGTTCAACTAACTCAGAGAAACCAGCTTTAACCATTGTGGACCCCACATACTCCAATTTGAGCTTAAATCCCTCCACAGTCAACAAAAGTCAACTGTTTGGGTGAATAAGCTCTCAAGTGCTTATTTCTGGGTTACATCAAAAGTGTTTTCATAAAAAGTGTTTGTTTTTAGTGTATAATTAGTTTGGAAAAAGAAAAAAACCCCAAAAACCAACTTTAATTATAGTGATAGCTTCTATTTAATAGGAATTATCATTTTAATTTTCTTTTTAGCGTATTTATAAGCAATATATCATCCTTATATTTTTAGGGTGCGTTTGGTTCGCCGAATGTTTTTGATGGAATTGTAATCTGTCAAAGGAATTGTAATCTGGATGAATTGTAATCTGAATTGTTGAAATATGTCATGTGTTTGGATGGCCGAATGTAATGTAATTCAGTTTAAATTCCTTTACATAATCCTGTTTGGTTTGTAGAAGGGGAATGTAATTTAAATTTTGAAAATTGACAATAGTTACCATTGATGTTTGTGATTTTTTGTTTTGTCATATATGTTAATAATAGCTAAAACGAGTTATACTAACGACATAAAATGAGAATTTTCGAAATGTCAAGTACAAAAGGTTCATCACCATGATCATAAACACAACTGCATATTACAAAGTGCAACTTAAACACCCAAAAAGACACATAACAAGTTCTAATAACAACACTACCAACTTAAACACTACTGATCATTCACACTACTGATCATTCACACGCATTACCAACTTAAACACCCAAAAAGACACATAACAAGTTATACTAACGAGACTACATATCATTCCCACACATTACCATAGTCAAACTCATTCCGACAACATGAAACGCACCCACTCCTCCCTTTCATCTTCTTTCAAATCCCAGAAGGTTAACACGCTGTCAGGGTCACTTTTTATCTTCCTAATTGCTCTAAACTTTTCCACTTTAGTCAATGATTCTATTTTTTGAATCTCATAAGTGATGAGGTTTGTTTTATTTTGCAACCCAACTTCAAGCTTTATACCTTCACTCAGTTCTGCTGATGAATCCTTAATTCGATCTCCAAGTAATTTAGCTGCTTCACTGACTACCTCGGCTAAAGAAGTCGTGCTACCCATGCTTTTCCTTTTTCTAGAACGAACACTTGAAATTTCCCCAACACCACTCATATTTGTACGTGCATTGTGGCTTACTTCCATCTCTTTATCAAATGCATCATTTGAGTTTTGCTCATGCTCTTCATTGTTCACTTCATCTTCCATTTCAGTAACAAGTTTAGATTTAATACCTTGAGCTCGATCTTTTCCGAAGATAATAGATGATTCTGGATAATTAGCAAGCTTTTAGTCCCTTAACTTGGCCGCTCTTGGATGAGTCTATTTCACATGTCAAAAGTAAAACAAAATACAGAACATCAGAAATTTAGCAACTTTTAACACATTATTAACATTAAAGTATATTAAAAATGATAATAACGTAAAGACTTACTGAGATATATGAATCCCATACACCCGGAGCATCTATAGTGGCGCAATTGTTTTCTTCATCATAACCAAACCCACTAGAATGCAACATATCATAAACAGCTTGCCAATCTTTTTTCATAGTTCTTATACGTGGTTCAATGTGCGGCTTACTCAGGATACCCGAGTTGGGAAGTGATTCTTTTAGTGCAGTTTCCAGAATTTGCAAATATCCTGATTTAAACCCATTATCAGCTTTGTATTGTCCTGTGTTTACCATATGAAGTAATGCCTCAATAAGCTTTTCATCCTCACTGCTTGTCCACCCATGATAGTTTCGATTTGCATATCTCCTACCTTGATTAGCACTTGTCGCACCTTGATTAGCACTTGTCGCGCCTTGATTAATGCTTGTCGCGCCTTGATTAGCACTTGTCGCACCTTGATTAGCACTTGTCGCACCTTGATTAATGCTTGTCTTGCCTTGATTAGCACTTGTCGCACCTTGATTAGCCCTTTTCGTTCCTTGATTAGAACTTGTCGCACCTTGATTTGCACTTGTCGCACCTTGATTAGCACTTTTCGTTCCTTGATTAATGCTTGCCATACCTGAATATAAGTAATAAATATGAAAAGAACATGTTACAACTAGATCAGCATAAACAAGAAAAATATTCAAGTGCCAAATCAACCAATATTATGCCAAATTGACACAACAAGCTCATTAATAAATATAATTTGCCAAATAACAATCAGGTGCTAAAGTACTTATATATAAATATTTGCAAATGTCTTACTAAAAAAAGTACGCCACATGTTTTCCAAGTTACATACATCAGGCCTAAATATAAGTAACAAATATGAATTGAACTGGTGCCCAACTAGATCAGTATAAAGAAGAAAAATATCAAGTGCCAAATAAACCAATATAATGTCAAATGGACACAACAAGCTCATTAATAAATAAAAGATGCCAAATAACAATCATGTGCTAAAATACTTATAATTGTTGCAAATGTCTTAACAAAAAAAAAGTACAGCACATTCTTTCCAAGTTACATAAATTTTCAGTTGGTAGCACTCCATGAATCAAACATACTTTGCGCTAAATTATTTCTAAATTCGGTCCATTCATTTGAAGTCCCAATAGAATGTATATTATCTTCAGCTTCTCCTAGGTCTCCGGTTCCCTGATCTGATTCATCTTGAGTCTCAAATGGGTCAATTGGCATTTCTTGTCTTATAAAGTTATGGAGGAGACAACATGCCATTATGATCCTATTTTTTAAGTCAATTGGATAATATGAGTTGTCCCTCAAAACTCCCCACCTTGCCTTCAAAATACCAAAACATCTCTCAATGACGTTTCTTGCGGACGAATGTTTCATGTTATATAACTCTTTTGGAGTAGTCGGTTGGTACCCATCTCGCCAATCATTTAAATGGTACCTTTGACCTCTATAAGGGGCAAGAAAACCCTCTCCATTTGTATACCCGGTGTCCACCAAATAATAACCCGGCCGTGCAACTTTCAGTCCATTAGGCCTATGAAGAGCATCGCGAAGTACTCTACCATCAGCCGCTGACCCTTCCCAACCCGGTAACACAAAAATAAATTGCATATCTTGTGAACATACCCCTAACACGTTTGTTGCAATATCCCCCTTTCGTGTTCTGTATCTAGGCTTCTCTTCGAGTGGCACTAAGCACTTTATGTAAGTTCCGTCTAAAGCTCCTAAACAATTCTAAAACCAAAAAAGATGATAAAAGTTATTTTACCAGTAAGGTTACTAATGTAAGAATACCAAAATGAATACTAATTACATATACCTTGAACCATTTCCACCTATGGTCATCTGAGTTCTCTGGAACAGGTTGTGGTTTCTTAAGCAAATGTGAATGTAACCTTATCACGACACTACAAACTCGAGAAAAATATCTACTAATCGTTTCCCCCGACCGATGAAAACGACATATCATCACTCTATTCTTAACATTATGAGCTATCATGTGAAGAAAAATGGCTACTTGTTCATCAATATCCATATTCCTACTTGCTCTTAGTCCTCCTAATGTTTCAAGCATATTACACAACTTTATAAAACACACTCGAGTCATCCTAACTTGCGATATAGACATAGTGTCACTCTCATAAACATACCTATGCAATATAGAATAACGATCGATTTTTCTCGAAGAGTACCGAATACGTGGCTTATCTATGTCGTATTTGAGTACCAACATGAACATAGTGATAACAAACCAAATAACAATTGTAGTAACGTGGTTCTACCATGTCAAAACGAGTGTTTGTCTCCTTTCCTTACGTTTGCGAGTTGTTAAACTAAGTCGAGTCATTTCCTGATACAGAGGTTCAAACTTAAAAGATGAAATTCAAACAATGATAACAATAACCCTATAACCATAACAAAAAGATACATATATAAATCACAAGAAAAAATACAGATTGATGGAACCTAACTTTTTTTTTTTACCAAAAAAATTAAAAAAAATAAATAAATCTAACCTTTTTATAAGTAGTGGATATGAGCAGGTTTATAGAAATTAAAGAAATCAAGATGAATGACGAAGATGATTAATCGTGATTAATATAAGAACCGAACCCAGAAAGTGGGTAAGAAGCATATCAGAGGTGAGACATGAGAGATGAAAGTGAAGATGTAATGATACGGCAAAAGATAAAGAGTAGGGTTTATTATGTGCTTGGGTTATTTTTGTAAATATGTGTAATTCCATTGTAATGTTGAAACTTTCCTTAGCTTAGTTGATGTAATTGAGATTCCATCAAAAAAGTGGGCCTGATGTAATTTGAATAAATACAATGCTGCTCATTAAACAACCAAACACCCTATGCAATTGGAATTTGAATTACAATTAAACCAAATTACAACGAATTCGGCGAACCAAACGCACCCTTAGTAATTCTCTTTTAGGTTAAAGTAATTTTAGAAAATTTTCCAGATTTTTATTTTGTCTTTTAGTGGTTTTTAGAATTAATTTTAGTTTAATTAATTATTAATTAACATTAAGTAATTAAATAGCATAATTAGATTTTATAAAGTATAACCTAGTTTTTATAATTTTTCTAACTTTTATTTAAGTTAAAACATTTTTATAAATTTTTCTAGAATTTGTACTGTTCATTTTCTATTTTTTATAATATAATTAGTTTAATTAGAAATTAATTAGTAATTAGATTAATAATTAGTAAATTAGTTTAAAAATACATAAAATCAACCTTTTATAATTTTTTAGGATTCCTATGATGGTTAACTAGATTTTTAAATTTTTTCTTAATTTTCTAAGTCTTTTTAGTATTTTTAATAATTCTAATTAGTTTAAGTAGTTAATAAATAGATAATTAGTAATTAATTAATAATTAATAATTAAATAGTGTAAAAATAGTTTTTCTTTTTCTTAAAATTTTCTTTATTTATTAGGATTGTAAAAATAATAATTTTACACTTGTAACCCTTTCCGTCCATCAGTTGTACTTTTTGTTTCGTTCGTCTGCGTACGTTTTTAGGTTTTAGCTCAAATCTTCTTAATCTAAATACCAGTAATCAATCACATAGCTTTCCTAAGCTATTTAATTTCATAATTCTTGAATAATTCTTATCACAACCCTTTTCTGTGAATAATCACCCGATCTCAAGTACGCTAAAGCACAATCCACACCTCGTCGGGATATAACGACCTGGTGATACCCTTTATTACCCGGAAGCATTGGTCTAGGCTCTTTGTCTTTGTTGACCATTATTTGGTCAATATAAGTTGACGGTTTAGCATCAATCAAATTTTTGGCGCCGCTGCCGGGGAGGTGTGCGCGTTTCTATAGCGTTATTTGAGATTAGTTTTATTTCACCTCAATCACTGTACAAATACCACCACATTTGTAAATTTTAAATCAAAACACAAAAAAGTCATTATCACTTTTCCTAAAGTGTTAAAACACCAAAAAAAAAAATAAAAACAACAAAACAGATCGTAACGTTTTCTGAATCGATTTTCTTTTAAGGTGATTCTTAAAGAGAAATGATTTTAGATTACGAGACGATACCAAAATATTGTCCAAAAGTTTTTAAACCCATACACAAAAACCCAAAAATATCCGTCTTTTTTTGTGAATAATAATAATACATAAAAACCAATCGTCGCAAACCAAGACAGAACACCTACCAACTGGGGGTGTGAACATAATAATTTCCCAAACCAAAGATAAAAACTTGCCTTTGTATCCCTGTGAGTGGTGTACCTTTCTTAAAGAAGCCATTCACTCGTGATTATTGGTTTAAGTTCACTGTTGATTTGCCTCGATTTTGTTTTGATTGGTTTTATCCCTAGTGCATGCGCACTCGTTCTTCAAGGTCCACGAGCCCATTACGTGAGCTTGTTCGGAAACCTAGAAGACCTCGTCGACGTTCAGAACCAACGGTCGGATCTGAGATCCGTACTGTTGCCACACCCACTATCACCATGGCGGAAGACCGCCCCATGTGTGAGCTTCTCCAAGCACCCATCGAGGGTTACGGAGATGCCATTGTTGTTCCAGCCATCGTGGCTGATAATTTTGAGCTCAAAACCCGGTTACTCAATCTTGTAACCTCAAGTCAATTTTACGGTTTTGAGAGGGACGATCCTCATGCTCACATTCGATGGTTCAATAAAATCACATCGACCATCAAGTACAAGAATGTCCCTTGTGAAGCAATAAAACTTCTTCTCTTCCCATTCTCCTTGGAGGGACAAGCCCAGATTTGGCTTAAAAAACAATCTCCTCGATCTATTGAGACATGGGAAGATCTTGTCAAAAAATTTGTGAATGAATTCTTCCCACCTTCCAAAACCACGAGTCTTAAGAACGAAATCACCAAGTTCATTCAAAAATATGATGAATCTTTTGGTGAAGCGTGGGATCGTTTCAAAGAATTACTTCGCAAGTGTCCACATCATGGTTTCTCTGAGTTGATGCAACTCGATACTTTTTACAATGGCGTGAGCCAAGCTGATCAGGATTCTCTCAATGCCTCCGCGGGAGGTAATTTTTTGAGTAGAACCACAAAAGAAGCTTTGCAAATCATAGAAAACAAGTCTAAGGTCCGCTCTACACGAAGCAAACCGATTGTTTCTCAAATCAATGCGGGTCCTTCCACTTCATCTTCTGTGAGTCAATCTAGCACGGATGCTAAGATTGACAAGCTCACTAAAGCAATCCAAGCTTTGGTTCTCGCCCAAACAAAGAAAGTTTCATTTCCACAACATCCTCCACCTGCTGAGGTTAAAAAAGTATAAGTCTGTGTAACTTGTGGTGGGCCGCATGCCTACTACAATTGCACAGCTACTGTTGGTACTCCATATGAAGCTCATGCTGTAGCCGGGTCCCAAAATCAAGGAGGCAATCAATATCGCCCTCCTATGGACCCTAGCTATCGTCCTCATCATCATTATCCTGGACCTCCTGGTTTTAATCTAAACCAAAATGTCGAAAACCGTGGCCAAAATCAAAATAGAGCGAACCAAGGTTATCAAAACCAAGGTAACTTCAATCAGGGTCACGGTTTTCACAATCAAAACCAAGGGTTCCAAAATCAAGGTTTCCAACAGCAAAATCAAGGAAACTTTAATCGGAACCAAGGTCAGGGTAATTTCAATCCGGGATATTTTCATAGAAACAACAACCCTAATCAGGGTAATTTTCAAAATCAAGGTCCCAATCCGAACAATCGAGCTCCAAATATTCCTAATCCGAATCAAGCCTTGTTCCAACCGGGCCTTCATCTGACGAGTTGTTGAAACAATTCATGAAGTCCCAAGATGAGTTGAACAAGTTGCTGGTCAGCCAGATTTCTGACATCAAGAAGTCTTTAAATGATCGACCCTCGGGCTCAGGTACTACTTTACCGAGTAACACGATCGCTAACCCGAGGGGCGATGCTAAGGCGATCACAACACGAAGTGGTGCTTCATATGATGAACCCGCGATTCCTACTACCTCTTCTTCCTCTCCTCCAAAGGTAGTGGATCGTGAACCTGAGGTGACAAAGGACAAGGTGCAAACTCCTAGCCCACGAAGTACAGCACACGTCCAACCTCAGGTTATTCCTGAAACCAGATGTAAGCCTGGAGTTGTCTTTGATCCACCAGAAACTCCAGTGGACAACCCTAAATCCAAAACTTCTATTCCCTATCCATCACGTCTCAGTGAACAAAAGCTCCGCGAAAAGGCTAATCACCAAATGGATAAGTTTTTCCAAATCTTCCAAGATTTGCACTTTGACATTAGCTTCGCGGATGCTATTCTCTTGATGCCCAAGTTCGCATCGACAATCAAAAATCTGTTGAGTAACAAAGAGAAACTCTTTGAGATGGCAAGAACTCCTCTGAATGAGAACTGCTCTGCAGTTCTTTTGAAAAAGCTTCCTGAAAAGCTTGGAGACCCCGGGAAATTCCTCATTCCTTGTACTTTCCCGGGTATGGTTGAATGCTTCGCCTTGGCCGATCTAGGTGCTAGCATTAACCTAATGCCATATTCTGTGTGGAAGAAACTCTCTCTTCCCGAACTTACCCCCACGTGCATGACTTTAGAGCTTGCCGATCGTTCGATTTCTCGTCCCATCGGCATTGCCGAGGACGTATTCGTTAAAGTGGGGAAGTTCCATTTTCCGGCAGATTTTGTGATTGTTGACTTTGATGCCGATTCTAGGGTCCTTCTCATTCTTGGACGGGGATTCCTTAGAACTGGGCGAGCTCTTATCGATGTATTTGAGCATGAGATCACATTACGTGTTGGAACGGAAGCCATAACCTTCAACCTAAATCAAACTTCGAGATACTCCTCCAATTATGACTGTGAATCGGTGAACAAAATAGATGTCATCGATGTTGCTGCTGAGGAGTATGCTCAAGAGATTTTAGGTTTCATTGATGATTCTTCGAGTGAGAACCTCACTCAGTCTTCTCACCCCATCATTGCCAATTCTTCTCCTTCCCTCACTCCGTTTGAGGGAAGTGACTTCATCTTAGAAGAAATTGAGGCCTTTCTCAAAAGTGACTCGATTCCCGATGGAATCGATAACCAAGAGATTGACCTCGAGAGGGATATTCTCATGCTTGAAAAATTATTAAACGAAGATCCCTCTCCTCTTCCTGTTCTACCACAAACACTTCATAAAGAGGAGGTAAAAAATGTTGAGAAAACTGATGACTTCCCTGAGGTTGAACTTAAGGACTTGCCGCCTCATCTTGAATATGCATTTCTGGAGGGTGATGATAAATTACCCGTCATAATTGCCAAAGACTTAAGTGATGAGGAAAAGACTGCTCTCATAAAGGTTTTGAAGTCTCATAAACAAGCAATTGCTTGGCGACTCTCCGACATCAAGGGCATTGACCCTGAATTTTGTACTCACAAGATTTTAATGGAGGACGACTTCAAACCCGCAGTCCAACAACAAGGAAGGGTGAATCCAAAAATTCATGAGGTAATCAAACAAGAGGTTTTAAAACTTCTTGATGCCGGATTGATTTACCCTATCTCGGACAGTCCTTGGGTCAGCCCAATTCATTGTGTTCCAAAAAAGGGTGGCATGACTGTTGTCACAAATGAGGAGAATGAGTTAATTCCAACTCGTTTGGTTACGGGATGACGTGTCTGCATTGACTATCGTACGTTAAATGACGCCACCCGTAAGGATCATTTTCCTCTGCCCTTTATGGATCAGATGCTCGAGAGATTAGCGGGGAATGAGTATTATTGCTTCCTCGATGGTTTCTCGGGTTACTTTCAGATTCCCATTGATCCGCAAGATCAGGAAAAGACCATGTTCACATGCCCCTACGGAACTTTTGCGTATAAACGTATGCCATTTGGCTTATGTAATGCTCCGGGCACGTTTCAAAGATGTATGATGTCCATATTTTCTGACATGATCGGGAAAACTATGGAGGTCTTCATGGACGATTTTTCGGTCATTGGGGATTCGTTTCAATCATGCCTCTCCCATTTAGACGACATGCTAAAATGTTGTGAAGACACAAAGTTATGTCTAAATTAGGAGAAGAGTGACTTTATGGTCAAAGAGGGCATTGTCCTCGGCCATAAAATTTCAAAGAACGGGATTGAGGTTGACAAAGCCAAAGTGGATGTCATTGCAAAATTACCTCATCCCACAACCGTAAAAGGTGTTAGGAGCTTTTTGGGTCACGCTGGTTTCTATCGTAGGTTTATTCAAGATTTTTCTAAAATCGCCCGGCCTATGACCCATCTCCTCGAAAAGGATGCTCCTTTTATCTTCTCCCCAGAGTGCATCGAAGCTTTTGAAACACTTAAGAAAAAGCTTACCGAGGCACCGATTCTTGTTGCCCCCGATTGGGACTTGCCCTTCGAGCTCATGTGTGATGCTAGTGATTATGCCATAGGGGCAGTCTTGGGGCAACGAAAAACAAAACATTTTCAGCCTATACACTATGCCAGCAAAACTATGACCGAGGCTCAAAATCATTACACCACCACCGAAAAAGAATTATTAGCTGTGGTGTATGCTTTTGAAAAATTCTGGCCATACTTGATACTAACCAAAAGCATAGTGTATACGGATCACTCGGCTTTGAAGTACCTTCTTGCAAAACAAGATGCAAAGCCGAGACTTCTCCATTGGGTTCTCCTCCTACAGGAATTTGATATCATTATTCGTGATAAAAAAGGAGCTGAGAACCTAGCTGCTGATCATCTCTCCCGATTGGAAAACCCCCACCAAGATGTCTTCGAAAGGAAAGAAATTAATGAAACATTCCCTCTCGAGACACTCAATGCGGTCACCTTTCGTGGAGATTCTATTACCCCGTGGTTTGCCGACTTTGCAAACTACCTTGCGGGTAACTTTGTGGTGAAAGGGATGTCGTCCCAACAAAAAAATAAATTCTTTAAAGATGTAAAACATTACTTCTGGGATGACCCCTACTTGTTCAAAATATGTGCGGATCAAGTCATTCGATGGTGTGTTTATGGCCAAGAAGCCTCTGAAATTCTTAAGGCTTGCCATGCTGGTCCCACGGGGGGCCACCACAATCCAAACTACACCGCCAAAAAGGTGTTTGACTCCGGTTTCTTTTGGCCCACGATTTACAAGGATGCCCAGGAATTAGTCAAATCCTTTGACGCTTGTCAACGTCACGGGAATATTTCACAAAAGAATGAAATGCCTCATAATGCAATTCAAGTTTGTGAAATTTTTGACGTTTGGGGCATCGACTTTATGGGGCCATTTCCATCATCTCATGGAAACAAGTATATACTCGTGGCTGTTGACTATTTGTCAAAATGGGTTGAAGCGAAAGCTTTACCCACAAATGATGCCCGAGTAGTCGTAAAATTCTTGAAAGCTCTTTTCGCTCGATTTGGAACTCCACGTGCTATTATCAGTGATCGTGGTACGCACTTCTGTAATGACAAATTTGATAAAGTCATGCAAAAGTACGGTGTAACTCATCGTCTTTCTACTACGTACCACCCACAAACAAGTGGACAAGTAGAAGTTTCCAATCGAGGAATTAAGAGAATTTTGGAAAGAATTGTAGGTGAAAATCGTGCATCGTGGTCGGACAAATTAGATGATGCACTTTGGGCTTTCCGTACGGCTTACAAAACACCCATTGGGTGTAAGCCTTACAAACTTGTGTACGGGAAAGCGTGCCATCTTCCGATCGAGCTTGAGCATAAAGCCTATTGGGCTCTCAAGCATGCCAATTTCGACCTCAAAACTGCGGGTGATCATAGGAAAGTTCAATTGAATGAATTAAATGAACTTCGTGATCAAGCTTACGAGAACTCTTTGATCTATAAAGAAAAGACAAAGAAGATTCATGACTCCAAAATCAAAAACCGCGTTTTCAACGTTGGTGATCGAGTCCTTCTTTTCAACTCTAGACTCAAGATCTTCTCGGGAAAGCTAAAAACCCGATGGACTGGTCCATTCACTATCGCTAAGGTTTATCCTTATGGCACCGTCGAATTATCTCAAAATGACGGTCCTAATTTCAAAGTGAATGGACATCATTTAAAACATTACTTTGGAGAGGACATACCATCCATGGTTGTCCCGGATCTCCAAACTTTCCCCAAGGACAATTGAATTCGGGGATCGAGTCAAGCTAGCGACTCGATGAACAAAAACAATAGCACAATACGGGTTTTCACTCGTATATCTGATTTCCTTCTACTTTCTACCACCCTAGTGTGGGGGAATGGCCAACCCCCCGCTATTTGAAAATGTATATATAAAAAATTCAAAAAAAAAATGTGTGATTGTATATACAGATAAATAAAGTGAAAAATACAAAACAATATTTCCACAGTTAGCTTCGAATATTATCTTTTTACGTTCATAGGTTCGGCATAATAGCTGGGACTTTGAATATTGAGGACAATATTCATTTCTAAGTGTGGGGGGGGGAAATTCTAGCGAATTTTATCGCAAAATACTTTCAAGTATCCCCATTTTGGCCCAAAATTTTCAAAATTTTTTCACTTTATTTCAAAATTTTTGTGGTAATCAGTCCGTCGTGTCTAAACGACAAAAGGGATTGGCTAATCCAGGAGCAAATGGCTCTTGGTAAAGATAACTCAAATCCGTTTACGGCTTGCAATTTGCCCAAAATTGTATGGTTCCTCAACTCCCCATATCCCATAAAGCGAATGAGTTGGCTAGCCCGCAAGATTATGGCTTGTGGTAAAGGCCGTGGAAAAACCATAATTGGTAATCAGCTAACCAAGATGTTGACTATTCCATCAAGAGCTGGCTAGTCCAGGAGCAAACGGCTCTTGGTAAAGACAAATCAAATCCGTTGACAGCTGGTGGTTTGCTCAAAATCACACGGTTATCAGGTGTGCCACAGTTCTTACACCTGGCTACTCCAGAAGTGATGGCTTTTGGTAAAGAGCTTAAAATCCATCAAGTTTTCCAAAAATATTGCTAGGGACTAGCAATAGTTTAGTGTGGGGATTGATGAGTGCGCAAACACTCATCATTTTATTCGTATTTAAACTGCCAAAACATACAAAAACAATCGAAAAGTAATAAAAATACTTAAATTATCCCAAGGATTGTGTTTTATGTGTTTTAAATGCAAAATGAGCAAAAACAAAAGAAAAACGATCAAAGTTTGTAATATTGGCAGTTTCAGTCCCCCAAGTTTCAAAATTTGTCAAAAATAGTCCCTATGCATTTATTTTGAAAGAAAAGTCAACCCAAGTCCTTAAAAATTCAAAAGTTATCAAAAACGGACTTTGGGTGATAAATTTGGAAAAGTTACATGTTTGGTCCCTGGAGTTTGGAAATTTGCAAAAATAGTCCCTGGGAATTTTGAAAATAAAAAAATTGCAAATTTGGTTTTTGGAATATTGAACTTTGCAACAATAGTCCTCGGTGACACTATGGGGAAAATTACATTTTCAGCCCCTTGGTTTTGTCAAATTGCAAAAAATGGTCCTTGTGCTAATTTACTACACCAACCGGACCCTTAATAGTTTTCAAACCCAAACAAAACCAAACCACCCATTCACCAGCCCACCTCATTCTCCTTGGCCCATCAACACCCTCAGCCCACTCCACAAACACCCCGTTTAATATTAATACTCCAACCTCGGTCAAACTTTGACCCCGTCCCTTCCACCTCACCCTGCTACAAGCCAACCCCCCTCATCATCACCCCTACCTTCACCACTTGCACACTCAATTTCCCCCCCCCCTTGCCTAATCAAACAAAGGCTAAACTCCAAGAACATCCTCCCTGGCATCAATAATCCAAGAAACAGCCAAAGGAAGTTTTTGCGCCAAGGAATTTAAACGGCCAAGATTAACCCTAGTAATCTAATGGTTACAATTGCTGCTGGGAAATAGACAAGGACTCATGGGAACCCTGATTTGGAGTTATAAAAGAGATAGAGAGGCAGTGGAGCACCTAGTTAGTTTTTAGTTGTAATTTTAGCTCATTTTCCAAGTATTGTAACTTTTAAATTCCAACATTGTAATTTTTATTTTCAATTAATGTAAGATTTCATTCCAGAAATTCAAGTTTCAAGTCTATTTCAGTTTTATTATCAATAAATATAAAAATAAACAGAAATAAAAAAATAAAAAAAAATCAGAAAAAGGAAGAAGAAGAAGATTGGAGTATGCCAGATGATGGAGAGTTGGTTTAGAGCCTCAGGGGAGGTGTTAGGGTAATTATTGATCCTTGGTCCATAGTTTTACAGTTTGGAAAGCTTGTAAGCATCTTTTTCAATTTATGTATCTACTGTAGTATTAGCTTAATTACTGCTTGTTCTTGTCTATTTCTTATTAGTTTAGTTATCTGTGTTTAGTTTAATGTTTAGATTACATGATCTTTGTTGAGATTGCATCTTCACAGTTATTATTGGTCATACATAGCATTTGGTTATTACTCATAGTTTACTGCTTATTTTTAGGTATTAGTTGCTTATCTCACTATAATTGAGCTTAATTGATGTTTACTTTCTAATCTCCACAGCTAAATCTCCCACTTCATTTAGAAAATCAAAACAGACAATGCAATAGGGAGTGTTTGGAATAGGAGAACTCACTGAGCTTCAGTTAGTTATATTGATGGTTTGTGTTTGTTACAAGTTCATTTAGGTTATAGAAGTCCATTTCAGTCATAAAAACTTGGCTTTGGTATTGAAAAGTTAGAAATCTCTTTCAATGTCCCTTAGGTGTTCACTGTTATAGTTTTTAGATCCATGGTCACTCAAATCTGATCACCAGTTGTTAAAACAACTTAAAACAGTCTTAGAATGGCTTGTTATATCAATTTAAGTCATTAGGGATCAAACAAATTTCATCAAAGTCAACATTCAAGTTTTTCCTTAAAAGTCAAAAGTGCATAGTTTAGATTTTTGCAAAAATGGCAAGAATTAATCTGATTTTTGTGTTTGGATTTGAGTATTGAAATTTGTTGTGTGTTTAATATATCAGCTGAACTTTTGATTTTCATGTTGGGTACATTTTTGTGATTTTTTCTTGTGGACCAAAACACCCTTGGAACACACCTGCAGGGCAAGCTGAGTACCCTGCTTCAGCAGACTCAACTCACCCCACCATCTTTGGTGGTCATTTGTGGCTAACCCATTGGGTCCCACACCTCATACTTAGGTCCTTACAACCCCCTCCTACCAGGAATTAAGGTTTGACCTTTGTTTTGACCATTAGACCAGTGGACCCTACCTGAATTTGCTTCCCAAGACTGTCCCCATTCTGTCTCAGAATTGTAATAAGCAAAGTGCTTATTTGAGTTGTTTGGCTTATTTGCTATGCTTAATTGATTGAAACTCACTCAATGTTGTTCAACTAACTCAGAGAAACCGGTTTTAACCATTGTGGACCCCACATACTCCAATTTGAGCTTAAATCCCTCCACAGTCAACAAAAGTCAACTGTTTGGGTGAATAAGCTCTCAAGTGCTTATTTCTGGGTTACATCAAAAGTGTTTTCATAAAACGTGTTTGTTTTTAGTGTATAATTAGTTTGGAAAAAGAAAAAAACCCCAAAAACCAAATTTAATTATAGTGATAGCTTCTATTTAATAGGAATTATCATTTTAATTTTCTTTTTAGCTTATTTATAAGCAATATATCATCTTTATATTTTTAGCAATTCTATTTTAGGTTAAAGTAATTTTAGAAATTTTTCCAGATTTTTATTTTGTCTTTTAGTGGTTTTTAGAATTAATTTTAGTTTAATTAATTATTAATTAACATTAAGTAATTAAATAGCATAATTAGATTTTATAAAGTATAACCTAGTTTTTATAATTTTTCTAACTTTTATTTAAGTTAAAACATTTTTATAAATTTTTCTAGAATTTGTACTGTTCATTTTCTATTTTTTAAAATATAATTAGTTTAATTAGAAATTAATTAGTAATTAGATTAATAATTAGTAAATTAGTTTAAAAATACATAAAATCAACCTTTTATAATTTTTTAGGATTCCTATGATGGTTAACTAGATTTGTAAATTTTTTCTTAATTTTCTAAGTCTTTTTAGTATTTTTAATAATTCTAATTAGTTTAAGTAGTTAATAAATAGATAATTAGTAATTAATTAATAATTAATAATTAAATAGTATAAAAATAGTTTTTCTTTTTCTTAAAATTTTCTTTATTTATTAGGATTGTAAAAATAATAATTTTACACTTGTAACCCTTTCCGTCCATCAGTTGTACTTTTTGTTTCGTTCGTCTGCGTACGTTTTTAATTAAAACGTACGTTTTCAGGTTTTAGCTCAAATCTTCTTAATCTAAATACCAGTAATCAATCACATAGCTTTCCTAAGCTATTTAATTTCATAATTCTTGAATAATTCTTATCACAACCCTTTTCTGTGAATAATCACCCGATCACAAGTACGCTAAAGCACAATCCACACCTCGTCGGGACATAACGACCTGGTGATACCCTTTATTACCCGGAAGCATTGGTCTAGGCTCTTTGACTTTGTTGACCATTATTTGGTTAATATAAGTTGACGGTTTAGCATCAATCAGACGCCGTCAGGAGTTAACTCATGACGCCGTCAGAAGTGACCTGCAGAAATCTTTACGTTAAGTTTCCGGAAAATTTCTGGAAAAACTTATGTCCTACTTCCTGGAAAATCCTGCAAAACATCATTATGACTCGATACAAGCATTTGACTCTAACAAATACTAATACACATGTCCATTTAATATTGTGGAGAATCATGATCAATTTCGCTCTTAGAAACAAATTTGGGGTTTCCCCTTACACTTATCTTTTGTAAAATACCTTTGTATATACTTAAGATGAAGTCAAACGACAAAATAAAGCATTTTTACAATTTTATTTTGAAACATGATTTACCAAAAATAAAAATAAAGCATGCATACAAAAGCAAATAACAATCAAACAAATAAAAATCACACAAAACATGGGTTGCCTCCCAAGAAGCGCTTTTCTTTATTTACGAGTCTTGTAGCTAGACTCAAGGTCATGGGCAATTATGTTACCTCATCGTTGGTCTTATTGTCTAGGTTATCTCCAATATTAGTTTTGTATTCCGGACCTAGTTGCAAGCATTCTTTGTAGAAACCAAGTATTCTATTCTTAACATATTCTACTCCTCTACGTCTATCCTCATAATTCCTATAGTAAACCGATTGTTTGTGCTCCTTTTCTAGGTTTGATAGGAGGCGGTATTGTTCAATCTTATAGGGCATTTGGTAAGCAATCTCATCATTCTCTTCCTTGAATCTAACTATCCCTAGAGTCGGATCATAACTCATCTTAGAGGCCTCAACAAACGGTTTTCCGAACACTACTTGACTTAGGCAATCATCTATCACCGGACGAGTATCCTCCACTATCACAAAGTCGGTCACATAAGTGAAGTTTCCTACAATTACATGCAATCCTTTCACTCTTCCAACAAAATTACTTATCAAATTCTTACGGGGCATCATCCTATAACCAAGTTGCTTCATCATTACCCAATTATAATAAGTCCTAGGCATGATGTTTATAGGAGACCTAGGATCGATATAAGCTTTCCATACATGCATATGCCCAATGTTGCATGGTATGTTGATGTTAGAGGGATCATCTACTTTAATAAGGGGTGAACCAAGGATATATGGTGTCTCGGGATCATTGAATAAATCCTTGTGATATTCCCGTTCTTCCTTGATGGGCAACTTATCAAAGTACTCTTCTACGTTTTCTACTTCCTCTAACTTTTCTCCCTTATTAACCTCAACTTCCTTAATTTCATCCCTAGTCTCGGTTTTTACTCCAACTTCATCCTTGTCACTTCCTTCTATATCTTTATCTTTTGGCTTAATAGTGACTAACATTGACAAAGTGGACGTGTTTGGATGACGAGGGGTCCTTAATTTGGATTCCGCTATTGGCGTCCCTAGTGTCCTTTCTAGGTGTAGTTAGCGCTTGGTTGTTGAGGGCTTTCAACAAGTTGTCAATCTTATTGGTCATCTCTGTTTGTTGTTGATTGAATTCGGTTTCAAACTTAGCTATGCGAGCTTCTTAAGATGCCATAAACTTGGACATCAACCCTTCAAGATTATTGGTACTACCATAGTTATTAGAATGATTGTTGTTGAAAGTACGGTTGGAGGGTGGACCGTTTGGTTGGTAACGATTAGGCGGATTGGAAGAATTGTTTTGGTTTTGTTTCCACCTAAGGTTCGGGTGATTTTTCCAAGAAGGGTTGTAGGAATCACCGTAAGGGTTTGGCTCGGGTTAGAAAGTGCACCACTTGTCTCCCGCTTCGTTGGTACACGAGGATGCGTAGTCCGCAAAAGCTGTTCCGGGGAGTTCCACGCAATCCCGAGTGTCATGGGGACCACTACATAATTCGCATGAAGAAGTGATTTTGTTCACTTGGCTTGAAGGCTTAGGAGCTTCGTAAGATTTCATGAGAAACTTGACTTGGTCCTCAAGTTCCATGATCCTACGGTCGGGAGTGCTAGAATTGTTCGAAGGCAAAGATATTGCCTTGACCGTTTTGTTCAAATCACGAGGATCATTGCAACTTTCGTTGTCATAGAGAGCAAAATCTTCTATGAGTTCCCATGATTCTTCCGCACTTAGATTACGCGTAGCTTACCACCGGCCGATTGGTCAATGGTTCGCCTTGTGGAGAGATCGATATGGTCATAGAAGATTTGGACTTGGAGCCAAAGATCTATGCCATGATGAGGGACTTTTTGAAGTAAGTCCTTGAAACGAGTCCATGCTTCATATAGAGTTTCACCTTGACGTTGTTGGAACATCAAGATTTCATTTCTAAGCTTGGTAGTTCTCCCTGGTGGGAAAAATTGAGCAAGGAAACGAGTGGTGAGATCATCCCATGAGGTGATGGATCCCGCGGGTAAACATTCAAGCCATTGACTAGCTTGATCACGTAGAGAGAATTGGAATAGGCGTAATCGGGTCGACTCTCTAGTTGTAACATCAAGGTCTATAGAATCTACGATTTTAAGAAAATCCTTGAGATGTTGATTAGGATCTTCGAAACGAAGTCCATGGAATGCACATCCGCTTTGCACCAACCGGATGGTGTCGGATCGCAAGGGGGACACATTAGCTCCTTGAGTGAGCTCAATAGTGTTTCGATAGCCTTGGTGGCTAGGACGGGAATACTCTCCTAGGGTTCGGGGCCTAAGAGGTTGGTTTTCTAGTGGTGGGTTTTGTGGGTGGTTTTGTTGTGGTGGGTTGATGGGTTCAAAGATGTTACCACCTTCCATGATGTCGGATGGTAAAGGTTACGAACAAAGACACGAATAAATAAGATAGACTAAAGATAACCTAAAAACAAAAATAAAATCTTACTAGAAAGGAATCTAGCAAGTAGACCTAATAAAAAGAAATCCTAACCTAGACAATAACTATTCCCCGGGCTGCGGCGCCAAAAACATGATACGTGGGAATCGCACCAGGCTTTACCTCTCGAGGGATCTCGAGAAGCTTACAACCTCCACCAGGTGGTGTACCTGATCATTGTAGTATAGTATAGTGACAAGTACCTGGGGATTGATCGTTCAACTCCGGAATAGTGTCACTAGGATTAGAAAGCCTAAAAACTAAGTCTAGAGGTGAGGGATGATTCTTTTTGTATTTTTATATTTTTATAAAAGCAATTAAAAATCTCGGTTTTTGGAAGAGTGGGTGGAATTAGTTGCTCATCAACAAACCCAATAACTAAGATGCAATCAAAATAAAATAACAGAAATGAACATAAAGCTAATTAAACTAGTGGTGTGAACAATGATAGGGAGAGTTGTGTTTACTTAGGTTTCATTACTCCCTAGATATCTTTTACAGGTTGATAGTTTGTTACAATTTCATGGATGACGGGTTATATTCCTTAATACCAGTCGTAGGGCCGTGTACAATATTCCCTAACTCTATAGGATCCTACTTTACTCCTATGTCGAGCCGTTAGAAGCTCCTAACATGGGATCATTAGAATTCTCTTACGCATTAAATACAACCAAAAATCATAGTACACCTCTGATCATGTTTCTTAAGACGTTCAAGCATGTCACCAATGGAAGTCTGCCAGTTTTCTTAAGCCTAACATCGAATACAATCATCCGTAACAACTATAAACAAACAATCAACCTATAATTAACATCTAGGTTTCACTACATCTAAGCAAACACAAAAGAGATCTAGCCTAGCATGTTGAATTCAAGACAAGTGTAAGATATATTCAAGCAACACATAGACATATTGATTGAATTGAAAGAGTACTTATCTTAAATTGACATGAAAGGTTTCAAAGGGTAAAAACCCTTGAAAAAGCAGTAATATTCGTGCTAGGGTTTCTCCAAAGTTACACCCTACTTGTTCCTCTTTAATGAATGAAAATTTCAAAACTATATATAGATTATACAGGGTGACGGCGTCAAGAAGGAATTTCTGACGCCGTCAACTCGCCGCCCATAATGAAATCAGATTGCCTAGATCCAGTTTTGACGCCGTCATGTGTACTTCTACTCTGGGCCGTCACTTGTATTTGGACCATGACGGCCTATGGTGACGCCTTCATGCCCATAGTGTAAAACTCTTCTGGATTGTCACGGACTTTATCCACTTCCACCTCTTGTATTACTCTTGACGCCGTCATTAAGGAGCATGTGACGCCGTCAGGTACTGTTCCTAGCAAAGAAAATTAAGACTTTGCCGTTTTCTTCACTTTTATGCTCCAAAAAAATCAAAAATGCTTCCTTTTCCAGAATTCACTCCAAAAGTACCTAAAATGACAAAAGGAACGATTTAGGGCAATATTTGATCAAATAAATTCGAATCCAGGCTAAAATGACCCCCTAAAAATGGTTCATTTTTCGCCTCATCAAGAATAATTTAGATAATTTATTCATGTGTTTAGTATGGTATAAACTATAAAGAATCAAATAAGAATGAAATGATCTTGTACTCACTTAATTAAGTATTTATGCTTCTTAACCTTCCTGATTATTCTTATTGTTTGTAATCATTGTTTTTTACAATATATGTTAATGCTAGTTATCTGTTTTCAAGATGTATATTAATTTATCTTTTTATTTCAGTTACTTTGTATTTGAATAGCTGGTTGTGTTTCTACTAATTGGCCACCGTCACTCAGTGTTTCAAGTTGCTAGAAATAATGTGATACTAAGATCTATTCACCCAATTTTATTAGGAATATTGCCACTAATTTCCTAAAGTTTATTTTCAATCAGGATCTTGAATTTGACTAAAGAACAAGATCACATATACCCAATTTCATTATTAAGTCGTTAACTCTTAACGGGTCACGAGTTTATCATATCATATATTAAAAGATAACAGTGTGAATACCCAACCTTTATTTAATTTAACACATGATATATGGGATGAACAACATCACTCGAAAGCAGAGTGGTTGATCGAATACAACATTGGGTCATAACACCGAGAAAGAGAATGGAGGGTTTGCAAAATAATTTTGATATGTGATAGAATGTGCCAAGCATGTGTTGATGACATTTATGCTCTGACTTTTTTTTTACCAAGCTTTGTGATTCACACGAGAATGAAGAATGAGAAATGCTCCTTTTAAAATTTGCATTCCTAGCTTTCTTTCCATTTTTTTAGAAAAATAAAACAAGGGTGTGAGAATGGAATTTGAATCTCATAATTCCATTTCAAGTGCATCACAAACACATGAATCAACATCCTTTCCTATTCTCACACTTCCTTTCCACTCTACTAAACAGCCCTTCTTAAGATGAGGACTTGCAACAAATCCATCCATATAACATTGAAGAGATGGATTTGAGATGGCAAATGGCCATGTTGACTATGAGGGCTAGAAGGTTTTTTAAGAATACAGGAAGGAAGCTTACTGTCAATGGTAATGAGAACATTGGTTTTGATAAGTACAAAGTTGAGTGTTACAACTGCCACAAGAGGGGACACTTTGCTAGGGAGTGCAGAGCTCCAAGAAATCAAGCCTACAAGAACAAGGAAAGCTCAAGAAGGAGTATGCATGTGGAAACATCTACTTTCACAGGTTTGGTGTCATGTGATGGTCTTGGTGGTTATGACTGGTCAGTGATCATGGCTTTCTCATCTTCAAGTTCTAACTCAGAGGTATCCAATGATTCTATTTGTTCAAAATCTTGCGTGGAAACTGTTGAATCTATTAAATCTCAAAATGATAAACTTTTAAAAGATTTTAAGAAATCTGAGTTAATGGTTCTAGCTTATAAGACAGGTTTAGAGTTAGTGGAAGAAAAACTTGAATTTTATAAAACAAATGAGTCTATTTATGAAGAAAAGATTGAGGGCTTAAAATTTGAAATTCATATAGGAGAAATAACTATTAGAGAGCTTAGGAAGAAGCTTGAAATAATTCAAAAAGAAAAAGATGGCATTCAACTTAATGTGGATAAATTTAAAAATGCATCTAAAAATTTAAACAAGCTCATAGAGTGTCAGATTGTTGACAATTGCAAGAAAGGTTTAGGCTATGAAAGTTATAATCCAGTTCTACCTCCCTTCACAAGAAAATTCATGCCCCCAACACCTGATTTGTCTTTTATTGGTTTAGATGAGTTTGTTAATAAGCCTGTAGTTGTGAAAAGTAAAGCTAAGTCTAGTGAAGAAGAGCCTAAGGTAGGTAGGAAGAATGATGATGCCCCAATTATTGAAGACTGTGTGTCAGATGATGAGGAAATGGATATATCTCAACCTAAAATTGAAAAGAAAACAGTTAAACCTAGTATTGCAAAGATAGAGTTTGTCAAATCTAAACAACAAGGAAAACCTACTAGGAAAACTATTAAACATGTTGAGCAACCTAGGCAAAACACTCACAGTCCAAGAGGCAATCAAAGAATCTGGAACAATACGATGTCTCAAAAACTAGGAAGCAATTTTGAGATGTTTAATAAGGCATGTTGTGTGTGTGGAAGCTTTGATCATTTGCAGGTTGATTGCAATTACCATCAAAAACAGTTTCAAAATCAAAGTATGTAAAACCTGTTTGGAACAATGCTCAAAAGGTGAATCATCAAAACATTGCTAAAAAGACCCACCCTTGTGCCAAAAAGAACATGGTTCCAATAGCAGTACTAATGAAGTCTGGCTTAGTATCAATTCATACTTCTAGACAAAATATTTCAAAAACAGTAGTATTGGTTAATACTGCTAGACAAGTTAATGTTGCTCACTCAAAAACATCAGTGAATGTTGCTAGACCAAAGTCATATCTCTCTAAAACAGCACATTCGACTGTAAAAGTCTCATTCATAAGAACACAACATTTAAAAACAATAATATTAATCACATGGTTAATGTTGTTAGGGGTAAAAATTTTAATATTGCTAGGTCAAAAGCAGTAGTTAATGCTATTAATGGAAATAATGTTAATACTGTTAACGCCTCAGCTTGTTGGGTTTGGAAACCAAAGCATAAAGTTTTAGACCATGTTTCTAAACACAACAGTGCATCAATCATACTGAAAAAGTTTGATTATGTTGATGCACAAAACAAATCCAAGTCAGCGATGGCTATAGTCCCTAAAAGAAACTGATTTTCTTACTTAATGTGCAGGGCAATCCACAAATGGGTTTACAGAATCAAGGAGTAATTGATAGTGGATGCTCAAGGCACATGACAGGGAACATGTCCTATCTTACAGACTATGAAGAGATAGACGGAGGATATGTTTCTTTTGGAGGGAACCCCAAAGGTGGGAAAATCATAGGAAAAGGTACCATTAAAACTGGTAATTTAGATTTTGAAAATATGTATTTTGTGAGAGAGATAAAGTTTAATCTCTTTAGTGTCTCACAAATATGTGACAAAAAGAATAGTGTTCTTTTTAATGATACTGAATGTATTGTTTTGTCTCCAAACTTTAAGTTAGTTGATGAAAGTTAAGTCTTACTTAGAGTTCCTAGAAAGAACAATATGTATAGTGTTGATTTAAAGAACATTGTTCCTAAAGGAGGTTTAACTTGCCTTTTTTGAAAAACCACATATGATGAATCTAAACTTTGGCATAGAAGGCTCGGTCACTTAAATTTTAAAACTATGAATAAATTGGTTAAGGGAAATCTTGCAAGAGGTTTACCTTCGAACTTTTTGAAAATGATCAAACCTGTGTTGGTTGTCAAAAGGGAAAGAAGCACAGAGCCTTTCGTAAGTCCAAAACAGAGAACTCAATCAGTCTTCCTTTACATTTGTTGCATATGAACTTGTTTGGTCTAACATTTGTAAAAAGCCTTATAAAGAAAATGTATTGCCTAGTTATCACAAATGATTTCAGTAGGTTTACATAGGTTTTCTTTCTAGCTACTAAGGATGAGACTAGTGGCATTCTTAAGTCTTTTATAACTAGAATAGAAAATCAAGTAGATCACAAGGTTAAGGTGATTAGATGTGATAATGGGACTGAGTTCAAAAATAGAGAGATGAATCAGTTTTGTGAGATAAAGTGTATTTTAAGACAATATAGTGTAGTTAGAACTCTTTAACAAAATGGAGTTGCTGAGAGGAAAATAAGACACTAATTGAGGCTGCTAGGACTATGCTAGCTGATTCTAAGTTGTCAACTACTTTTTGGGTAGAAGCAGTTAGTACTGCTTGCTATGTGCAAAATAGAGAGTTAGTAGTTAAGCCTCATAACAAGACTCCATATGAACTTTTTCATGGTAGAACACCAACTTTAAGTTTTATGAGACCATTTGGGTGTCCTGTTACCATTCTCAATACCATAGATCACTTAGGTAAATTTGATGGTAAGGCTGATAAAGGTTTCTTTGTTGGATACTCTTTGAATAGTAAATCCTTTAGAGTATTCAATAGTAGAACAAGGATAGTGGAAGAGAACTTGCATATCAGGTTTAGTGAGAGTACACCTATTGTTGTAGGTAGTGGACCAGATTGGCTATTTGATATTGATGCACTAACAAGAACAATGAATTATGAGCCAATTGTTGCAGGTACACAGTCTAATGATTTTGTAGGTAAAAAAAGCAAGTGATAATGCAGGTCAAGCTAGTAAGGAGATAGAACCTGTCAAAGATTACATTTTGCTACCATTATGGACTGCTGATCCACCATTCTCCCAAGATCCGAAGAGTTCTCAAGAAGATGGATTCAAACCTTCAAGTAATGATGAAAAGAAGGTTAATGAGGATCCAAGAACAAAAAGTGAATGTGATGATCAAGAGAAGGAACATAAAGTTAACAGCACTAATAATGTTAATACTGCTAGTGATGGAAACAACACTAACAATGTTAATATTGTTAGTTCAACTGTTGATGCTGCTGGCATAGAAGTTAATGTTGTTGGTGGAAATGCAAGCATTGAACTTCCATTTGATCTATAAATTCCTACTTTGGAAGAAACTAGCATATTTGACTACTCAAGTAATGGTGAAGATGATGGTAAAATGTATGACATGAACAATTTGGATACAACAATCCAAATCAGTCTACTCCAACTACAAGAATTCATAAAGATCATCCTTTTGATCAAGTGATTGGAGATTTGCAATCAGCTACACAAATAAGAAAGATGTCAAAGAATTTGAAGGAACATGGGTTTGTTAGTACTCTTCAACAAAGAACAAACCATAAAGACCTTTAAAACTGCTTGTTTACTTGCTTTTTATCACAAGAAGAACCCAAAAAAGTAATTCAAGCATTGAAGGATTCAAGATGGATAGAGGCTATGCAGTAAGAGCTTCTACAATTCAAGAAGTTTGGACTTTAGTGGAGTTACCTAATGGAAAAAGGGCTATAGGCACTAAATGGGCTTTCAGCAATAAAAAGGATGAAAGGGGAATTATGATCAGAAATGAAGCAAGATTGGTTACTCAAGGGTACACACAAGAAGAAGGGATTGACTATGATGAAGTCTTTGCCACTGTTGCAAGCATTGAAGCAATTAGACTATTTCTAGCTTATGCTTCATTTAAAGATTTTGTGGTGAATCAAATGGATGTAAAAAGTGTTTTACTCTATGGGAAGATTGAAGAAGAGGTATATATATATATGTAAACCACTAGGATTTGAAGATCCAGACTTTCCTGATAGAGTATACAAGGTTGAAAAAGCACTGTATGGACTACATCAAGCCTCTAAAGTATGGTATGAAACCTTGTCAACATATTTATTAGACAATAGATTTCAAAGAGGGAAAATTGACAAGACCTTATTCATCAAAAGGCACAAAAGTGATATTTTGCTGGTCTAAGTGTATATTGATGATATCACCTTTGATTCAACAAAGAAGGAGCTATGCATTACATTTGAAAAGTTAATGCATGAGAAATTTCAGATGAGTTATATGGGAGAACTTACATTCTTCTTGGGATTACAAGTGAAGCAGATGAAGGATGGTATATTTATTAGTCAAGATAAATATTGTTAGTGCAAATATTATGATATTTAATCTACACAGTCTCGTTTGTTTTGATTGATGACTGTTAGGATCGAATTTTATTTATAAAAAGTGTCGGTCATTAATGTGATGTAATAGGTTGCTTTAGAATAACATTATGATGAAGTTTATGTTTAGTTTTCATGATTTTATAAAGTCTAAGGGCTAGTTATGTAATAGTTTCAAAGATATGTGAAGCCCTAGACAACCACTATAAATACTCTTGTAATACCTTATTTTGAGGTTAGTTCTCTTAGTAATAACATAGTCTCATATTTCACACACTAGGAGTTCCCTCCCACTCTCTCTCTCTCTACTTACTTTCTCTCTCTAGAATTAGACATGATTCATAAGTGATTAAGGTTGTTCTACGGTCCTACAAGTGGTATCAATCGCCTAGGGATAATTTTAGGTTGTTTTAGATCGTTTTTGGGTGAAAAATCAGTTTTTTATGAATCTCGTTACTGTTCATCACGTCCTATCGAATTAGTATTTTTTTTTGCGAGTTAGCTTCATTATTCTATAGAGTTAAGTTGGTTTCTGCGAGTTAGCTTCAGGATTCTATCGAGTTAAGTTGGTTTCTGCGAGTTAGCTTCAGGATTTTATCGAGTTAAGTTGGTTTCAGCGAGTTAGCTTCATTATTATATCGAGTTAAATTCCTTATTTGGCGAGTTAGCCATTTTAGCAAGTTAGCTAAACACCTTATCGTTTATCGAGTAAGGATTTCACTTGGGTGTTACTAAACGAAACTCTGCCAAAATTTCTCTAGTTTATCGAGTTAGGAAATTGTTACCGAGTTAAGTGGTCTGCTTGCCTTATCGAGTTAAGTGCTAAAGGAAAATAGTTACCGAGTTAAGTTAAAAGTTTGCTTTATCGAGTTAAGGACTCAAGAAAACTATACCGAGTTAGCAGACTAGTTTGTTACCGAGTTAAGTTTGTTACCGAGTTAAATTTTCAGAATGTTATATCGAGTTAGACAAAAAAAAAGTTTTTTGGCAGGAAAATTTGAGTAAAATTTATTTTTTACAGGAGATTAAACGTTCAATTTTTACGCGAGATTCAAATTTTGGTATAAGGTTGAAAGTTTTGGCCCGAAATTCAAATTTTTAGGCCAAAATTCAAATTTTTTCGGTAAAATTTGGCATCAAAATTTTAAAACTCAAAATTTTCTGCTAACCTTAGAATTGCATTTAATAGTGATTTTCAAATTTTGGGCGAGAAAATTTTCAAATTTTATTTTTGGAGGGAAAATACGAAATCATAAAGATCAACCGAGAACGAACTTTCAACTTCACCAAAACATCTAATCTACAACAACAACCTTTGTTATCTTTCAAAAGATCTTCAGAACAACGTTTCACTTTGAATTCAAATCATGGCAACTCAACAAGACATTCATGCTGCCGGTGCCGAAAATTGACCTCCAATGCTTGAAAAAGGTCAAGGTGGATATCTCCCATGGACAAGCCGCATGCTTCGTTACATCAAAACAAAGCCTAATGGTAAATTAATGATCAACTCCATTACAAATGGTCCAGTTAAGCCAAGACAAGTTCAAGTTGAAGGTAATCCAAATACAACACCTCCTACTCTACCATTCGTGCGTGAACAAACAGAAGCAGACTACACAGATGAAGACAAGAAGCAGATCGCCGCTAATGATATGGCAATGCATTTAATCCAACTTGGATTACCACGCGAAATCTTTGTTGCGGTCGATAGCTGTGAAACTACTTTTGATATGTGGGAACGAGTTAGAAGGACATGTCATGGAACAGAGATTGGGTAACAAGACGTTGAGAACAAACTTCTAACTGAATGGGAGAACTTTACATCCACTAAAGGTGAACAAATTGAATCCTACTACACAAGGTTTTGCACTTTAATGAATGAGTTAATCAGAAACAAGCTGACACCACGAACAATTGCAACAAACATCAAATTCATCAATAACCTTCTAGAAGAATGGGGTCGTTATGTTACAATTGTCAATCAAACAAAGGACTTACATAAGGTGAATTATGATTAACTCTATGATTTTCTGAAGCAAAACCAAGCTGAGGCTAATGAAGTAAGGAAAGAAAGATTGGCAAAGAATCATGATCCTCTCGCATTAATTGCTACTACACCAACACCGTTTTCAGTGAACACACAACAACCATCATCATCTGTCACACCCCCAATTTACCTGACTTGCAGCGGAATGGAATACCTGGGGGTGTCTGTCATAGCACCACAGTTACAGTTACATTGAACGACCTAAAGTGTCGTTTGGAAAATACTGCATTTGATCATTGGAATAATTCAGAGTTTACAAAATGAGGTCCCCAAAATGTGTTGCAAGTTTATGAAAACAAGTCATACTAGATCAAACGTTTACATAAGTGCATGAAATAATGATGAGACGCGTCGACTCCGCGACTCCATGAAAGTCCAAATGCATGTCACATGAGCTACCTTAGTAACCTGAAATACATTGCTAAAACGTCAACACGAATGTTGGTGAATTCCATAGGTTTGTAAAATGTACTGATGTACGGCCACCACAAGTAAAAATGCAAGATAAAAATCTCGTGAAAAATTGTACAATAGCCTTAAGCTCATGACACCGAAGCTATGACTGATGAAATTCTATGCCCCTCCCGAATGTTCTGCCGAAACATTCAAATGTAAAAGACATGACATGCATCCGCTTACTGTTGGTATCCACTACCACGGATGGAGGCGTCACCCTCGATAGATCTATCCACTCACTCTCGCTTAGTACTTGAAATTAACGGTTCATGATGTTACAAGGGACTTAACACATGGCAAGGTAACTTAAGCTATGTACATGTTTGAATACTTGGGCTCGTACTGAAATGATTGATGCAATGTATTCCCCCCGTGGGATTTGAAAACAATCAAAATGTTGAATTGAAAACGGGGCTATGAAAACTCACCTTAACTGATGAAACCGTGATGAAATGAAATGAACACCAATGAACAATTTGCTGTCGTAACCCAATATGATGGTACCATGAACATGTACTGAGCTGAAAAACAAGGCGCGCATACTAGCCGCAACCTAAAATGAATGATGTACGATCTACTTTAGATCATGAAATGATGTTATGAATGTCCATGCACATGTTTACTATACCACTCTACTCTTTGAAAAACACTTGTTGTTACCAAAAGTATATATTCCAAGACTTAGGAAAATATTGCTATTAGAAAATATAAATGGCTAGTTATAATATATATACTTATATATATATATATATAACGTAAGTTTCCATGTTAGCGTTGAAATACTCGGGTTGTAATCCTTGAAATGATGAAAACATACTCGTAATAACTAATACTACGTTAGTTATAAAGCTCGGTACTTGATATTATGTTTAGCTTGAAAATGCACTTCGTAGTTTTTGCGCCAAATATATTAAAAGCTGTCAATTAATAAAAGGTTTTAGCCGATATTCAAACGAGTATATCTTTGTCGTTACTTGTCCGTTTTACTTGTTCTTTATATCCACGGTTTCGTCTTAGTATGTAGTAATATATTTTGGAAAGCTCGGCTCCTCCGGGTTACGTCTAAAGTCTCTTTTTGTCCAATGAAAAACGTCCAACAGCAAACATTTTCTGAAAAATACTTTTCGTCTACAATCTTGCAAAAATCATAACTCCTTCGTTATAGACTCTTTTTAATCCGTTCTTTCGCCTACGGATTCGTTTTTGAAAGTATTTTCTAAAAATTTTGCCAAAGTTTCCTTGGTGTTTACTGATTTTCCAGATTTTTACAAAACGGGACAGCATGTCTAAAATGGGTTCCAAATCAAGTTTCCAAGGTTAAAAACCAATTTCTACCATCACCAATCCTCTTGTAATCACCACATGACTAATCTAATCTTACCATACACCTTCTTAGGGTGCCATGGACTCCTAACCAAGTTATTAGAGCTAGGGGATTCATAACAAATAAGTTAGGGTTTGTATGTTTGTTTTTAGCCAAAATAAAGTGTAGTATAGCTACTTATACATGGTTTTTAGCATGATACTTATGTAATACATGTAAAAATAGGATGATCCATGAAAAAATAAAGATGAAAACTTACTTGACCAAATGAGATGATTATTGGATGATTATGCTTGATGTTCTTGTGTTTTTGTTGCTTGATTCTTGATTAGACTTGTAAAATGAACAACTTTTGTGTTTTACTTTATGGAAAATGATCACTTGATCATGGTGATGATTATGGGTCGTGGGTTATGATGGGGGAATGGGGAAGATGAGAAGAATTTTGTTCTTAGCTCAAAATGTGATTTATGATTTTGTAATTTTTGGTAAAGTATGGTTTTATGTGTTTATTAGTTAAAAATGTGAAAGTTAATGCCAAGAGTTAAAATGGGGTGGCACATGGCCGGTTTTTGGTGTGAAAAGGAGTAGCCAAAACGGTTTTGATCACTTAGAAAATATAGTGTAGCGTTAAGTGTTATTACGCGTTATTCGTTAAAATCGGGTACCGGGTTTAATAGCAATAAATGTTCACGAAGTATACCGGGATGAAATAAAGTTATAATAATGTTAAAAACATATTAAAATATGTTGGGTACATTTACTGAGTGATCGGGTGATTATTGTTTAGTTTTCACGAAAACCGTCGTTATATTCATACGCGTACGTTATAAATAAAATAAATTTCCAAAATACTGGGTAACTGAATGTTATAACTTTTATGATGTTAAAATGGATATAAAAATATGTCGGGACCATTGTGGGAATATTTAGATATATTCGTCGTGTATAAACCGTGTGTTAACGTTTACTATAAATACTTATACGTAAAAACGTTAAATATACTGAATATAGTAATTTGAAAATCCTAAGAGTGGTATAACATGTAAATGACCTACTGATGATATGCAGACTATCCCCAGTCCGTATGAAATGTCATTACTGATAATGCATGAATTCGCACCTGAACCAATATGATTACGCGAATTTGAATACCCGTAAACCAAATTTACGATGAAATGTGTAATGCATGTGAATGATGAAATCTTTTCCCGCAATGAATAGTGTTCCGTGAATAGTAAAATTTCTGAATGCTTCTCGGAATGTCAAACTGACACCAAAAATGATGAATAGTAAACTGATGAATAGTGTTTTGATGAATAGTGTTTGATGAATAGTGTTTTTCCAAAGTTCGGGAAATGACCTGAAATGACCTGAAATGATGAGTTGTGACAGTCTTCCCCCCTAAAAGGAACTTCGTCCCGAAGTTCAGTTTATGTTGGTCTCTGAAAACGTATTGATGAAAAGGTGATGATATTCGAGAATTCCAGCGAACTCTAACGATAGGAATTCGACTCTGTTTCAACTGTTTGACCACACGGTCCATGATTTCTGTTGGTTCTCTTACAAGGTCTGAGATTGTCATTTGGGTTGGATTCCTTCCTAAGGAATCATGAGTGACTCATCTGAAAGTCATTTCTGGGGATCTGAAAATGTGAAATATGTTCGCTTAAATGCATAGATGTCTAACACTTAGTTCCTGAGGTTGCATAATGTCTATTGATGGTTATCTGGCATAACTACAAGCATATGTATTTAGACTAACTTAAGTCCTGAAATTGTTTATCGTTGTAATTGGCAAGACGAAGGTATCACTTGATGTTGTGTCGATGAATGTCTATTCTGTTTTCCCATGTTGATGAGGAGATATGTTTTGGTTTGATCCCTTGCTTGGTATGAAGGTGAGGTTATCTGAAATTTCTAGAGACATAATGCCTTAGAGGAATCTGCATCGATATTCTTGTTTCAAACAATTGTCCCTTGTGAAAACTTACTGCAGGAAAGTTTATGTATGGATGAGGCCATGTTTAAATGAAATGCTCTACAGTCTCAACTAGAAGCTTGGTTTATTTCTATTGTGTTGGCCTGCGGACATTTATTGAGTTCAATCCTGTAGCTCAGTATAGCTAGTACCCTTGAAAAATGACATTGGACAACTAAGTCAGAGATGGTGTTTAGGATAGTCTCGCAGTATCTGAGGATTGTTGTTGAGTTATGAATTCTCTCACTATATACTTCTAGTTCTGGTTAGTAGTTCTGTAATCCTTTCGTTGCTTCTATTGTATAAAGGAATCCTGCATGTAATTGATATGGAAAGTCTCTTCTAGGGAATTCAATGGGAAGAATCCAACTTAATGGCTAAGTGAGTGACAGGTAGTGTAAGTATCCAAGGATAGTTCGGCAAAATGGATGTTTATGAATGAGTTCCTTTGTTTACAAAACTTTTGGATGAAGATTGTTATCAACAATCCTTTGAAAAGGTAATTATTTCCTTCATGGCATAATCCTTCCTGAATTTTACATAGGTGATCAGGCTATGTATAATTGAGGACTAATGATGCGATGTTGGATTTTGTCAAAATATCATAACTTTCCTCAAAAGTTTTAGATGGTGTTCAACGCATTGTTATTAAAATGGTATCCTGATGTTTCCTTTCAAGTAACATGAAAATTGCTTCGCGTAATAATAGTAAATACTTGGTGTAATGACAGAAAAATCAATGTATAGGATGGTAATAAAATAGCTTACTTCAGAAAATTTTTCTGTAAAACAGTTTCCCCATATGATAGTAAAATAGCTTGATTGGTGTATTGGATACGTGGGTGAATCTTGTCAAATGGTAATAGTCTACTAATTCGTCAAATACGAAATCAACCTAATACCTGATGAGACAATGCTAAAATGTTGCGAAACGATTGAAGTCTGAGCAATTGGGATAGAAAATGGAGTAAACGATGGTTATCATTATCACCTAGGTAACAAAGGATGGATACTACATTGTATAGGAAAGTATTTAATACCACTAGGTCATGTCATCGTACCAACGGTAAGTACAAAAGGAAAGATACAACCCTAAAGGCTCGAACTACGGTTTATATATTGAAACAAAGCTCCTGCTACTGAAGTATTGTTGTTATCCTTGATGTTGCTAATATCCTGACTGTTCTCTTCATCAAATCATAAGTGACCATGAGGATATATAGTAAAAGCTAGTGAGGATATAAGTCTGGTCCAGGGACTTCCTGGTGTCCCTCTGTGTGAAATCAGGTTTGTGGCATCATAAGGTCGAGATAGTCCTGAAGTGGTATCTGAAGTTGCGCATCTATCAAATCTTAGATAATGTAGGTTCTGAACCATTCCTGAAGAATCTGCGGATGTTTCTGTTGAGTCCGTGTTATTGGTATTATCTACTAGATGTCATCTAGTTCATGGCAAGTGGGAATGGAAAAGGAAATGACAATGATGGTACTAGTGTATGGAATACTACCCTCTTTCGCGCTACCTCGCGACATCCAAAAGGTAAAACTAAAGTACACACTGTGGGAAGGCCAATAGTGTAATAAGTAACTGATGGTGGTGATAGTACCTGAGTAGTAAGTGCCCTACTAGTGATGGAAAGAAAACACACTATCTTCCTTACAATAAGCATCCTAATAAGTCCATTAAGATTAATTCTGAATACACTACCAAAAGGCATTCTATGTACGGGCTGAATGATAGGAAGACTCTGTTCCTATGGCAAATCAATAGTACTAATGGTGGTGTAAGTGCAACTGATGGTATAATGGTAGTGGAAGATGACAAGGCATCTTCAATGTCGGAATCCGATAAAAGGATGTCAGGGTGAGTATCTGAAGGCATGTCACTTGTGAACCAGGTCAATAAAATGATATACATATACGGATATGAGTATAAATAACTCGCACAGGGTATGTATGAAACAACATGTATCATGATTATGCACTTATGATGAAATGATGAGATGCTATGATAATGTGGTTATAGTCTAGGGTCAATGATACATCCTAGTTCTCTATAACCTTAGCTCTGATACCAATCTGTCACACCCCCAATTTACCTGACTTGCAGCGGAATGGAATACCTGGGGGTGTCTGTCATAGCACCACAGTTACAGTTACATTGAACGACCTAAAGTGTCGTTTGGAAAATACTGCATTTGATCATTGGAATAATTCAGAGTTTACAAAATGAGGTCCCCAAAATGTGTTGCAAGTTTATGAAAACAAGTCATACTAGATCAAACGTTTACATAAGTGCATGAAATAATGATGAGACGCGTCGACTCCGCGACTCCATGAAAGTCCAAATGCATGTCACATGAGCTACCTTAGTAACCTGAAATACATTGCTAAAACGTCAACACGAATGTTGGTGAATTCCATAGGTTTGTAAAATGTACTGATGTACGGCCACCACAAGTAAAAATGCAAGATAAAAATCTCGTGAAAAATTGTACAATAGCCTTAAGCTCATGACACCGAAGCTATGACTGATGAAATTCTATGCCCCTCCCGAATGTTCTGCCGAAACATTCAAATGTAAAAGACATGACATGCATCCGCTTACTGTTGGTATCCACTACCACGGATGGAGGCGTCACCCTCGATAGATCTATCCACTCACTCTCGCTTAGTACTTGAAATTAACGGTTCATGATGTTACAGGGGACTTAACACATGGCAAGGTAACTTAAGCTATGTACATGTTTGAATACTTGGGCTCGTACTGAAATGATTGATGCAATGTATTCCCCCCGTGGGATTTGAAAACAATCAAAATGTTGAATTGAAAACGGGGCTATGAAAACTCACCTTAACTGATGAAACCGTGATGAAATGAAATGAACACCAATGAACAATTTGCTGTCGTAACCCAATATGATGGTACCATGAACATGTACTGAGCTGAAAAACAAGGCGCGCATACTAGCCGCAACCTAAAATGAATGATGTACGATCTACTTTAGATCATGAAATGATGTTATGAATGTCCATGCACATGTTTACTATACCACTCTACTCTTTGAAAAACACTTGTTGTTACCAAAAGTATATATTCCAAGACTTAGGAAAATATTGCTATTAGAAAATATAAATGGCTAGTTATAATATATATACTTATATATATATATATAACGTAAGTTTCCATGTTAGCGTTGAAATACTCGGGTTGTAATCCTTGAAATGATGAAAACATACTCGTAATAACTAATACTACGTTAGTTATAAAGCTCGGTACTTGATATTATGTTTAGCTTGAAAATGCACTTCGTAGTTTTTGCGCCAAATATATTAAAAGCTGTCAATTAATAAAAGGTTTTAGCCGATATTCAAACGAGTATATCTTTGTCGTTACTTGTCCGTTTTACTTGTTCTTTATATCCACGGTTTCGTCTTAGTATGTAGTAATATATTTTGGAAAGCTCGGCTCCTCCGGGTTACGTCTAAAGTCTCTTTTTGTCCAATGAAAAACGTCCAACAGCAAACATTTTCTGAAAAATACTTTTCGTCTACAATCTTGCAAAAATCATAACTCCTTCGTTATAGACTCTTTTTAATCCGTTCTTTCGCCTACGGATTCGTTTTTGAAAGTATTTTCTAAAAATTTTGCCAAAGTTTCCTTGGTGTTTACTGATTTTCCAGATTTTTACAAAACGGGACAGCATGTCTAAAATGGGTTCCAAATCAAGTTTCCAAGGTTAAAAACCAATTTCTACCATCACCAATCCTCTTGTAATCACCACATGACTAATCTAATCTTACCATACACCTTCTTAGGGTGCCATGGACTCCTAACCAAGTTATTAGAGCTAGGGGATTCATAACAAATAAGTTAGGGTTTGTATGTTTGTTTTTAGCCAAAATAAAGTGTAGTATAGCTACTTATACATGGTTTTTAGCATGATACTTATGTAATACATGTAAAAATAGGATGATCCATGAAAAAATAAAGATGAAAACTTACTTGACCAAATGAGATGATTATTGGATGATTATGCTTGATGTTCTTGTGTTTTTGTTGCTTGATTCTTGATTAGACTTGTAAAATGAACAACTTTTGTGTTTTACTTTATGGAAAATGATCACTTGATCATGGTGATGATTATGGGTCGTGGGTTATGATGGGGGAATGGGGAAGATGAGAAGAATTTTGTTCTTAGCTCAAAATGTGATTTATGATTTTGTAATTTTTGGTAAAGTATGGTTTTATGTGTTTATTAGTTAAAAATGTGAAAGTTAATGCCAAGAGTTAAAATGGGGTGGCACATGGCCGGTTTTTGGTGTGAAAAGGAGTAGCCAAAACGGTTTTGATCACTTAGAAAATATAGTGTAGCGTTAAGTGTTATTACGCGTTATTCGTTAAAATCGGGTACCGGGTTTAATAGCAATAAATGTTCACGAAGTATACCGGGATGAAATAAAGTTATAATAATGTTAAAAACATATTAAAATATGTTGGGTACATTTACTGAGTGATCGGGTGATTATTGTTTAGTTTTCACGAAAACCGTCGTTATATTCATACGCGTACGTTATAAATAAAATAAATTTCCAAAATACTGGGTAACTGAATGTTATAACTTTTATGATGTTAAAATGGATATAAAAATATGTCGGGACCATTGTGGGAATATTTAGATATATTCGTCGTGTATAAACCGTGTGTTAACGTTTACTATAAATACTTATACGTAAAAACGTTAAATATACTGAATATAGTAATTTGAAAATCCTAAGAGTGGTATAACATGTAAATGACCTACTGATGATATGCAGACTATCCCCAGTCCGTATGAAATGTCATTACTGATAATGCATGAATTCGCACCTGAACCAATATGATTACGCGAATTTGAATACCCGTAAACCAAATTTACGATGAAATGTGTAATGCATGTGAATGATGAAATCTTTTCCCGCAATGAATAGTGTTCCGTGAATAGTAAAATTTCTGAATGCTTCTCGGAATGTCAAACTGACACCAAAAATGATGAATAGTAAACTGATGAATAGTGTTTTGATGAATAGTGTTTGATGAATAGTGTTTTTCCAAAGTTCGGGAAATGACCTGAAATGACCTGAAATGATGAGTTGTGACATCATCTTCCACTCACAACTACATGCAACCATCATTCATTCAACAACCAACACCGGTCTACCAACAACAGTTCTACCTACAGCAACATCAACAAGTTATTCAACAACAACAATACCCACAGTTCCAAGAACCAGAATTCACTGACAATGATTAAGCTACTGCAGGCTTGACACAAGCGTTTGCTTTTCTGACAAAGACATTCCAAGGACGTTATTCTACACCAACTAACAACAACCAAAGGATTTCATCGAACACTCGCAACAAGCAGATTGCTCAGCCGAGTTTCAATATGGGCAATGGAGGCCAAATGGTTGGAGTTTATGGGAATCAACAGGGTTATGCTACTGGATTTCATATGAGTAATCAGAATATGCAGAAAGCAGGTCAGTATGCAGGGAATTAGAATGCAGGTCTATATGCAGGGAATCAGATGGGTCAGTTTGTTGGAAATCAGAGGGGTCAGAATGTTGGTAATCAGGCAATGGGTAATCAGAATAGGAATGTTGCACCTCCAGTTGTTGGGAATCTGGGAAATGTGAATCAGGTTAATCCGGTAAAGTGTTTCAACTGCTTGGGTGTAGGCATATGGCAAGGAACTGTCCTACTAAACCGAACAAAAGAGACCTAGCGTACTTGCATAAAGCATTGCTGTTGGCACAAAAGAATGAGGCAGGGTTTCAGTTGAACGCAGAGGAGAATGATTTTATGGCTCTTATGGATGACATGGAAGACAGAGAGGATATCGATGCGAACTGCATATTCATGGTGAATCTTCAGGAAGCTAAGTATGACACGGATTCTGACACACTTCCTGTTTATGACACCAATGCACCATCTGAGGTATCCAACTTCAACATATGTCACAATAATGATATATTTGATATGTCTCCTCATGAGGAACAGCATTCTGAGAAGCTAGCATCAACTTATGATACATACCTGGACACGCCAAGTAGTAGTAATACTTCTTCAGCAACTCCAGATGTGAATTATAATGGAGGCTTCGTTTCACAGCATGCTGAGAATGATGAGGAAACACGTGCTTTGTTTGAATCATTATTGAATAATTGTCGTATTGAAATTGAGAATGTGAAAAAGGTCAATCGCGATGTTAAGGCCGCGAATGTTAAATTGACCGCTGAACTTGAGAGTTTCAAGGAAAACGTTAAAGCTTTTGAGTTTCATAACAAAAGATTGTCTGAATTAGAAACTGGTTATCAAAATTCCTTTTCAAGGGAAAAACTTTTGCAAATCAAGTTTGATACACTTGATGTTAATTCTTTCAAGAAGATAAAAGCTTTAAACGCGGAAATTTCTGATTTGCAAAACCAACTCTCTAAACAAAAATCAGCCTATTCCAATCTTGAAAAAGAAAGGGATGAGTTGAAAAAGGAATTTTCAAAGAAAGAAGATAAACTTTTGGAAGAAATTGTAGAGTCAGAACACATGATTGCACATTTAGAAGAATTAGTGGTTAAGTCGGGTCAGTCAAGTCAAACAATGAAAATGATTTCAAATCAAACTAATCCGATTTACCATACGAAACATAAAATGGCTCTTGGTAACAATACCCTTGTAATCTCAAGAAAGCTCAGGAAGAACGGAATGTTTTGTTTAATGGTAATGTGATTTACACCAAACATGATCCTCCCGTCGTTCGGGATTCTGTGCAAACGACGGAACTTGTCGAAGAGAGCATATATAAAATGAAACAAAAGGATTTGAAACCCATTGATTACAACAAATTGAACAAACTTTCGGGAATTACTTTTGTTCCACAAACAGAACCATCTGTGTTTTCCATAAAACGAACATTCGCGAAATTCTATTCTAAAAAGATAGTTGTTTCCAAATCTCTTTCAAAAATGGAACAAATGTCCTCTAACAACACTTTTAATACAAGTGAGGCTAGAGACATTCTTGATGACGTTAAAAAGAGAATTCAAGAACTTCAAAATATTGTTAAATCTAAAACTACTATTAGTATTAACAACTAGAATTCTAGTTTTCATATCGAACAGAAAAAGGTGTTTGAAAATGAAATTATTATCCCACTGAATAACATCAGTGCGAGGGTAATCCATTTTGAAAACGCATTCTTAAATGAAACGGCCGACTTTGTCAAGGACCACAAATCCCTGGTAAAACAAGCTAATGAAACTCGTGAAAACATGAATGTTTTGGAAAGGTTAAATGATTCTCTCTTCAAAGCAGTTCTGTCTACTGATATAATGTCTACCATTATACAAACATATTCGGTTCAAGACGATGAAAGACTGAGAGCTGAGACCTCTGAAATTGTTTCCAAATATGAAAATGCTCTTATAAAGCTTGAAAAAGAAAATGTGTCATGTTTTAAACAACTTGATCGAAAAAAGGAAGAATGCAAGTATGACAAACTGTCGTATGAGCGTGCCTTCAAGAACATGAAAGAGCAAAATGAGCTTTTGAGGGCTCAGCTTGAAAGTCAAAAAGGGAAGGGTGAGGAAACTAAGTTTGCAAAACCATCGACTTTGGAGAAACCAAATGTTCCAAACACGGTTCAAAAACCAAAAATGTCAATTTCACGGTTTGCTCCAAAAGTCGATGAGAAAAAGGATTTGACAAAATCAGTCACTCCAACACCCTTGCCCAAGAAAAATGAAAATGAAAAGATTGTTGATAAAGGAAAAGAGGTTGTCGAAACACCAAAAGTGATAGCACCTGGCCTTTTTAGGATTAGTCCCACTAATGCGTCTGCCTCCACATCTAAGACTTATGAGGGCAAAAAGGATAATTCTAAAGAGTCTAGTGATGCTAAAAAGGACAACAATACAAATCCTAATGCGTGTGCCTCAACTTCTATAGGATTAGACAGCACTTCTAGGAGCAGCAGACTAAAGCCTAGGAGCAATACAAGGAACAATAGAGTCTCGCATGCCTCTAAGAGTAGTTGCAAGAATAAAGTTGAAGAAGTAGAAGAACACCCCAGGAATTTATCGCTTTATAAAAGAGACATGTTTCATCTGAATGTCATGTCGAGAGTACTGGTTCTAATGCATGTTATGACACTGTTTGTTTAATATGCAAGAAATGTTTAATTAATGATATTCATGATGAATATGTTTCTAAGAATGTGAATGTTACGCCTGAACAGAAGAGCGTTTCGAAAGGTCCTAGTGCAAAATCTAGATTTGTTGGAAACCTAATTAAAAGAATTAGGAACACCACTAATAGTCGCACGCCTAGGAACTATCTTAAGCATTGTGTTTGGATTCCAACGGGAAGAGAATTTATACTCAAGGATGGCAAATTAGAAATAGTTCAAGCTAAACAAGTAGCAACTGTCTATGAGTGTGATTTTGATTGTACCCCTAACCCCATGGAACCAAATTCAAAATGGTTTCCAAATACAAACTCTTTTGTTATTGGCAGGTTATCGAAATATGTCTTTGGATCGTCGACTCGGGTTGCTCCAAGCACATGACCGGGAATTTAAAGTTGCTGATCAATTTCATCTGGAAATTCATAGGAACTGTACGCTTTGGAAATAATCATGTAGCAGCTACTCTGGGTTTTGGAGATCTTCAGTTTGGGAATTTTTTGATCACTCGAGTTTACTAGGTCGAAGGATTGGGACACAACTTGTTTTCAGTTGGGCAGTTTTGTGATGCAGATTTAGAAGTTGCATTCAAGAGAAACATGGTTTTTATTAGAAATTTGGTTAGTGATGATCTCTTAACTGGTAATCGTGGTACAAACTTGTATGCTATCGACATCAACCAAATGGCTTCTACATCACCAATTTGTCTTATGACAAGGGCAACCGAAACTAAGTCCTGGCTGTGGCATAGACGTTTATCCCATCTCAATTTTGAGACCATCAACAAGTTAGCCAAAGACAACATCGTCAATGGTCTTCCTAAGTTCAAATACACCAAGGATCATCTATGTCCATCATGTGAACAAGGAAAAAGCAAAAGAGCATCATATAAACCTAAAACCGTACCTAGTTCGGAAGCCAGGTTACATTTGTTGCACATGGACTTATGTGGCCCAATGAGAGTTGAAAGCATTAATGGGAAAAAGTATATTCTTGTTATCGTTGATGATTATTCAAGATATACATGGGTAAAGTTTTTGAGATCAAAAGACGAAGCACCAGGCACCATCATCACCTTTCTGAAACGTATTCAAGTTCTACTTCAAGCTCCAGTAAGGATTGTAAGAACAGATAATGGCACATAATTCACAAATCAGGATCTAAGAACCTATTTTGAAGATGTTGGAATCACTCACCAAACATCAGTTGTTAGAACTCCACAGCAGAATGAGGTAGTTGAAAGAAGAAACCGAACTCTTGTGGAAGCTGCTCGCACAATGCTAATTTATTCTAGTGCACCACTATTCTTATGGGCTGATGTTGTTGCCACTACTTGTTTTACTCAAAACCGATCCCTAATCCATCCAAGATTCAATAAAACCTCATATGAGCTTGTGAACAATAGGAAACCTGACATCTCTTACCTTCATGTGTTTGGCGCCTTGTGCTATCCGATGAACGACAGAGAAGATCTAGGGAAGCTGAAAGCTAAGGGTGATATTGGAATCTTCATTGGATATTCAGAAAACTCGAGGGCATTCAGGGTGTATAATAGGAGAACAAAAAGGATAATAGAGACGATGAATGTGAAGTTTGAAGAGATTTCACAAATGGCTTCTGAGAGACTCGCTCTAGAACCCGCGCTTAATCCGATGGCTTCTAATCAAAACGGATTAGGACCCGCACCAAACATGCAGACTTCTGGACACATCAGTTCAGGACTCGTGCCTAAAGGAGCTCAGTCAACAAACACTGAAAAACCTTCAGAACAAGAACTGGAAAATTTCTTCGAGTTAATGTTTGATGAATATAATGGTGGAACTTCGACTAATGCATCTCAACAACATTCCGCTGCACCCGCTCAAAATCATCTACTACCATCACAAGATGCATCTACAACAATCGAAGCTGAAGCACCAACTCCCTCAGCATCATCAACATCTACTCCAGCAACTCCAGTTATTGAAATTGTTCTACCAAGAGTTGATGAGCAAAACCAAAACACAAATTTCAAGAAGAACCAACAAATAATTCAAACGATGTTGCGTTAGAAGAAGAAGAAGTATTTGAAAACACATTTGCAACAGACTCTGCTGAATCTTCTTCAAGGTTACAAGAACCGTCTAACACACATACGTTAAACCCAAGGTACCCTTCTACGTTTCAACGGACAAAATACCATCCAATAGGACAAGTTATTGGTGAACCTTCAAAGCCAGTTTAGACGAGGAGACAACTTGCCACCAATCTCGAATTGTGCATTTACATTTGCTCAATCAGCCTCAAAGAACCTAAGAATATTCGGGAAGCAATGGCAGAATACTCATGGATAGAAGCGATGCAGGAGGAAATTCTTCAATACTAGTTACATGATTGTTGGGAACTTGTTGAATGACCACTTGATAAACGTGTTCTTGATCTCAAGTGGTTGTGGAAGAACAAACTGGATGAGGAAATGACTGTAATTCGTAACAAAGCTCATCTCGTGGCAAAAGGATATCCACAAGAAGAAGGGATAGATTTCGAAGAATCATTCGCGCCTGTAGCTAGACTTGAAGCAGTCCAGATTTTCTTAGCCTATGCAGCTCACAAAAACATCACAGTCTATTAGATGGACATTAAGACAGCTTTCTTGAATGGAACTCTGAAAGAAGAAGTCTATTTGAGTCAGCCAAAGGGATTCATCGACAAAGATCATCCAGACTACGTCTACAAGCTTAAGAAAGCCATTTATGGTTTAAAACAAGCTCCAAGAGCGTGGTATGACGAACTATCATCTTTCTTGCTAAAAAACAATTTCACCAAAGGAACGGTTGATGACACCTTGTTTATCAAAAAATTCAAAGATGACATTTATCGTTCAAATTTACGTAGACGACATAATTTTTGGATCAACCAATCCTAACCATTCAAAACATTTTGAAAATCTCATGAAAAGCAAATTTGAAATGTCCATGAAGGGGGAATTAAAATTCTTTCTTGGTTTACAAATACATCAATCCCCTCGTGGTATTTTTATCAATCAAGCTAAATATACAATAGAGATTTTGAAAAAACATGGAATGGAAAACTGTGATTCTGTTGGTACACCAATGGTCACTTCACCAAAAATTGGTACTGATTTGTTTGGGAAACCCATCGATCCGAAGAAATATCGGAGCATGATCGGTTCTATCATGTACCTAACTGCTAGCCGACCCGATATTCAATTTGCTGTTTGTTTGTTAGCACGGTTTCAGGCAAAGCCTACCGAACTTCACCTCAAAGAGGTTAAACGGATCTTTCGGTACCTACGACGCACCATTAACATGGGACTTTGGTATCCGAAGGATTCGGGGTTTAATCTAACAGCTTTTTCAGATGCCGACCATGCCGGTGATCAAGTTACAGCAAATAGTACATCAGGTGGAGCACAATTTTTGGGTGAAAAGCTTGTAAGCTGGTCGTCAAAGAAATAAGATTGTACTGCACTATCAACCGCCGAAGCCGAGTATGTGTCTCTATCTGCGTGTTGTGCCTAAGTTCTTTGGATGCGGACACAGCTCACAGATTATGGCTTTACTTTTGACAAAATACCTATCTATTGTGACTCAAAAAGTGCCATAGCCATCTCGTGCAATCCCGTACATCACTCTAAGACGAAGCATATCAAAGTCCGCTACCATTTCATCAAAGAACACGTGGAAGAGGGTAATGTTTAATTATTTTTCGTTAAGACTGATTACCAACTCGCCGATCTATTTACTAAAGCCCTTCCAAAAGAACTGTTGAACTATTTAGTTCGATGAATTGGCATGCGAATCCTAACTCCTGATGAGCTAGAACGTCTTCTCGAATCTTCTTGAAAAATGTTTTCAAAATCACTTCGCTGAAAATATTCTTGAAAAAACAAAATAAAAAATTTGAAAAACCAACAAATACAAAATACAAAAATAGAAAATTTTCAAAAAATACAGAAACAATATAAAATCAAAAAATCCAAAAATATTCTTCTCACGACATGTCTATCGTATAAATCAATATTCTGTACGTTTCTAGAAATGTCATTCAACAATGATACAGACATGTACAGATGCTTGAACGGGAGTTCTTTTAAATGTTTTTCTAAAACATGTCGCTTCTCAAAAGTTTCTTCACAATGGCTTTCGTATACTTCAGTACGAAACCCGGACCCGAATGATGACTTCTGATTATTTCTAATCAAGGACTCGTATTTTCAAAGACGAAATCTTTTTCAAAAAGTTTGAGTCTAAACAAACGAAAAAGACTTCAAACAAAAACTCGTTTTTCCAAACATAAATCTTGAGCACTTTTTCAAGATTCATCAAAAGATTTTTCAAAATCTTTCAAATGAGTGCTCAAGATAACTCCCTCAAAACCCTTAATTGATTTTAAAATGTGCTATCATTAAGGGGGACTGCAAAAACAAAATTGTTCCGAATTCATGCAAAATGAAATCTGTCTTTCTCTCCAAAAAAAAGCTTTTTCTTAATCTGTTGATATCAAGAATATCACGATATGCTATTTTTGAGGGGGAGAAGACATGATTAAAATGTGATCAAAGATGTTTAAAGATTGTGACTGAATCTCAAAAGAGCTCGACTCAGAATGTACCAATGAATTGACGAAGCTTAAAATGTCAGTAATCGAAAAGACTTGTCCTGGACGGGTAATAATTTCAAGCTAGTCTAACTAGTGATGTAAGCGTGTCTCGAATAGGACTTGTCTGAGTAGAATGTACCATATCGATAGACTTTCTTTGGACTTGGCCAGGACGGGTAATAATTTCAAGCTAGTCTAACTAGTGATGTAAGCGTGTCTCGAATCGGTCATGTTCGCAGAAAGTGGATCAATTCAAAAATTGCAAACTCCTCACGCATGTGAAAATTTCTTAAAAATCCATGAGCACATGTGAAGGGGGAGTCCTTCAAAAGAAACAAAAACTCTCAAAGTGTCAACAAAAATGTGTTTATATTCATAAACACTTTGAGAGATTTTCATAAATGGTTTCATGGCAATTATAGGATAGTCATGGAGTTATAAGGTGACTAAGGTTAGGAAAAACCGTCCTATGATCCGCCAGAGCCGGAGGGATCTACCCAAGGACAAATCCAATAGATTAGAATTAGAAGTCCTCAGGTATGATTGAAAAAAGGAGAAAAATGAGAAAGGAGAAAGAAGGGGTTGAAGAATTAAAAAGAAAAGTTATGAAAAAGGGTGAAAAGAAATAGCCCTCCATATGTTCAACCTTAGGGCAGACACCGGGTTCAATTCGTATGCTCCTGGTTGTTACTAAGGTGACACCGGTATTGAAGATAAAGACGTCATAGACCCAGTGAAGCACTGCACTTAACCTTCTAGCCACTCAAGTTCTCTTAAAAGAGCTTGTTTCATTCTCACGGGGAACCGGTGTAATCTATCGACCTGTCTCTTAGAGATGGTTGATATTGAAGCAGGATACCACTCCCTAGTCTCCGCATAGGAAACCTAAGTGTGCACTTATCGAGTCTAGAGCCATGAGATACATCAAAGATCTCTTAGGAACACTTAGTATTTCTACAACTGGTGTTCTACATCAATGGACACCAGCTGTAAATTATCGAGTCCTTCGCAGATCTTAGCAATCTGCCGAGAACGTTTATGAGAGGATTTACTTATGTATTTTCTCAATGATTGAACGGAAATTCCTGCCAGGGTAAACATCAAGCAGCCCTGACAGCAGGTCACTTCGGTAATTCTTTATGAGTTACGCTTAGTGTTCGCGGTGGTTTCAAATGGTCTACAGTCGTGGAGTGATCCCCAGCGACTCACCCATTCGTTGAGCTACTTAGTAAGTCTCGTAAGCTCCCTCGGGAGTATCCGAAATGGGAACGGCCTTGGTAAGGGTTAGAAGGAGTCTTCACACTATGCTGTTGACGATCTCTAATTCCTTATCTGTAAGTACCGGTTGATTTATTGCTAACTGTTTACCTGCAGCTATACATCATCTCCATGGCAATGGATTCCACATGCTCATACATGCATCACAAAGTCAAAGGAAAGTTCTCACAAAGATCAAAGGATAGCAACGGTCAAAGAAAGATTCTACGCCAAAAAGAAGAATCTACAAAGTAAAGTGACAAAGATCAAAGTGAATGAACGGGAACAACAAATGTATGTATGACAAAGACTAAAGACGTATGAGCATGTTGGAAAGGCGCATAACCACCAAAGACAAAGAAGTGACAAAAGGCAGATGACATCATTGGATCATTACATCTACACTGGATGAAGCATGATGAACTAGAACTATGATTCATCTAATGATTCTTAAAGACGTCAAGAGCTATGAATGTTAAAGTTTAAAGACAAAGATGATGACGTCGCGCAACCTTCAATGACCAACACTTAGGGGGTAGATTTACACACTAGAATCTATAGAAAGATCATGTAAGATCTTTGTTAGTTTTGTAATGTAGCTCATGGTTTTGGAACATGGTTTGGAAAAACCTCTTTACTTGTTTCCTATAAATAGTAGCTCATGGTTTTCAAATAACTTCATGATAAAAGATGAAAAATAACACACATATAGATAAGTAGAAAATCATGTAGAAACACATATCAATCACCCTTTCCATAATGATCATAATGTTACTAACTTTCATTATGTTGTAAGCATATCATACATCTTGATCTACCAAAGAAATCTTGGAGATCTACCTCATCATCATCCACCAAAGCATATCAACATATGAAGATTCAAGGGCACTTGACATCCTCAATGATTGAAGACTTCCGATCAATGGAAGTTCATATAGATTAGGCATTTATATCCATTGGACTTTTATGTCATGGATCATCATTGTAACATCACAATATAGATTAGATGGTTTATGTGTTTGTGCCATAAAACACAAGGTTTTTATGTTGGGCCACAAAACATAGCGGGAGTTGTTGTACCCTTGTAAAAGAACTAGCGGGAGTTGTTGTACCCTTGTAAAAGAACTAGCGGGAGTGGATGTACCCTTGTAAAAGAACCCGGTATTTAGCTTTGTACCGGAAAAAGTGTAAGCGACGATTGTAAGGTTTTCTCCGCCAAGAAGGGAGCTTGTTGATCTAGTGAAGTAACTCTCGAGTTGGGTACTCGGGGAGTGGAGTAGGGCGGAGAGGAGATCTATGACCGAACCACTATAAATCCTCGTGTTCGGTTTGCACTTTATTTACTTTTACACTTGCACTATATTATTGTTTGTGTTGTGATTTGATGTGTATGCTTATGTGACAACTTATTATGCCATATGCTTTATATTAGTCATAAGACTATAATTGGTATTATACATACTACAACAAACTTGAGTGGTAACTTGTATTACGGATGTTTTTAGAAAAGAAATATAAACTGGACTAATAATGGCGAAACTTGACTCAATGGTTTATACTATATTTGATACAACAAGTTTAAGATTTTTAAACGAAAACGTATTCACACCCCCCCCCCCTCTACGATTTCACACATATGTTGCTTAAATTTTGTAAAAAAATGGGTTTAAAAAAGTCAAGAATGCAAGCACACCAATGAAAACTCAAAAGCCTCCACTCAAGGATGCAGACGGTGAAGAAGTGGATGTTCATATGTATAGGTTAATGATTGGTTCATTAATGTACCTTACATCTTCAAAACCTGATATCATGTTTGCAGTGTGTGCCTGTGCTAGATACCTAGTCTTTTACATCTTCATGTTGTGAAAAGGATTTTTAGGTACTTAAAAAGTCAACCAAAATTGGGCCTTTGTTATACAAACGATTCTCCTTTGGATTTGGTAGCATACACTGATAGTGATGATGTTGGAGCAAGCTTGGATAGGAAGTCTACAACAGGAGGTTGTCAATTCCTTAGATGTAGATTAATATCATAGCAGTGCAAGAAACAGATAGTGGTTGCAAATTCCACAACAGAAGCTGAATATGTGGCTACTTCAAGTTGCTATGGACAAGTGCTTTGGATTCAGAATCAAATACTTGATTATGGGTACAATTTTATGCATACCAAGATCTTTATTGACAATAACAATACTATAATTAAAAATCCTGTTTTTCATTAAAAAAAACAAAGCATATGGAGATTAGACATCATTTTATTAGAGATTGCAATGAAAAGAAATTGATTCAAATGGTTAAAATCCATACTGACAAGAATGTTGTAGATTTGCTTACAAAAGCTTTTGATGTAAGTAGATTTCAATATTTGGTTGCTAGTATTGGAATGTTAAATCTTTAAAGACTTTTATCTCTTTATGTTTTTGTAGAGTTTTGTATGAATTAGTACTGTTATTCATGTCATTAAAAGTTTCTGTTGTTAAGTATAATTAGAACTGCTTGTTATACTTAATACTATTGAGTTTTTGCTATTGGTTATACTTACTACTGTTAGGTATAATCAATATTGCGATCATTGTGAAAATTGTTATGGCTTGTGTTTTCTTGGTTTTTGGACTAACATTTTGCAGGAAAAGCAAAGAAAAGTTGTTTGGAATGGAATTTGACTTAATGCTGGTGACTTAAAGTTAATGTTGCTAGGCATAACTTTCTGCTACTGAGTTACTACTGCTGGGTTGTTCAAGGTACTATTTTATAAATACATCGATTAAGGGTTTAAACAATCAATCAGTCAGTTACTCAATTTCATTCTTCAAATATACTCTCTAATTATAAACCCTAACTCAATTTTATCATCCAATTTCAAAACTCAACACAAATGGCGAATCTAAAGTTTGCTGATTTACATAATATGGTCGCATTCTTGTCCAAACCCACAGAGAGTGATGGATTTGAACAAATAGTGGATTTTTTAAATGCACACCCTATAAGCTACGCACTCACTATTAATCCCACTATATACGTTTCCTCTATTGAACAGTTTAGGTCTTCTGCACTGGGCAAAACTATCATTGAGGAAGTACCATTACATGCCGTAGTAGATGGCAATGAGATAATCATCACTAAATCATCTGTTATAAGAGATCTTCAACTAGAAGATGAGGAAGGTATTGATTGTTTTCCTAATTCTACTATTTTCGAACAACTTGCATTGATGGGGTATGAGATAATTTCGGAAAAACTAACTTTTTATAAAGCATTCTTCTCCCCATAATGGAAATTTCTAATTCATACTATTTTACAGTGTCTAAGTCCAAAGACTACTGCATGGAAAGAGTTTAGCAGTTCTATGGCATCTACCATTATCTTCTTAGCTACAAACCAGAAGTTTACTTTTTCGAAATTGATTTTTGATAGTATGGTTAGAAACTTGGATAATTTGTCTGGAAAATTTTTAATGAATCCAAGGTTTTAACAAGTATTTGTGGATAAACATTTTGCTGAGAAGCCAACTCATAAGAGAATATATATTGCACCCTCTTACACTAAAAAGATTTTTGGAAATATGAGAAGGGTAGGCAAAGGTTTTTCTCATAAATTAATACCTTTATTTCCAACAATGGTGGTACAATACCAACCACAAATGGGTGAAGGTTCAGCCATTCCCACTGATCCCCAACATACACACACCATTTTACAATCATCAACATCTCAACCTCAAAAGGCTCACAAACCTAGGAAGCCTAAAAGAGAGGACACTGAGATACCTCAGTCTAGTGCTCCTACAGACTTTGTTGCAAATGAGGCTGTCCATAAAGAGTTGGATGACAGATTGGTGAGGGCTGCCAATACTGCTTCTAGCTTAGAAGCAGAGCAGGACAACGGTAACATAACTAAGACCCAATCCAAGGCAACACCTAATGAACCTAGTTCCCAGGAGCTAGTTTAGGTGGTGGTCCCTGGTGCCAAGAAGCTATGGGGGATACAATTGCTCAAACTAGGTTTGAGAATGTATCTAAACAATCCAATGATTCATTGCTCGCAAGAGGTAACACACTTCGAAGTGATGAGGATAGTATTAAACTTAATGAATTGATGGAACAATGTACCAATTTACAAAACAAGGTTCTTGATTTGAAGAAGACAGTGACCTCTCAACAAAATGAGATCACATATTTGAAGAAGGGGGTCAAGAAACTTGAACACAAGAAGAGGTCAAGAACTCATGGAGTGAAGAGATTATACAAAGTTGGTGCTACAGCTAGGGTAGAATCCTCTAGTGATGAAGAAAGTTTGGGTGAGGATGCACCCAAACAAGGGAGGATTGATGTCATAGATGAGGAGGTGATGGATAAGGAGATGTTGGATGTAGGGAAAGAAGTTGTTATTGAAGACGAAGTTAATGTTGTTGAAGAAGCAGTTGATGTTGTTACTACTGCTAAGCTAATTATTGATGCTTCTCAAATTAGTGATGTTAGTGCTAAAATTATTGTTGCTAGTGCTGCGACAACTGTTAGTGCTACTACAACAACTATTGTTGATGATATTACTATGGCTCAATCAGTTGAAGCTTTAAAGAAAACAAAACCTAAGGAGAAATGGGTTATTTTTAGAGAGCTGGGTAAATCTACAACATTAATATCTTCACAACAATCACAGGGCAAAGGTAAACGAATATTGATAGAACCTATGAAGAAGAAAGATCAAATCAGGCTTGATGAAGAAGCTGCTCTTAAATTACAAGCTGAATTTGATGAGGAAGAAAGAATTGCAAGAGGAATATTGATAGAACCTATGAAGAAGAAAGATCAAATCAGGCTTAGATGGCTTCTATATTGAGCCTAAGTTTGACAGATGATTTGGTTTATCTGATTATTTAATTGTTTTGTTTTGTTTTTTGGTTTTTTTTTTTTTTTTTTTTTTTTTTTTTTTTTTTTTTTTTTGATTATTTCATACTTGCAAAAAAAGAATATGTTGAGCTATAGACCTTGATAGATCTTATTGAGCACTCTAGAATCGTTAGTAATGTTACTGTAATCAATAACACACTAATAGATAATCCTTGCAACTTGTATTTATAAAGCGGAAACAAAACACAAGCTTGATACTAAGAATACTTGATCCTCTATGGATCTTTTAATTATATTAAGAATTTTCTAAAAGTTGTTCAATACATAAACCGTGTGTTCCTTTTATACTCAAGGAACCCCAAACCGTTTCTCAAGAAACGTATCTTCTAAAACTTCTAAAAGATATGCATTATCACTTCCTAAATAAGCTCATGCATATCTAAACTACATTACATAAAACACGGAAATACTATATCCGCAGAAACTAATAAAGCTGAACTATGTCTTCAGCAGATACACTGCTTCAGCAGAAACCAACTCTTCAGCAGGATCCTTTCAGCAGAAACAGCAGCAGAATTCTTTCTACACAGAATTCCCAACAATCCTCCCCTAATCTTGAATTTGACCTAGTTAAGTTCAAGATTCTTGATAGATCTTTAAAGTAACATACCAAGAGGATTGTAACAGAGCACCAGCAAAGAATTATCATCAGCAGAATCTCTATGATCAGCATATACTTGAAAGCTCCATTCTTTGCAGCAACAAATGACTTAATGTACATCAAAACAATTTAGTTTCATACTATTCTCATCACTTCCAGGTGTGTTAACTCCTGTGAGAGGTGAATCATTAAAAATAATGGATTTGATGTCTCTTTACCAATAACCATCACTACTGGAGTAGCCAAGTGTTCAAAGGTACACTGATAACCACATGATTTTTAGCAAATCATCAGCTATAAACGGATTTGAGATGTCTTTACCTGTAGCCGTTTGCTCAGGACTAGTCAATTATCTTGATGAAAATCATCTTGGTTAACTGATTACCAAATATGGTTTTTCACTGCCTTTACCACAAACCATATACATGTGGGCTAGCCAATTATTCAGAATCCTTAAAGGAAAAATCCATGGTCAATTGACAACCATTTCAACTACTCAGCAACAAAGCCTTGGTGAGTTGACAACCCTATGGTTTTGAGCAAACCATTACAGCTATCAACAGATTTGATGTGTCTTTACCAAAGTTGTACCCTTTGGACTAGCCAACTTTGTGATGGAATAGTCAACATCAGGTAAGTTGATAACCAAACCTGCAGACAAATACTATACAACAATATGTTAGTTTTTTTTTTCTTTTTTTTTTTTTTTTTTAAGAATAAAAGACATATACAACATAATATCCCTACTCAACTGCTGCTCTGGAAGTCTTAATCCTTTGTTTGAAAACCTTCACCAAAGATTCAGCAAACAATCTTGTATTACCAACTGGATCAGGAGGAATTTCCAACTTCTGTTGTAACATTTTCTCCATCAAAGAAACCTTCAGAGGATATTTGTGAATAATATCCATGATAATCCTCAGACCAGTGGTAGTTTCCAGCACATGTACATAAGACATAGGATAGAACTTCCAACTCTGAACTTTCCATTTCTGATTATTCTTCCATATATCATAACTTGCACCAGTAGGAGTAGAAGAATCAAACAACACTTGAAGATCACCCAACAAATACAATCCAGAACCTTCAGGAGTATGAGTGGCATAATACTTAGTAACCAACTCATGTAGAGTGATCAAATCTTGATAATTTACAAGATGAAGAATCTGCTGAAGAAATACAAAAGATATGGATGACTTATCCATTCTATGAATGATATTGAGTTGACCATCTTGACTTAACTCCCAACTCACTAGAACCACTCTAGTTCCTTCTGGCCAATCATCAGATGATCCTTCCCTTATAAATGTAGCATTAGAATCATTTACATTAATTAGACTTTGTAATGATCCTACTCTAGCCATTCTCTTTCCTCTTCTTCCAGGAACATAAAGAGCATCATGAACTGCTGCTTCAGCAGAATCACCTTCTGCGGCTTCAGTATCCACTGATGGAGTATCCATTTGGTTATCAGCAGAATCTTCAGAAGATTCAAGTGCAGCAGAGGCATATTGTTCATCCATAGCTTTCCTGATTTGTTTGTTCCTAGCAGCTTGAATTTCAACTTCTCTTGTCTTCAGATCATGAAATCTAGCAAGTGCAGCCCTTTGTTCAGCTTCTTGATCTTCAGTCAACTTTCTAGCAGTTTCTTCACCTAATCTTTCCAGCTCCAATTGTCTCCTAGTTCTCTTCCTAGTTGGAGCATCTGATGTTGTTACTTTGGCTTTACCTTTATCCATAGAAACATCAATCCCAGTAAAAGTAGCAGGTAAAGATACTTGTGCAGAGGAAGAACCTGAAGATCCACCCTTTCTTCCTCCTTCCACACCAGAGAGATCTCAACCAAGAGCAAGTACTAGGGATCCATCTCTTCCAACATCACAAAATGTGGTGTTGGATCTTCCTGCTCCAGGACCTGGTCTTCCAAATCAAGAACATATTGGACAGAGCAAGAGGTCTGAGATCATACGTAAGGGAAAGGAGAAGCAGAAGTAGGTGATTGAGGAATGTAACCATGGAACAAGGTTCTTGAGTATTTTCTTGACCTTGATTCATGAACATTTTCTCATTCTTCCTTCTCTTCTTTTTCCATTTTCATCTTCAGCTTCTCCATTGTACTTGTCATAGCCTCAAGTATTTTGTAATAAGTGATAGAAGCTAGTAGTACAGGATTAGCCAAAAGTTTAGGAATGGTCATTGTATCTCAATTGCAACTTGAATGTAAGCTGTAACTTGTTTCTATGAATGAATGAAAATATCTTAGTTGATTTTATCCATTGTGTAAGACCTTCAGCATGATTCAATTGATCAGTAGAAACCATGTTCAGCATATTGACCACATTCCTTTTACTTTAGCTCTTGGTGACATTAATCAAGGAACTTTCATTCTCAGAACATCTGCAAAACAACCACCAAACAAGCAAATACACCAAACAACTTGCACAACTGTTAGTGGGTTAGTGTTAAAAACTTGTTAAAAACTCAGAAATTATTATACAACTTATACAAATAATCCAAAGTTTACAGTCATCATCCTCCCCTGAGGCATATGCCTCCCCTGAGGCTTATGCCTCCCCTTAAACTTTGCATTTAAGGGTTTAACATGCCAATATGGACCACCAAATATTGAAACCTTGGTCCATCAAATGCCTTGGTTAATAAATCTGCCACATTTTCATCTGTGTGAATTTTGACCACTTTAACCAAATGTTTCTCATAAGCATCTCTTATAAAATGATGTCTGATTTCAATATGTTTGGTTCTATTATGAAAAACTGGATTTTTAACAATGCAAATGGTACTTTGATTGTCAATGAAAATGGTAGTATTCATGAAGTTATACCCATAATCCAGTAATTGATTCTGAATCCATAGAACCTGACCACAACAATTGGCAGCAGCAACATACTCTGCTTCAGTAGTAGAGGTAGCAACAATGGTCTGTTTCTTGCATTGCCAAGAAATCAGTCTTCTTCTAAGAAATTGACAACCTCCAGTTGTGGATCTTCTATCCAAATTGGCACCAGCATAGTCACTGTCACTATAAGCTGCTAGCTGAAATGGAGACTCTTTGGGATACCAAAGACCTAATTGTACTTAAAAATCTTCTTGACAGCATTCATATGAGAGGTAAGTGGAGTGACTTGGTGTCTTGAACATGCACTCACAGCAAATGTGATATCAGGTCTTGAGGCAGTCAAGTACATCAAAGAACCAATCATAGACCTATATAAATGAACATTCACAGGAAGATCAGGATTAAGATTGTTCTTTGGTTTGGGAGCCTCATATGGAGTTGTGGCAGTCCTGACATTTTCCATAGCAAACTTGGACAACATATCTTTTACATATTTTTCCTGATGTATAAATATACCATCAGGTTTCTGCTGAACTTGCAAACCCAGAAAGAAAATGAGTTCTCCCATGGCACTCATCTGAAATTCTCCCTTCATCAAATCCTCAAACTCTCTACACCAGGCTTCTTTGGTAGAACCAAAGATAATATCATCCACATACACCTGCACAAGAATGATATCCCTAGAATCTTTCTTGAGAAATAAGGTCTTGTCAATGGCACCTCTTCTGTAGCCATTCTGCAGCAGAAATGTGGAGAGTCTAGCATACCAAGCTCTGGGAGCTTGATGTAGTCCATAGAGAGCTTTGACAACTTTGTAGACATACTCAGGATGATCAGGGTCTTCAAATCCTTTGGGTTGAGTCACATAAACCTCCTCTTCAATCTCTCCATACAAGAAAGCACCTTTTACATCCATCTGATAAACCATAAAGCCCATATAAGAGGCATAGGCCAAAAATATCCGTATGGCTTCAACTCTGGCCACTGGTGCAAAGACCTCATCATAGTCAATGCCTTCCTCTTGTCTAAAACCTTGAGCCACTAGTCTTGCTTTGTTCTTCACCACAATACCCCTGGCATCTCTTTTATTCTTCAGAATCCATTTTGTCCCAATGGCATATTTCCCATCAGGAAGAGGAACTAAAATCCAAACCTGCTGATTCTTAAATTGCAGCATCTCCTCTTGCATTGCTTCAAGCCAACTTGAATCAGCCAGTGCTTGAGGAACACTAGTTGGTTCAATCTGAGAAAGAAAACATGCAAACAGACAATGTTTGTAGTCTGTGTGATTGTTCCTCTTTTGATTGTAGACATAAGAGATAAAAGCAACTTCTCCAAATTTTGTATTCTTGACAGTGCTTCTAGTTCGAACAGGGTCTTTAGGATCACCAATAATCTTGGATAGGGGATGAGCATTGTGAATCCTTTTGGTAGCTGTAGGTGGAACATCAATGTTGGCATCAATGTTGGTGAGTGTAGGCTCAAACTCAGTGTCATAAGAGGCTGAGTTAAACAAACCAGGCTTTGGTTGATAATTTCCCAGGTCAGAAGGACTAGGAAATCTGGTAAAGGGCTTATCAAAATCTGTAGAGACTTCAGTAGAATCAGCAGAATGAACATCAGCAGAATCAGTATCTTTGACATTGTCAGTGGGAGGAGGTGTGCCTTCAGCAGTATCCTTGTTTCCACTGACTGTCTGGGCTGACTTATGTAGGATAGCCTCAGTCTCTTGTGTAACCTTATCATTGAGTTTTTGAGCTTCCTTTGTAGCAGCATGTTCCTGCTTCTGCAATCTTGCAAGATCTTCTGCATATTGTGACTCATCATCTTGTTCAGCAGCAGAGTGATTACCTACAAAATGGTTAGGTGGAAAAGATGGTACAACAAAAGTATTCTCTTCTGGCTCAGACTCACATTCTGAGTCATCATCCATGGAACCTGCAGGGTTAGGACTTGAATCTTTGGTACCTGCATCAGGATTAGAAGCATGCCTAGTATAACCCAAATAGTCAGTCAAATAGTCTAGGTCAAAATACCAAGAATGGCCTTGACCCTGAATATTAGGCTGATCTTCAAGAAATCTCAGATTAAGGGTCTCTTCAATCTTTTTGGCATTCAGATTATAAACCCTATAGGCCTTGCTATGAGCTGAGTACCCAACTATATAACCTTCATCAGCTTTCTCATCAAATTTACCCAGTATATCAGCAGTATTCAGAATAGTCACCTTGCATCCAAAAGGCTTAAGGTAACGGATGTGTGGAACTTTCCCAGTGATAAGTTCATAAGGTGTCTTGACATGAAGTCTAGTGATGGATACCCTGTTCAAGACATGACATGCAGTACCTACTGCTTCAGTCCAAAACATGGTGGGTAGTTTGGAGTCTGCAAGCATTGATCTTGCTGCCTCAATGAGGGTTCTATTTTTCCTTTCAGCAACCCCATTTTGTTGTGGAGTTCTTGGAGTACTATAGTCCCTTCTAATCCCTTTAGACTTACAGAATTCTATAAATACAACATTTTTGAATTCTGTACCATTGTCACACCTAATTCCCTTAACCTTTTTATTCAGCTGGTTCTCAACTAAGATAATGAATTCTTTCAGAATTGGAGTTGTTTCATCCTTAGTTTTGAGAAAGAACACCCAGCAAAACCTGCTATAATCATCTGTAATAACCAGGCAGAAGTACTTGTGATCAATACTTCTAATGGGGGTTGGACCAAAAAGATCCATGTGCAGCAACTGAAGAGGTTCTGAAATGGAGCTCACTGCTTGGACTGTTTTGTAGGAGGCTCTGTGTTGCTTTCCCTTGTTGCAAGCAATACAGTTGTGTTCATTGGTGAAGAGTTTAGAAGGAAGGCCCTGAACAAGACCAAGTTTTGATAACTTGTTGATGGTCTTGTAATTCACATGTGCCATTCTTCTATGCCATTTATTAGATTCATCCAGGGAAGCTTTGGCAACCAAACATGTTAGATCACCTTCAGGCTGAACATCATTCAGATTGAATGTGTATAAGTTGAAGGTTCTAGGAACTCGCAGCAATATAGTTGTGTCTTCTGGGAGTTTGAAGTCCTTGGAAAGTACAAGACACTCATCTTCAGAGAAGAAAACCTTATGCTTAGAGTCACAAATTTGTGATACTGAGATAAGATTAAAATTCCCCAGTTCCTCCACATAGTAAACATTTTCAAAGTCTAACAAGGGAGTCTTTATGGTTCATTTCCCTGTTATTTTGCCATCTCCACCACCAAAGGTTACAGTGCCACCTCCTTCAATGGGCTCAAAGTCATGCATCTTATCCTTGTTCCCAGACATACTTCTAGAACAACCACAATCAAAGATGCCAACTTCAGTACTTTTCAAAGGATGTGCCTACAACAACAACAAAATATACACTATTAGTACACATTGGAGACTCAAGTCATTGCTGACTTGAGCCTGCCTTGTGGATCATCAGTAACAGGCCATGTAGATGTTTTAGATCCACCATTGTTCTTGGGCCTGTAATGCATATTAGGTCCCTTCTTAGTCCAAGAACAACCTGCTGAGGGCTTCACAGCAGTATTCCATTTCCCACCACCATTATACATTGAGTCAAAGTGATTAGGCTAATAATTATTATAAAAGAAAGAACTAGTGGGTCTGACATATGGTCTAGTACTGGTTTTTCTCCAAGAAAAATGAGTTTCAGCAGAATTAGGTTTCTGCTGATGTGGAACAAAAGATGGTATGTCATTAACATTCTTCCACATTTGCCTAGTTTTTCTTTGACTAACACCTGCACCCATTCTTTGCTCATGATATGTACAATCCTTAATCAAGTGATATTTACTTCCACACACAAAACACTTCTTCTTTTTAGAAGATTTATTCAAACCAAAAGAATTTCCATAACATGAAAAAGTATTCAAATCACCATGACAAACAGAATTGTTTTTAACAAAGCCAAAAGTATTATTATGCAAAGAATTGAAAAACAAGTCTTCAGTAGAAACTGTCTTGTTATCAGCAGCAACTCTAGAAGGCTTGTGAGGAGTCTTGGGTGATGTCTTTGGTGTGGTCTTGGGAGTGGTCTTGGGCATGGTCTTGGGCAGGTCTGACTTCTCACTTGAATCACAACTAGCAAATGAGGTAGACCCTTCATCAGAAGACTTGTCACTGTTACAACAAGAGACAAAGTCATTAGATTTCACAATAGGGTCTTGAAAGTCAGTAGACTTTTTTCCATATAAATGATGTGATCCATCAAAGTCTGAAGGTTTGGACAAGTCTATAGGCATGTGTTCTCCTCTTATAGGTCCAGGTACAACATTCATTCCCCCTTCCTTAACATATTTAACAGGTGTTTGATAAGCTAAGGCTGGTTCAGGGTCAAAAACACTAGACATATCAGGATAGGTTAACTCTTCAGGATCTATATATTTCTCATATCCTAATGCCTTTCTAGTCCTAACAGATTGACGACCATCAATTAATTTACTTAAATTAGATGCCCCTTCCTGCCATTTCATTCGACCAGTTATCTCTTTATCTAATTTAGCTTGTAACTCTTGTTTTTCTTTATCTAAATCAGACTTCTCTTTTTCAGTACGTTTTAATTCTATCTTAGCAACCTCTAAATCACTTTCTAGAACTCTTATTTTTTCTTCATATTTAACTTGATTCTTTTGAAACCATACTTTTTGTTTTTCTAATGTTTTTAAGGCCAGTTTATAAGACTCTACCTCTATATAGCACTCATTGTACTTTGGTTTCAATTCATCAAACTCTTGTTTAAGCTCATTGTATCTTACACTACATCCAAACACACAGTTGTTTACCTGAGAGATTCCCATCAAGGAGACTTGCTCCTTCTTGTCTTCTAAAGGTGTGAATGCCAGCAGATTCAATTGTGAAGAAGTAGCAGCTTCCTCTCCAGCAGGTTCATGATCACCCCAATCAATTTGGTGATCCAGAGTCACCATGGCCTTTGAAGGTACAGTCTTGGTATTCCCTGCTTCCAATGGATAAGAACCATATCTAACTTCATCTCCAGCCTTTCTATCTTTGCATTCCCTTGAAAAATGTCCCACTTGACCACAAGTGTAGCATTTAACCTTCCTTCTATCAAACCTTGCAGCTTCTTTGCCATTAAAACCAAACTTTCTTCCAGACTTGGCTTCAAACCTTCTGATGTTCATTGAGATCATTGCAAGCTCCCATTTCAAGTGCATCTCCTCCATTTCCAATGGATCTACCTGTTCAAAGTCCTCATAAGCAATAAACTGCTGAGGTTCATATTCAGCCACAAATGAATGAATAAGATCCTCCAACACATTACTTGATTTTGATTTAGGAGCAGTTTGATTATAAGTTTGAGAAGATGCTCCTGATGAATATGAACTTGAGGCTTGATGCACAGGTTTAGAAGAGGCACCAACAAATGCAGAATGAGTGGATGGACGAATGGGACTTCTAACATCAGGCTCAAGTGATTTAAGCCTATTGTAGAGGTCATCAAAAGACATCATGTCCAACCCACCTTTGGTCTTGAGAGCAATACAAACTTGTAACCAAGATGGCGGCAGAGATCTCAAAAACTTAGAATTACAGTCTTCATTGTCGGGTCTAGCCTTCAACTGATTAAGTTGACTCAATATTCGATGAAATCTATCATAACCCTTATGAATTCCCTCTTCTTCAGATATCTGAAATTCTTGGAATTTCTGCTTCAGCAAAGACTTCTGCAACCTTCTTGATTCCTCATTCCCACCAAATCTTGCTTTTATAGCCATCCAAATATCCTTGGCATCCTCCATAAAATGGAAGTCACCCATATGGTCATCTGGTATAGCTTGGAGCAAAATAGTTCTGACTTTACTCTCCCTCTGCACAGCCAGAATCTCTTCAGCAGTTTTGGGTCCTACAATAGTAACAACTCCATCAGCATCTGTAACATGCTTCTTCAGACTATTCCCTTTCTTAACAACCTCCCATAGATTCCAATCAATATTTGTGATCCAGTTCTGCATCTTCATGGACCACAGATGGTAATCTTCTGCATTCTTCAAGTATGGAAACTTAGCATTACTGTTTGAGAGATTGAGTTGTTGAAGAGAAGTGGTGTTAATGGTCTGGGTTGTATCTACTTCATCATCTGATCCAGGCATGTTTGTTGATTTGTTTGGATTGTAAATGTGTAAGATTTGTGATTCTTAGTATGGCAGAGACTCTCTCGAGGCTCTGATACCACTTGTTGAGCTATAGACCTTGATAGATCTTATTGAGCACTCTAGAATCGTTAGTAATGTTACTGTAATCAATAACACACTAATAGATAATCCCTGCAACTTGTATTTATAAAGCGGAAACAAAACACAAGCTTGATACTAAGAATACTTGATCCTCTATGGATCTTTTAATTATATTAAGAATTTTCTAAAAGTTGTTCAATACATAAACCGTGTGTTCCTTTTATACTCAAGGAACCCTAAACCGTTTCTCAAGAAACGTATCTTCTAAAACTTCTAAAAGATATGCATTATCACTTCCTAAATAAACTCATGCATATCCAAACTACATTACATAAAACACGGAAATACTATATCCGCAGAAACTAATAAAGCTGAACTATGTCTTCAGCAGATACACTGCTTCAGCAGAAACCAACTCTTCAGCAGAAACAGCAGCAGAATTCTTTCTACACAGAATTCCCAACAGAATATCCTTTGAGTGCTAGTTTACTTGCTGTGATGATATCTATAAAGATCATATGTGTAGAACGTACAGAGGTAGTTAAAGATCTTATTGAAAGAATTCATGCTCAGTATGAGAGACAAATGAAATGTAACAATTCGCATTTTCAGATTAATTACTATTCCCGGAAAATTTTACTATTCACTTTTCACTATTCATCTCAGAAATTTTTATTTCATAATCTCGTAAGTTAAACTATTTTAACGATAATCCGAGAGTTTGACGCTCGTCGGATCATTTCTGCAAAAATCACAAAGCCGTGTCCGAGATTTACTTTTAGGTTTAAACGTCCTTCCAGCATCCCGATATATCCATAAAACATTATAAACAATAGAAATATGATTTTCTTTCATTTTATGACAATTCCAAAAGTTTTAGAATTTTACGTTTTCCAGTTCAGCGTTTTACGCGAATTACGCGTTTTAGGCCCGTGTTTCCAGTTTTTAGCAGGGTTTTAGCACCCGATAGAACCTACCACTCATTTTATATTTTATTATGGACTATATTGACATGTTTAACAATACTTTCAAGTTTCATATTTTTACGATACCCGGTTTACGTTTTAAGGCTTAATCATTTACGGTTAGCATTTTACGGAGTCAAAATGCACAAACTAAGCAAGATAGCACCAAGACTCATCATCTAGTCACCCTTATCCACCTTGAACCGCCATTTAGGGGGGGGGGGGAGTCACCATTTTGTGGCTTGATCTTGACCATTGATCTCTAGGATGTTTACAAGTGTCTAAACTAACCATGGTTAAATTCTAACCCAATATATGGTTAACTATTTTTCCTACCCTATAAATACCAAGCTAAAAACACATATAAATCTTGCACCACACCTTCTTATAACCTTCAAGTCCTAAAACCTAAGGCACTTTTCTTATATTTTGTAAGAAAGTTAACTAGTTTTTGAAAGAAAACTAGTGTTTGATCTTCAATCTTGGAAATTTTCTAAGAAAAGTTGTTATAACTTTAAAGTCTCCTAAAAGACGTCGTTATAATCTTCAAATAGCTTTGGACTTCAAGAAGGCGTCGTTATAATCTTCAAATAACCTCGGTTTATCATAGATTGCAAAGGAGGAAAGCTTATTCAATCAAAGTCCTAGTTCTTGTCCTAGTTTCCCTTTTTCATTAAGGCCAAAAGTTGTAAGCAAACCCTAACATACTTTCTTGCTTAATTATCATTTTCATGCTCTTTGTGTTCCTTTCATGCTATATATGTTCTTGTTATTGTGTTCATGATGTTTAAAAATGGATAAAACAAGTATTGATATACATACGTTAACTTATGACAAGTAAACAAGCAAACTAGTGATTTTTATGGAGAACCACGACCAAAATAGTATAACTTTGATATTTGACACTTACTTAATGTTAAAGAGGACTTAACAAGGAAAACATAGCAATTTGAATCACCCAAAACGAGTACCCGAGTCAAAAGTTATGACCATTTGAAGCTAGCGAAACCAAAACGGCAAAACTGCCCAAATAGCATTCTGATCAAATTTTGATTTTTAAAGTCACCCTTCTGGTCCGATTCATCAAAAAGTTAAAACACGAAAGTTGTCCGGAACGACGTTTTCGTTCAGGATCAAAGAAGCTCGAGCCCTGAAAACGCTTTCCGAGTGATAATTTTCTTCAAAATCTTAACAGCCCATTTTAGACCAAAGTCACTATATTATAGTTATGATTTACTAAGACCAAGAGGTCTTATGACCTATAATCAAGACCACAACCATGGCTAGAGCCAAGGTTGTGTCTCATGACCTTGGAACAAGGACCAAAGGTCATGGCTAGGCCATGACGAAATGACCATGTAAGATTACTTAGGCGAAAACATGAAACAAGGAATTAGGCGATAACTTGAACAAGCAATTTGGATCTACTTCACTTAAAAAGGAACCATGAGATATTACAAAGAGAAAATGGTCATACAAGACTTATGAAACTATCCCTAATAACAATCTTCATGTACAAATAAACTTTCCTAAGTTTATTCAAATATCGGACATGTAACTTTTCGGATCAAAACTTATACATTTGTTATCAAATACTACAATAGTAGGGAGCCTCATGTGAGGAGTTCATTAAGTAAGCCGTCGAGATGAGTTATGGATTTACGAGTTAAAGTGTCCTAGCACCTCGAACGTTTACTCCATGACTTCTGAATTATGTCGGCCTGAACGGTAGTAAGAGATATACAACCTATACATGTTCCATAAACCATTTATATTCAAAGACTTACACTATATACTAAGTACTACATCATGAACATTATGCAAGACATATATAGGCAATTTTTCGTATTCTTAGACGTTACTCCAAACCTAAGTCGCAACGTTCTATTATAGGCTGCTCTTAGTGACTTTCGCGATTCGACTACCACTTCCATTTCACATCACTTAAGCTTAAGGTGAGTCATAGCCCCTACTCTTTTCATACTTGTCTTAACTCTTTGGGGGAGACACATGCTCAACTACTTGTTTACTTGTATAAATACTCAAAACGTTTATACTTGACTGTGTTATACTTGATTGCTTACATACATGACTGCGTTATACTTAATTGCGTTATTCTATTTATTGACTAGTAGTTGTCTTTGGGAAGTGGCTCCCAGTTGTCTTTGGGAAGTGGCTCCCAGTTGTCTTTGGGAATTGACTCCCAGTTGTCTTTGGGAATTGGCTCCCAAAGTGAGGTCTTCGGAGATGAAGTATAGACTCACTTCTAATTGCTTAAATTGTCTTGATGAATTTATACATGTCTTATTCATACTATATATGTTAGCAGTGGGTTGTGAACACACAGGTTGCAAGTCTCTTATGGCGGGACTTGCAACTGAGTGGATTCACGATGCCTTTGCTGTGCGAACATTCTCTTAAGGCTTTTCAATTATTTTAAGACAAACTCTATGAACTCACCAACCATTGTGTTGACACTTTAGCATGTTTGTCTCAGGTCTGTAAGATGATAAGCTGTTGCATGGAGCATAGAGTCGCTTGGCATGTTTTGAAGACTTATGCTTTTATCTTTACCATTCGATATGTCTTAAAACACTTATGTATTGTATTATGGAACTCATGTTTGTAACTCGGAATTTATTAATCGAATGGTAACTTTTCAAAACGTCTCATTTAGAGTTCGTTTTCTATACCTTGTACTTTGTATTATGAAGTAGCACCCCTATGACACAGTCTTCCGCTGCGGTATTTTGGGGGTGTTACAGATTGGTACCAGAGCCTTGGTTATAGAGAACTAGGTTGCATTTAGTGCCTAGACTATAACTGATATGAACATTAAGACTCTTCTCTTTATTTTGCCTTACACACACTTCATGTGCATATGCTTATTGCTAATTGTTTGTTTAGGAGAAACCCCAGACAATAGCCAAGTCATCAAAAATTTAGAGCTAAGTAATAATTATTTATTTAACTTAATCTTGTGACAGTTCTTGTTTGATAAGACATAAGATTAAGTTAAATAAAGGTTATTAGTTTCCTGTAGAAATTTGATGATTTGCCTTATACTTACTTTATATGATTCTAATACCTAGAAGTGGTTCATATGTCCTAGTACGACACTCAAACCTTTCTACAAGCGCGACTAGTCCATTTCGTCATATCACCTTCTCTAGATACCCAGACTATGTTACCCTTTCACAACTTAAGAGCAGATGATAGAAAGTCTACCCAATTATGTAGTACCAATTGTTGAGTTATGTGTGCCTGGTAAATATGTATACGTGTGAAAGGAAGCAATTATAATTATGGTGGCCAACATAATTATAAATGCGTCACGACTCACGTAGACATATGTGACCATGCTTACATTAATCGACGATTGACTCAAAATTGACAAGATTTATGACTAAGTAGTCTAGGAATATCACCTCATATCTGACGTCGACAAAATGTCCCTCCTTGTAGATATCATGGCACCAAAGAGAGTAACTCGTAGCACTAGCCGAGGTGGTGCAACACCAAGAGGTGGAAGAACTGGTGGTCGTGGAGGTAGAGGAGCTGCTCACGACACTAGTAATCCTAGTAATGATAGTGGAAGAACTGGTGGACGTGGAGGTAGAGGAGATGCTCACGACACTAGTAACCCTAGTAACGATGGTGGAAATCCAGATGTCTCCACCATTATTGCCCAACAACTACAAAACCTACTTCCCACTATAGTCACACAAGTTGGCAATCACATGAACAATTCAGGAAACCACGGAAGCATAAATGACGCTACAAATGATGGAGGAAGGAATGGTAACAACAACAACAACAACAACAACAACAACAACAACAACAACAACAACAACAACAACAACAACAACAACAACCATAGGACTGGATGTACGTATAAGGAATTTACATCATGCAAACCAATTGAGTTTAATGGCAAAGGAGGTGCATTGGCATATACACGATGGGTCGAGAAGATGGAGTCAGTGATTGACATCAGTAACTGTGCAATCCACCAGAGAGTGAAATATTCTGCATGCTTGCTATCAGAAAAGGCATTGACATGGTGGAACATGCAGATTCAAGCAAGGACTAGAGAAGCAGCTGTAGGCATGACATGGGACGACTTTAAGGGACTACTGAAGGAAGAGTACTGCCCGGTTAATGAAATGCAAAAACTAGAGGACGAGTTTTGGCATCACTCTATGGTAGGGGCTGGTCATGCAACCTACACAGATCGGTTTCATGAACTAGCTAAACTAGTTCCTCATCTGGTTACCCCTGAATCCAAGAGGATTGAGAGGTACATCTATGGCCTTGTTCCCGAGATTCGTGGGATGGTGAAAACAACCGAACCTCCCACAATTCAAAGTGCAATATTAAGAGCAGGGACCCTAACAGATGAGATGGTTAGGAATGGAACTTTGAAGACTAGTGATAAAAGGAAGGGAGCAGGTGAATCGAGTGAGCAAAAGGGTACAATGGTTGATAATAAGAGAGCAAGAGGATTTGCAGTAACAGTTTATGATCAGAAAAAGTATGAAGGTCCACATCCTAAGTGTACTAAATGCGCTTATCATCATCAGAGGTCTGAACCATGCCCTGTGTGTTATAATTGCAAGAAGTCTGGCCACTTTGCAAGTCAGTGTAAATCAATTACAAGGCAGGCGAATGCGGACAATATAGGAAACAACCAAAAGACATGCCATGAGTGCAACAGCCCAAACCACTTCCGAAATACTTGTTCTAAGTTGAATAGGGCACAGGGACAAGTGCTGGATAACCCGACCCTAGCAGTAATGCTTGAAGAAAATAACCCAAACCGTGGATACAATGTTAGTCCACCTCGGGGTCGAGCATACTATTTGGGTGCTAAGGAAGCCCGCAATGCTTAACGGGGTACGTACCTTTTCCTACCATATTATTCTATTCTAAACTTAGCTTTATTATGCCGCTATTAAGATAAGAGACCTAGACACACTAAACTTCGGGACGAAGTTTCCTGAAGGGGTAGAGACTGTAACAATTCGCATTTTCAGATTAATTACTATTCCCAGAAAATTTTACTATTCACTTTTTACTATTCACTTTTCACTATTCATCTCAGAAATTTTTATTTCATATTCTCGTAAGTTAAACTATTTTAACGATAATCCGAGAGTTTGACAGTCGTCGGATCATTTCTGCAAAAATCACAAAGCCGTGTCCGAGATTTACTTTTAGGTTTAAACGTCCTTCCAGCATCCCGATATATCCATAAAACATTATAAACAATAGAAATATGATATTCTTTCATTTTATGACAATTCCAAAAGTTTTGGAATTTTACGTTTTCCAGTTCAGCGTTTTACGCGAATTACGCGTTTTAGGCCCGTGTTTCCAGTTTTTAGCAGGGTTTTAGCACCCGATAGAACCTACCACTCATTTTATATTTTATTATGGACTATATTGACATGTTTAACAATACTTTCAAGTTTCATATTTTTACGATACCCGGTTTACGTTTTAAGGCTTAATCATTTACGGTTAGCATTTTACGGAGTCAAAATGCACAAACTAAGCAAGATAGCACCAAGACTCATCATCTAGTCACCCTTATCCACTTTGAACCGCCATTTAGGGGGGGGGGGAGTCACCATTTTGTGGCTTGATCTTGACCATTGATCTCTAGGATGTTTACAAGTGTCTAAACTAACCATGGTTAAATTCTAACCCAATATATGGTTAACTATTTTTCCTACCCTATAAATACCAAGCTAAAAACACATATAAATCTTGCACCACACCTTCTTATAACCTTCAAGTCCTAAAACCTAAGGCACTTTTCTTATATTTTGTAAGAAAGTTAACTAGTTTTTGAAAGAAAACTAGTGTTTGATCTTCAATCTTGGAAATTTTCTAAGAAAAGTTGTTATAACTTTAAAGTCTCCTAAAAGACGTCGTTATAATCTTCAAATAGCTTTGGACTTCAAGAAGGCGTCGTTATAATCTTCAAATAACCTCGGTTTATCATAGATTGCAAAGGAGGAAAGCTTATTCAATCAAAGTCCTAGTTCTTGTCCTAGTTTCCCTTTTTCATTAAGGCCAAAAGTTGTAAGCAAACCCTAACATACTTTCTTGCTTAATTATCATTTTCATGCTCTTTGTGTTCCTTTCATGCTATATATGTTCTTGTTATTGTGTTCATGATGTTTAAAAATGGATAAAACAAGTATTGATATACATACGTTAACTTATGACAAGTAAACAAGCAAACTAGTGATTTTTATGGAGAACCACGACCAAAATAGTATAACTTTGATATTTGACACTTACTTAATGTTAAAGAGGACTTAACAAGGAAAACATAGCAATTTGAATCACCCAAAACGAGTACCCGAGTCAAAAGTTATGACCATTTGAAGCTAGCGAAACCAAAACGGCAAAACTGCCCAAATAGCATTCTGATCAAATTTTGATTTTTAAAGTCACCCTTCTGGTCCGATTCATCAAAAAGTTAAAACACGAAAGTTGTCCGGAACGACGTTTTCGTTCAGGATCAAAGAAGCTCGAGCCCTGAAAACGCTTTCCGAGTGATAATTTTCTTCAAAATCTTAACAGCCCATTTTAGACCAAAGTCACTATATTATAGTTATGATTTACTAAGACCAAGAGGTCTTATGACCTATAATCAAGACCACAACCATGGCTAGAGCCAAGGTTGTGTCTCATGACCTTGGAACAAGGACCAAAGGTCATGGCTAGGCCATGACGAAATGACCATGTAAGATTACTTAGGCGAAAACATGAAACAAGGAATTAGGCGATAACTTGAACAAGCAATTTGGATCTACTTCACTTAAAAAGGAACCATGAGATATTACAAAGAGAAAATGGTCATACAAGACTTATGAAACTATCCCTAATAACAATCTTCATGTACAAATAAACTTTCCTAAGTTTATTCAAATATCGGACATGTAACTTTTCGGATCAAAACTTATACATTTGTTATCAAATACTACAATAGTAGGGAGCCTCATGTGAGGAGTTCATTAAGTAAGCCGTCGAGATGAGTTGTGGATTTACGAGTTAAAGTGTCCTGGCTCCTCGAACGTTTACTCCATGACTTCTGAATTATGTCGGCCTGAACGGTAGTAAGAGATATACAACCTATACATGTTCCATAAACCATTTATATTCAAAGACTTACACTATATACTAAGTACTACATCATGAACATTATGCAAGACATATATAGGCAATTTTTCGTATTCTTAGACGTTACTCCAAACCTAAGTCGCAACGTTCTATTATAGGCTGCTCTTAGTGACTTTCGCGATTCGACTACCACTTTCATTTCACATCACTTAAGCTTAAGGTGAGTCATAGCCCCTACTCTTTTCATACTTGTCTTAACTCTTTGGGGGAGACACATGCTCAACTACTTGTTTACTTGTATAAATACTCAAAACGTTTATACTTGACTGTGTTATACTTGATTGCTTACATACATGACTGCGTTATACTTAATTGCGTTATTCTATTTATTGACTAGTAGTTGTCTTTGGGAAGTGGCTCCCAGTTGTCTTTGGGAAGTGGCTCCCAGTTGTCTTTGGGAATTGACTCCCAGTTGTCTTTGGGAATTGGCTCCCAAAGTGAGGTCTTCGGAGATGAAGTATAGACTCACTTCTAATTGCTTAAATTGTCTTGATGAATTTATACATGTCTTATTCATACTATATATGTTAGCAGTGGGTTGTGAACACACATGTTGCAAGTCTCTTATGGCGGGACTTGCAACTGAGTGGATTCACGATGCCTTTGCTGTGCGAACATTCTCTTAAGGCTTTTCAATTATTTTAAGACAAACTCTATGAACTCACCAACCATTGTGTTGACACTTTAGCATGTTTGTCTCAGGTCTGTAAGATGATAAGCTATTGCATGGAGCATAGAGTCGCTTGGCATGTTTTGAAGACTTATGCTTTTATCTTTACCATTCGATATGTCTTAAAACACTTATGTATTGTATTATGGAACTCATGTTTGTAACTCGGAATTTATTAATCGAATGGTAACTTTTCAAAACCTCTCATTTAGAGTTCGTTTTCTATACCTTGTACTTTGTATTATGAAGTAGCACCCCTATGACACAGTCTTCCGCTGCGGTATTTTGGGGGTGTTACATGAAAGATCTGAATAAAAGAAGATAAGGTGTTTGGAAGTAGCAGGGGTGTAGCTTCTCTGTTTTCATTAAACAGAGAATTGTATGTTCTTTTTTGTATCTGATCTTGGGAATGCCCATATCTGCAATTGTTTATGTTGTAAAAAACCTTTTGGTAAGTAATATAATTCACCTTTTGTGATATTACAACTCCGTTATTTGTACAAAAGTTACTAATGCTATTATTAAGTTACTACTGCTATTACAATAGTTGTTTGTGTAATTTAGCCTATTGTAATGGATTTTGACTCCAAAAAGTCAAGCTTTTCTATGGCAATGAAAATTTTTGCAGTTTTCAATAATATATCCACTTGCAGGCAAGCTTTATTCTATTTGCATTTTCCATTTATCATGTATATGCACTTGCAGGCACTTTAGTAACATGTTACTTCATTAAAGTTGAAAATTGACTTTAGAAAGTCAAGTAACACTATTCCTATAGGGGTTACAAAGTACATAAGTTATTAGAAATGTGTGATCATATGTATCGATTTTTGACTACACTTAAATAATGTGTGACAAAATATGAGTCTATGATTTAGACACCTAAATAAATACTTCATGTGACCATATATATAGAATCTTTAATTTAGTCACACAAAAACTAAATGTGAGTAATATCAAGGTTAATGATAACTGAGTTCACATTTTGCTATAAACAATAGTCACATGAATATTTCACAATGTGACTATTTTGAATGTATTGGTCACATATAATACCCTTATAATATGCCCATAAACAACATTTAGATACACATTTGTGATATGGTGTGACTATTTTAAACCCTATAGTAACATAATCGTGCTTTAATTTTATGTGACTATACACATTAGGTTTTGGCAAGCAAACACACCCTAAACTTTAGACACGCATATTAACTTACATGACCATATGTATCGAATTTTGGTTAAACATAATCATGTATGTCTATGATTTAGTGTGACCATATATATGACATTTGGTCACACTGTTCAAGTGTGTGACATATAGTTGTTACTTTTAAATGCATATCGTGACTAATACTTCAAACTTACTTTTCTGTTGTCACACATTTCAAATCATATGTGGCTAAATATTCAGCAAACAATATTAGTCACGTTTAAATAATGTGTGACAAACTTGACTATATGATTTAGCCACATACACAATTACTTCATGTGACCATATATGAATTTTGGTCACACTGTTCAATTGTGTGACATATATTTGTCACACACACACACACACACACACACACACATACACACACACACACACACACACACACACACACATATATATATATATATATATATATATATATATATATATATATATATATATATATATATATATATATATATATATATATATATATATATATATAGTGTGACTAATGTCTCAAACTCATTTGTATCTGTCACACATCCTAAATTATAAGTGACTAAATAATCCCATTTTTTTCCCAGTTACCTCTAGTTACATAAATATTCAAATGTGTGACAACAGAATTTCGAAATGGTCACACAAGTCGGATCAAGTGTGGCTGTTTCTTTTATTCTGGTACATTTAGTCACGTAAATATGTTACCATGTGACAGTTCGAAAAACGCTATGTGTGACGAATACCAGTTTTTGTACTAGTTTGGGATCAACAAAATGTTTATGGGTTTTTCGTGAAACAAAATTGGTTCCAACAAAAACTTGTTAAATGTTTCTGTGTCGAGAATTGAAGTTGGTGATATGGTTCTTTCTAAATTGGATCAGGTGGGTTTGGGGTGAAATAGATGATGAACAACCAATATCATCATCAACAATACTATTTTCTATATTTATAAACATATATTATTTTCCTAGATTTACACATACACATAAAACCTCTTTTAACAACATCAACAACCACTATCATCATCTTCAGCATCAACCCACAACCTCTGCCGCCATTGCCACCCCACCGGCCACCCACTAAAAACAAACCACAACAAAACCCCATCTTTCTCGAAGATCTTAAACGGGGCGACCATCAGCACTCGCTAACAACAAACCACAACAAAACCACCATAAACAAATACCTAACTAAAGCAAACATGTCATCCGCTGCCGCTGTTTGTTGTGTCTTTTGGGTTTGATAATTAGTCAAAATGTATTTTGGGGTGAACACATAACAAGGGGAGTGGGGTTTTAGGGTAAGCGCTTATGTAGGTGTGTTCAAATCAAGTTTTTTTTTTTTTGATCAAATGATTATGGGTTTTTCATGAAACGAAATGGGTTCCAGCAAAAACTTGTTAAATGTTTTTTTTGTCGAGAATTGAAATTGGTGATATGAGTCTTTCTAAATTGAATTGGGTAGGGTTTGAGGTAAAATAGATGATGAGTTAGAAGAAGTTTGGTGATTTGTGGTGATGATTATGTGTTTTATGTTGTTCAAAAAAAGATTGTGTATTTCATGTGGTGATGGTGATAAAAGATGAAGATAAAGGTATTTTTTTTAAAGAAAAAAATTAGAAGGAAAAAAATATGGGTATTTTTGTCAATTCAGTTTAACCTAAAGTTTTCCCACAAGGAGGCTGCTTGAACTTTTCGAATCATACGAACAAAACATGCAATTTGGCTAAACCGCAAGAACAACTTTTGCAATTTACTCTTTTAACAAATTACTTAAGAAAATGGGTCAAATTAAAAGTAAGTGTGTTCTTATTTTGAATCATACTTTTGCAAATATTCCTCGTCTTTTTAAGTGTAAAACACAAGTGAGAATGTGAATTGAAACATGAAAATGCGAAACGTGTCTTGGACCCGTTTATTTGTAGTTTTAAAACCATACAATAGTTTTATGATGGACCATGTCGTTCCCTTAACATACAATTAATATAAGTGTGGTCCCTAACATAACCAAGTACTTGCATCTTCTAACTACATATATGGTCCTCTCTTAATTCGTCTCCACATAATTTTCTTGATTTTGCTACTTCAAAATGGTAATAGAGACATAAGGTACGACATAGTTGTATGAAACATTAATCATTGAAAGGATTTGAAGAGTACTATGTAGACGTATTATGTTTTGATCCACTCATTACTTCACGTTTTTTCTTTCTGTCTACATTTCCTTGGTCATGACATGCCGATGAAATCGATAGAGTGCATAATCCTTGAAGATGACAATAGAAGTATAGTATACCGTAGATGTCATTCTAAGAAATAAAATATTTGACCTACAAATCTATTACAAAAAAAAGATACATGTTACTATATGTACAAAGATTAGTCATGTGAAATGTTCATAGGCTTCTTATTAGCTCGATCATAGCCTCATACTGAACTTTCTTCGCCTTTTTTTTTTAATTAACACGTTATGTGGATCGGGAGGCTATGTTACATGAGGTTCGTCTACGATGTCCTGCTATTTCACGTTACTTCATTATGGGGAACACACTTTATGGTCGCACCAAGGTGTGCAACAAGGTGATCCACTTGGACCTTTACTTTTTTCTTTAGTGCTACACCCTCTGGTATGCAAGATTAGAGACTCTTTTAGCCTTTCCTTTCAAGCTTGGTATCTGGATGATTGCACTATTATTGGGGATACTTTGGTTGTGGGAAAGGTTTTAGAGCTTATTATGTTGGATGGACCCCGTTTTGGTTTGCATCTCAACGTTGATAAAACTGAGATTTTTTGGCCTAAGGAGGATCCCAGAAGCAGACATTTTGGTGTTTTCCCACCTAATATTGCCCGACCTTTACACGGTGTTAAATTACTGGGTGGGCCTGTTAGTGTGGACCTTGATTTTAGTTGTAAGCTTGTCATGAAAAGGGTTGCCAAAACCATTGAACTTATGGATGCTATTGCTAAAATTAATGATCCTCAGTGCGAGTTGTTGCTGCTTCGTGCTTGTGCTGGTATTTCCAAGTTATATTTTGCTATGCGCACTTGTTCTCCCCGGGTCTTTGTCAGTGCTCAGATTTCTTTTGATGTGGCTCTTCGTTCTTCTTTGGAGCGTATTGTCACTGCTTTTGGACCCGGTTTTGGTGATTGGCAGTGGAGACTTGCCACTTTACCCTTTACTTTTGGGGGACTTGGTGTATATTCTGCAGGTGATGTCTTGAACTATGCTTTCCTTGCTTCTAGACTTCAATCCGCTAGCTTACAAACTAAGCTTCTCCGACATACCGGTATTGTGACTTCTGGCCCTTCTTTTGAGGATGCTTTATGTACTTTTAATGCGAAAATGGATATGGACCTTTTGAGTAACCCGAGTGAGATCGCTGCCCCCAAACTCATGAAGAAATTGGCAGATATACATTTCGCACGGGTTACCCAAACGGTTGAATCCACCTTTCGCCTATCTTCTCGACAGTTGGCGTTATGGAATTCGCAAAAGGAGGACTACACTTCGGATTGGCTCATAGTGGTTCCAATATCTGGTTTAGGACAGACTATGAACGCCAGGACTTACCAATGTGTGTTGTGCTATCGGCTTGGTGTTCCCCTTTTTCTGTTCAGTTACCGTGCTCAGCTTGTTCCAAGGTCTTTGCTGGGTATATTTATGGGGATCATGCTGTATCATGTGCGGGGATTGTTGGTATTAAACATCGGCATAATGTTGTGCGTGATGTTCTTGTTGACATATGTTCTCGGTCTGGGATTTCGGCACGTAAGGAGGTTGATATTGGGTTTATTGGGGATAGGGACAAACCTCTACGTCCAGCTGATATGTTACTTTATTCATGAGATGGCGGGCTTGATGTATCTGTTGATTTGACAGGGTCTTCGCCCTTGACGCAAACTAACATGGTTGATTTTGTGCCGGGGCATGCGATGATTGAAGCCGCACAACGTAAACACGTCAAGTACGAGGCCAAATGCTCAGATATGGGATATGGATTTCTCCCCTTTTCATTCTCTTCTTTTGGAGAACTTGAGAAGGATGCGGCAGCCTTACTAAAATGTATTCGAAGATTCTCGGTGACTCAAGACATTGGAGCACGTGCTGCTGCTCATATTTTTAGTAGAGTTAGTTTCGCTATAGTTAGAGGAGTGAGGGCTCACATTGTTTCTCGGCTCCCTACTAATTTCTTGTAAACCCTTTGAGTTTCTAATAAAGTGATATTTATAAAAATAAATAAAAAATAAATAAATAAATAATAATAATAATAATAATAATAATAATAATAATAATAATAATAATAATAATAATAATAATAATAATAATAATCTGGTATAAAACCTATCAAATTTTTAATGGTTCAATATAAAACAAAATGATCCATGTGGTTTACTTACGATTACATACATGGTCCCTGAAAAATTGCAATAAAGGTCTCTGTCGCTTACTATTTATTACATATATAGTTCCTGAGTTAAGCTACAGACTGTTCGTGTAACAAAAAGTTACAAAAGCATCTCTCTAATTTACGTGTGTTGCAAAAAAAATCCTTAAATTTGCCAGGAAAAAAGAAGGTATTTTTAGTTACGCACAATTACAATGGGGGATAGTTTGTGTGACGAAAAATTACATAAATTGTCCCTGTAGTTACCTACTGATTTCAGAAACTATCCGTGAGTTATATTTAGGAATGTTTGTGTAACAAAAAGGATTTCATGTAAACCATGCGCCCGCAGCGATGCGCTGGTGAAAATGACCTCGTATACAACTAAACTAAACAACCCATAGACCACCCATACATGAATGTCTTCCGAATAAGTATTAGTAGCTTTGAAGTGAATAAGTGATAACTGAAAATTGTGAAGACTGGTAGGAGGCTAGAGTTGGGGTGTTCATGGTTCGGGTAATAAACCGAATAAATCGAAAATCGAACCGAACCGAACCGAAAAAAAACGGAACCGAACATATAACCGAACCGAACTTGTTAAAACCGAACCGAACCGAATTAAAATTTCGGTTTTCAGTTTGGGTATGGGTTTAGCTACTTGGACTGAAAACCGAATATATATATATATATATATATATATATATATATATATATATATATATATATATATATAGATATATATATATATATATATATATTATATTTATATTATTTTATATATATATATATAATATCCATTAAAATTTTATACTAATATAAAAAATACTTTTTTATGCTTCAAATATTATTTTTTTCCAAAAATATATATAATTAAATTAAAAAATATATATAAATAGTGTAATTCAAGTATAAATTTCGGTTTTCGGTTTTGACCCATAACCGAACCGAACTTCGGTTCGGTTCTCGGTTCGGTTCGGTTATAGATATTTTCGGTTCGGTTCGATTTTCGGTTATGACCCAAAAAAATTTTTTAACCGAACAACCCGAACCGAATAAACCGATTAACCGAGAACCGAACCGATGAACACCCCTAGGCTAGAGTATATTCTTCTTAACGGGCCGAAGCTTTAACAGGGAATTAAATGAATGGCCCATTTCACTGGGTCATGCTCAATTTGCTCATGGAACTTTTGTGAAGCCCAAACTTTGTTCTTGATAGTTCATTTATCATTAGTATTTTAGTTCGATAAATATTCAAGTTATTTGAAAATAGAGTTAATTACAAAAATCGTCCTTGTGATTTGTCGGGTTTCACATGTTTCGTCCTTGTGTTTTTTTTTAAGCGGGTCATATCCTTGTGGTTTTGGCCCATCACGGGTTTGGTCCTTTGACCAACTAATTCCGTTAGTTGACTGTTAAAGTGCATATTTGATGAGGTAAAATGACAAAAATACCCTTATTGTTATTATTATTATCGATCAAACGTTAAAACCAAACCAAACACCTTATTCTCTCATCACTTCAACCTTGTATTTCCGGTCACCTCCAAATGACTCCGACCACCTCTTCAATTTTCTGGCGACCAACAAACACACCACATTTTTTCATCATCTTTTTCATTCTCATCTCACACCACCAATTACCACTTTTAGATAAAAGTAACCAAATTCGCCTTTCATTACACTCAAATCAACATTCACATAATAAAACTCACCAAACTTTTATTCTTCTACCTCATACATCTTCCCTAACCCCAATTTTTTCCAGCCACTATCACCAACAACATACTCTAGAATTTCATTAAAACAACAACCACACTACTTATAAAACAATAAATCCCATAAAATGCATTAACCAATTTTAAAAAATAAACAACCCCTTAAAAATCTCACCGGTACCAAAATTAATACGTAAGACATAAAATGAAAAGAATATATATATAGTAAATCGAAACCGGTATTTTATATATTAATTGAATTCATCTTCTTCAAAGCTTTTTAAAAAACAAATCGTGTTATGGTGATAGTGGATCTGAAACATGCGACGGCAGTTTCAAGATCCGGTCGGATGGGTTTGAATGATTTTGTGTGGGTATAGGGCTTTGATGAAGAAGACAACTTGATGGGGTTGATGAGCGATGACGGCGTGGTGGTCGGCGGTGGGTGGCTGACCGGAATTCTAGTGAGAGAAAGATGGAGAGAATTAAGTGGTGTATGTGTTTTTTTGTTTTTTTCTTTATACTGAAAAAGATATAATGGGTGTTTTGGTAGGTAAGTGAAATGGTGTGCAATTTTTAATTTTTTGTTAAAAAAGAATTTACTAAATGACATAAATAGCCCTTCACTTAACGGTCAAACTAACATAGTTGGGGTCAAAGGACCAAACCCGTGATGGGCCAAAACCACAAGGATATGACCCGCTTAAAAAAAAACACAAGGACGAAACATGTGAAACCCGACAAATCACAAGGACGATTTTTGTAATTAACTCTTGAAAATATATAGTTCTTTTTTGTTAAAAAGTAAAAAACAATAAAATTTGTCCATTCTATAAGGGATTGATTTACGTACTACACTAATTGATTTGCACACTCAAAAATATTGTTTCTTGATATATATATACCCTTATATCACTTTTACTCGTGTTCACCCTTACAAAAATATAAATATCAAGACACAATACTTTTGAGCAGGGGCGGAGCTATTAAGGGACCGGGAAGGGTTCCGGCCCCCTAGGCTTAAGCCCGTTAATGTATTTTTTTCGCGACTTCATGTGTTCTTCCCGAAAAAAATTGTTTCGGCCCTCTCATTTAATGTACTTTCAGAAGAAAAAAAATTTGATTCGGTCCACCCAATAAATTTTTTCTAGCTCCTCCTCTCCTTTTGAGTGTGCATCTCCCGTTCTATAATTTTGAGAAGAATGATATGTAACTCATCACATCCAAAAAGTGAGACACATTTAGGGGTGGCAACGTATTAGGCAAAGGGTCGGCATGTCTCGGCATTGATCGGCAGCAACAATGCAACTTTCTCGGCATGGCCTTTTCGGCATGCAATTCGGTAACTATTACCGAATCGGTAACAAATAAAGCAATTAATACTTTTCGAACGTTGGAGGAGTTATTGTATTTAATTGGTCAATTAAAATGAAGAAAGGTTTAGGCATGCTTAGGCATGACATTGCCATTAAAAAACCAACTTTAGGCATGTTTAGGCAAAAAATGTGTTGCATGTTTTTATTGATCAATTAAAATGAAACTCCATAAACCTTTAGGCAACAATACCACCCCTTAGTAGTTATTTCTCATTGTCTTTCCCTATAGTTATTTTCGCAAAACAAAATACTACAAAAAACATTGCACTTCTTTTAAGTTAATCAAAATAAAAACAATTATTAAATTGACAACACAATCGAACTCGTATCGAAGGTTGGCCTAGAAGATGTCGATATCCCAATCCCATGCCCATGTGTGGTAGGCTTCATTAATTAACGCTTGGTCCCCCATCATTTAAACTTCATCCACTCATGTGTATTTCCACAACATTACAAATTTTATATATTTTTTGTCTACAATAGAAATCATACTACTTCTTATAAGTTACAACAAAATTACTTTTTAAACTAACAAAATTACGAGTGACTAAAGAAATGGTTGAAAACGTTCATGAAAATACATCGATTAAGCTGTGTACATCCAAGTTAAAAACCGCTTTTCACGAGTAAATCCAAGTTAAAAACCGCTTTTCACGAGTAACCTCAATAGGGAAACGTAATGTGGAAAATATGCGCATCTTGTGGTATAATAGAGATGTGTGCTTCTTCCCTACATGGACAGAAGTATATAATCTAATATTTATTATTGTTGCAAGAAGTTTTTTCACAATAACATGTCTTTTGCCGCGAGTTTAGACATGTCACTCGTTTCTTTTACTTTAGTATGTACTAGTTAGATCACCCGCGCATTGCTGCGGTAAGTTTTGCCTAAACCATGTAAGCTTGTAATGAGATAAAGGTGGTACAAAATTATCGAAAAGATCATATGGTTTTCAACCAAACACCGTGCAGTTATGCAACAAAAGGAATGCAAGAAAATAGATAACTGCTACTTGCATTGGCTCATTTAAGAGTATACAAAAGACGAAGGATGCATGTCCAGTGTCCATACAAAAGATTAGCAGTTCGCTAGGTAAATACATGATAGTTATAGTTCAAGCATAACACACAAGATTATCGATGTTTTGCCACATCTTTCTGCATGGTCAGCACAAACCCGTTGCAAAACACAACATTTTTTAACAACGACAATATACCGTTTAAATATTTACATGGCCATGTTACTATGCAGCTTTGTTTCTTCTTTTCAGTGGCTGTGGTCGACGTTTTTTCTTCTGCTGCAGGCCTGCCTATCGCTGCATGAATCACAGACATAACATGAGTGCATGTGTAGCTAATTTGCTTAGGATGCATATGCATGGATAAACCTGTGCACTCGCATAATAAAGAAAAGGTAGAATGGTAACTTTAAAAAAAAAAAAAAAAAGCAATATTAAAAGACATAATCCTTAGGCTGGTGCTGTGTTATTGGTAAATAGTAAACGGCCAGGAAATAAAGACTGTCAGTGTTTTTCAACTATATGTTGGCTATGCAGCGTACGTTGCTCCAGAAGTTATAACGGGGAGCTATTGAGAGAAAGTGGATGCATTGAGTGCTGGTATACTTTTACATGCTCTTTTGGTGCAAATGTAAATGAGAATGAGTGTGGCAAGCTGGTTTGCTGCACTGTTTTTAGTCATATATTTCGATTCGCTGCCTATTCAACCAATGCTAATTGTGTATGTAAGTGTGGCAGCAGCTGGTTTCTAAAAAAAAATTGTCCAGAAAGAGCCGGTATCTAAAAAAGTCATGAAACATGCTTATGGTATGCAACTGTAGGCAGTGGTGTAAAAAGTTGTTATAAAAAAAACGCTGGCATTGTCTGGGCAGATAATAGCTGCATGATTAAAAAGCAACTATTGTTTTTGAATAACGAATGTTGGTTAGAAAGAGGAGATGATGTGAGATTTTCTAGCAGGAAAAGGGCAAATCATGCGTAGAATTGCTGGCCAAAAAGAGGAGATTACGTGAGATTTTGTAGCAGAGAGTGGCCAAATTATGAGCAGAATGTCGATGTGATTTAAAATTTCTGTATAAGCAGTGTATTGGTGTGTGACTACTGATATAAATCTTGTGAGTTCATGTAAGTAGAGCAGGCAAGTGATTGGTATCATGTGGATGTAATGTAAAGTTGGTGGATGGATAGTGAATTATTTTGGAGTTGTTATTGTGCCTGAGCAGAAAAAACACAAATGAGGTGCACAGTCCTGTCCAAAATTAATTAAAATGCAGGCCTATTGATACCATGCAGGGCTATTCAAATTAAATGTTGAGTGAATCTAGAAAATAGTGGTGTGTCTGAGATTTTTTGGCTGCATGGAAATGAGGCAACTTTTTATTGGAGAGTGGGTCATGTTCTGTGTCAAGCTACTTTTATCAGCCTGTTTTAACTCTTGATACGTGGGTGGTTTGTTTTATGCATGCAGAAGATAAGAATTGTAGCCCTGTATTATTTTTTGTTTTTGCTATTTAAGAGAGCATAGTTGAACACATATTCTCATCACCTTGTTTAATTTAAAATAAGAAAAATCAAAAGAGATGTCAAGGCGTCCTAGGTGTGATCATCTCCGGGCCGAGGCCAATTCTAACAATTGGTCAGAAATGTTTGTTCTTTACCCAAATGGCTCAGCAAATGACTGCTCTTTGTGGGAGACTTGTTGGTGTCACCCGTGAACGGGGCGAATTTATTCTTGAGCTGGAAACCATTGGAAATACTTATGCGCAAAAAACAGCAGAATATTTGAGGGAGGTCCAAGAAAGAGATGACCAAAAAGTGATGCAAATGAGGATCATGGCAGCTGAATTGGAGTTGAATGCCCGCAATCATGATCTGTTTATTCAGAAGCTTAAGGGTTTGATGGATTTCTAAATTTAGAACTACGATGGTAATAGCGTGTCGGCATCTATTGTCTGCTATCTATGTTTTTTTGTTGTAAGTGCAACCATGCATGTGTCCTGAGGTGTGAGATAAGTCTGTGTGTAATGTGCATGCGAGGTATGCCTTTCATGCTTGTAAGATATTTCATTGAATAAAAGACTATCTATGATAAATAAACACATGATTTGTACCTTTCTGCTCGTTTTATTGTGATGGCTGTTTTTCAAACAACGTCGTTTCACTGTTTTGGTGTTAGTCTGCTGGCCTGTGCCATCTTGGATAGTTGTTTTCAAAGCTTCTTGGTGGATCAATGTGCGATCTCCTGGTGGTGTTGCTGTTTATCTGTAAATGTAAAGTCAGTGCATGGATTATTTATTTATGAATTTAATCTTATATAACAGTTTTTATTATGTTTTAATTGTTTTATTATGTGCCAATACTGACAGAAGAGATCAATTAATCAAAGAGGGCCAATCTTTCGGTGCATTTCATGCAGCAGCTGGTTATGCAATAGAGTATAGGCAGAATAAAGCAATTCGGTGATCTCATGTGAATTAAATAAAAAGGGTCTTTGCAAATAGTGACATGTTTGTCCATTAGTTTTGAATGATGATAGCAGTGCATTTTATTTACATGGGTTCATGTGATAAGAAGAGCTGCACTTGAGAAACAGTATTATACATGTGCTCATGTGATTAAAAGACATGCATGTGAAAAACAGTAGGCCTTCCTGTGTGCCTATTTAAAAGGGTTTCATTGCGCGGTTTTTTTTTCATAAGTGAGTTTTTTTTAGTTACATTAAATCAGCGAAAAAGGTGCAATGTCTAGGCATCCTATATGTGATAAGCTGAAAGCTGATGCCAATTCTAACAACTGACGAGACATGTTGGCTTTCTATTGTCAGCGAGCTTCAATGGAAGACATCCAAATGGCAAGACAAATAAATGAGGTGTGTGTAAGGTTGGTTGGGATTATTACTGAAAGAGCTCGGTTTATTCAAGAGCTATAAAGTGTTGAGAATATGTATGCACAAAAGATGGCAGAGCATTTAACAAAGGTTCAAGTGAAAGATGACGAAAAGGTAAATCATTTGGTGACACTGACTCATGAACTGGACTTAAATTCTCGTGGCAAGGATGTGCTTGGGCTACAGTTTAAGGGAACTATCAGCTTCTAATTATTGTGTTACATTGTCATGTAAGTTGTGGCTTTTTATAAAGGTGGTGGTTAGGTGCAATGCATGATGCTGTTTGTATTTCCTAGTGTATATTATGGTTGCTGTTGGAATGCGTTCATGTAGTCTGTGGTAGCTTATTGTAAGATGTTTTTGGCAAGGTTGCAAAAATCGTGAATCGGTAGTGAGGCGGTTGACCACCTTGTAGCTTGTAATCGGTCTAGGCGGGATTAATCGGATTGGCATTTCTGGCAAATTTTTGGTATTTTCGGCAAGTTTTGTGTATTTCCGGCGAGTTTTAGGTATTTTCGACAATATTTTTTCTAAAAAAACAACATGTAATAGATTTAAGCAGTTACTATAAGTGATCAAAATAAGTTTACGGTAAGTTTTGGGTAATTCTAACAAGATTTGCAGGTTTCTGGCAAGTTTGACCACCATTGACTGCAGTTAATCGCCGTTGACCATGGTTGACCTATTTGTTTGACCCAGTTACATAAATCGGCAAGGTTGGTGACCTTGTAGCACCTAGACGATGATTAATCAGCCTTGTAGATTTTTTTTTTTTTTTTTTTTTTTTTTTTTTTTTTTTTTTTTTTGCAACATTGGTTTTTGGTCTTAAAATTTTTAAGACCTCTTTATTTACAAAATTACAACCCCTTTTAAAGTAGTATAGATTACAAGTGTCTAACGCTTATGAATGAACAGTAAGACACGCAAACATTAATTTTATGGGAAAATGATCCCTGCTGTAAACAGCAGGAACTTAACTGCAGTATAGTGCAAAAATAGTTCCTGATTCAACACAAGTGGTCCTTGATAAATGGTTGACGTGCATAATTGGTTCTTGAATTAGCCCTTACAGCAGATAAGTCCCTGTTGTTTACAGCATGGATTATTTTTCCTAATCTTATATGATGAATTACGTTTGGTAGGACGTAATAAAATGTCAAATGAATGGAATAAATGATGTAATGGAATAAATAGTGTAATGTCATTATTCATTACAATTATTAATCATGTTTGGTTTGTTTGATAAGACGTAATGGAATCGTAATAAAAAGACTAAAATGCCCACATTAATGATAGAAAGTTTATTTAATATGGTTAGTTATTGATGAGTTTTATGTAATTTTGATTTCATTACGAATGTAATGAAAAAAAAAAAAAAAAAAGAAAAAAAAAAAGATTTTGCTGTAATGATTCATTCCTTGTAATGAACCATTATATTCCATAAATGTAAGCAAATAACATTTTATCATTCGAAGGTAAGCATCATTTTCATTCACCTTTTGATTACAGCGTATCAAACACTACGTAGGAGAAAATCGACATTTATGAATAAAAATCATACCAAGTAGCAGTTTACAATTTAAAAACTATCTTCAAAAATGTGAATTTTAATCATACATTTATTAATCCAGATACTTCATGGTATGCCCATCACAATAATTTGAAATAAGCTTTTAGTCATTATAAAAAAGGTTACAAGCTTAGAATAGTTGGAGCTTTGAGTTGTTTATAATTTATACTACGTACTTGTGTTCATGATTTTATTCAATTGTTTATATTTACTTTTTGTCTTTCTTTTGGAGCTTCTTAGTTTAGTATTCTTTTCGATCATTTGTTTGAGTAGTGTCTTATAAAATAACAGAAAAGTGATGATTACATTATTGTAACACTTGATTATCAAAATTAAAATAAGATAAAGTAAATATAATAAAGTGACTAAAGTTATGGTTCTAATACTTTTTTAGTTATCCTCAAACATCTTTCTCATTACAACAACTTTTATATATATACTCGAATAGAATATAGTTTCATCTTTTGGGTTTATATTTATAAATACAAGATTAACTTGATTGGATGAAGAAATATAATGAGATAACAATTCATAGTTAATTTTTTATTCATGATTTGTTGTTTACGTATGGTCCAAAATTTACTCTAGAAAAGTCATTGGGCATGGCGATTGGATATTGTGGCTATTTGCCGTGCTATGTGGTTCGTGCTTTAAGTTTGCATAGTCAACTCATCCTACATTTTATCATTAAAATAAATTAAGTCATGTTGTTAAGATTGAATAAAAAATATAACCTATAATAAACAAAACGAGCACATTATTATATTAATAACAAATTACCTAACATAAATTTTTTATTTTTGTACACTTAATCCTTTAAATAACAATACTTTTATAGAAGATGACAGAACTGCTTAACAAATCCATTATATCAATACTTTTGAAAAAAGTTCAACCACTAAAGATAGAAAAAACAAGTCTACCCACTTGTTTGGTAGACAGCCTTTGCCATCCGTTATGGTGTGCTTTATTAATTGCAATTCCATACTGATATTTCCAAAAAATTATTCGTGTGTTTTAAATAGATCCATTTTATTATAAATGTTTATAAAACATGTTTCAGCATTAAAAACATATAATAAATCACTTCCTAATATTATTGATAAAATTTTAAGTATGTTAGGTGAAAGAGATGAATTACTGTAACTTTTTAAGTATATTAGGTGAAAATTAAAAGAAATTAACTTTTTAAGTATATTAGGTGAAAATTAAAAGAAATGAACTATGTCAGTTACTTAATCGTTATTAATTACTCCTTATTAAAACGTCTTCTTGTCAATTGATATCCTATTGATGTTTCATGATGCATGTCGTATGAATGAAATGACGAGTGGCACTTCTGCACCTTTTACGTTGACAATGAAACATACTGGACAGTTAAGACAATATAAATTTACATGACTACGCTTCGACACTTCGACAATGAAATATACTGTACAAAGGACTTTTGCTTATCTGTTGTTTGTTTTTTGTTTTGCTTTCGCTAATGCAATTTGAAGATTTGTCTCCGCAAGTTGGCGGATTCTTTCAACAACAATTTATGTTTGGTTTAATGTTTTTGCTTTGCTGCATGTTTATGCTTTCGATGCCGCTGCCGCTGTTTGAAGATATGTCTCCGCTTGCTGTCGGATATTTTCATCAACAATTTCTTATTGCTTTATTATTATTATTATTATTGTTATTATTATTATTATTATTATTATTATAGTTTTCTACTACAGTCCAACCTTCGCGATATCGCCGCTCGGATTGCGGAGGAGTATTAGAAGATATACTAATAAGCCCAAGCCCGATTTGTGGGCTAAGGGTTCATTAAGTTTTAGGTCATTTACATTATAAATAGTCGATGAATAAAGCATAACACCCATGGGGTTTCATTGTTCAACAAAAGGGTGTGCAATAAGTGTATTCGCACAAAGCCTCCACTTAAAAATGGTCACATTTTTATTAGTTTTGCATATAAATACGTATAATATTAAACATGTACATAATTCAAGTTTATATATAATTATCTTTAGTTTACAAAATGTAATCAAACCTATGTATTGTTATTGCATAGAGATACCGAAAACCCATTATATGTTATAAACATCAACTATGAACAATGATACTTGAATACAATGGTAATTGGTACCACTCCGTATCCGCATGCACGAAATGGAATGGCCAACATTCTGGCTATGATTTTTTCCTTTTGAAATATTCTAGCCATGATTAACTAGCATTTAGATCATACCCCCATCGAGCATGGGAACCCTGTCACTGGTATGTCTTCGCACGAATGTGAATAAGTATTTCATTGTTTTAAACATTAATAAGAAAGAAAAAAATGTCCAGAAAAAATTTAACCTGTTACTCAAACGATAAAAAATACAAAAAATGAATGTATAATGTGTAATCATATAATCATTGAATTAGAATTGTTTCTTTAGAATGAATATCCTTTTCTTGTTTCCAAATAACGTTTCTCCTTATACTACTACATGTATTTCACCATTGTATCATCAACGATACATGGGACGAAAATCGACCATGACCTTCTGTGCTACATTCCTTCATCATCATTGTGTCTTAAGTGTGGATATAAATTGTACTAGTAACTATTTACGTTTTCGTTATCTATACTACTTATAAAGCATTTAACACTTTCTCTCTTCCAAATTTTTAAGATTTCCATATATACATTTTAAGTAAATACAACTAATTAAGGTAATTGTATAATTAACTTATGCATAAACACCTACACATATTGACTAGTCAACATTTTTAATTAATGTCATATTTAAAACACCCATGTGATAAAAAGTATAATTAATAAAACACAATGTACAAATTATTTGAAGCAGAAATACAACTAATAAAACATTATTCAACACATACAATTAATAAACTATTTAATTCATCATTCACCAAAATATACAATCATTTAACCATAATGTACAATCTAATCAAGCTACTAAGCCAAACACTTAAAAATAAAGTCATTAGGCTGCCCACAGTGGTTGGTCGACCGGTTTGGTCGCCGCTGTGCAGAGCGAGGAATGAGGGTCAAACTGGGTCCGTCAGCTCCAAAATTGATGAAGGGTGATTGTGCTGAAGGAAAGAATCAAGATTTTGTTTAGGTATCTTCGGTTAACATGAGATGAAATTATATCAGTGTCTTAACTAAAGTTATTATTATTTGTAAATTAATTGTTTAATAAACGTATGGCCACATAACATCACATTGTCAAAAAAATATAATCACAGGGTACCCGCCGCCGCATCACGCGGGTACCCTGCTAGTTTTATCAATGTAGAATTGTAGATTTGCTTTTACAGAATAATTTTTTCGATGTTATTACAATAACTTACAATTTCATAACATTATATTTATGATCCGTTTACTTCATACGCATATAAATCTGTTTTGTAAATTATGGAACTATCACTAATTCTATCAATAATTCAATATGGAGTATTGGCGCCCGAAACTATAACACGACCACATAGTGGTTCGCGCTATAGGCTCGTGTTTTAGCCTATAACGCACCCTCACCAGGTGCTCTAAGAGAAGATGAAATGAATTTAATGAGTTTGTATCAACGTTAAAAAATAGATAACGTCATTATTAGTCTACATCGAAGATAAGTGTGTAATCACAACCAAAGGAACAAAAACCTCAAAAGCACAACTAGACAAAAATGAAATGGACCATGAGAATAACATATAAAAGAATCCATTCCCCACATATGAATTTCACGCTTGTCTATCTCCGATTAAACGATAAAGCATCGAAGGAATCCAACAATATAAGTTGTAACTTGTAACGAATCAATCACATCCAAACATTTGATCTAACGTGATATCTCAAACGAAAGTCGACCGGGATGATGACAATTGACAAAGTTTCACTCTATTATGTCTAGCTTAACCAATGCTTCAATTTTACAGTAACAACTTTGGTTGTAAATACGCGAAACGAAGTTCTAGCTGTACATTACAACTCATAAGCTACTTAGAGATTAACAATTCGAAAAAGAGTGTTTGATTTTGCTTGTTTTGTTAACAAAATGCAGTAGGGTAAATGTAAAAAAAGAAAAAGAAAAAGGAAACAAAGATTCTTTCAGTGTTTGATTTTGCTTGTTTTGTCAAGAAAATGCAAGAGATTTTCAATTTAAATACTCATGGGCTTATGGCTAAAAACAAGGTCGTCTTTGTGAATGTTCAAAGTGGACGATCGCTTCAGGCCTCAAAATTTATATCGTTGACAATTATATGCATCTGTATACATATTTTTCACGAAGAAAAAAAATATTTAGATGAAAAAATATTTTAAATGAGTAATATGTTGAATGTTTAGATAAATAATTATATTATATTATAAACGATGGCACTTTATATATAACATTTCTTCTCAAAATGCTTTTTTATGTAATTTCGTCCAAGGCCCTAAAAAATTTCAAAAATCCAAAGACATCCTGACTAAAAATTATTTTGAGACTTATTGGCTTATATAACTTTATCAATTCTCGATTTTATTGAACATTACTATGCCAATATTAATGGATCAAATAGAATTATCACACTGTGTTTGTTGAATCGAAATTTGTCAAAACCTTGTGAGTTTATTTTATTTTATTTTTAATAAAAAGTGTTATAATAGTAAAATTTGTTGGTTGTCGAATGTGATACGAATTACACCTGATTTTAGGTCAAATTCATGGACATACCTCTTAGGTGTCAGGTGTGCCACAAGCTACACTCGATTTTAGGTCATGTAGTATAAGTTTTTCCGAAAGGTGTCTTTTTTTGTATATGCAACCTCTTATTAATATTTTTGTGTTACTTTCATTTTTTATGGTGCCAATTTAATTTGACAAAAATAAAATAAAAAAGAATTGGCCAATTTTTTATGGTGCAACTTTAGTACTTGTGATAATAACAATATTATGCAACATCCTTCCAAAAAAAGCGAATAATAATCTTCAAAGACATACAAGAAAAAAGTTATCGAAAAAAGTAATTAACAAATTTCACTAGCCAATTCTCACATCCAAGGTCTTCTGTTAAAAGTTAACAATAATATGACATATGAAAGTCATGTGACTATACTAATTAGGGTTAGAATAATATATGAATCAAATAACGAAATATGAGGTATTATAATGTACCAATAATACTTTAAGATAGTATAAGTTTTGACCTTTAATGTACCAATAATACTTTAAGTTTAAGACGGTAGAAGTTTCAGTTGATCAAATTTAAAGAAATAAAATTTGGCCTTAAAAGAAGTAAATAAATAAATAAATACCCCTTTAAAGATTGGGTATAATAACTAAACTTCCCGGGACAATATTGACTACACAGACAAGAGTATTGACTTGTACAGAGCAACAAAACACTTCTCACCTTTCCCCCCTTTCCTTTCCTTTATCTCTCTCTCTCTCACTCCATAACCTCCCCTTCACATCATCACCACCACAACCATAAAACAAAAAAAGAAACGACACCGTTTCACCCACATTTCACATATCCATTACACACCACAACCAGATCTATAAATAAACCTCTCACATTATATAAAAAGAAATGACGTCATCATCAACGACGTCGTCTTCGAAACAATTCGTTGATAATTTAAGCTCACCGTCAGCTTCTTCCGTTATAAGTAAACCGAATTATAATAATTATATTTATTCGCCGTTAGGTTATGAGAGATCCAAAGAGAATGTTACTGTTACTGTTCGCTTTAGGCCTCTCAGGTAACTCTTTTTTTTTTTTTTTTTTTTTTTTTTTTTACAGTTTTTTATAACTAGTTACTGATCATAGTAAAAAGTAAAATAAGCGGTGATGAAATGTAGGTTAGTGTTCATTTTCGGCCTCGCAGGTAAGCGAATTGCGGTTAAAACTTGTTTTTACTGAAAATTATGGAGTAATAAAATACGGAAGTATTTGTAAGAGGAGTAATAGTTACTGATCATAGTAAAAAAAATAAAATAAGCGGTAAGGAAATGTAGGTTAGTGTTCATTTTCGGCCTAGTAGGTAAGCGGATTGTGGTTAAAAGTTGTTTTTACTGAAATTATAATAAAAATACGGAAGTATTTGTAAGCGGAGTAATAGTTACTGATCATAGTAAAAAAATATAATAAGCGGTAATGAAATGTAGGTAACTGAATTGCGGTTAAAATTATGTGTTTTTACTGATTATAGTAATGTACAGTAGTACGAAAGTTGTTGATAGTAATATTTATTGACCGTATTAAAAAAAATAGGCGGTAATCGAATTGCGGTTGGAAGTTATTTTTTCTATTTGTTTTCCTGATTATAGTAACGTAATATGGAAGTATTTTTTGTAATAGTGAGAAGAATAGGCAGTAACAGAATGTAGGTTACTATAACAGGTGAAAAACTAGTGACCAAATTGTGGTACAAAATTACTGTTTGCTGATTATAGTGAAATAATACGAAATTAGTTGTTACTAATAGTTACTGTTCATAGTAAAAAAATAAGCGGGGACAAAAGATAGGTAACCAAATTGCCGTTAAAAATTTATTAAGTATATCTGTTTATATCTTTTTATTTTTGTTTTTCTGATACATGTAAGTATTTTGTTAGTACTAGTTACCGGTTATATTAATATGAAGGAAAAAATAGGCGGTAACAAAATGTAGGTTGTTATAATAGGTGAAACTAGTGATCAAATTCTGGTACAAAGTCAGTGTTTACTAATTGTAGTGAATTAACACTACGAAAGTAGTTGTTAGTAATAGTTACTGGTAAGCGAATTGCGGTTAAAAGTCATCAGTAATGGTTACTGATCACTGATCAGTTTATATCTGTTTAGATATGTTATGTGGTTATAGTAACTTAATAGTTAATACTGAAGTATTTGTTAGTGGAGTAATAGTTACTGATCATAGTAAAAAATATAAGCGGTAACAAAATGTAGGTTACTGTTCCTTCTTGGCTTCTCAAGTAAGCGATTTGCGGTTAAAAGTTATTCTTGTATCTGTTTTCCCTAATAATAGTACTAGTTCGTTTTATATGTTTTAGTGTTTTACCAATAATAGTAAGGTGATAGGGAAGTATTTTGATAATACTTGCTGATAATAGTAAAAAGAATAGGCGGTAACAAAATGTAGGTTACTTTAACAGGTAAATGAATTGCAATAAATAGTTATTTTTGTATATGTTTTTACTGCTTACAGTAATTGTTACCTGACATTTATATCTGTTTTACTGATTATAGTATGGTATCAGGGATGTGTTTGTTAGTACTAGTTACCGGTTATAGTACCATGAAGGAAAAAATAGGGAGTAACAAAATTTAGGTTGCTATAATAGGTGAAACTAAGTGACCAAATTGGGGTACAAAGTATTTGTTTAGTAACAGTTATTGATGGTAACTCGAAGTAAAAAAAGGCTGCTATAATTGGGTACAAAATGTAGGTTACTATAGTAGGTGAAACAGATGAGGTAAAAGAAGTTGTCATACGTAATTATTAGTTATATCTGTTTTGCCGATTATTATAACGAAGTACAAAAGTATTTGTTAGTGAAAGTTACCGATTGTAGCAAGATGAGGGAAACAATGCTGTTGTGATTGGTAACAAAATGTACGTTAGTGTAATAGGTGAAACATATAACGTATGTTGCTATTATAACTTATAAGCTTACGTGATCAAATCATGGCACAAATTATCCTATGTATCTGTTTTGCCGGTTATAGTACGGTAGTACTAAGTTATCCTATAGGTGAAACAGATAAGGTATGTTGCTATTGTTAGCTTAGGTATAAAAATTGGTACGGTATTATCATTTATATATGTTCTATCGACAATAGTAAGGTACAAAATAAGTATTTATTTATACTCATAATTAAGTGAAAATATTTGCTATGAGTGGTAATATAATGTAGAATCTGTCAATGATTTAGTTTTAGTAGTGTGTTGCTATTTTAGGTGAAGCAGATAAGGGTTGTTCCAAGTATAAACTCATGTGATGAAATTGTGGTACCAACGATAATTGTTTTACCAAATACCGATTATAGTAACGTAATAAAAAAGCACTCCATCGATAATGTGTGTTGTTATTGTTAATGATTGAACATACTGTGGTTAATTTTGATGTGAAGTGAATTGACTTTTTCTTTTTTCGAGCAATAGTCCGAGGGAAATACGGCGAGGGGAGGACATTGCGTGGTATGCAGATGGAGAAACTATCTTACGGAATGAAGAGACTCCATCGATAGCTTATGCATATGGTATGGTTTATTTATGGTTATGGTTATGTGATTTGTTAATGGCCATGACTCATGTGTAGCGGCTTAACTTGGAAATCAAAAAGTGCAGGTAAAATTAGAACCAGATTAACTGTAATTAAAAGTCTAGACTTTGAAATCTGTATCACCATAGTTAGTCAAACAATTGATTGCTTGCTGATAGATCATCTATCTACTTCTTTTACTATGCTTATTGTTTTAAACGATATGACACTCCTTTGTTTCTGCAAATTGTTAGAAAATTACACTCACAAGACTGAGTGATATACAATGAAAAAGTGTTGCAAAGGGAAGCAAATGCCATGCTAATCCCTTAAGGCAAATGATTTAAATGAAGTGCACATAGATACAAATACAATGAAGTTTAGTGTATATGGGCAAAACTATTAGAGAGTGGATGAGTTGTATTTTCTTTTCTTTTTTCTTTTCTTTTTTATTTCTCGTTGGACGTAATATCACTACATGTATCTGAAAGAAGTTAGAATTCTGCTCGAACTGGCTTACTAAATGACATTTCCAAAAATAGAGGCATGTCATTTGCTAGTTTTTGGGGAACCAAAAAGGTAGGCAAGATCCATTAGAATGGGTGCTCATAATCAGCAGAAAAAAATAGAAGAACCCTCCTAGCATAGTTTTGTCACAGGGTTAGTTTAGTGCTCTATTTTTTCCCGTTGCACTTATTATGAGATTAAGATTGCTTTGTGTGGGGAATGAGATAATTCTTTCTCTGGAGTTTGGAAAGATGGCTGTGTGACTTTTAAAAATCTGATAGACCTAGCTTAATTCGTTCTTCATGCAAACGTGATTACATATATCCCAGTTTGTTTTTTTCTCTTATCATAATATGTATCTAGAGTGTGTGTGTAAGTGTGACTGTGTGGGTCTATCATTATAATATTAGGGATCTTCCTAATTTGGCTTTTTGTGAGGTTCATATATCTTGACTAGTAAGTCTCATTTTGTTTCTTTTTCTTGTATATAGATCGGGTGTTTGGGCCTACAACCACAACACGTCATGTATACGATATTGCAGCTCAACATGTTGTTAGCGGTGCAATGGAAGGCGTTAATGGTAAAACATTTTTTTTTTTTCTTTTTATCATATGTCAAAATTACTTTAACGTTATTATAATTTGACCAAATAGTATGTGGTAGTCTCGTTGATTATTTTTCATATAGTTTAAATTGTTCATCCCCTATAGATACTTTAGGTATTAACCTTTTCACAAGTGCTTTGCTTCTCAGTCTTGCACCATTCTTGGTTTGTCTTTACTGAAATATCATTTTTGATGCTATACTTTGACTAATCATACTCAGAATAGTCTTAGTTCTCATTTTATAGATGGTGATCCACAACCATTTGTTTTTAGCAATTCTTTCTTACTTATCGTATACTGTTGCCTGCACTATAATTTTGCATTATCTGTTTCAACCCAGGAACTATTTTTGCCTATGGAGTGACAAGTAGTGGAAAGACTCACACTATGCATGTAAGTTTATCACCTTTTTTGTTGCCATTTTATTACTCAAGTATTTTATGCCGTTTAATGTTGTAGATATCTGTTTCATCAAGCTATTAGTCTCGTGTTATATGGAACCCATATGTGTACTAAGGGTTTTTGGATGTATATTTTTTAACTGATAATCTGATTGTTGCGACGTGTACTTACAATAATAACTTAATTGCTAAGCTGTCATAATTTCTCATTCATCTCTAGTACTTGTTCACTCTTACATCTCATTGTATTTACTTTGGTATCTTGATCATACACAAGACAGGGTGATCAAAGGTCCCCGGGAATTATTCCGTTGGCTGTAAAGGATGCTTTTAGCATCATTCAAGAGGTATGCTTTGCTGAAAGTTCCACTACCTGGTATTAATTTGAACTTGTTTCAAGAGGAAGATTCAATCATCTGTGTTTACTTTTCAGACGCCCAACCGTGAATTTCTTCTCCGTGTCTCGTACCTGGAAATTTACAATGAGGTGAGAAATCTCTTCACTGGTTTACTTGTTTAGGCTTGCTACATAATAGAAAAGAATCTGATCTGCTATATATGCTCCTACAAGCTCCAAAAGCTCAGTAATCTTGACTCTGGAAATGGTCACAGTAAGCCTGTGACCGGCGTCATGTTTCATGATTAAATGGCTTTTAATTTCTTGTTTTTTAAGCGTCAGTATGTAAACCGTTGTATCAGTCTATCCCATAATACAACTAAATTAATTTCCTTACCAGTTACCATATCTGTAGCTTGTGCAACCGCTTTAGGTTTAGTCTTCAATGGCTTTATTTACAGATAGATACTTTTGGTTTTTAGTAAATAGCTGTTTCAATTCTTTGTTTTCTTCAGGTTGTCAATGACTTGTTAAATCCAGCAGGACAAAATTTAAGAATACGAGAGGATAGTCAGGTAATCTATGTATATCACATTCTGATACTTTTTAATACATGTATCTATAGAACATCAATCGCCGTACTTGTTGATACTTTGATGATGTGTATGAGTGTTTTTCCATTCTGGATGTCTTGGATTGCAGTGGAACTTTACTGTTGACTCAACCTATACAAGCTATTTGAGCACATTATCCACATAACTCTAGATGGTTTTGTTCAATTTCCTTGAATAATCTGTTAGCTTTACTATCTCTTTGTAAATATCGTTTATAATCGAATTTTGCTGGTCTATAATCTCGAGGTTTTTACATGTTACAAGGTTGGTACACTGAAATAAAAGAAACATATCCTGATTTATCTTTGCTTGTCTATTTGGTGGTCAGACTAAGTCTAAAGATTCAAGAAGCTGAACACAACATTTAATGCAAAAACTGGAATGTTAATATTGTTATTTGCGTTTTAAGTTAGAGTATAAGCTCTTTCGCCAAACTTATAACATCTTTTTATGATTCATTACTTTAAAAAATGTGTTAACGCAATAACAAAGGTTCTCCAATCATTTACACATGTTTAAAGGGGTATAGAATTTCGGGAAGTTTTGATGAACTCCGAGCTGGCTTAAGAAAGAAGGGTTCAGAGTCTGAATATAGCACTTTATTGTAAGCTAAAACTTCGTATATTAGGTTTCATGAGTGCCTAGACTAAAGTCAGACTTGTTCTAGTTAGTGTTGAATCTAGTGATGCTCATCATGATGGGTAGGTATTAAGTTGCCACATTTTATGGCTCCTTAGCATAACAACAATATTGTTAGCAGTTCCCTAGTTACTTCCGCAAAAAGAGACAATCGTGTAGTAATCTAACTGATGAGTAATGGTGTTTGAAGTTTCATTAAAAACTGCAACCACGATTTAGTCTCACCTTGAAAATTGACACTAGAAATAAGTGGATCAAGCATGCCGATAATATGTTCATTCTGCATTTATGGTCATATAATATACTCTAATGTACTTCTTTCTATGTATTTGACTACTTCCAAAAGCCTCTTAAACAGATATAGAGCAATCCTTACTCGCCATTTTGAATATAACTGGTCCAAAACCATGTGATCTGTCATCGTTTACGTAACCCATTGGCAGTCTTTTGAGTTTTACCCTGATGACCCTTCGTATTTTTCAATTTTACACTTCCATTATGTTCACGATGGCATATCATACCTGCTTTTCCAACCCAGCATATAATGCTACATCTATTAGATTCCCCAATAGTAGTCAATCTAACTAGTTTGTGGAATAATTGTTGCTTGCAGAGAGCCTTTGTTGAAGGAATTAAGGAGGAAGTGGTGTTATCTCCCGCGCATGTTCTTTCTCTTATTGCAGCTGGAGAAGGTATTTACTATTTAGTCTGGGCCTTACTTCCAAATCTTAGTGTTTCAGTTGAGCATGTATTGCCTTATATATAAATATATAATCACGTGTCTCAGCTACTATGGATCAGTCCTTTACTAAAACATTATTGACTAAGATCTTTAGTAAAGGACTGATCCATATATGCAGCATGAACATATTATCGGCATGCTCTATCCAGTTATTTCTGTTTATCGCCTTAAGTGGTTGCTTGAAATTGTCAAGTTTACACCCTTCTTTCTGTTGTTTTGTCTAAATTTATCTTGTTTTCCTTTTGGCTAGGTTTTTGTATCATAATAACGTGCACTTTAACAACTTGGTAGCATCTACTAGAAACTTTCTCTCTTTAATTAATGATGTGGTGCAGACATGCAATCTCTGAATAGTGTCACTTCGGTGCATCATGTGCGTCCTTGCTTGTTGTATGTATATTAAAATTGGATTTATTGACTGAAAACTTGCATTGATGTTCTACAACTTAAAACAAAATTACAATTAGTTTTCCTTTCCTATGTATTTCTGCCCTATTTCAAGCATTGCATGTGTAGACGTTTGTTCATGTGAGGCTACTTTATCTGCAATTCACTGGCTTTTCCTTTTTAGGAAATTCTGACTTTCCTTTTGGTTTGTTATCACAGAGCACCGGCATGTTGGGTCGACAAATTATAATTTGCTTAGCAGCCGAAGTCACACCATTTTTACTTTGGTAAGTGTCCATCTATTGCAAAATTAACATAGCTGTTTAAGCTAATGCATAAAAATAAGTCTGTAACACTTTACTTTTATAACTCACTTGCTATGCTTCATTTTGTCATGGAAAGGTCAGATGTTATGCTCATAATAGACATAAGGAAACACGGTAGACATGGATGCTTATTGCAGATATAACTAATTAAGTATATGACTCATTATAGGTTGCACATTTTGTCATGAAATTTAGTCGACGATGCAATATGTTCCCTGTCCTTTCAAAATTTCCATCTAGGCTGTTCTTTGTCCATCTTTATTTGATTTTATTTAGTGGAGTCAATTTTTCTTTATATAATCTAATTAAACTTGAGGTATTGACTAGCCACATTAAGTCGGCGATCTTCAGCATGCGTTTGGAATATGAATATTTTGTCTTGTGGCGCATTCTTTCTTTTCCTCTTACATGTGAGGGTATCCACTGGTTCAGCGAGTGTTGGTCGGTTCCTGATACATGTTACATATAAGTTAGCTTTTGTCAAATATTAAAGAGGGGGATTTTCTTTCTTAGTTTGTAATTATTTGCTATTTATTTCTTCAGTATTAGACGAATTTGGCTCTCAAATTGTACATGTTTTCATATTCTTTTACCATTTAACAGACAATAGAGAGTAGCCCTTGTGGTGAAAGTGGTGAAGGCGAGGCTGTTAACTTTTCACAACTGGTATGTATCTGAACCCCTTCTTAGACTTGTTCTTCATGCTATTTCTATCGAAAATCGGTTGTAACTGACTCAGACTAGCTTTATTTATATTAAACTTTAGTATATTTACTAGTGGAAATTGTATAAGTGGTTTCATACAACCTTTTTCTGTGCACTCGTTGATGCATGTATACATTTTTTCTCAGTTTGGTTTAACCACTTGTATTTCACTTTCAATTGCAGAACCTCATAGATTTGGCTGGTTCTGAGAGCTCCAAAGCTGAAACCACCGGTGTCCGTCAAAAAGAAGGGTCCTTCATAAATAAAAGTCTGCTAACTCTTGGAACTGTGAGGCCTCCATCATTGCCATTAGTTTATCAGTGTAATATTACTCTACAAATGTTGAATTGTAGTTTGCTATTGTGAATTCTCAAACTCATCCAAATGCGAGACATTTTACTAAAATCTATGGGATGGGAAAGAGTCACCATGACAAGGTTATACCTTTTTATAAATGTTAGTCAATTCCTTTCACCAAGGGACTTGATCATTGTATCTAAAGTCCTGTTGCTAGAATAGTTTAGATATAGGTCTCACCATGACTAGCTTTTGGTTTATTTATTACAATTGATCTTTCCTATACTATTTCATACCCTCCTAATACAGGCGGCAGTTCTAATTCATTTATAGGTAAAAGGGTCGATTTGGGTCCTATGAGCGGATAAAACTTAATTGATCCAAATTAGAAACGGTCCATTGGGTCAAATGTTCAAGCAGATCGAAAGTTTCCCATAGTGTATACAAATGGAAGATAACCTCCTTACTTGCATTCTATGAAATTGATTATTATAGTGCTAATTTAATATATGTAATTAACACTAATACTTCTATTAATTATAGAAGGAAAAAGAGAACCAAAAAAAGTTTCTGGATCAACCCAACATGACCCATTCTGACCAAAAAGCTTTACCAGTTTTGACTTCTGACCACACCTTCCCATTTCTCCACATCTATCATTTACATTGAGATTGTTAACCTTGTTAGATATTGATATTTTGGTTCATCAACCTTAGTTTGTTAATGAGCTAGTGACGGAACATGCACTTTCAAATCTCTTTGCAAAATTTAAGAGCTCCAAATAAGAAGACAAAACAGCACAACACCCGCCAACTATTATTACCTTTTTTGAATAGAATGGGTCTTAAAAAACGTCGATCATAATGTTTATTTGCTTTTGCTCTATTTAAGCTGTTTGTATTCTGTTTATTGGATCTTTGTTTTGCTAACTCTAAACTATCACAGGTAATATCTAAATTAACCGATGGAAAAGCTTCTCACATACCGTACAGGGACTCCAAACTGACCAGGCTTCTTCAATCTTCACTAAGTGGTCATGGAAGAGTATCAGTAAGTCTTAAACAAAATTTTTAGTATATCAGAAATGTATGTCCCATAGTTGCTTGCAGAAAAGCAAATCTTGGTCTTATGGAACCATTATACCATTTTTTTCATTGATACCTATCTAATCCTTATCTCTTTCAGCTCATTTGCACTGTTACGCCCTCATCGAGCAATTCAGAAGAGACCCATAACACACTTAAGTTTGCCCACCGTGCAAAACACATTGAGATTCAGGCTGCTCAAAACAAGGTATGGACATTTTTTTCTCTGTGCCAATACAGTAGCATCTTTAGTTGTTGGTAATAATATACCTTTAACTTTGCAGATTGTTGACGAGAAATCCCTGATCAAAAAATATCAAAATGAGATTCGATCATTAAAAGAAGAGTTGGAACAATTAAAGAGTGGCACTGAAATAGTTCCTCAATTAAAGAATAGCAATAAAACTGATCTTGTTCTCCTTAAACAAAAGGTACCATCATCGCTTAAATTCTTGCTATTTTTGGCTCTTCTATTTGAGATATATATAGATTTTCTGTTATTCATCTGGATTTTATTTGTATTCATATAATGTATAAAGCTAGAAGATGGTCAAGACAAACTGCAGTCAAGACTGGAGCAAGAAGAAGAAGCTAAGGAAGCTTTGTTAAGCCGAATACAGAGACTCACAAAATTAATTCTAGTTTCCAACAAATCATCCCACGCATCTAGGTTTTCTCATCGCCCTGGTCTAAGGAGAGGACAGTCCTTTGGGGAAGAAGAGGTCAGTTTGCATTACCTGTTATTTTCTTCTTTTTAATTCTTTTGTGATTGGTGGCAAGATGGGTACGTGTTTCGATTGAAATGAATCGCTTTATTATGGGTTAATATGGGGGTTAAGTTGGGTACACCTCCAACATTGTTTTATCAATCTTTTTAAAATCCTATGCAGATGGTTTATCCATTAATTATGGAACTTACCCATAATAGTCAAATTTCCACCTCTTCTATTTATCATTCTCATGGAACTTGCCTGTAATAGTTCTTTGAGTTTGTAAACATTGCATCTAGTTGACACGTGATTCTTATATAAATATTATATTTTGTTGCACGGATATATGTGAATCATACTAATGCAATGAAAATGATATCTTTAAATGGTCAGCTCGCATATCTCCCCCAGAGAAGGCGTGACTTAAGTTTGGAAGATGAAAACACTGAGCTGTGTGTTTCGCTTGACGGAAGTGCAGAAACCAACAATGATGTGCTGAAGGAGGAGAAAAAGATCAAGAAGCCTGGATTGCTTAACTGGTTAAAGCTACGGGTTAGTCTCCTATATTCGGCTCATTGTGCACTAGACTTCTTATTTATTATTTTGGTTGTTTTTATAGACGTATAGTGTATTTGTTATTTTTCGTATGTTTGAACATGAAGTTCTCTGGCAGCATTAAATCATTTTATGATCACGTACTAATTTCTATAAAATGTTTATATCTTTCACTAGAAACGAGATGGTGTCTCTGGGGCTTTGACCAGTACAAGTGATAAATCAAGTGGAGCTAAATCTATCAGCCCACTTTCAACACCTTCAGCGGGTAATCATAATCCCACTATCGAACATTCACACTCTTTGCCTACAGAATGCACATCTTCCGAGTACTTATCAGATTCCAAACAAGATCAACAGAATAATGAGGATAACTTTTCACCACAAGACACTCCTCTGGTAGCTCCTTTGTTATTTTTATTTTAGAAGTAGTAAGATCATACAAATACAAGAATTTATATACTGAATACTCATTTATTATGTGATGAATAGACTAGCATCAAGACAGTTGATCAAATTGATCTCTTGAGAGAGCAACAAAAGGTTTTGTCTGGTGAGGTGGCAATCCATCTAAGTACTCTAGAACAGCTCTCAGACGTGACTGCGAGAGAATCTAAAAAGGAATTTTTGAATGTAATAACTTATATCCTTGACTAGCAATTGATTTCTTTTAGTATTCCAGTGATTATAACTTTTTTATAATGTTTAATATGCAGGTTGAGATAACCAGATTACATGATGAAATTGAACGGAAAAATGAACAAATCTCTCTCTTAGAAGAACATATATCTGATTCAGACACATCATCATGTCACAAAATGGACGAAGTTGAACAATCACGAGTGAGTGATACCACATTTTATATATGTGTGTATATTTTACCATCCCATTAAGCTCAATTTAACATCATATGCAGTCTTTTCTCGAGCTAGAAGTGCAATTAAACGAAGAGTCCTTTGAGCTTGAGGTATTTCGTCATGCAAGACATTAAATTTATTATTAATCTGTGTGTATCGTTTTTATTGCATACAAGACATGTATAGACACTGATTCACCAATCGGATGTTCTACCATCCCTTTGACAGGTGAGAACAGTGGATAATAGAGTAATTCAAGAACAACTCGATCTGAAGGTAGAATACCATTGCATATAATTTTCTTGCAACCTCTAATGTATTGATTTTCTTTTTCTGATCTACCTCTATTTATATTTATTCCCTACCAGATCAATGAATGTGAAGGACTCCGAGAAACGATTGCATTGTTGAAACAACAACTTTCAGATGCAGACGATTCAAGAAACCCACATATAGACAAAGAATTTGCAAAGAGGGAAGATACAAAGGAAGATTTGCTTCGGCAGGCTCAGGTTCGTTTCTCATTTGCATGCTGCATAAGAATTGTATAAGTAGACGTGGTAATTCCGACCCTTTTAATCAATAATGGGTTGTTTTATATCTGCCTTTTTCTATAATGGGTTAAACGGGTAAAAACAAAACAGATTAGCTAAACTAGTCAAATGGGTGGAGAGTCATTCGTATATCATTGAAGTAATAATCGTCCCTTAATATCAATTTTCAAACTAAAGACTATTCATTCGTATTCTCTTCATAATTTTCACTTTTAAGCTTATACTCTAACAATATTTGACTTTCAACAATCTTTTTTATATAAATTAAAATTTTATTCATGATATATATTATAACCATCTATAAATTACAATTTTATCATACAAATTGTTTCAATCCTGTCGCAACGCGAGGGTACACTAGCTATTTATAACTAAAAAATTTCTGTTGAGGTCAACCTGAATACACCTACTTAATAACTTCCATTTTGATCTGCACCTATTTGTATATGTTACCTGCCCGACTTGCCCATGTTGCTACCTATTATATTAAAAAACTTTAAAATGATACTTTCCCTTATAAAATTAGGCCTATGAGATAGAAGAACTCAGACAAAAAGTGACGGAGTTAACTGAATCAAAAGAGAAGTTAGAAGCACGAAACAGAAAGCTGGCAAACGATAGCTCATATGCCAAAGGATTAGCATCTGCTGCTGCAGTCGAGCTTAAAGCTCTATCTGAAGAAGTAGCTAAACTAATGAACCAAAACGAGAAGCTAACCGCTGAATTAGCCACACCAAAACACTCACCAACACAGCGTAAAACAACAGTTCCCACTAAGAACGGAAGAATCACAAGACCGAAAGAACAAAGTCCTACTCAGATGGAATTAAAACGAGAACTTGCATTGCGAAAAGAAAGAGAGATTTCATATGAAACACTGATTTCTGAAAAGAATCAACGAGAAATGGAATTAGAAAGAAGAATAGAGGAGTCAAAACAGAGAGAAGCGTATCTTGAAAACGAGCTTGCAAATATGTGGGTTATGGTGGCAAAGCTTAAAAGATCACATGCAGATGAGACCGAGCCATCAGAATCGAGTAAAGATAGCCAAAGAGTTGATGGTTGGGACCTCATATGATTTCGTTCTAGCCCTTCAATCATCCCTATCAACAACAGGTTGGGGGTTCAAGCCTTGAGTGTGACTTGTTAGGTATAAAGGGTTGGTTGTGTTTTTATAGAAAGTTTGAGGGGTCGAGAAATTGTGAGAAATGTAAGAGAGTGATTTTGTAATTGGGTTTATGAAGGACTTTTCACTATTGTTTGTAAATCAAGTTGTCAATCTTCTAATTTTAATGTGGTCACTGCAATGTGATGCTGTCGATTTTACTATTTTTCATTTGACCATTTTCTTAATCGTCCGTTGCAACCTAAAAATAAAGAAATGAATTAGTCAAAACTCAAAAGTGGTATTTTACTTAAATCATGAACTTTAATTTGGGTCTTGATTGATTGCGGATTGCTTTTGTAAACTTACAAATGTGAAACAATACCTAACAGTAATTCAGTAAAAGTTTGTTAAGATGATTTTTTGATTGGGTTGCTCTTGAACTTGTAAACAACTTTTCTTGTTTTGGTATTGTGTGAGCAAATGTAATCTACAAGTAAATCATTAAAAAAATCAATTTGTATATTGTCTACTGTTGCTAAAGTTGAATTTTGCCTTGCAAGTCAATGAATTTGGATTCAAGAAGTATTTTAAAAATTCTCAAAAGGCAAAAAGTAAGGATGAATATGTATCGACTATTGACCAAAATGATGGTGATGAACTGATGATTATTGGACAAAAGTTTCATTCATTTAAAACCTAATGCAGTTGTGCGCTTAATTTCATTTAACTGCGATTTAATAACAAACTGTGACACTGTTGTGCTTAAGTAGCCAAATTTCTAAACACGTTATATCATTTTATAACGTGTATTCCCGAACATTCGTTTGAATTGTGATCCTCTTACATTAAATTTGAACATGATTACGGATCATGGTAAAGGTTTCGGTGTGATACTCTCTTTTGGTGTAAAAGTTTTTGAGAACTGTAATTTTTGTTGTGTGTTGATTCCCCATTGAAAGCATCTAGTATTTTGTAACTTTGGTTTTCTTGTTTTAAGGTTTTAATAAGGTTGGTATCTTTTTCGAAAATATTGAACATAAAGAAAATTAGAAAACTTCACTATATGCAGTCACGAAATCCTCAATCGATTAAAACCTCACTCGGATTAAAACCTCTTTGACGAAAGTCACATATAATCCAAAGGGGTTAAATTTAAAGTTGTCCGTGGAACAAACATTTTGTGAAATACGCAAAATATTGGCCAATAAAAGTTTAAATTTGCTTCAATTTAGTAAAACTTATTTAAATTTCATCTAACAAAAAAATATCAATTTTATAAATAATGAAACTAAAAATAGGAAATGGTAATTAATAAAGCTTTAGTTGTTAAAATTTAAATAAATTTACGAACTTAATAAATACCTCTAGACTTAAAAAAATAAATAAATAAATAAATAAAAACATATACATTGTTATTAATAAATATTATTATCATTATATATTTAATTAAAAGAAAAACGTAAATTGTGGCTGAATCAATGTGTGGGTTTTGGGCTTCATCTTGTAGCCTTCTTTTATTTTCTCATTGAATATCATCTCTATATAAAAAAAAACATTGGTCGGAACTCAAGGCCACATACAATGAGGCCGGACATAGGTCCTTCATGATTAGCAAATTTCATATCAATAGAAAGGGAGTCACCCTTGAATTCATGAGCTGAGTTAAATTTCCACACTTGAATCTCCATCCATCCGTCTTCCCTTTGTTTTGGAACCCGAGTAGTATCATATATATTTAATGAGCTTGGGGTAATAAAATAAAAAAATTCAGCTTCATTATTTTCTTGGTGGAGTAAATCTCTTACTCTAACCGGATTATGCAGCCCCTGATATTCTTCTGAAAGCTTGAATACAAGGTAACACACGTATTCCGTATTTGGTGACAGCATTGGACTTCTAATCGTGCAATTAACATAAAATACTTGTTGTGGCAAAAGCTCAAGCACCTCTTGAAATCTGCAAGTAAAATAATGATTACATACTTCATAGGAGGAAAAAAAAGACTTGAAGACATAAAATACCAAATTCAAGAAGTAAATTTTTTGTCACCCATATATTCACTTATCTTTGTTAGTTTACTATACAACACAGAAGATTTGGACCTCGAATTAGCAAACATTGTTTCGTGAGACGTTTTGAATGTACAATTAGAAAAACAATTTATCAAACATAGTTTCTTGTGAGACGTTTTGTATTTACAATTAGAAAAAAAGTTCAGCGGTTCAAGGAAACTATAACAAAAATTAGTTTAAATATAAAGCAAACCTGGACTGGGCTGATGGTTTTGAAGTAAAAAGATCCACATCAGAAAACTTGTATAAAGCTGCCTTTGCCGAAAGCACAAGAAGTTTCTTTCCTTTTACTTCACCCAACCAGAAAACCTTGTCATAGTTGCCGTGTATCTTAAATATTTCTTCAAAGTTGGTTGGCAATTGTTGCACCTGATCCACATTGAAGTTTGATTTTGAGATTTGTTCGAGTTCCTTAAATTTTCTGATTTCTTCATGTTTCACCTGTATACAAATCATGTTAAATATGCAACTATATATATATATTTTTTTGCTGCCATGCATCCATATCCCCTTTTTACAATTTAAGAAAAAGTATATAGAATTGATCCAATGGATATTTTCAAACTTACTTTATCAATTGCTCGAAATTCAATGCCTTCAACATAAACTGCACTTTCTCCACAATAGTACAATGAAAAGCTCTCAAGTAGAAACTCAAAAACGACATCTACGTTCTGATTCAAGAACCGGTACAACTCAATCATCATCCAGTCCTTGTCTCTCCATGTTGCGAAATATGCATGCAAACTTTCGAGTCCCTTTTTATACTTTAGGTTAACACACATCGGTTTACTAGAAAATTTTCTTGAATCACAAAGTTTGAAGACTAAAAAGGCCCCATAAACAACATTTGGAGATAAAAATTGAGCGTCTGTCTTAATTTCGATGTTCAAATTGGAAATATCTAACATCTCAACAACTGTCCCAAACCTGCACATATTATAAATATTCAAGTCTCATCAGTCATAGCCTTTGTTCCCTGTACACTTATACTTTCGAGTTTTGTAATTCTTTTGACCCAAAATAAATTACATAATTACTTTTTGGGAGCTTAAGTTCAAACTTATTATGTATTGTATCAGTAAGAATATAAACGACTATAATAATATTGTTATGGATTAATACCAAATTAAAGCATCATACTTTTCAAAAAAAGCTCTTTTGAGTAGCGAACTTTTTTTTTTTCCTCATTGGTGTACCAAACTTGCATTTTATTGCCAAAAATACGTACTTTGTACTTTTTTCTGGCCTTTTTATGACATTTTTGCCCCTGATTTTTTAATAACTTGAGGGGCAAAAACGTCCAAAGTACGTATTTTTGGCAATAAAATGCAAGTTTAGTACACAAATGAGGAAAAAAAAAGTTCGCTACTCAAAAGAGCTTATTTTGACAAGTATGATGCTTTGATTTGGTATTACCCCTATTGTTATATGCAAATGAAATCGCCATCTTATAATATTATAGAATAGAATAGCAAGATGCTAGAAAAATAGGGGCATTCCTGTCAACCATGTCACCGGTTGAAAAAAGAAATCGAGTTACGGATTTCAAACAGCATGTAAATATCATACTTAGAACCCGGGACAAATTACATTATCAGAATCTATCGGCAAAACACTGAGACCTTTATATTCAAATTCTACCATCTACATAGTTGAGCCTCATAAACACATAATTTGAAATTGGTGTACAGTTTAATTTCCCTTTGCTAGTACTCCACAGAGAAAGTTGACAAGTATCCACTACTTTCCCGCTCATCAAAGAAACAGCCAATTCCAATTCTCTAAAAAAAGAACTTTTTATTTTTGTCACAAATGCACAATTACTTCCGGTCCTTTTGATGAGCGAGTAAAGTGCATGTCTTTGTCAAGTAACCTGATTATATAATGGGAGATGATTTGCACACTCCCTCAATTGATTGGGACACTCTAATTAATTGTGTTTGGACATTTATACCCTCACATGAATGAAAATGTAAAGGTCACTATGAGGGTATAAATGTCCAAAACACACTAAAGTAGAGTGTCCCAATAATTTTACGGAGTGTGCAAATCATCTCTCTATAATACATACACTAAAAAAAATTCTACACAAGTTCAAAATACATAGGTATGCCGTAGACTAATTATTATGCTACCGGTAAACAACTTGTTATGCATAAAATGGTAAAACAACTAAATTCAACATTATAAAATAATTAAGATATACTTCTAACAACAATGTATGTGCCATATGTGTGCTACCGGTAAACAACTTGTTATGCATAAAATGGTAAAACAACTAAATTCAACATTATAAAATAATTAAGATATACTTCTAACAACAATGTATGTGCCATATGTGTGCTTATCACTTAATAGTTAATAGTAACAAATGTAGAGAGGCAGAGATAATAACCTTGATTCTGGAAGAGATTTCCATTCATGTCGACAACTATCGTTGTAGGAAAACATTGTCGCTGACAACATTTCATTTCTTTCTCCATCACCATTGAATGACAGCAACTATTATATATACAAAAAAATAAAAATAAAAATTTAGACTCAATGTTATGATGTGTAAATTAAATGCATGTGTGATTTTGAACTATTCTTCAAAAAGTAAAGATGCATAGAAAACACAGCATAACCGAGATATGAAAATGAACTGATTACCAGTTTGTCTTGTTGAAGGAGGATTCCTTTAGAAAAAATGTTGTAAAGATCCTCTTTCTTTTTGGTGGAATAAATTTCAGGGCACTTTGACATCTGGATTATGTCTTTATAGTCTTTAGGCAATTTGGCCTCCCATATGTCATAATCCTCCTTGATATACATTAATCAATTAGTAAATTCATGTTTCATACAATTACTTTCTAATAGCTTAAAAGATAGTTAAAGGCCAATTTTGTCAAAATATAGAAACTTACCTGGAATTCCAATGCTTTCTTAAGCTGTATGACCACTTCATTGGCTGTTGGCCGTCTTTCTCTCATGTGATGTATGCATTGATAGGCAATCCTTGCAAATGTGATTAATGACTGTGGCTCAATTTGTTCCTTTATACCCTTAAACACTAACTCATCAAGTTTTCCTAAATGATAGTGTTGTTTAGACAAAAAGGGTAAATAAAGATACTCATCATCTAGTTTTTCGGACGATAGTTTCCCACACAATATGTCAAACAAAACTGCACCCAACGAGAATATATCAGATTCTTTAGTTAGGAAGCCTGTTTTCGAGTAAAGGGGGTCCCGATACCCAATTGTGCCTGTAACATTGTCAATGACCGCATCATGATTTACTGGACATACTAAGGAAAGCCCAAAATCAGTAATTTTTGCTTTCCAATCATCAAACAGTAGAATGTTGCTGCTGTTGATGTCCCTATGTAACACCATTTCTGGACTTGAAACAGTTCCATGAAGGAACTCCAACCCGATTGCAATATCGATGCAAATTTTAAGCCGCATCTTCCATGTAAGACTATCATCCCTCAAGTACCTATCAAGACTTCCTCTAGATGCATACTCATAAATAATAATCTTTTCATCCTCTTCGTGACAGTAGCCTAAAAGACCAATGATATTTTCATGTTTATACTCCATAAGGATTTTAAGCTCTGTCATGAATTCAACTTCTCCTTCATCAGACTTCCTATCCAACCGCTTTGCAGCAATGATGTTATGTCCATGAGTATGACCTTTGTATACATTCCCAAAACCTCCATGTCCAATGATATTTTCTTGACTGAAGCTTTGCGTCGCCAACTTTAAGTCTTCAAGTGACAGTTTGAGGTTGTCCTTGTGGTTCTCCTGTGAGTCATACAGTCGATTTGATAAGTAAATAAAAGGCCAAAATGCATTTTAGTACCATCTCAATTTGGCAAGATGTGGAGAAGAAAATGATGCTTATGGGATTGAGGAAAAGGGAATTATGTGAAGTTAACTTTGTACGCTCATGTAATTTTGTACCTGCTTGGATCTAATAGAGTTATTTAATGGACATCAAAACTAGAGATCATTTTTGTTACTAGTTCAAACAAAGGTAACATCACTATGACAAAAATAATAATAATAAGGATCCTATATGTAGAACATATATATCTGCCTAGCTAATTTACTCAAAATTTATCTTGAAAGCATTAAATTACCTGGCAGTATAACGCTTTTTTAAGTTCGTTCAAGACAACTTCTATTGTTGGACGCTGCGCTTGAGTTTCTGCCACACATCGAAATGCAATATCTGAGAATATATCCAAAGACTCTTTATCGGGTCCTTTACTTAGAGAAAAGACACGTTCATCGGTTTCTTCCTTTATCTTGCGATCAACAATTTCCATTAGTGTTCCCTTTTCAAAATGATCTCTTGCAATGGGTGCAATTCCCTTCTCATTCACTTTCATGTATACAGGATCATAGGCCAAACTCCCGGTCAAGATCTCAAGTAACACTACTCCAAAAGAGTAAATGTCTGATTTTTTATTTAATCTTCCATACTTCTGATATTCTGGATCCAAATACGTATTTGTACCTGCAATCATATTGGTATTGATAGTGCTGGCCTTTTGATTTGCTGGGTGGAATTTCGAGAGCCCAAAATCTGCAATCTTGGCCTCCCAATTATCGCCCAGTAGAATATTCGCGCTCTTGATGTCACGGTGAATTATCTTTTGTTTGTCCTGATCCGTGTTGGTGTGAATGTAATTCAAGCCATGTGCAATATCAATACATATTTTCAAACGTTGCATCCAAGTAAGATTAGTCATTTTATCATTATTTCCCATATAATCTTCCAGACTTCCTTTAGAAGCAAGTTCATAGACAAGGATCATGTGATCACGACCTTCACTGCAAAAGCCAAGAAGAGAGATTATATTATCGTGTTTACAACTCGTCAGCGTTTCAATTTCTGCAATGAACCCTTGTTCTCCTTGTGTATTGAAGATTCGTTTTATTGCTACAGTGCTTCGTTTCTTGGGAAGATCACATTTATTCTCCCCATCTATCGATGATGATTTACTGCAATCAAAATGTTTGAGTTGTGCCTTGTATACCATACCATATCCGCCTTCCCCGATGCAATATGTGTCGGCAAAACTCTCAGTAGCCGACTCTATATCATTAAGTCTAATCTTCAAGTGTTCTAAGTTCTTCCACTGCAACAATAACAACATAAATGCTAGTAAGATATGGGAGTGAAATTATAAAGAAATTGGTTTTATAACTGAAAGAAATCTATAGAAAATGTGAACATTTCAATACATCACTCACTGAAAGAAAACATTGATGATAAAATATTCAAAATTTTTACTAATTGTAATGTTAACGAGTAACTTTGGCCCGTACGCTGCGTTGGGAGTAAAATTCATATGACTAAATTAAATAAATTTATTTTTCATGATAAATCCAAACCGATGGAGCACACTACCTCATAACCCAGGTTTGTAAGTTCACCCGGGCCGCCACATTTTTTCATGTTAAATAAAATAACACAATAAGATAAAAGCATTACATAATTTAAATAAAAAAAGGTATCACACTTAAGTCAAAATTGATGCATTTAGGACTAACAATGTAAACAAGAATTTAGGGGCTAACAATGAAAATTTATTGTTCATAAGAAACTAAAATGCATAAACACACTCATAAGTATGAGCTAATTAGTAAGCTATTGCTCTTAACTATAAACAAATTATAAAGAAATTTCATACATCATCTTATTAAACTTTTACGCAAACAAAAAATAATATTTATTTCTTAAAAAATTCAAGGACTAACAACTGAAACCCAAGACTAATGAAACCAAATGAAGAAAACCTAAAGACTACAATTTAGGGACTAATAATGTAAAAATAATAATTCAGGGACTGACAATGGAGACCCAATGGCTAACGGAAGGACTAGCAAAGAAAGCCTAAGGACTAACATGTAAAGAGAATTAACCACCAAGACCCAAAGACTAACGAATAAAACTTAAAGACTACATTTTAGGGACTAACAATGTAAAAATAATAATTCAAAGATTAACAGTGGAAACTGAATGACTAATGGAAGGAATAGCAAAAAAAGCCGAAGGACTAACATGTAAAGAAAACTAACTACCAAAGACTAATAATATTTTTTACTATTAATTGAATGGTTATGAATAAGAAAAAACATTTGATAAATATAATTGAAATGAGAAATGAGAGAAATAATTCTAACCACACATTTCAAATGTGTGTGGTAATTTTTTACTTTTCATCATTCTCATTTTAATTATATTTCTCATTTGATTCTAGCATATACATGTAATTATTACAACAAGCTCTTAGTCCCCAATATAGCCTTAGCTAATGAATTCCTTAAACCTCAATATATACCATTAATGGCTTAAAAATGATTTGTGAGTTGTGAGTGTGACTATGTGTCATTGTCTATGGTGTAGTTGGCTCAGATGGTGTTTTGTTTATGATTTTGGGTGTTGATCATGTGGCATCCAGTAAGTGGTTGGTGGCTGGAAAGACATTGAAGGGGGTGTGGAAGTGGTCATATCAATAAATTTAGCCACCTAGGGATGGCAATGGGGCCTTTTTTTTTTTTTTTTTTTTTGGGGGGGGGGGGGGGGGGGGTGGGGGGGCATCCTCATCCCCAAACCCGATTACAAAAATCATCCCCAAATCCGCCCCAATCCCCATTGGGGTCTTACCGGGTTGTCTTTTTTGAGCGCGATGCTCCATCATACTCGTGTCATTCCCCGTTTATTCTTACTTTTCCACTATTAACAATATGATTTTACGGAATAACTTAAAAAATGGAGAACCCATTAATAATATATTAAGCATTGGAGTAAATCACAACTTTTTTAGAAGATTATGATACAAAACAAGTTTTTATGACCACACTTTGAAATATTACAAAGATAAAAATTAACAAAAACTAGAGAATTATATTTAGTACGCAAATACTAGCACAATAGTTTAGGTATATAGATATATGTATATGTATATGTATGTCTTTCGGGGCGGGGCGGGGATACTGTGCCCTGTCCCCGCCCGAAACCCGATAAGAATCCCCATTAAGGCCTCAAACCCGATAAGCATGCCCCGCCCCGCCCCAATAAGTTCGGATTTTGGGTTTCCCCGTCGGGTTCGGGTTTTTTTTGCCATCCCTAAACCACCAGATAAAAGCTGCCCCCATATTTAACAAACTTGTTAACGGTCGTTATCATTTTAGACTGCCAGGTTTATGAATATGATTCATTAGAAATGTCTTGTCTAATTTGTTTGTAACCGGGATCAAAGGTGAAAATGTATCATTCGTGTAATTTACTCTTTTGTTTATTACTATTAGGATGACCAACCTAATGATAATGATAATGATAATGATAATAACAATAACGCTAAGAGTGGCAGTTTTATCTTTCGTAGAATTAGTTTTCCTATTCAGAAAGGAGTAGGAGCACAACTTGTGTCTAGACTCCCATCCAACTTTATGTAAGCTTATTATGTTAAAATAAAATAAAACCTTTTTATAATAATAATAATAATAATAATAATAATAATAATAATAATAATACACCGTTGGTCCTTAAACTTTTCACGAAACATCACAGGGTACCTTAACTTTTTTTTAGTCGCCAGATGTCCAAACAGTGAGATTTTAAGGCTGAATGCGTCCCTCAACCATAATTTACTGTTTTGTTTTGTTTTTAGTGAAGGGCATAACGGTCATTTCATATATTTGGATTATTACTCATCTAAATCTCCTCCTCTACTGTTCTTCTTCCACTGGGCATGTTCTTTCGTAGTTGTGTGCATGGCCATAAATGGCTATATCAATGCTTTCTTATTCCGTTCTACAAGAAGTCCAAAGTGATCATTTTGAGGAATTTTTTTCGCCCGAGTTGGACAAACATGGATACCAGGCTCTGTTTAAGAGGAAGATTGCCGAGGTTTACAATGGCAGTAATCAAATGATTGATGGATGTGCTACCTTTTTCCACATAGATAGATTCTCACATGTGAAAAAAATATGAGGTTGAGTTTAACAAAGATGCACAATCTTTAACCGATGCTTTGGTTCCTAATGCTCGAAATAAAACAGCTTTAAATCGATTAGTCAAGGATAATGTTGTGCTAATTGCTGTTCTAGAATCAAAATTCAGTAACCAAGGTGCTGATAATCATGGAAAGCGGCAACTTGTTTGTGTGGCAAATACCTACGTGAATGTTCAGCATGAGCTGAAGGACGTCAAACTATGGCAGGTTCACACACTTCTAAAAGGATTGGAAAAGGTAGCTGCCAGTGCAGATATACCAATGTTGTTCTGTGGTGACTTTAATTCAGTTCCAGGAAGTGCTCCTCATGCACTTCTTGCAATTGGAAAAGTTGACCCAATGCATCCAGATTTAGCTGTAGACCCTCTTGGAATCTTGCGACCTGCGGACCTGCCACCAAACTGACTCATACTCTTCCTTTGGTAAGCGCGTACTCGTCTTTTGCTAGAATCGGTGCTGGTCTTGGTACATATGAGCAACAGAAGAGGAGAGTGGACCCTAATACAAATGAACCCTTGTTTACAAATTGCACAAGAGACTTCATTGGCACCCTTGATTACATATTTTACTCGGCGGATACTTTGACAGTGGAATCATTGTTGGAGCTTTTGGACGAGGACAGTTTAAGGAAAGATACAACACTTCCTTCTCCAGAGTGGTAGTCAGATCACATTGCTCTCTTAGCTGAATTTCGATGCAAGCCTCGTGCTAGACGTTGACGATCCATTTTAGATCAGTTTGAGACACTAAATAATGACGAAAAACGTAAAGGGAAACCAATGGACACACAATGTAAGTGAAAACTGTGAAAAAAGTAGATCAGTAGCCTTTGTAGGGAATTTGTGAAATGATCTACGATTCTGTATCATGCTACCTTAGTACCTTTGACTCAGGGAAATCCATCATATTCAGTTTAGTTCTTTTTTTGTTTTGTTTCGAGTAGAAATATAATATCAGCAGCATTATATAGTCACGACGCCCATGAGTTGAAGCTTTCTCATGGAGCAAGTGATGGTGGGGGGAAAATAGAGTATGGCAGGATTAGAGACAATTTTTGTTTATTACTATTCAAATCGGTTACATACGAAGAATTTGAATACAAAAGTTCAAGGACATTTTGTTCATTGTTCTTGTTTTACACTTTACAGTAGTTCTATTGTGAACATTGTTCACTGTTGCTTTTCTTTTGTTGCATTACTCTTTTTTTGGAGAATTCCGAGTTACTTGACTACTGAGTATTGATTCTTGCATTAGTCAATTGCTGACGATAATGATTTTGGTTGTCCTTACTACTGTTTTATTATTCATTGTTGCAAAAGAGTGTTCTAGATTTGCTGTGGGATGTATAAAACAACAAGAGACTTGTTCGGTCAAATGGGTACTAAAAACAAAACAAAACAAAACAGTAAATTATGAAATGACTGTTATGCCCTTCACTAAAAACAAAACAAAACAGTAAATTATGGTTGAGAGACGTATTCAGTCTCAAAAACTCACTGTTTGGACGCCTGACGACTAAAAAAAAAGTTAAGGTGCCCTGTGATGTTTCGTAGAAAGTTTAGGGACCAACGGTGTATTTTTGTATAATAATAATAATAGTAGTGGTAGTAATAGTAATAGTAATAGTAATAGTAATAATAATAATAATAATAATAATAATAATAATAATAATAATAATAAATCTGGTGATCTACAGGCCAATCTAGTGATCTACAGGCCAAGATACTAACTAAATCTTGTATTACTTCACATGGATCTTCTTTTGAGCATGCTCTTGATACCTTCAATGCTACTTGCAACATTGATTTGCTTTCTGTCACCAATATTGCGTCTGCCCCCATATGATGAGTACCTTGGCAAAATGCTATTTTGGTGTCGTTGAGAAAAACCTTGTTGCTAAGTATTCACTTAGTCCACGGCAGGTAGCTATTCTCAGTTACATTCGTGCCCCGCATGCACAAGATTTCCTTTTCACCATCCCTATTGATGGCTTGGGACAGAGGATGAACCATCGCCAATTTCGTTCTGTGCTGTGTTATAAGCTTGCTATTCCTATGTTCTCTGAAGGTAGCCTATGCCCGAGCTACAATGTGCAACGAATGGACCAATGGGGAGATCATGCAATTCACTGTTCTAGTGAAGTGGGTGTGAAGTTCAGGTGCGTGATATTCTTGTCGATATATGCTCCAAGGTTGGGATTATGGTTCGTAAGGAGGCTTCTATGGGTTTCCTCTCAGAGGATGGGAAAGAGCTACGCCCGACAGATCTATTATTATTTAACTGGCTCCAAGGTAAAGATTCGTGTTTGGACGTGACTGGAATTTCTCCCTTTGCTGGTGGAGGAACGACTTCATGGGCTCCGGGGGTAGCTTTGCATAACGCCGTGGAGAAGAAAAAGAAGAAATATGTATCCAAATGTGAGGACAACGGATATAAGTTCATACCATTTGTTTTTTCTACTTTCGGGGAACTTGACATGGAGGCCCTGAACACTCTCACACGTATTAAGGCTATTTCCATCAGTCATTCGAACAATGCTAAAAGCGGTGCTTTTATTTTCCATAGAGTAACCAGCTTGTATCTAGACTCTCATCCAACTTTGTTTAAAATTATTATGTTTCTAATGAAAGTGATGTTTTAAATAATAATAATAATAATAATAATAATAATAATAATAATAAATTACCTTCAAGTGATTAGATGATGTACCATCAACTGCATTCTTTGGAAGTTCCTGAAAATGATCAATTGATAATATAACAATTATTATTACATAAAGTTGATGGATAGAACAGTTATTATTGCAAAAAATTGATAAACAAGTTGATTTTCTTACTGGATTTTCATGTTTCCTCTGAAGTTCCAACGCTTTATCAAGTCTTTTGACAACCTGGTCTATATACGGACGTTTTACCCGTTCCTCTTGTAAGCAATGATATGCTGTGTCCCAGAAGATTCTGAATGATTCTGGGTCCATCTGTTTTCGCAAATGCGGATCTACCATATCATCCAAATAAATTTTTTCCAATTGACTTAACATCCCCTCTCCCGACTCATCTTCATCTACTGCACTCCTTCCGCGCAAGACTTCGAATAATACAACACCGAATGAATACACATCTGACTTGTGAGTCACACCGCCAGTCTTTTTATACTTTGGGTCCAGGTATACATTCTTAACAATATCACGAGTAAGAAGAAGATGTTGCCTCCGAGCTACTGTATTTTTCGACGAAAGTTCAAAACCAGATAACTTGGGTTCCCATCTGTCATCTAGTAATATATTCGAGCTCTTGATGTTGCAATGTATGACACTAAAATCTCGTCCAGGATCATAATGGATGTAACTCAATGCCTTTGCAACACCAACACATATCTTCAACCTTTGCATCCATGTGAGGGTCTGGTCACTTAGATATTGTTTCAGACTTTCGTTAGCCTCGTTCTTGTATATGATCATCTTATAGATATCATCATCATGAAACCCAACAATAGACACTAGATTCTTATGTTTAAGACTAGAAAGCATCGAAATCTCTGTCAAAAACTTTTTTCTCGTATCTTTTATATCATTGGTATGGAAATACTTTACAATAATATCAATGAGCTGATCGGAATGCAAAAGACGGCCTTTGAAAATCATTACATCTTCATTCAAAGTTCCATCAGCAAAATTGTCGGTTGCTGATTCTATATCTTCAAAGCTGAGTTTTAAGTGAGAAAGATCTTTGAGGGAAGACTTTGTCTCTTTGCTGACATTGGATTCATCATGTGTAGATATGGAGGTCAATGGTCGCTGTACGTACCAAACAAGACAACATTACCATTTACCAAGTGTTCCAAAAATGACACGTGTAGATATGGAAGTCACATTTCAAAAGTTCAAGTAACTAGAAACAATAGTAATAACAAGTAAACAATTACCTTGTCATGATCGGATGATGTATCTTCAACTTTGGCCGCAACTATTGAGTGTTCCTTTAATATAATAATTCAGTTATAAGTAAAATTTTACTTGTGTTAATATTAATATTATCAATAAATGGAGATTAGTTATTACTACGTAATAAAGAAAGATGAAAGAGAAAACAGTCTTACATGATCCATTTGAAGTTTCAACGCGCTCTCAAGTCTTGCGACAATCTCATCTATATTTGGGCGTTGTGATCGTTCTGCATTTAAGCAGTCATACGCTGTTTTTGCGAAAACATTGAATGATTGTGGATCCATTTGTTTCCACAGAACCGGATCAATTATTTCATCTAGTATTTTATTTTTATAATGAAAAATGGCCATTGGACCCAAATACTTATTATCTTGATCGTCAATTACTGATCTTCTACCGCACAGTACTTCAAACAATACTATCCCAAAGGAGTACATATCTGACTTGTGGCTCATACTTTTAGTCACAATGTATGTTGGGTCTCCATACCCATACTGATACTGAAGTGCATAAGTATGGAAAGAATTGTGCCTTTGAGATGCTTTAATTTTCATCGAACATTCAAAATTAGATAACTTGGGTACCCAGTCATCATTTAATACAACTGTGCCACTGCATAAGCACCGGTGTATTACGCTAAAATCACGTGGCTCGTCATAATGAATGTAGCTCAAAGCATGTGAAATACCAACACATATCTCCAGTCTTCGCACCCATGTCAACAACATCGGGTCACTTAGATAATTATAGAGCATTCCCCTGGTCTCACGCTTGTAAATGATGATCTTCTTATCATTCTCATCACAAAACCCAACTAATGAAACCAGATTTTTATGTTTGAGAGTAGAAAGCAAGGAAATCTCCGTCCAAAACTGTTGTTCATCTTTGTCAGCCCTTTCTCTGATGACATTTTCTTGAGCGAAGTTGTTGGTGGCAGATAGGATATTTTCAAGGGGGACTTTGAGGTGAGCAAATTCTTTACATATTATCTGTTAATCAAGCAAAAATGTGAGTGAGAAAAAGGGAGTATAATCACGCTTGAAATTGATGCCTACAAAGTGCTTAATAAAATTCTAGGACCATGTCTAAGACATTTTAGGTCTCATTCTGCATTTTAGGTGTTTTTAACGCATTTTGGTCCAGAATCAGATAGTGTAAGTATGGACTACATGGACGATACTTTGTCTACCTGATGCATTTTTGAAGGAATAATGTGTATTGGAATTGTCTTGTTTGGTTCCCTCATTGCATTCAAATACATTTTTTTGTTTTGTGGATGACAATTAAGGGCAAGTTGACTATATGTGATAAGTTCATAAAGCAGAAAAAAACTATGACATGTGCTTTGTGTAACAGTAAATTGTTTAACGTTGCAAGATACTCTTGTTTAGTGTTGATATTTAATCATCTGAAGTTTGAAGTTGTTTCCAGTGACATGTTTTCGAAGTTGTTGAAGGTTACTTTATTTGACAATAGTGGAATTGGAGAATTTTTCAGAATGTTGAAAGGAATGGAGAGACATTAATTGTTGTAATGGAAACTTTAAAAGCCAAGTTGCTGATTTTGAAAGGGAAGAACTCTCCTGCGTTGGTAGAAGTTTCAGATATATGGAATATGCAGCTCATGGTAATACAATATTTGAAGTGTATGCAAGGGTTGACATGTTGAATATCAAGATGTTTGTCCTGCCTGTATACGAAATTGGGGAGCACTGAGAAAATATGGCGTCTTTGGTCACCTTGAAAACCTTAAATTGAGTTTTGTTAGCATTGCATAAATGGGGGAAGTCATATAAGTGAGGTCGACCAATGGAAAACATGTCATATATCATAGCGCAATTTGTAATTATCTATAAAGTATAATAAGATTTATATGGTATAACTAAGTGCAAACTGATGCAGAGAAGGTGTATATACATAAACAATTATAGATTAGTTATTATGATAGATAGATGAAAGAGAAAAACAGTCTTACAACATTTTGATGTTCCAACTGAAGTTCCAAAGCTCTCTCAAGTCTTGGGACAATCTCATCTATATTTGGCCGTTGCGATCGTTCATCATTCAAGCAGTCATATGCTGTTTTCGTGATGATTCCGAATGACTGCGGGTTCATTTGCTTCCAAAGATCCCAGTCAATTATTTGATTGAGTTTTTCCTCTCTGTAATGGGTAACGGCCACCGGAGCCAAATATTTATTATAGCCATCCACGATTATTGATTTCCTACCACAAAGTAGTTCAAACAATACTATCCCAAAGGAATACATATCTGACTTGTGGCTAACACTTTTAGTCTCTATACATGCCGGGTCTGTATACCCCTCCCTATCCCAAACTTTATCACCATGGAATGAATGATGCCTTTCAGATGCTTTAATCTTCTTAGAAAGTCTAAATTCAGATAACTTGGGTTCCCAGTTATCATTTAATAGAACCGTCTCACTGTCAATCTTTCGGTGTATCACACTAAAATCACGCTGCTCGTCATAATGAATGTAACTCAATGCATGCGCAAGACCGACATATATCTCCAATCTTTGCACCCATGTCAACAACATGGGGTCACTTAGATAATTGCTGAGACTTCCCCTCATCTCATACTTGTTAATGATGATTTTCTCATCATTATCATCACAGAACCCAACAAGAGAAACAAGATTTTTATGGTTGAGACTAGAAAGCATGGAAATCTCCATCCAAAACTGTTGTTCTATTTCATCATCCCATTCATCTTTATTAAACCTCCGAGCATTAATTTTAATCAACTCACCGCACCACAAGAGCTGTCCCCTGTAAGCATTTCCAAAATCAGCTTTTTCAATGACATTTTGGCCAGAAAAGTTGTTGGTGGCGGATAGTATGATTTCAAGGGGGATTTTTAGGTGAGCAAAGTCGTTGGGCGAAAACATCAAGTGTTTGTTTTTTTTTTATCGAGTGAAGTAAGAACAAAAGAATGCAAAGAAGTCTCACGAGATATGGAAGAAAAAAAATACACAGTGAGAAGGAGTGGTGGTTTCAAAAGTCAATAGTGACGAGTGTTGATGGTGATATAATGTGTTTTGTATATGTGGCTGTGGATGTACCTGGGTGTTTCAATGGATGGAGAAGGGACGGAGCGAGAAATATTAGTTAAGGGGGCGTACTTCATCGTATAATACGAAAATTGTATCACAATTAAGCTTAATATTTGAAGCAACACACATGCGTTGCTAAAATATATCCTAAAGACGTGCTGATGACCATTACATGACATGAACCAGTAACACAATTTTAGTGAGAACATAGGTACCTAAGCTGTAATGTTTGATACAAAATTAGAATAGACATTACGAGGGTTATCATTAACTATAATAAATCCGTAATATCTAAATATTATCAAAGATTAATACTTAGCAAAGAAAATTTTAAGACTGAAAAAAACTTTATTTCTTAATAAAAGCTTTTAGAAGTGGGGCCTTTAACCATTCTTTTCGGTATATAAATGCTAGCATTAAAGACTCAAAAAAACTTTATTTCTTAATAAAAGTTTTTGGAAGTGGGCCAATAACCATTCTTTTCGGTATATAAATGCACAATTGAAGGTAGTTGAATAAACCAAATAATTAGGAATTGGGTTTTGGACAAAACCTTTAGGCTGGGCGGAGTGGTTATTAGACACGATCATGTCAGTTCAACTTTCTCTCTTCGACGACTTGACGATGACCAAGTTGTCACAGTGGTGACTAAGTTAATTTTTTTCTTTTCTCTTTTTTTAATTCAAATAATTTAAACAACAAATTTAAACTTTATTAAAAATAAAACATTACAACACTAATTAAAAACTTAAACTAATAAAATTTAAACATTACAATACAAGTTAAAAACTTAAATTAATAATCTAAGTTGTAGTAGGTTTTGATTGCTGCTTTAATATCCAAAAGTTCTTGTTGTTGTCGTGGGGTCAAATTTGGGCTGATTTCTGTATTGTAGAAAATCAAGTCTTACTCTAGTTTTGATTGGGCCATTAACTCCATTTGCTGTCGTTGGAGCTCAATTTTCTCTCTTTTCAACTCTTCGGCTCGCCTTGCCCTTGCCTCTTGCATCTCTAGCTCTTTTTCCTTCAACCTTATGTATGACTCTTTTATGTCCTTCTTTTTCCCCGGTTTTGACGGCTTGACTTGAAAAAGCTCTGGGCTAACGAACTAACAAATGATGATGGTGGATCACGAAAGGAGGAGAATGATTTCTTCCTAGTTGTGTCACAACCTTGTAGTCGTGATTCTCTAGTCTCTTCATCCTTATTAGAATCATCCACGGTTTGGAAATTCAAATGACCTTTTGTTGATCCAGAGGTGGTTTCTGAAGCCTTGGATTTTTTCCGACTCTTCGTTCTGAAAGCAGGCATCTCAATATTCTTCCAAGCATCAGGATTCCTCAAAATTTTTCAACACTCCTCCAATGTAAAATCATGATCCAAGCTCTACAAAGCGCGATCTCTTCCGCCTTTCTCCATGGTTTGATCTTTTTGGTTGATTCGGTCTTTTTGCCTTTGGCCTTCGCCTATGTAGCACGTCTCGAAGGCTTCTTTGGTTTGACGGGTGACGTCTCTTCGACATCGTCATCGTCATCGTATTCAACAGGCATGAAACCGTGGTACGAACCGTGACTCGAACCTTGCCCATCGAAACATCTTGACTCGGATAGTTTTGAGTCGGGTATTGTTGAGTCGGATAGTCTTGCATATATTCCTCCAAATTCATATCAAGGTTAACACCCTAAAGCGGTGAAAATGCTTGATTCGGTTGGGAAGACTGTTAGGACAATATGACGACCCACTTGGTGATTGGTTAAAATCCATATTAGGACGATACAGATTTACATATGGACGATTAACGTAAAACAGGTTTTGTTGTTGACTCGGTTGTGGTAGTCGTGTTAGATATTTAAAAGCGGGTGCACGAAATCAATACTTTGATTTGGTGATGGTGTTATCCCGGTTAATTAAAATGGTGGATTCGGCGAGAAATTCAAATCCGGAGCATTTTGGGATAGTCGGGATCGTCGGTTTTTTGATGTGGGAATATTTTTTTTGGACATGATGAATATTGATGAGTTGTTGTTTGAAATTGTGTGTTTAGAAATGTGTTTGAGGTTTGTACTTATAAGGTTATAAAGTGATAAAGTGTATTTTTTTTCAAACGGTAACAATTTTTGAAAGTTGTGTGTGTTTTAAATCGGTCGAAAATTCGACCAAGTATCAAAAGTTGGAGACCGACGACCAATGGAGACCGATATGCCACATTGGCTACGACCGACGAGGATATCGGTCGACCTAGCATGGTGAACGATCGACTGTGCCCAGCCTTATAAATGCGGTGAGCTTGTTGGGGAGGCCTAGCACCCGTCACTAGATGGACTATGGAGGTCTAGTTATTGCATTATTGTAGTTAGTGACGGAGCCATTAGGGGGCGCTTGCCATGCCTCTCCCAACAGGCCCTTATGAAGATTTTGTCCGAAGCTCAATTCCTAATTATTTGCTTTATTCAGCCCCCTTCAATTGTGCATTTATATACCGAAAAGGTTGGTTTATGGCCCTTTTCTCAAAACTTTTATTAAGAAATAAAGTTTTTTTAAGTCTTAAATGCTACTGTAGCATTTATATACTGGAAATAATGGTTAAAGGCCCACTTCTAAAAGCTTTATTGAGAAATATAGTTTTTTTGAGTCTTATATACTTGTACTAATTAATTAGTCCCTCTATTTTAACATTATTGTCCATTTTTATTTTATTTTATTATTATTATTATTTTTGTCTCAAATAGATATGAAAGTTTGATGTAGATAACAATATTACTCCGAATTGATATTATAATTATAAACTTTAAGAAAACATTAATTAATTAGTTAATGGTAAAACTGTTATTCTGTAAAATGTATATCTTTTATCGGAAGACAATTATTTTAGGACAGAGGAAAGTATTTTCTTTGATAAGTATTAATCTTTGATAAGATTTAGATATTACGGATGACTATTTATCATTATTAGAGTTAATGATAATCCTTATTCTATCGTATCTATTAATTGTGTTGATTTTTAATTTTCAAATCACGTAATGTTTAGTCTGTTTTTGTGTCATGGCTCCGTCCCTGATTGCAACTATTCACTTTTTCAACAAATTATCTCTCTAGTTGTGCAAATGATAAAAAGAAATTTGTTAAACTTTAATATGCATTACTTTGAAAGCAAAACATCACTAATAGCAAATATCAACATCTTTACAAAAATATATAAAAGATGCTTATAGTATTCTTTGTTTAATAAAATTAAAACTAAAAGATGAATGAGAAGGAAAAAGCATATATTACCTAAAAGGCACATGAACAATCGCGAACACAACAAAAACAAGCATAAATGTGATATCTGGTATGCTTTATGAAAGTGGAAAGTGTGTATTTTTGACAAAAAAGATTGACAAAGTGTGTAAACTGAAAACCGAATACTTGAAATAGGATGGCAACTTGGGCTACTATCCACGTGCCTTATCGGATCGTGCAATTTGCTTGCATGTGTGTCATCTATACCTTACTAGAGTCCATTTCTTCTATTTCAACTATTTTTAACTTTATTACTTAATTAGTTTTATGAAGTTGATGATTGTTGCTTGTTTTTTTCTTTTTCAATTATTGATGAAGATTGTGTGATTTGTTTGATATCCCAAATATAGTTTTTGACATTGTTTTTGCAACTTATAGTATTTACTGATATGCTAAAAAGTGGAAACACGTTTATTTGGGATTTTACTCTGTTTAGGTAAATGCTTACCATGTTTTTTTTTTTTTTTTTTTTTTGAATCCAATGTTAAATTATATTCAAAGAAAAAAATAAACTTTTTACATACAAGTTTCAAACGTTTTGATCTAACAAAAATAAAGCAACTTAAATCTCATAACAATCTTCTTGTGCCAAACCAAATACGAATGCCATTATTCCTCCGCATTGTGCTTAATTTTTTTTATTTTTTTTTTATTTTTTATTTTTATTTTTTTTTTTTTTGGTAAAAGGGAGTAATCTTGCACCCTGGTAAATATATAAACGAAAACGTTTAAGTACAATGGATATGGGTGAATCACATATCTCAGCCCGTTACATAGGCAAACTTACATAACAAGATACTTACTATTTTCTAAACAAGAAAAACACACCATTACTCACATGACAACATAAGACATAACGAATAAATTACTTCCTACGACCTTGAAGCCTAGTGCCATAAATGGCATTAAAGGCATCCAAATTCCCCGGAAGATCATAAACCTGGTTCGCATAGTCATCGTAATCATAGTCATCATCAGCATCTTCAAACTCTTGGCCACCACCAAACAAATTAGCAGACTCATCAAATGGATTAACAACCACCTCATCATCAGAATTCGAAACCACGATCTCTCCCCACCTTAAAAAAAAGGGTTAACCCTCTTAGTAGAAGAGGTGGGAGGAGAAGAAGAAACACCAGTTGTAGGAGCCACATCCGACTCCTTCTCTTTTAAATCACTCACAAGAGGATCTAGTGAAACACTACCAATTTGAATAGACTTTTCCTCATTAACTTCCATTGTATTACATGTCTTAGTAGACTCATCCGCAGTAACTTCCATTGTACGACCAGCATCCACATCCTTGTTGTTCTAATTAGACGGGATACCAAAGGCATCTGTGTCATCCATATAAAGAGCAGCAAACTGATTAGATGTAGAAATCTTTGTTCCACTCGTACTAGGCAAATCTGAAGCCTTCTTCTTAGTGCCATCCATCTTCTTAGGTTCTGGAGGATTCTTTTTGGGTTGATACTGAAACTGCTTACCCACAACAGGTTTAGTAAACCCTCCTTTACCGTGTGTCGTAGAACCGCCTTGCTTACCCTTCTTTTTATTATTGACAGTCGTGAAACCATCATTAACCGGTTTAGTGCTTAATCTATTTACCATACACTCTTTGTGGTATTTAAAGTTAGGGTAACTAATTAGATAAAAATACAGTATGTTTTCATGCGATAAAAATTAAAAAGACACCTTCATGGTAAAACTTGTACTAATACACTTGAAATGGTAGGTTTGGGACTGAAAATGAACGTTAACACACAACTCAAAAGACAAAGTTCATTAGACTCTGAAGAAAGTTGGTGCTACTTATAGTCTCTTATCTATTAATTTTAGTGAGGGTGTTTATGTGAGTTATGGTGTTGATAGGTTGTTTGGTATTAGCGGGTGACATGTTCAAGCTAGAATCCTCCGATGTCCGAACCATTCATACATCGTCTTTTCCGCTTTCCGCTTTCGGTTTTCATTTTGGTTTTTTCTTGTGCTAAAGTATTTGACAAAGGTCGTGGGGTTGACGTATATTGGTTGATCTGTGGGATTATGGAAGTCAATTGCTTATGCAAGTCTTTGTATATTGTTGATGGCATTTAAGCAATCCCGGTACGTTGCAAGTGTATAGCTAGTTTTCCGCTTTCGCATATCTTTCAAGATATTAATTGATGAAACATCACATGATCATAAGTAAACAGGTAATACATATATCGGGTAATTTTGTGTACAATAAACTTGTTTTTAACAAGTTCCTTAGATGTTCCATCAATTCATATTCCAAAGGATACACATCACAATTTAAATAAGAGATAATCATTTTTAAATGTATTTTACTTGTCATTTTTTTTAGCTTTGTTTAACAAAGAATTTATTATTATTATTATTATTATTATTATTATTATTATTATTATTATTATTATTATTATTATTATTATTGATGTACCAAACTTGTCATTTTCATCAGTTTGATGTATTTTTTTTACCCTTTCAGCCGATTTGTGCCATGTCAAACAAGTTACAGCACATCAATTTGAAAAAAAAAAGGTTCATTACATAAAACTGAAAAAAGTTGGAAAGTAAGATACATTTATAAATGATTATCCTTATTTTGTGTTAGTTTAAGTAAAAAATTATTTTCCTCCTTCCCCTCATTCAGACAAATTAGAACTAAATTAAAACCTTACCATTCGATCCCAAACCCTAAAAGCTCAAGCTTCTATCAATGACAGACCTGCAAATACTCCGTTTACACGAACTCTGTCTCCTCAATTCATCACCCTGACATCACAAAACCCTAATCAACCCCACTAAAATCCAAACCCTTAGAGTTGTAAACGAATTGGAAGAACACGAACAAAGGGTTGTTCATATTTGTTCGTTTAAGTTTAGCCGGACAAATGAACGTACACGAATGCCGAACCGAACTTAACCAACTTTAAATTTGATTTAACGGAACCAGAAACCAAATTTGAATTCAGTCGATTTCGAGTTGATCCGAATAACATAATATATATATATATATATATATATATATATATATATATATATATATATATATATATATATATATATATATATATATATATATATATATATATATATATAGAGAGTTAGGATTAAATAAGAAGAAAAATAAAGTAAGAAGGATAAGAAGAAATCACAACCACACATTTCAGATGCATCTATTAAAATAGATGCATCTCCCCTTGAAAATCTCTCCCTTATTTGAAATGTGTGGCTAGAATTTCTTTTTATTTTAGTTTTTCTTCTTACTGGATCCCTACTATATATATATATATATATATATATATATATATATATATATATATATATATATATATATATATATATATATATATAATTTTAGTTATGTGATATTTAGTCAAATAACCCGAATTACAATCGGACCAAATCTTGATATGGCCAAAAAAGTTTTTTTTTAGAGATAATCATTTATAAATGTAGCTAACTTGTCACATTTTTTATTTTGGTGTATTTTAACCTGCAACTGGCTGAGAAGGTAAAAAATACATCAAACGGACAAAAATGACAAGTTTGGACATAAATTTGTCGAAAAATTAGTTTGCTACACATGTAAAAAAAAAAAAAAAAAAAAAAAAAAAAAAAAAAAAAAAAAGTGACAAGTAAGATATACATTTTAAAATGATTTTTAACCCGCAAGATTATATTGTGCAAGTGCAATTATCAAAATAGTGACTATGGTTAATAGTGACCCAAACAACGCCTCAACGCGATCACAGTAAAAAAAAATGAGGATGTGGCTGACCAACAATTTCACCAATTTCTTTTTTGCCTTCAAAACTATAATTCATCCCTATTTATTATTATTATTATTATTATTTTAATTTTTTTTAAGGATTTGCTAACAACAACCCACGGGTGTTGTTTAAGCATCCTTATTTATAAAAAAACACATTTAATGAGCTCATATATTTCATAACTATACATTTTTAATCATTTTAAATACGGTATACTGATGTTAAACATAGAATGTTTAGAGATCATTAAATTCTAGTAATATTTTAAATATGAAATGCTTAAACAACACCCAATGAGTTGTTGTTAGCAAATCCCTTTTTTTTTTTCCTATAAATTTATTTGAACATCTAATTCATCACTAGTTAGCAAAAATATGGGTCATAACTCATAAGTATATATTTCAAGGGGCATAAAGGTGAAAACGCATCAAATAATAAAAACAAATATTTTCATTATAATTTCCATATTAATTTTGATCCTCTTCTTCCAAATAAAGTTGCTGTAACATAAATTTCTTTTTTACATATAGTCAAAACCTTGTTGGTTGTTTCCGTGCTAGTTGATCATAATAAGCAGATGGCTTCATCGCTTCCTAAACTTGTTTTTTCTCACAGATCTCTTGCGTTGTTTCGTCCTGTACTCACCTCACCGTCTCGCTTTTTTAACACTAAGCGTCTTGATGATATCAATGGCTTTGAGGACAACATCCCATCGTTCATTCAGACATGCCCACCTTTTATCCGTGATCTTTTAACAAGTAAGTAAATATCTATCTCAAACGTTATATTTAAATGTAATTAGAGGATTGCCTCATATTCAATTTGCATGATTTACCTACCATCCCTTTTTAATAAGAATAATTAATTGCTAGGCTAAGATACTGTTTATGTCTTCCCTTAGCTATAACAAAATGTCAAAATCGTTATTGTTGGGTTTGCAATAGGTGCAAGAAATTTGAACTAGATTTGGATCTATGGTTGAAAAGCCCGGTTTTGGCAATCTCTCCAATCTTCTAATGTACTTTTGATGCTATATAGTGTCTTGCTAGATGGTAATGGTTAATAAAATTCCTGTGTTAAAAAAACAACGAAATTTTTAACGATTTTTTCCTGATTTTAGATGCCCACTGTCCTAGTCTCTCAGCAACTGAAAATCTGACCCGTCAACTAGACATGATGGATAATAAAATTGGTGTAAAGTCTAAAATCAACGGGTTCGGTAGGTGGCTTGTTGGAGAACATGAAAAAGGCCTCTTCTTACTCCGTAGCATGCGTGAGCTCTACGAAAAAGACGTGAATGAATCTACTCCAACGAGGGATTTGGACAGTCTATTGCATTTGACGCATTTCGACACACCTTGCCCTAATTGGGATGTGTTGAAGGAGACTAAAGAACTCAACCAGTTTGTTGAATCCATAAGCGGTATCTTTACAACTTTTTGGTGCATGTAGTTCCTATATTTATACTTACATGATATTAACTGATTGATGCTAAACCTTTATTAAATCATAAAATTTTCCAAAACAACCAGCAAAAGGTTAAGGAATCGGAGCTAATGCATATAGAGAAGATAAAATTCAAAATTCAGTGACTGTTTGAGGGTTGCATCATTATTACTAACCCTGAAGTGATAAAAAATGAAGATGTTAGCTGAAGGTAAATATGTGCATGCTAGATTGAAGTTGTTTCACATTTTTTTTTTTTTGTAATATTTTTTACAGGATTGCATGTCTTTAGTTTTGTACGTGTGTTTTGCACAATGCGATATGTTCCGGCAATTTACATTGTCGTTGGACATGAGGGCCCTGATCCTTGGGACCCTTGTGGAGGTTACGTTACAAAGATTTATTTACCTCGCAAGTTTTACAAGATCGAGGATGTCCTTGTGCAAATTTATGGTGAGACTTTGAACATAACTATACCCAAGAAGAACAATGAAAAGCCCATTTACAAATTTGAAGGGGATTTTCTACTTTTCCGCGAGAGAAAGAGTCAGTAATAATGTATAAATCATCAAGTTATGGTGATATTCTGCCATTCCAAATCTCATATTAGGAATGAGATTTGTTCGCATGTTAGAGCAACCAACATTATAGCTAATTTTTCATAGATTTACAATTTATCTGCATCCAAGAAAAAAAAAACTTATTGGGATCAATCAAAGCTGCAATAGTATTTTGGGATCAATTAAAGACACAAAGTTACAACAAACAGGTCATTTGCTCACATTTTTTATACATTGTTAAAAACTATGTAATATTTTATCAAATTGATTACACTTAGAAACGTTTAAGAGTGTATCAAGCAAATAAGCGTAATTGCGTAAACATATATAAAAAAGACTGGTGTTGGTGACAAATATGGATTGGGGCGTAACTAATAACTATATAGGTCCGTCACTAAATCAACAGAGATCAAAGTATAATTGGTCACAAATCTATAATAAGATTATTGGTCACTACTGGCTTTTAAGTGTTAGACACAGAAAAAAGTGGTCATGTATAATGGAATGATATCTAATTGGGGTCAAAATAGGGCTCATTTTGCCACAACTAATGGATTAATGTTATGTGTGTTTAGAGAATCGGGTAAGATGTAGTGTGGTGGGGTGACGCTTGAACACCCCTACTGCCACATCACTTCTTCACCTCCGCTGATTTTATTGGCGGAACTTGAACATTAATTTTGGGGGTCAAATTGAAGATTTGTTTGTATTATCAAATATATTATCCTTAAAACCTGTAATATTTACATTAGTTGTCACCACTTTTTTTTTGAGGGTGGGGGACCCTCCCTTGCGCCTTAAAAGTTTCTCCCTTGACTGTTTTATCGAAAATTTTCTGTTGTGATTCTATCATCACGTGTGACCATTTTAGGATCGAGTTCCTCAAATAGATAATAAGCATGTCAAGAGGGGGGGGGGGGGGGGGGTAAAACTAATTAAATATAGAACACATATATAAATATGGGATAATTCCTAATATTACCCGATAGCCCAAGTGATTTGCTTTTTTGCCCTTGAATTCGGAGTTTCCGATTTTACCCCAGGGCAACTTGTAGTTTTTGGGCAACTCCAATCTGCAAGTGACAAGTGTTACTTTTTGGAATACTTTTTGGGCAACTTGTATACTTTTGGGCAACTGGTGGCTCTCATGTCGGACACTTAGCGTCATATGGGTCGAGTTGCCCAGTTGCCCTGGATAAAATCGGAAACTCCAAATCCAAGGGCAAAAAAGCAAATCACTTGGGCAAATTATCCCAATATAAATTAAACAATCTTGTTCGGGTCGGGTCAATGACGACGGGTTAAAGTAATATAGGGCTCGTTGTAGCAGCAAGGTCTCGGTGCGAGCAGGTTATGATCTCGAAAAACATAATGCTATTCAAAGAGATACAAAGTTTTGCATACTAAGAGCCTATAACTAGAGAAGTATACAGAGAATCACGTCTCTACACTCTTACTATTTTTGTTTACTTACCAACTAATGGTGTATACACCAAAGTCAACTCTGCAGTCAAAGATACAAATCACAAGTCAAGTAGCAGCAGTGATGAAGCTCAAGGCAGAGTCAATGAGATTTATACTTCACAACACTGTATAAGACATCAAGCATATTTGGAGAAGATGCAACCCTTCTAACATGTTCTGTATTAGTAACTTGTACATAATGTAGTTTGTAGTAGTTAGTGATAGATCACCAATGTAATAGTGATAGTATAAATACTCTTGTACTTCTTCATTTTCATGTAATGAAATAATTCTCACATTTCACTTTCATCAAAATCCTCTCATTTGTAATATGGTATCAGAGCTGACCACAATGGTCCTATGCCATAACAACCATCAACCACCACAACAAACTACTTGTTGACTGTCATAACAAACTTTGACCATCACAAATAACCGTTTTAACAAATTTTCCCTCCATAATTCCGCCATTAACAAACATCAAAAACCTTCACAAACACCATCAAATTCACTCAATTTTACATCAAATCATAGCAAACTCAACACAGAATTCATCTACACTCATCTTTATCAGTCAATTTCATTCAAAACACTCAAAATCTGTCAAAAATGACTCAACCAAACACTACCACTACCACAACCATTGAAGACACCAACTCAGTCAATCATCCACTCTTTCTACACCAAAATGATCATCCAGGACTCATCCTCATCTCCAAGAAGCTTACTGGTTCAGAGAATTATAGCACATGGAGAAGATCCATGATGATTGCCCTCAATGCCAAGAACAAACTCAAGATCATCACCAAGGAATATCAAGAACCTGATAGTGATTCACCACTTAGAGCATTATGGGAAAGAAACAATGACATGATAATCTCATGGATTCTCAACATAGTTACTGATCAAATTAGCAATAATCTCAGTTTTGTTCATTCTGCATCAGCTTTATGGTTAGAACTTCAAGAACACTACTCACAATTTGATGGTCACAGAATCTACCAGCTTTCCAATGACATCACACAACTGAAACAAGTAAACTCATCTGTTGAAGTGTATTATCAGAAGTTAAAAGGACTATGGGATGAAATTGATGCATTGGAGGCTCCATATATTTGTACTTGCAATTGTGTCTGTGAAAATGGGAGATTGAATGGTGCAAGAGAAGGTAGAAAAAGGTTGTTACAGTTCTTGATGGGGCTTGATGAATGTTATTCTAATGTGAGAGGACATATTCTTCTTATGCAACCATTGTCTAATGCAACCAAAGCATATGCTATGTTGAGACAGGAAGAAAAACAAGGAGAATCTAACAATCCATCTCACATCTTACCCACTGTGATGAACACCTTCACCAATTCCAGACCCTACACCAATAACAATGCATCATCAACAAACAAACCACAGTCAAATGCTAGATCCAATACTGTCCCAAACAACAGAAAAATTGCATTCAAGCCAGGCATTATTTGTGGTAATTGCCAAAAAGAAGGACATTATCAACATGAGTGTTATCAACTTGTGGGCTATCCAATTGGTCATCCATTACATGGTAGGTTCAAACCAGGTCAGAATGGAAATGGTAATGGGTTAAACAGGACTGCTGGTTTTGGAAATGGGTCAAACAGAAATACAAACTACAAGCCAAGGACTGTTAACATGGCTACAGGGCAAGCAGTGGGTCAACTTGAAACAAATCTTAATGAAGCTAGCACAAGTGGATCACAGAATGATGTTGCAGTTTATGCTAAAATGGATGCCTTACAGAATCAACTAAATCAAGTGATGCTCATGCTTCAAAACAATCAAGGTCGCTGTGATCCTAAACTTTTAGCTGCAGGGAGATATTTGTTCATAGCCTCTCGTGTTTCATTATTTAGAGATGCTTGGGTAGTTGATAGTGGTGCAACTGACCACATTTGCACAGCCTTAACTCACATGTTTAACCTCATCAAGTGCACAATTCCTATCACAGTTTCACTACCAAATGGACATACTGTCATAGTCACAACCATAGGTTCTATGAGGATCAAACCAACCCTATTTCTCCACAATGTGTTGTACATACCCTCCTTTGCCTATAACTTGCTTTCAGTGAGCCAAATAAGCAAAACAACCAATGTTTAAGTAATTTTTAACCACTCTACATGCATTTTTCAGGGCAACAATCAGAAGATTGCCCATGGAATCCAATCTGATGGACTTTACATCATCAAACCAGAGTACACCCCCATTTCATCTTCCAATTCATCTCAGTTGCCTTTTACCACAGTTTTATCTCATTCTAGTACTGTCCACCTTTGGCATGCTAGATTAGGACACCTATCTGCTTATGTACTAAAGCAAATAAAGCAGCTACCAACCCTCACTTCTGATGTATCCACATTTCATTCCTATTTCTAAGCAAACAACATTGCCATTTACTTCAAGTACTTCTCATGCTTCAAATGTTTTTGATCTAATTCATGCTGATACATGGGGTCCATACAAACACAATACACTCAATAAGTGTCAATATTTTCTTACTCTTGTTGATGATTGTTCAAGATATACATGGACTTTTCTAATGCCATCAAAACAACATGTAACCTCAACATTCAAAAACTTTTGTTATCATGTTAAAACTCAATTCAACAAAGATATCAAAACACTCAGGAGTGATAATGGTACAGAATTTACCAACCATTCATTAACCACTTTCTTACAAACCAAAGGTATTGTACACCAAACTTCTTGTCCCAACACACCTCAACAAAATGGAAGGGCAGAAAGGAAACACAAACATCTCCTGGAAGTAGCAAGATCTATCCACTTTCAAGCCAAATTCCCAATTCACCTATAGGGTTAGTGTCTTATGGCAGCAACTCATTTAATCAACAGACTCCCATCCAAAATATTACACAACAAATCACCTTATGAAATCCTCTAAAGCTTATGCCTCCATACACATACCGGACAAGTTTGAGAAAAGAGCAATCCCATCAATTCTTCTTGGCTATCCAGAACATCAAAAAGGCTATTTATTGTTATCTCAGGACACCAAAAAGAACTTTGTTAGTAGACATGTCACATTCCATGAACATCTCTTTCCCTTTCACACTGCAACACCTTACTCAACACCTCAACCAGACATTTTTGGCTGCAACACTACATTTTATCCTACTCCATCAAATCCTACACCAACTCCAGTATCACCAAATCCCACACCAACTACTTCCACCTCATCTGAACCCATCAATGACAATCTTCCAAACACCCCTTCTTCTGACCAATCATCCAGTTCACCAACCACACCCACTCAACCCACACCTGCATCCTCACAGAACCACACACAACCTACTTCACCATCTTCTTCTTCTACCTCATCAGCATCTTTCTCTCAACCAGAACTCAACACAACTAACACCACATCACCAACAACCACTACTGTACCCAGTCACACACCACCACCAACACCACCACCACCAAGAAGATCTACAAGACTCAAAACCACTCCTCCCAGACTCAGAGAATTCACTCACTACAAACCTTCACTCAACTCATCTTACTCCAAACATCAAACATCTCATTTCATTAATTATAGAAACATACACAACTCTCACATGCTTCATTTTATCAACTCAATTCACCATGACACAGAACCAACAAGTTACACTCAAGCATCTAAACATCCTAGGTGGGTAGAGGCTATGGACAATGAAATAACTGCACTAGAAGCTAATGACACATGGGAACTTGTTACACTTCCTGCTCACAAAGAGGCTATTGGGTATAAATGGGTTTTTAGAATTAAATATAATGTTGATGGTTCTATTGCTAAGTTCAAAGCTAGGTTGGTTGCAAAAGGATACAACCAAAAAGAAGGAATTGATTACACAGAGACCTTTGCTCCAGTTGCAAAGATGGTCACTGTCAGAACACTATTGGCTCTTTCTTCTATCAACAACTGGTTTGTTCAACAACTAGACATCAACAATGCATTTCTACATGGACACCTAGCTAAGGAAGTTTACATGAAAGTACCAAGTGGCTACAAAAAGAACCTACCTCCTAACACAGTCTGCAAGTTGAAGAAATCACTCTATGGCCTTAAACAAGCTAATAGACAGTGGTTCATCAAACTCACTACTTTCTTACTCACAATGGGCTTCACACAAAGTCACTCTGATACTTCTCTCTTTACTTACTACAAAGGTGTAGATACTTTGATTCTTTTGATCTATGTTGATGATATATTGTTAGCAGGAAACAACAATCACTTGATTTCAGATGTCAAAGCAAAACTACATGAATCTTTCAGCATCAAAGATCTTGGACCACTGCATTACTATCTTGGCATAGAGTTTTTGAGGAACTCCACAGGCCTTGTAATGACCCAAAGGAAGTATGCACTTGACCTCATTGAGTATGCCAATCTTCAAGATAACAAACCTGCAAAGACTCCACTTGATTCAAGAAAGAAACTCACTTATGAAGAAGGTGAACCTCTGTCAGATCCGTCACACTACAAAACTCTTGTCGGAAAGTTAATTTACCTCACAATAAGCAGGCTAGACATAGCTTTTGCAGCTCAACTTCTCAGTCAATTCTCACAACATCTGGAAGCTCTTCACGGGTCATCAAATACATCAACATGAGTCCAGGCCAAGGCTTATACTTTCCTCAATCCAATCCTTTAACTCTTCATGCTTATTGTGACAGTGATTGGGCTAACTGTCCATCTTCTAGAAGATCTATCTCAGGTTTTGGCATCTTTTTAGGCAATAGTCTTATCTCATGGCAATCCAAAAAGCAACTAGTTGTATCAAGATCCACAACTAAGGCAGAATATAGAGCATTGGCATACTGCTCTTGTGAACTTACATGGTTATGCTCACTTCTCAAGGATCTCAAAGTTCAAATTTCTACTCCAATACAGATTCTTTGTGATAACATCTCTACTATTGCCATTGCCAACAACCCAATACGACATGCCAGAACTAAACACATAGAGATAGATTGCCATTTTGTCAGGGACAAAATCAAAGCAGGGCAAATCTCTATATCTTACATTCCAACAACCAAGCAGGCTGCAGATATCCTAACTAAAGCTCTACCTACTTATCCCTTTCATCAATGCTTGTCCAAGTTGGGCATGTGTGATCCTTACACACTGCCAACTTGGTGGTGGGGGGGGGGGGGGGGGATAATGGTGTATACACCAAAGTCAACTCTGCAGTCAAAGATACAAATCACAAGTCAAGTAGCAGCAGTGATGAAGCTCAAGGCAGAGTCAATGAGATTTATACTTCACCACACTGTACAAGACATCAAGCATATTTGGAGAAGATGCAACCCTTCTAACATGTTCTGTATTAGTAACTTGTACATAATGTAGTTTGTAGCAGTTAGTGATAGATCACCAATGTAATAGTGATAGTATAAATACTCTTGTACTTCTTCATTTTCATTTAATGAAATAATTCTCACATTTCACTTTTATCCAAATCCTCTCATTTGTAATACCAACTATGCTGCCACATTTTTATTTTTCAAAGAATCACTTTATTTTTAGTATTTATATTCATACCTTGCTCGCCAAATATAAACCATTTACCATCTTATCAAAGTTCAATTATTATTCACTATGAATCAATCCAGGCTCTACATGTCTCGTATCCTACCAAAACCCTGTTTTTATTCTCGATCATCTTTTAATCCAGGGACCATCAAGGATGAAAAGGTCAGTAATAGCACATCTCTAGATTAAAAGCCCCCTTTTGCTATTAGTTTTTTTTTTTTTTTTTTTTTTTTTCTGTTTTGTTAATTAATATATGATGATTCTCAGCTATTTATGAATTTTCTTTTTTGGTAACTCATTTTTATATGTTGCAAACTTACAACTTGGATTGATAAAATGATGAAAAGATAACGAATTTTTTCACAAATTTCTCTTTTTATTGTTAAAATGCAGGCCAGAGGAAATATCAAGACATTTCGCGAGATTTTGGTTAACCGTGGGCGTCAGAAAAAGCAATTCAGTTTAATCCTACCAAGGAGCTCGGAATCCCTTTGTAATGGACGTGAGATGAAATTGGAGAATAGTATTAGAAGTTCTTATGAAATACTTGGATGTGGAATGATTCTCTTGAAGAATTACATTAGCCTCGACGACCAGGTTTATATTTTCTTATCTTTTCTTTAAGAAAAACTTCAACGACCACTAGTGTCCTTGTTGTTCAACCCCATCTGAACTATTGTATCTAATCAAGCGAATTATGTTTTAAACATTTTATATATCTGATTGAGTACATGCAAACAATAAAACAAGTCCACAATTTCCAGCAATACTAAAGAATTACCTGTATTATGTTTCAACTCAACCATTCTTGTAATTATAGCTAGTTCGATAGATAGTCGCAAATGAAAAATACTTGCTAGTCGATCTATTTGCCCAAGCAAACTTTGATTCTCCAAAGAACCTAGCTATACTACTGCCATATATTCTTTTTCTATAACAATTGCTTTCAATTTTATGTACATCAGTAAATGGCTGTCAATATTTAATAATCATTACAACGCATATATTTGGTATATTTTGTTCAACTAAGTACCTTTGTAAAACTTTTTTTTAACCAAATACCTTTGCAAAACTAAGCAGCTCAAAAATACACATTTTTAACAAGTTGGAATCAAATGTTTTTACAGTTTTGTTAATCGCTAGCTAGTACGTATGTGGTGTGAACTTACATAAGATGTATCAACGGGTATTATCAATGAAGTTCTAGCCTCGCGGTGTCTATGAGAATGTGAGGTTCAATCAAAGTGGTTGTGAGTTCAAGTCTAGAAAACATGTGTGGGATATTTGTTTATAGCTAGTGAGTCTGTGTCTTCTTTTAAGCGATACAAAACTAATGGTACATGATCATTTTATTCATTTATAAATGGTACTTGAATATTTGTATATTGTGACTTTGTGAGTGTGTGAGTCTTCTTTAGAAAAATAATCAATTATTTGTATATAATGTTCTTAAATACCTTTTGTTAACTACAATAGCTTTCTTTGAGCTATCAAAGTACATCTATCCGTTTCTAGCAAGTACGTGAGGTTAAGGTATATTATGTTGTTTATCCCCGTTGATTAAGTAGCAAAATGATCAATTTCAGATGAGTAATTTCGAAATATAAGAGACAAATTTACTCTCTTCTGAATGTCAAAATTTTCCATGTAATTAGCTTTGAATAGTGGCAAATACAGTCTATTGGGAAATCAATAGAAAATTTTGATATATCATGGAGAAATAAATAAATAAATAAATAACTCCTGCATTGATCTTCTAATTAACTCTTTTAACTTGCCCTTAGTTTAGTTGCACAGTCAAAAGAAAATTCTAATCCTAGTGATTTCTCTATTTTCTTTATCGCAAGTACAACTCTTGTTCAATAATTGGTATACAATTCTGATTATTCAAATGTATTTATCCTTCATTGATCTAATAGGTTGATATAGTAAATAAGTGTCAACAGCTTGGCTTCGATGCAACTGGTTTTCGAGAATGTATCTCAGATGGAGAAAAGCTTGGAATACAGATGATGTTGTTAGGTCTAAAGTGGTACCCACCATCATATCATGTTGACAAACCTTCAGTACTAAAACCATTGACTGTTCCTGATAAAATCATTTCATTGGTCAAGTCCTCAATTCAAGATTCTCAACAGTATCTAAACTCAAAGGATGAAATTTCTTCGGTGTGTTCGAATCATTGTATCGTCAAATTTTACACAAATGCCGATCCACTTGCTCTTCATGAGGTTAGTCTTAACTTGCATAAACACATGACATATATATATTTTGAAAATATGAACAAAACAAGTGGTACACTTTGGCTTCAAATGTTCCCATTAGAAGTACCTTATGCATCATCGAGTCTAGCATACATGACTTGCGCTCTTTGTTCCATCTGAGGGGTAATGTAAACATTATACAAGTAGTTAAGCATTTTTCTTAATTTAATAGGAAGGCAGAAATCAAGATATGTATTTTTTACAGATTATATTATATGTGCCTTTTTGTTCATATTTCCATGAGAACATTAGTGTGTCTATTTTGAAACATGAAAATTTGTTCATGAACTTTATATGTTAAAAGGGTGTTTGGGATTGTTTATTTTTTATGCTTTTCTGGTTATTTGCTTATGTTAAAACATGTTTTTATCTAAACACTGTCTCCTTTTCTTGCTAAAAAAACAAAAAATCAGTTTTCATAAGCAGGGGTTGCTTATTTCATGTTAGTTATTTGAAATTGAGTTAAAACGACTTCATCTCTCATATTTAACCTAAAACCTTTTATAAACGAACTTGATTGAAAATTAATATTAAAATAATTATTTTTACAAATAAATTACGTTTTTATTTAAAAAAAAGCGAACCCAAACACTGGTTCCAAAATTAACCTTTTTTTTTTTTTTTTTTTTTTTAGTTATAAATACTTATCTTTAAGCTGAAGCACAAGCAGAAAAAATAAGCAATCCAAAACACCTACAAGAGGTCGACGGACGTTAAAGTGTGTTTCTTTTACTTGTGTTATATAAAGTTTATGAGCTTATCAATATGATGGTTATGAACTTGTATAAACAATATATAATGACGTTGATAAGCTCGTATATCCATAAGTAAGTTTATCAATTTATTTTGAAACAAAATACGCTCATAGCTCAACATCGGATAGACCATAAACTGGCTAAATAAGCGAACTGAAACACCATTCAAATTTTGTTAACGTTAACAAGGATATAATTTTTCATCATTCAGATTATATAGAAAACATATAACTTCAAACTGGAGGGAAATAGAGAGTGCGAGGGTGCATGTAGTTGGTTGAAATGGGCAGTTTTTAACATGGTCAAGAATCAAAGATGGGCAGCCACCAATGTTTTTTTCCTTTTTGTCAATTTCATAACGTTTTTTATATGTGTGGTACATAAATGATTGCATAAACTATACTTGGTATAATTTATTTTTTTGCATATAGGCATTTGTATACACTGTGGATGACTCTCAACTACATACAGAAACATAAGCTGTACTTAACGTCTTAACCTCTAGTCAAAGTTTAACTTTTTATATGTATATTATATTATTTTTTATTTTATTTTATTATTTTTTTATTTATTATTATTTTTTTAAATTGTAACACAGGAGAGAAATGACAATTCTTGGTATCCGTATGAAACAAAAGGATGGCCAGTGGTTTCCATCTCAATTGGTGACTCTGCAGAGTTCTTTTATGGCGATTCAAGAAATGTAAATGAGGCAAATAAAGTTTTGATGGAATCAGGAGATGTACTAATATTCAGTAACACATCTAGAGATACATTTCATGAGTTACACAAGATCATTCCGAATTCAGCTCCTCTGTCATTTTCAAGAAAAAGCATGCTGAAACCTGGTCTACTTAACCTTTCTTTTAGAGAATTTTGAGTCATCTCCTATGACTTTTCTTGAAGATTCACACTTTTTTAGAAGTGCATGAAGCGGATTATATATTGACTTCCTGTTTACTGTTTTCTATCAATAATATAGCTCATTTTTTTCCTAGTTGGTTTTAGTAGACAATTATTATAATTGGGTTTATTTAGGGTGTGCTTGGCAAAAATTGCTGTTGGTGCTGATGTTGGTGCTGGTGTTGGTGCTGAAAATAAAAATAAAAATGTAGCTTTTCTTTTAAGTAGTGTTTTGCAAACTAGTTGTAATTTTTAAATTAAAAATGTAAAATGACGTAATTAGACATACAAATAACAAACCTAATATGAATAAGAATTGTAAATAAAATTATTGATATAAATCATAAATATGTAGCATTGCATGAAAATCCATATAAAAATACAAACAATGATAAAATGATGTTTAATTATCATCTCACGGTGTACATTCCATATTAAAGTGGGGTTTTATTATGATTTATAATGAATGTGAGTTTTTTGAAGGTTAAAATGGTAATTATACAAAAAATAATCTCAAGTCCTTTCTGAAAAGCTAGTTAGATGAACTTTTAATTTTATTAGAGATTATTTTTTTATAATCTTTCTTAATCTTGGCAGCCAAACGATACTACTTTTTGAACAATAGATTATTTTATGAAAAAAAAAAAAAGTTATACCCCTCATAATCTCCCAATAATCTTGGTCACCAAACATACCCTTAGACTAAACTTACTGTTTGAGTAAGAACCTTTGTTGGTTCTGCTTTATATATTAGAGCACTTATTAGAATATATGTGCAATTGTGATCAATATGATAATTGCAAGGGACGTATTTCTACAATACTACAACAAAAAAAGGGACGGGCGACAAGACTTTTTGCAAGGACATGGGTGTCCTCGCCAAAGGTCGCTAAATGACAAAAACCTTGCTTAGAAACATGTGATATTAAGAGAATGAAAAAATTCATTTGTTGAGAAAGATTATATAAGATAATTGTAAGTAAACAATAACTTAATTAAAATAAATCAACTTGCAATTAACATTTTCAAGGAGAACATACACGAGTATTTGATTGGTCATTTGGTTGCTAGACTTATTTTTTATTTTTATTTATTTATTTATTTATTTATTTTTAACTTGTTGAAGGAAGGGTAAATAAGTAATAGAACGTAACATGTTTAATACGAAGTAATACTTGTATAAGAGTTATAAATGTTAAATCCATTTAAAAATAATAAAAAAATGTTTTTGGATATTCATGTGTATTTTGAAAATTTTGCAAGGACATTGAAGTAATTACAATATTTTCAAAGATATTGATGTAATTAAGAAGTTTTGCGAGGATATTGGTGTAAATCTCTCTAATATCTTAAAGAGAGAGTTTGCATACCAAAATCCATAACATCCATAACTAGGGGTGGAAACGAGCCGAGCTTCTTGTGAAAAACTCGAGATCGGATCGGTAAAAAGCTCGAACAAGTTGAAATTAAATGAGTTCGAGCCCGAGCTCGAGCCTAAATTAGAGCTCATTAATTAATCGAGCTCGAGCCCGAGCTTTATATACATAGCTCGAGTAGACTCACAAGTCTAAACGAGCTAAAACATATTGTGTATGTAAACATATTTAATACGTATTAGGTTAAGAATTCCAAAATAAAAAATAAAAAATAAAATAAAAATAAATATAATAAATAAATAAATACTACTAAAGCTATCCTTCAAATTAAATGCGGCGTTTCCTATTCATATTAGTAATTTCCTAGAACATCTTTATTTTATGGGATAATTAGTAAAATAGATCGGGTAATTAAGCGCAATTTGGTTCCTACCTTGGGATATAAAAATGTCTTTTTTAGACCAGAGCAACTTGTACAATTGGGCAATTGACGAAGTGTCACTTTTTTGCAAGTGACAAGTGTCGCTTGTCTATCAGTTTTTTGGACAACTTGTTTATTTTTTGGGCAACAACCGTCATTTTTGGGTAACTAGAGACACTAGTCATCATATGGGTCGAGTTGCCCAGTTGCCCGGTCTAAAAAAGACGTTTTTAGATCTCGGGGTAGAAACCCCCAACACTTTGTTGCCCGGTCTATTCTAGTAATTATCCCTTATTTTATATTCTTAACTACTTATAATGGAAAAATGGTCAAATGTGAAAAGTGAAAAACTTAATTTTGGGTCAATTCCCATAATGCCTTTGTAAAAGTTTAGGAAATCGAATGAATGTTGCCTGGATGAGTAAATCATGTTTTGAATATGGAAAGTATATGACCATTCTGTCAACCAATGTCAGAAATGATTAATCAATGAATGCAAATTGAAAATCATAAGTGAATTGCCAGTGAATTGCTAATGAATTGGTCAATGCAAATCCAAAATAGAAACTATATGCTAATCGAAAATAGAAACTATATGCAAATCGAACTATTGAAGGAATTGCAAGGTTGGCCATTGCCTCACATATTAATCCATCCTCTATGATAACCCATCATACATTCACACTCATTTACAACTATCCTTCTCTCTGATTCCTTCCTCACACACCTCCACCAGGTACCACTTCTTCATATTTATTTACTTTTACAACAACATCATACATTCACACTCATTTACAAAAACATCACATCACAATCCAACCACCACCTGTCGCCACCAAGTTACAGCCGCCAACACCAACAACACCATCCTACATCCACCACGTTATAGCAGTAGACCACCAACACCACCACGTCACAACAGTTACCACGTCACAGCCTCCACCACCATGCCTCAAACCCACCATAATAGAAAGGTTTTTCATGTACTTTTTTTTTCTATTGATCTATATATTAAACAACTTTTGAAGGATTATCCGTATGCATTTATATTTTTTTTGTATATCTTAGTTTTATAACGATTTTCTCTTTTTTTCAGTCTAGCCGCCGCCTCTGTTGACGGAATACTCAGCCGCGGCTCAAATAAGCACTGCCGACGACAAGCACTTCAAGTTTCAAGTATTTTTTTTTAGATCCATACACTTTCTTTTTGGTCTTTTTTGTGATGTGTACTAAAACGAAAGTAAGAAGCATATGAATGTAGGTTAATGCTGTAGTCATGATGAACTGACTTATTTCCTTTGATTGAACTGACTTATTTCCTTTGATCTTATGGATTTGTATCTTTTTACGGATTTGAATTAAAAGAACACGATAACTTAGCTTTTATCGATTACTTATTTGATTTTGACATTGTTTTAGTTCCTTTGATCTTGTGTTGTTACAGATCTGAGTTTGCATAAATTTTTTTAACAAAAAAAAGCTTTTATAGGATTTGCTGGAGCTGCCAAGCCATACAAGTTCATCGGTACCGTCGTCGGAATTATCAGATGTGCTATTGACAACGCCGCCTTTGCCGGAATCAATATTGCGCCACCAGCGGTAGTGTATAGTTCATTTTAAAGTCTGTTGGTATATTGGTTAGTATAATAAAGGTTGTGTAATGTGTTTTTGTGAATTGTGTTTGGTTATCTTTTTATCATTTTGTATGTTTTGTTAATAAAGTTGTTAGGTATATTATGGTAGAATGAATGTGAAAATTAAGGAGTATGTTGGTACATTGTAGATAAGCCGTGTAAAGTATGTTTGTGTAAATTTCTATATATTTGATAGATTTGGTATATAAGTTGTTAAAATAAAAAAATTTGTCAAAATGTTTAAAATGTGCTACCTAAATTTATGTTAGGTGATAAAAGTTTTTATCAAAATGAGTAAACGATGCTACCTAAATTTATGTTAGTATAAATTAGTTCAAATTTGAAAATTTTGTTGCTTTTGTAAGTTTTAAAATCTTATAAAATTTTGAAACAAAATGCATACACACCGATTGACGCAAACTGGGCTTTAACAAAAGTTGTACATCGCTGTAAGATATGATAGTGGAATTAAACTAAAAGGTTGGAAGTATGTGACGACTAACGTGCATTGTTAGTTATCTAACAATTGATGTAATTTTTATTTTCAGTTTCACTAAATGTTTTTATATGTTCTTTGATACATGCTAAGAATTATTATTTGAGTTGGATTATCGCATATTACAACTTCTTGCAATTATATTTTGATATTTTCACGTTTTATGTTTAAACATTACACGAAACACGTACCACAATATCACAACTATACTTGTTTGTTACTAGAAAATCCCGTCGCTATGCACGGGTACTCGTCTAGTATCTATTCAAATAAGTTAAGTTAAGCCACAAATGGTATGAGACCTTTCGATATCCATCTGTTCATCACCGACTCACTCTATTATTTTTTCCGATGCCATCGTAAAATACATCATTGCACAGGTAACATTTTTTTGATTGAAAATTTTAATATTGCTTGCATTGGTTTATAGGCTGTTTGAATAATTGATTGTTTTTCCCCCTACGCATGCGTAGTATCCAAAATAATGAACGAGTTGGTTAATGAGCTCAAAACGATAAATGAGCTCGAACAAGTAAGCTCAAGAAGCCAAGCTTTTTTCATCACAAACGAGCCAAGCCCGAGTCGAGCTCGTGCTTAAATTTTAAAGCTCGAACTCTAGCTTTCTAAAATATAAAAGAGGCCGAGCTCGAGCTCTGATAGGCTCGGGCTCGGCTCGTTTCCACCCCTATCCATAACCATCATTCTTATCATCAAATATTCGTTGATTATCAACTTAAATTCCTTAGTGAATCAAAATTTGTGTTACCAATATGAAGTTTGAAAAATCCTTATATTCTATAAAATTTCACTTTTTTTATTTTTTTTTTTTTTTTTTGGTAAAAGGAACTTCCACCTTAGTAAAATATATTAATCAAAAAACTGTTTAAAGTATAATGGAATGTGACTGAAACGCCACATTAACCTCAAACAACCGCTTGAACAACAACTAGATCATTTATGACATGCCATAAATGAACAACTAGCTACTAATAACTAGAACAACCACTAAAAACAAAAAAAGACATGCAAAACAAATAAACAAATCCAAATAAAAAATTACTTCCTCAGAAGCTTGAAATCAAACTGATTGTTAAATTCCTCAAATTGCTCAGGTAAGTCATAGACATGGGCCGTATAATCATCAGAAAGATAACCTTCAAGCTCGTTATGTCCTCCTGCTGATGAAAAGTAACTGCCCATAGGATCATTTGGCTCAAACACCTAATCATCACTATCTGAATCAACCACTTCACCCACCTTAGAGAATGAGTTGCCCTTCCTTTTACAATAAGCCACCGGAATAGGTTTACCATTATCATCTACAAGGGTAGCTTTCTCATCAATAATAAGCTTTTCAAGCTTCCCAATTTTCTCAACAATAAGAGTGTTCTTCATAGGCGATGGAGAAGCAGTTTTGGAAGAACTAGAAATAACTTCAGGAGTACACATAGTGCCAATCAGAGGTTCCAAAATTGAATCTTGTTCCTTAACCACATCAAAACTGTTCTTCAAATCAACAACGTTGATATCATCTACCCAATTATTTTCTTACCTTAGTCATCCTGGGGATGAGCCGTACTAATAGTAGGTTCGTTAAAAATAGAACCTACATTAACCGTTGGAGAACCTGTATTCGATTGGACAGAAGGCTTAGACGTCGATGCTCCTCCATTCTTTGGCTTAGTAACCGACCTATAGTAATACGAAACTTTAGGCTTTTGAAAACGAATCCGATCAACCTAACGATTAGTACCCTGAAGCTTACCTTTTCCTTTCTTCTTATAAGCTTCATCGAAACCCTCTTCATCAACCAACGATTTATCTTGCACGACTGGTTTCACTCTCTTGGGACATCCATCATCATTGTGATAAAAAACTTTAAAGGTCTCACATCTTGGCGGCTTCCACTCATATTCAATATCAATTTTTCCCAATGAATAACCGGACCCATTAGGGTAGGGGATAGCAATCACAAGAGAATCAAGTAAAGCTTCCTTAGAAGACACTTCCACAAGGGCACTAGCATAGGAATTACGACCCCATGACTTAAGGCACATCGTACTCGTGTATGAATCAAGCATGATAGGACGATCAATTTGCGTTGTGATCAAACTAAGACTAACATCAGAATACGGAACAACCGGAATATTATGGAGTTTGACCCAAACATGAGCTAAACTAATATTATCTTTTGTAAGTTTAGTGTTCGAAGTCCAAATATTCAAAATGATAGGCACGAATCGTATCAACCATGGACCTTCTTCCAACACCCTTTCCATACCATCTTTGGTTTCAAATTGGAACATAAAAAAACCATTATTGAGCATAACCCTTTGTAAACCAAACTTTTCCCATGTATTTCTCACATAATCTTCAACAATAGGGAAAACGGGTCTCTTACCAATGAAATAACCATACGAAGTATTAGCGAATCTAGACCTTACCTCATCGACTGTTTCTAAAGGAATGGCAACATTAGCACCTGCCACACATGGCTCATTCCTAATCTCTGAAATCTTTACAATCTTCTTAAGCGTTTTATCCTTAAACGTATCCGCAAAGGAAGAAGTAGCCGCACCTGGTTGATTAGTTGGTACACTAACATTCGGATTAGGAGTACCATGAGGCTGATTATGTGATTCAGCCATAGGTTCCATTGGTTTGGCAGATTTAGTAACACTATTATTAAGAAAACCTTTCTCCATCTCTCTAATATCCACGATCACCACAAAACACCAATCGAATAACAGTAATGAACAAACCCTAACTAAAAAGTTAGGGTTTAAGACGCATGAAACGTTAAATCGCTAACCACCATCCATGATGATCGTTGCAAGTAAATAGATAAGTCGACCAAAACAAATCTAAACTTAAAACAGACCCAAATCGACCCTTAAAGGAAAAGACCAAGACAAAATAAGCAAGATTGATTCAGGTGAATAAGGAAGAATTAATTGCACGATCAAAAAATCAAAGCTGTTACAAACCTTAAAAAGCGATCGCAAAAACAACCCTAAAACTAGGTCACCAACAGTCGATCTGATCAAGGAAACAATAAACATGAGTGTTAATTACTTACTGTAACAGATCGAATCAAGAAAGCATAGGAATAGGGTGGATTTTGTGGAAAACCGATTAAGGAGAGTAAGGGTTTGAAATCGCCTTATTTCATACAGTTTTCTGCACTATAAAATTTCACTTATCACCGCTAAACAATTAATATTGGACTAGCTTAAAATAAAAGCTAACAAAACTATGGGTATGTTTGGCGAAAGTAACTGGTGCTGGTGCTGGAGATGGTGCTGGTGCTGGAGATTATAAAAAGAGATTATTTTTATAAGCTACATGAAGTAACCTTTGGTTTTAAGAGATTATGAAAGATTGTTTTTTTGAGAATCTCTTATAAGTTATGTCTGCCAAACGAAAATTATTTTTTAATTAGCTTATTTTTTGAAAAAATAAGCACAATCTCCCAACAATCTTGTGTGCCAAACATAGCCTATAGCTAGTGAATGCGCGGATGTGTAATTTTATTTTGAGTTATGACAATACTAAAATAATGAATCGAAGACCTTTATATATACCATATCTATATTACGTTATAAAATATTTGATACTTTTTATAAAAGAAAGTTTTAAATTTTTAAGACAAAATACATTACTATAAAAGTAAAATTTGAAAATTTAAATCTCATTAACCATTCAAATAATGATATATCTATACTACTTATAAAATGAAAACGGTCAAAGTGAAATGTGAAAACTGAATTTTTTGGTCAATCCTCATAATGCCCTTATAACACTTAATAACGGAAAGTATTGAATGTGAAGTTGAAACATGGCTGGAAATTTCAAATTGCGGAAAGTATTGAATGTGAAGTTCAAATCTATCTATGGCAACTTCTTTATTCCATTCTAAACCTAACACATTAAACACACACAACTTAGAAGCATAACATCACAAGTATAACTGTTTGCTGCTAGAAATCCCGTTGCTATGCACGGGTACTCGTTTAGTTTTAATAAATTGTATATAAGAAAAGCCTACTAAACTTATAACCACTAATTTAATACTTAAATTTAAAAAATAAAAGTGATAACTATTTATATTATTGATAATTTAGACGTTTTACTTGTGAAAAACATATATCTACCACGCTATAAATTATTTAGGACATGCTAAATAAGAAAGGTTTAAAATGAAAAACATTTGCTCGCCATAAAATAATCACCGAATACCCACCGCCGCATTGTGCAGTTACCCTTCAAGTTTCAAATATACATTTAAGAAAATTACACACTCCTGATTAGGAGTGAGCATCGGGGCCGGTCCCGTCCCGACCCGACTTGATACCGATAGTCCCGACTTCCGATTTCGCCAAAAAACCAAACCGACTCCCGACCCGAAACCAGTCGGCTCGGTATCGGGACAGTCCCGATTGGTCGGGATCGGTCGGATTTGTCGGTTTTCTTTGTCGTTTTTCGGTTTCCATCCCGTCCCGACCCGATACCGACAGTCCCGATTCCCGATTGGCCGGAAAATGTAAACGGACTCCCGACCCGTTTAATAGTCGGAATCGCAATCGGGACGGCGGGATTGTCGGAATCAGGATGGGAGGCGGTAGTCGACTTTTCTCTTGTTCTTTTCAAAATGTTGATTGGTTCGAATTTTGATGAAAAGCGGTTGTTTTTAAAAATACAAAGCGTATGTCGGAATCAGGACGGGAGGCGGAAGTCGGTCGGGTATGCTCAGCCCTACTCCCGATCCCATTTTATTACATAGTGGAGGTGAGTTATTTTAAGGACTAAGTTTTTGTTGCATATTGAGGGACAAATCCCTACCATCCATTTTGTTTGATCTAATGGTGTGGATTAACCTAAGATTTAATAAGACAACCTAAGTCCATGTTTTTTTCTTGTCCTTTTTGTCTATTTTATTTATTCATTTTTTTTCCTTTTTTATTTTCTTTTTTATTTTCTTTTTTTTAACTTCACATTTTTTTTTCCTTTAATTCAAGTTTGCTTTTTTTTTATTATTTTTTTTTTATTTTTTTTTATTTTTTTTTACGTTTTTTCGTTTTTCATACATATTCGTCGGTTTTTTACGTTTTCGTCAGTTTTCTTACGTTTTCGTTCGTTTTCGTCTGTTTTCTTACGTTTTCGCTCGTTTTCATACGTTTTCGTCTGTTTTCTTACGTTTCACCCGTTTTCATACGTTTCGTCCATTTCAATACGTTTTCGTCCGTTTTTATATGTTTTCGTCCGTTTTCTTACGTTTTCATCTGTTTTCGAATTTTTTTCATACGTTTTCGTCTGTTTTCTTACGTTTTCGCCTGTTTTCATACGTTTTCGTCCGTTTTCATATATATATTCGTCCGTTTTCTTACATTTTCATCTGTTTTTGAGTTTTTTCATACGTTTTTGCCCGTTTTCATACGTTTTCGTCCGTTTTCATATATATTCGTCCGTTTTCTTACGTTTTTGTCCATTTTCATACGTTTTCGTCAGTTTTCATATGTTTTCGTCCGTTTTCATACGTTTTCGTCCGTTTTTATACGTTTTCGTCCATTTTTATACGTTTTCATATGGTTTCATCTGTTTTCATTCATTTTTGTCCGTTTTCTTACGTTTCCGTTCGTTTTCATACATTTTCGTCCGTTTTCATACGTTTTCATCCGTTTTCATTCATTTTCGTTCATTTTTAAAGGTTTTCAGACGTTTTCATACCTTTCTGAATATCACAAGTTATATACTGTGATTATCAGAATATCACTTGTGATATTCAGAATATCGTGAGTGATATTGAATATCACTAATATCACTCACGATATTCTGAATATCACAAGTGATTTTTAACATTCTGTAACATGAAAATCACAAATGATATTCAGAATATTGCAAGTGATATCTGAATATCGCAAGTGATATTCTGAATATCACAAGTGACTTTCAACAAATGTTCTGTGACATGAAAATTGCAAGTGATATTCAGAATATCGTAAGAGATAATCTGAATATCAAAAGTGATATTCTGAATATAAATCACAAGTGATATTCAGAATATTACAAGTGATTTCACGCTTTTTTTAATTCACGTTTTTTCAAAAGTGATATTTTGAATATCACTCTGAATATCACAAGTGATATTTTGAATATCACAAGTGATTTTCCACAATTGTTTTGTAACATGAAATTCACAAGTGATATTCAGAAAATCACAAGTGATATTCTAAATATTACAAGTGATATTCCGAATTTCATAAGTGATTTTCAACTAATATTTTGTAACATGAAAATCACAAGTGATATTCTAAATATCACACGTGATTTTCAACTAACGTTTTGTAACTTGAATATCACTTGTAATTTTCTGAATATCACTTGTGATATTCAGATTATCACTTGTGATTTTTATTTTACAAAACGTTAGTTGAAAATCACTTGTGATATTCAGAAAAACACAAGTGATATTCAGAAAATCACAAGTTATATTCTGAATATCACAAGTGATGTTCAACTAATGTTTTGTAACATGAAAATCACAAGTGATATTCTGAATATCAAAAGTGATATTCAGAAAATTACAAGTGTTTTTCAGAATATTATAAGTGATTTTCACATTTTTTAATTCACGTTTTTGTTCACTTTCTTACGTTTTCTTCTGTTTTTGTTCGTTTTCATACGGTTTCTTTCGTTTTTATATAAAAATGTACAAAAATGGACGAAAAAAAGTTGATTTGATGTTTAGGTGTTTGTTAAGATGTGATAGCGTCGTGTAATGTAGCGGCGATAAAATGTATCATTGATCTTATATAAAAGAAAACTGCTACTTGGATAAAATATAAAACTATAAAAGTTATGAGGTAAATCAACTCTCCTCCGGTTTTAAAGTTATTTCACCATACAAATAATCCCATATCAGTTAAAGTTAACAATCTCATTACATTTGATGACGCTATCACATCTTAACAAACACCTAAACAACAAATCAGGCCACTAACTAACACAAACTAAACAAACCATGATACTAAAACTATTCTGAACAAGTAATACTAAAACACCATTGTGTGTTTGAATATCACAAGTGATTTTCAACAAATGTTTTGTAGCATGAAAATCACAAGTGATATATTCTGAATATCACAAGTGATATTCTGAATATCGCAAGTGATTTTCAACAAATGTTTTGTAACATGAAAATCGTAAGTGATATTCTAAATATCACAAGTGATATTCAGAATATCACAAGTGATTTTACATTTTTTTTAATTCACGTTTTTTTTTCACTTTCTAACCTTTTTGTCCGTATTCATACATTTTCGTCCGTTTTCATACGTTTTTGAATACCACAATTGATATTCTTAATATCACAAGTGATATTATGTCATATTCTAAATATCACTTGTGATATTAAGAATGTCAATTGTGATATTTAGAAACGCATAAAAACATACGAAAACAAACAAATACGTATGAAAGTGTAAAAACACGTTTGAAAACGGATGAAAACGTATAAAAAATGGACGAAAACAAAAATAAACACACGAAAATGGAGAAAAAACGTATGAAAACGAACGAAACCAATGAAAACGTGTAAAAACTGCCGAAAATGTATTAAAACAGATGAAAACGTCTAAAAACAGACAACAATGTATAAAAACGAAAGAAAACGGACAAAAACATTAACATATGAAAACAAACAAAAACAGACGAAATCGTATAAAAACAGACAAAAACATATAAAAACTGACGAAAACAGACAAAAACGTCTGAAAACAGACGAAAACGTAAAAAAATGGATGAATACGTATAAAAACAGATGGAGAAGTATGAAAACGAACAAAAACGTCTAAAAACGTATGAAAATGGACGAAAACGTATGAAAACGCACGAAAACGGACAAAAACGTAAGAAAACAGATGAAAGCAGACGAAAACGTCTGAAAATAGACGAAAAAGTACGAAAACGGACAAAAATGTCTGAAAACGTATAAAAACTGCCGAAAACTGACAAAAACGTCTGAAAAGGGACAAGAATGTATAAAACGGACGAAAATGGACAAAAACGTTTGAAAACGGACGAAAACTTATAAAAATTGACGAAAACGTATGAAAACGGACGAAAACGTATAAAATTGGATGAACATCTGAAAGCAGATGAAAACGTCTAAAAATTAACGAAAACTTAAAAAAATAGACGAAAACATATAAAAATGGATGAAAACGAATGAAAACGGACAAAAACGTAAGAAAATGAAAAAAATATCAATTTTAAAAAAATACACATGAATTTAAAAAAAAAACGTGATTTTTTTATAAAAGTAAAAAAAATGAATAAAAAAACGTTCATTAAAAAAAGCAAAACAAGTGCTGGAAAAAAAAAAAAAAAAGAAAAAGAAAAAGAAAAAGCGCTTGAAAAAAAAAAGCTTGAAACAAAAGTGAACAAAAAAGGAAGAAAAAACAAAGAAAAAGAAAAAGCGTAGATAAGGAGAAAAAAATGGAAAAAAAGAAAAAAAGAAACATACCATGAATAAATAAGAAAGATAAAAGGACAAGAAAAAAAATATGGACTTAGGTTTCATTTTTAAATCTTACGTTACTCACCACCATTAGATCAAACTAGATGGATGGTGAGAATTTGTAAAAAAAAACTGGTTCGCAAATTAAACATAAACAAATTCCCAATCCCTCCCGCCTTTTCACTTTTCCTTCAAAAAATATTACTCTCACCAAACAAAACCGCCGTCGTGACCTGCTACTGTCGCCGATCACATTACCGCCGTCCGCCGCCGTTCAAATTACGATCACCGTCCGTTGTCAAGGTTTAATTCATGACTTGTTGACTAGGTGTTGGTGGCTGAATTGAAGCTTTATTTTGTATATATTAGGTGTTTAGTACAAAGTCTGTTTAATTAGGTTTTCTGACCTGATTTTGACTAATAGTTGAAATTAGTTAATAATAAGCTATATTTGTTTTCATGAAATAAGCTCTATATCCAAACACCCCCTTTACCCCCTTAGGGTTATGGTTAGGGCTATGTTGAACTAAGTATCAGTTGCATTGTGTAAATAAGTATTAGTTGTATGAACAAACTGTTATATTGCGTAAATGCTAATGGAAAATGGAACTATCGTATTACTTGTTTCGCACTTTCAGTATGTATAAAATGATGTATAGTAAGTTTCATATAGTTGATTGAGCTGCTTAATTACTTGTTTCATTCTTCTAATGGTGGTGTCTGTTGGCTAACTTACTATTACGGCATGTGTAGCTTGCTTTGATATAATACAGTTTATAAGTTGTTTCTCATGAGAAAGCTATTTTAGGTATTTGAGGATGCTTACAAGTCAACACTGAGCATTATTATTGTGCTTGATGATATTGAAAGGTGTTGACGTCTTGTATACAAACATATTCGATTTTTAAGTGTAATTTGTATATGGAGCTGATTAATCTGTCATGTATTGCAAACTTGATTTCTCAGACGTTGATGGCCCTTCTTAAGCGGCTTCCTCCAAAAGGTCTCTATATGCGCTTCAGTATATTATGGTTTTGAAAACAAGATAAATTTATCAAATATTATTATATCCTTCTTGTTATCATTGTTAATTTTGAGGGTAAAAATATGCTGGTTATCGGTACAAGTCAAGTTGGTTTCCTGGGTGATGTTGGCATTTGTGATGCTTTTGCGGTCACTTACACTGTTCCTAGTTCCTACATTAAACACTGAAGATACCAAAAAAGTAATTTAATCCTGATTATCATCTATATGCTTTCAAGTGTTTTTTTTTTTCGTCGTCCATTGACTGTTAAAATTTGTCTTTTCAGGTATTGCAACAAATTAATGTGTTCTCTGACAATGATGTTGATGCTGCATCTGAGGCCTTGAATGATGTAAGATTCATTATCATGTTTCACTTTTTGCTACTATTACCACAAAGTTACAAATATAGATTAGTATTTGGGTTAAAGTTTCCACCTCTACATTTTTCGACTTGCTTGAAGTACAATTTTAATGGGTTGTATCGATTGCTTATTGGACTTAATGCATCAATTGATATTCTACTTGTTGCAGAGTTCATCTTTACTTGTTTCATTCATCAATACATCTGTGTTTGCTTCTTCAAATATAAAACAATTAGGCATTTTTACCCTCTTTGACTTTAAAAGTCAAAACATGTCCTACTGAATAAAGTCAAAACTTTCCTGCACCTTGTTTACTGTCAACCAGAGTGACCCATTTGACCCATCTCATATTTAGACTAGCTTTCTTTAATTGACATGTTTCGTGTCAATCTGAGGTGATCTTTGTTGTAGTAATTACTCGTACATGACATGGCATTCTACTTGTGGAGAAGCATTGGTATCACTGCATGTAAGTACTTGGGTTTGGAGTGACCCATTTCTGTTTGAGACTTGCTTTCTTTATTTGACTTGTTTCCTGTCAACGCATTGACCCATTTGACCCATCTCTTATTGAGACTTGCTTTCTTTATTTGACACATTTTGTGTCAATCTGATGTGATGTTTGTTGTAGTTATTACTGGTACATGACTTGACATTCTACTTGTGGAGAAGCATTGGTATCACTACTTTAAGTACTTGGGTTTGGAGTGACGCATTTGACCCATTTCTGTTTGAGACTTGCTTTCTTTATTTGACTTGTTTTCTGTCAACCGCATTGACCCATTTGACCCATCTCTTATTGCGACTTGCTTTCTTTATTTGACTTGTTTCCTGTCAATCTGATATGATCTTTGTTGTTTAGTAATTACTCGTACATGACATGACAGGTTCATTACTATAAAAAAAGATAGGATTGATTGTTGCTCTATATAGCATGCTTAATGGGACTTCATACAATGCAGGTACAAACTTTGGAAGAGACGATAAGAAGATTGCAAGAGGACAATGCACAAATGAGATCACGATTCGAAAGAGACATGCAAGTGCAGTTACAATGAGAAGTGGAACGTCAAGTGCAAGAACACATGCAACAACGGGAATTGGAGGTGAATGCTCGTGAACAAGCTCGAGAAAGAAATGGCAATATAGGATGAATGACATTAACTCGTTGTTAAAGAAGTTTACCCATTCAGTCCCCCGCTCCTTAGTTCAATAATGTCATATCAATTTGAATATCTGGAACTATACTTATATCCTGAAGGTTTTGAATGGGTCGATTTGGATTTTGATTTGGCTACAACTTTTGTGATTTGAGTACTAAATTTTCGTAATTGATCTATTTAGTTTTGAATTATTCCTTTTATTTATTAGTTTCTTTTGAGCTATTTAAGATACAAGATTACATAAATGTGAGCTTTAAGCTATATGACATTATATGCATCTTTGTGACAGAATTGTGGCCCATTACTGACTACAACTTTGACGGATTTCTGACCGAATTTTTCTGACGATTTTCCGAAAGATATTTTAACGAGAGACTTCAGAAAGAAAATTTATCGACAGAATTCCAACACATGTTTTTTGTAGGTGTTTCCAACATAAATCCAACAGAAAGAAATTAGTGACCATGGATTAATCGACAGACTATTTCTATCACAAATCTGTCGGAAACTGTTGTTACAGACAGAAACGTCCATTGGTAAAGACCTGTTATGTAGTAGTGATTTAAGCAACCTCAGGGACAAAGAGAGAAACATACATGTGAAAGGTGGCTTCATATCCGATTGCATAGTTCATGAAACTAGGTTTACACTACTTGCAAATCGGTTGATTCAAATTATGTTATCTCCCTGACAGGTCAAATGCATAAACAGATAATAGAAGAAACAGGTTTAAAGGCCCATACAGGTCAAAAGGCGCCCAAGCGTAGCCTTAGATGATTATATCCTTGTTACTCTGTATGTCAGTAACAAATACAAAACATTGGGGACAAGTTTTCTTAAATGCAGTTTCAAAACATTGGGGACAAGTTTTCTTAAATGCAGTTTCAAAACACCGCCAGACAAAAAGAAACATACTACTGAAACCTACTTCTTGCGGTAGCAGTGAAATGCTGATGGAATCCTCTTAAGGTTCAGGTCTGATCCTGCCTTCAGTGGAGAGAAGTGCGGATACGAATTGGGATCAAAAGACTCACTATCTAGCTTCTCCAACCGACAATCATCAGCAATTTGATTGAGGTTCCACTCAGAATATGGTGAGCCTGTGTGGTGAAGGACAATGAGAACTCCTTGTTTGCTGATCAGGGAAGCTGCATTACGCAGTAGGTCTTCCACAAACTTTTTATTCTTTGCGATGACTTCAGGCTTGGCTTGCTCTTGCTCTTCCAACGCCAGCTTCTTCTTGACATCCTCCACATCTGCATCATCATCATTATCATCCTCAGCATCCTCATCCTCAGCATCACCCACATCCGCATCATCATCATTATCATTCTCAGAATCCTCCACATCCGCATCATCATCATTATCATCCTCAGCATCCTCATCCTCAGCATCATCCGCATCATCATCATCATTATCATCCTCAGCATCCTTAGCATCAGCATCATTCTCACCCGCCTTAATATCTTCAGTAAAGCGCGGGCAGATCAAATAGATCTTGTCATACAACTTCTCACTGAGGTCCGAAACAGATTCCATGCTGGTGAGATCCTTCTCATAATAGACAGTCAAACCACCAGCAGACTTGGCAGCCTTGTAGTTTTTTTTTTGCCTTTGGGTACCTCCGAAATGCCTCTGTAATTCAGATTTATGAATTCAAAATTAAAACAGAACAATTTTTACTAGGAAACCAGCTAGCTAGTTTAATAAGTTTAATTTTTTTTTTACCTTTGGTTGCCTTTGTAACCCAAGTTATTTTGTTATTCTTCTCGAGTCCAAACTTCTTGACAATAACTGATGCAGCAAAGCCCATATTATGATCTTGATTTACCAAGATGTTTAGGGGTCCTTTCTTGAGTTTGTTGGAGCCTAAAAAAAAATAGTATATCCAGATTATTATAAAATAATAAACATCATTTTTATAAGAAGTATAATATGATTTGGTTTATACTCTACACCTGTTCTAAACTGATAAAAGAGATAATAGGTAAAAGACTCTTTGATCGCATACACGATAACTTATTGCATGAATGTTGACCAAATAACTTCCAACCAAATTGCAAGTCATTCTCACAAATTGATACAGAAAAGCTAATTTAACATTCATTGAAGTTTGTCAAGTAATTACAGGGATCAACTAGTATGTTCAAACATAAGAAACATGAAAGAGCTTTTGGAGCTGCAAAGTCTCCATAGCCTTGAATACTTTCCTAAAGATAGTTCAGCAATGTTAATTAACCAAACAAAAAACTTAGAAAAAGCACCTACAGGTAAAAACTTGTGACATCAGTGAATGAGACCAAGCATGCCCTTAACTTTCAGAAAATTGAATGGTTTTCAAATTTGCATATATGTTCCACATTTTCCCAAGAAAAAAAGTTCAAAATGCTAATGCATAAACTCGTTAAGCAAATGTTGATCACCTTGTAACAGCATTACATCTCAATATGCTCCTAGCACATTAACACATTTTTGCCAATTCATCTATTAGTAAAATAATTTTCTTCTTAAAGAATTGCATTAACAACTCAAGCCAACAAGGTTAGAGATGAACAGACTCAAACAGAAGAAGTGACATTATTAGTCTGCAACGTAGTGAAAACAACCATTTTAAAAGGATTAATGCCAAAACAAAATGATAGCTCTGTTCAGACTTTTTGTGTTGGCTTATCCTGGTTCATCTATTGTTTCATTTTAACCAAGTTTTCTTGCAAATAACCAACTAACATCAGGGACGGAGATTTCTTGGACTCAAAACAGTATGAGCTACTTTAAACAAATAAGACAACAAAAAGATAATCTTTCGACCCATTCAAAATAGTCTCGAGGAGTTTTCATAACTTGAAAACAACAAGTAAATAAACACTAGTTCGCTCTGATCTCGATTTCTTAGTGTCATTTTTTGAAACTTATTCATAAATACATAAATGTAAAGCAATTAAGCAAGTATCATCTCATAAAGATAAAAGTGGCAATAAGAACTAATCTAGTTCTGCATCAATTCAGGACATGTTCATAATACCATCTAAGGAAAAGAAAACAACCCTTACTTTAATTGCAACTACACAAATTATGACATTTAGAAAAACTAATTCATTCAGCAATACCACAAACACTTAAGCCTTGACAATTTGTGCAATACTTCCTCAAACAAGTCCATAAAACCTTAAACAATAAACAAAATTGGAAATTTGGGCCAAAAAATCTTAAGCAAAGAATGTGAAACTAAACTTATACTGATTCAAAAAGTAGCATAAGTTGCAAGTTAAGGATCATTTTTAAGAGAAATAAGAAAAAGCCATACAAAAGCATTACATAGGAGATGCTGTGAAAGCTTATATTTGAGCTTATTAGCTTATTTGAGTCGGCGTATATCTTACAAGCCCATTTTGTGGCTTATTTTATCGCCTATGGGCTTATTTATCACACTTAAGTTATAATAAGCTGATAAGTCAAAAACAAAAAGATACAAAATATGAGCTTATGATACATAAGCTGAGTTAAATGAGCTTATAATCTTAAAAAAAAGCTTAAATTAAACAAACACTCACATAATGCAAGGGTTTTGACTATACAAACACAATAATACTTGGTCTAAATATCTTCTGAGCTTTTTAGCAAAATATTACTAGTGATTTATCAAAAAAAAAAAAAAAAAAAAAGGCCTAAAGAGTGGTTTTTGAAAAAAGTTTTTTCTAAAAAATGATAGTCTTGAGAATAGCAGCACTTCTACCTTTTTATTTACAAACATATACTTATTTATCAAAAGTAACAATACAAAACGGGAAGAAAACTTGTATATATTTTATATGTTACCCCTTTCCCACAAATTCTTTAGGAAAATGACCAAATGATATGTCACACCAATCACAAATCAAAGGCCATTTTAAGATTTTAGTAAAAGTAACTTTTACAAACAAAAAAGGATTTTCCATTTTGATTCATAAAATGCATAACTAGAATTGTGACAAAAACAACCATTTTTGAAATCAGCTCAGAATAATTTTGAAAGAATCATTTTTTAACCATTTTTCACAAAGAATGCATAAACCAACTTTTATATTAATATTGTGACTTTTATTCAACCAACCAAAAATAGCATATATGGTAGATACCATTTTTTAGACAAACCAGATCGATCTCACATAAAACTTTATCCTTTTCTTACTGTCCAAAAACTAAAATAAATAAATGTGCTTATTCATGCAATGTAAAAGAAAGACGCTTTCTTTTTGTTTCCAATATCATTTAAAAATTTACCAAACACCAACAACAAACCAAATAAAAAAAATACGTTATAATATTCAAAAATAACATCATTTTAAGGATGGATCTATATAAAATAAAAAATAAATCAAGATCTCATACCCGAGGTTGTTGTTATTTATATTTTTTTTATGAAAAAATAAAGCATGGTCTCATACCCTAAGTTTTTGTTAATAAAAAACTACCAAACACTCTTTTTATCAACATAAACATCATTTTAAGGATACCCTAAGATATATTTTTATTATTATTTTTGAAAATAACTTAACACGATTTAAATGCTTAAAAGACTTGAAAAAATATCTGGTGAAGTTATTGTTTGTTATTTTTGCTAATAAAAAACTAGGTTATCAACATAAACAAAGATTTAACACAAAAGTTATCAACTTTCTTATTTTAACACAAAGATATGCAACAAAGTAAACCATGCACATTGAATAATAAGCTAGAAAACCATGTAGCAGTATGACGTACCTATGCATTTCATATAACTAGCACTCTAGCAGCGACCGCCAACGGCTTATTTGCGTTTCCGCGACCACCGGTATGAGTCCTGCTACTCTTCACTAATGCTCTCGCAACTTTTTCTAAACCCTTCTTCATTGTTTTTTTGTTTTTCTAGAGAGAGAGAATATTTGAGGTATGAAAGAGATATATATTGTTGGTAATGAGGTGTGTGTTTTTAAGGTGTTTTTTGTGTGTGTACTAGACCGACATGTTCTTACAAAAGATATATGGTATGCAGGTGTAATGGCAAGGCTAGTGGTGTTGCTACTAACCTTAAATGGTACTAGTAGTATTTACAAACTATACTTGCCTCTACTGCAAGGGTTTTTTCTTATCACAAAAACTTACAATATACTCCATTTTTACAAGCTTTAATATTTTCAAATCAATTTAAACTTTATAAGAACATATTTGGAGTTAGAGATTCCCCATACGAGATGCTTTGATTTGATATAAAACGTTGCGTAACTTGATGACGCCTTTTTTTTTTTTTTTTTTTTTTTTTTTTTTTTTTTTGTTAAATAATTTATTTATTTATTTATTTTTTGCGCGCGGGATCATGCTAATCATCTGTGCATCGTTCCAATGTTACGTGATGTCTCCTCAGGGGCTGATCGACAAAATGCATACTCTTGTCATTTAAAAAATAATTTTTAGATCCGCCAATGTAATACCCAAAGGGATTAATTAGTTCGAAATGATATATATGATAACCAAACAAATCGTCCTTCTTATCGGTGTTATTTGGTTATTTCGTAGGCCTAATTCCTTAGTTTAACGAAGTGCAAGATTGATTTACTCCTTCTTAATTACTGTAGTATATTTGTCTATGCTAATTATATTTTGGTTCATTTTAGTATAATTAAAACACAAAATGTAAAAGGTCAATAAATTAAATAAATGGACATACATTGTATTTGTAGTGGTACAACAATGTTAAACCTGCACGAGATATGGTAGTGGCACAACAACTCTAAAAACCTGCAAAGCAAGAATACCTTAAGATAATGTGTCCACAATTCTCAATCTTTGACAGTGACATGTATATTTTTCACATAGGAATTCCTCCTTTTACATTATTTAGGAAGAAAATAAAAACAGAAATATATGTTTGTCTCATTGGGAGGGTACTTTTAGGATGTTGAACTATGTGGTACTATAAGCTTAAAAACATATAACTTTATATTCTTTTAATAAATTCAGGAGTGGAAGTGAGTTTACTCTAACATAGGGGTGATCATCGGTCGGAAACCGGACCGGACCGGACCGAAGACCGAGAACCGGAAAACCATAGACCGAGACCAGACCGAATATGGTCGGTCCGGTCTCGGTCCGGTCGGTCTTCGGTCGGTCCGGTCCAATTAGGCAAGTTTTTTCGGGTTTTTGGTCGGTCCGGACCGGACCGGACCGGACCGACCGGACCGAGACCGAATTTGGCAAAAAGCTTAGACCGAGGACCGGACCGAATGTGGTCGGTCCGGTCCGGTCGGTCTCGGTCCGGTCGGTTTTGTCGGTCGGTCCGGTCCGGCCGGTCCGTTTGCTCAGCCCTACTCTAACATGAGTCTATTAAAATGGGAATATTTATCTCTACTACATATAGTGTAATTTTTTTAATCTTATAAAAACTTGAAAATAAATATTTAATCCTCAAAATATTCATTTCAAACTTAAATTTCAATCTTTTGTTTAATGTTCACATAAATATGTTGTCTTTAAAATACCTTTTGAAATAGTCACCTTAAAATTAGCTTTTCATTTTAAAGTTTATGTTGTTTTTAAAATTACTCAATCTTTACCCATTTTCTTATTGACTCTTCTAAATCATGTTCTTAATCCCGATCCATATTTCAATCCTATTTGTTTAAGTGGAACTGTTATGATGTTGTTGTCATCTCGGATGATGATAAAGACTTATCAACATCAATTACTAAAAATTACACGAAACACTTAACCACGATATCACAAGTATACATATTTGACGCTATAAAATCTCGTCGCTATGCACGGGTACACACCTGTCGCCTAGGATTATAAAACTCAAGCTCGGGCTCAAATTTGTTTTGAGTCTTATATGTACGTATAGATTTAGCTAATTATTTTGTGAAAAAATTACAAGTTAGAGTCTCAACTCATCTCTTATAAAAATAAACAAATTAAAATAAAGTTTGACTCAAGGTCGGTTAGTTAAACACATTACATTTGAGCATGTCTATTTATTTTGAGCTCGTGTATATATAGTTTTGCGTATACACAATACACATACGTGTATATTTTTAAGGCTTGCAAGCTTAGCAGAGCTTTGAGTACGAAGCTCACGCTCGAGCTCGTTTCTTGAATGAGCCTCGAACTCTGCTCGAACTCCATCCTGGGCTTGTTTAGGCTCGCTTGTTTTGAGATTCTACGGAGCCTATCCTTAGTAAGTCATTAGCGGTTTAACTCGTTTACACCCCTACCCACTTGCATATTATTTAAAAAATGTAGTTTGTAGAAAAGTATTGAAAATTTGTTACTTTATTTCATGTCAAAATTTTAACTTACATCAATAGATAAAGTTGTCCCATGTTGTTTAACACAATTTTAGAAACCTATAATATATGTTCAAGTTGCATGAGGGTTGTTTAAAACAGCTAGATGATATTAACTGTGTAGCTGGGTATGCGTCATGTTTCTACTCGTAATCTTTAACTAAGATGACTTCCATAATGGTCATATATGCATAGGAAAAGGTACCGAACATATTGCATAAAATGTGCTCTTAACCTTTGTTACTTCACAATCTTTTAATGAACAAATAAATAAACTCATGTGCATATATGTAAAAAGATCTTTATTTGTAGTGAGATGCAAATACAATAAAAGGTTCTTATAATTTATTATTTTCCCATCATTTTAGTGTGCTCCGTATTTAACCTTTCGTTTCAATATGTTTTATTTAACATTCATATTGAAGTAGAAAAAAACATTAAATATATATTTGAATAAATAGAAAGTGTGTGAGGGGTGATATTTTCAATGTTGTGGGTGTTTTTTAGAGTGTGAGTGTGTGTATTTAGACAACTAGCAAACCTAAGACCAAAAACAACTGATATTTTTTAGCCAAACTAACACAAAAATATTAATATATACAGGAGATGCAGGTTTGTTTTTCTATCACTTATTAATGCTAAAGTACACACAATTTTCGAACCATTATAAAGTTACTCGACATAAGATAAATTATCTCTAAATTATTATAGTTCTTATGGATCTCACATAGAAGTAGAAAAATTACTATCATGTTGGTTATATTGGATTGTTGATCCGGTTCACACGTGTTTTAAATTGTAATCTTTTTATATTGTTAATTTCTAGCTCCTCGTTAGCTTAATAAATCCCCCCGTTTTAAAGTTTACTTACATTGCCATTATATAATTTTATGTTGTATATATTTATCAATGACTCAAGATACCTACCTAAGCTTAAGCATTTATGTTTTCTCGCTCGTGTATTTGTTAGTTAAATTTTGCCTAATTTTAGGATCCACGACTCTTGAGGAACCCAAAAACTTCAGACATGGTAAAATTGTGGTTTAAGTTTGTTGCTTGCTATAATTTTAGCACTTGAACATAAGTGATAAATTACGAACCAATGTTCTCTTACCACAAAACCAAAAAAAGGATATGTAACAAGATGTTAGAACATGTTGATACAAGCTACTACACAAACAAATTATTATAACAACAAAAACAACACCACCCGGTCCTGTCTACTATTGAACTCGAGTATTTAATAGACTTCGATAACTAATTTGTTATTAAAATTGTTTAACACAACGACATTATTTTTCGGATGTTTTATTTCATCAAACTTCAAACAAATTTTGATAGTTGAGGATAGCTGGATAGCCAATGTAACAAAGCAACATCGTTTTCTTTTCATTCTTATAACTCTGTTAAATACATGACATTTAAGTGTAGGGAAATGATTTGTATACTCAATTTTTTGATTGAGACACTCTAATATACTAATTAAACTATTGTACTATGTATATATTGTGTTTTAACTGGTTGTACATTTGAGTGTGCAAATGAAAACCTCGTGAGTACAAATCATCTCCCTTAAGTGTATGATTGAAATAAGTTACTCCCTCCGTCCCAAAATAATTGTCCTCATTTGACTTTTTAAAGTCTTAATTTCTTAACTTTGATCTTTAATATTTTTATATGTGTTACATAATAATTGATTAAAATTATACCAATGAAAAAACATTTAAAAAACCAATCAATTCATATAATTTTCAACAAGTATCATATAACACACACAAAAATATTAAACATTAAAGTTGAGAAATTAAGACTTTAAAAAGTCAAATGAGGACAATTATTTTGGGACGGAGGTAGTACTATTTAAGTAGTGGTTTAAAGTAAACACGTGTCATTAGTTACGATATATTGAAATCATTAGTCTTTATTTAATACAGAAAAACATGAATAAACTAACAATTTTATCAAACCAATCGTTAGTAAAGAAACTTATGTACAAATATTTATCTTGTGATGTTCCACCCTAAATACCTACAATTCTATGACACCACAATTGGTAGAGTTATAGTTGCTAATGTAAGTTTGATACTACATGAATTAAAAATTGGACGTATCTACGATACTTTTTGTCATTTGTCCTATTATGTTTATGAATTGTTCAATGTTTATAATTAAAAAAGGTAAAATAAATGAAAAATAAAAGGGTTTTTCTAATGTGTGCCCTGGGGGCACACGTTAAGAACACCAAAAGGACAATGGGGCTCACGAAAAAGTACATCTGGACCCACACCTTTTATCTGAAAAGTGTACTTTTCTGTGGGTCCGGATGTACTTTTTTGTGGGTCCCATTGTCCTTTTGGTGTTCTTAACGTGTGCCCCCAGGGCACACATTAGAAAAACCCAAAATAAAAAGCCAAACTTTAAGATACGTTCTTTTGTGGAGCTCGAAGACTATGCGCGCAGGATTTAGCTTATGAACATTCCTTTACTATAGTTTAGCGATTTATCTTATGACATATATAGGTGATGACTAAGGATCAAATGAGAAGAAAACTTAAAATGAGAAGGATGAGAAATAATTATAACTAAATATTTGAGATGCATCGACTTGAATTAGATGCATCCCTAGTCTTTTAGATGCACCATAATATATTTTCTAGCAAAAAATTAGATGCATATACATATATTAGATGCATTTCATCAAGTTAGACGAATCCTATACATTTTTCGTCCTCTGCGGGTCAAATTTGTTGTTAGTACTTCCTCCGTCCCATATTAAGTGTCCATATTCCATTTGCACAAAATTTTAGGAAATCCCACTAACTACACTCTCCACCAATCAAATATCATCTTTACCCACTAAAGTTTTTTCTCATTGGTTGAAATACAACATGAACACTTAATTTGGGACATTCCAAGATTCCATTGTGGACACTTATTATGGGACGGAGGGAGTACTACTTTGTATCGTTTTCACTTCAAAATCACTTTTGAAACTAGTTGGGATGCATCTAAATGAATATAGATGCATCTAAATCAAGTCAATGCATCTCAAATGTGTGATTATAATTATTTCTCATCCTTCTCATTTTAAGTTTTCTTCTCACTGGATCCCTACTCGGTAGGTGATAGATAGCATAACTACTAGATACGAATAAAAGATCATCTCATTTACTGCTCAACAAAACACGTGGTTTTTTACTTGTGAAGTTATTGTAATCATCAGTCATAAACTCATAACTGTGTTAGTTTATTTATTGTGTCAAAATATGTCATATATTTGCCCGGCCATCTTTCCAAATTATAATCGTTCTTAAACACTTCAAAATTCTTGTAGCGCCAAACACAACCTCAATGAATAAATTCATTGATTCTCCACAAAAGTCAAAGCATTCTTTTTCCATCCAATAAATTTCATCGCCCAAATGGGTAACCAACAAATGTTAATTGTGAGTTAACAAGTCCCATGTTCCATGTTTTTGCCCATATTTGGATATTTGATTATACTCTTGACATGAATGCTATATTGCTATGTAAAACTACATAAAGCTCTTTTAGTAGAGAACATTCTTGACATCAAATATTTAACAAGCATTTTGAGTCTATACAATTCTTTAATTTCAAAAAGGCAATCAGTGTATGACATTTGGTTATGTCATTTAACTTGAGTTGGTACAATTTAATAACATTAAATGATGCCATAGTTACTAAATTATCAATAATTCTGATCAAGCTTGTTATATTCGTATCAAATAAGTTTTCATACACTTATATGTGTGCTTGTTGAAGAACCACTACTAGTTTTTGTCAATCTTTTTTGTTGGAACAATAAGTACTTTTTCTTACATTATTCAGACACATAGTTTATTGTTGCTTCCTTTCTCTAGTAAGGCTTCGCTAACTCAAATCCTGGTTTTGACCATGTCTTTGTTGGTGGGCACGATATGCTTTGGTTACCAACGAATGCTTCCAAAGGCGACCAGCTTTCAATACTAGTTTGTTACCTTACGCTGCCATTTTTTTTAATATTATTGAATAGCGCCTGGATGGGGGGATTGGGGGCTAAGATAACACAAATTCTCTTCGATGAAACATAATAACATATAATGTGTAGTTTGTTAAATCTGCATAATAAAACAAAAGTTCTACAAGTCCTAACACCTAAAAAAGATATAGTTAGAGAAATGTAGCAGGTTCAGTTCGATTCATGTAGTTTGTTTGGTTTTCATAGGCAAAAGTGTTGGTAAATCTCATTCGTATGCTTAAAATTAAATTGGCCCTAAAATAAGAGGATTTGTAGGATGGGTTCACAAACATGTTTACTAAACTTTAAAAAAAAAAAAATGTTAACGAACTTTCATTTAGTTTTGTTTATTTGGATTACTGAACTTATAAAAAATAATATTTTAGGGTTACTGAACTTATAAAAGTATATGTAAAAATCACTGAACTTGTAAAAATACGACATTTATGTTGCTTTACTATGAAAAATATGCATCCAGTAATCCTAAAAATATGAAGAAAAAAATATAAGTTCAATAACCCGAATGAAAAAAATAAAAGTTCATCATCTAGCTCTAAGCGGTTTTTTTTTTTTTTTTTTTTTTTTTTTGGGAAAATTTAGTGACAATTCATATAAATAACTTTCAAACCAGAGCTTCGCTTCTCCCCTTTATTTGGGCACAAATAATTATATTCGGCTTGTAACATATCACGTGAAACTTGTCCAAATAAGATTTTCCTCATTTTGTGTCTTGTTCTTTTGTTTATAGCGTTTATCGTTTGCTTCATTTATGTCGATTAATGCTTACCACAACATATATACATACTAATCAATAAAAAGGAATTACATTACATAGTTATTTTGTTGTTCAACTGTGATTCAAGGATGACTAACGAGTCAGGTTTTAGACCGGTGTTAGTATACCCAAACCCTTTTACAATATTCGTACATGTTAGGTGGCAAAAGATTAATACCCGGTAAACTGAACTGACCATAATCAATTGTCTTTCTATAATGTGGGTGTACACATGACTCACTCAACGGTTGTAGTTATGAGATTGCCAATGATCGAACCCTTAACGTTGTACTTGTTAGGCGACAAAGATGCCTCACGATATACCTGTAGTTGGCCTAATACTTGACAAGTGCCCGATAGTATTACCAGTCGATTTTGTTCTAAATATAGTAATTATTAGATGATCAAAGTTAATGGTCACTTAAGCATTGTCGTTTGTTAAGTACCTCTATCAAACTTTCCAGCAATAAAGAGCAAGTGTTAAAGAACTTGAGATAATTTTTGTTAAAAATAAAGTCCTCTATCAAATGTACTATACCACGTGTCATCATGCAATTGCCTATCTCCTAGCTCAAAACCCCTGTGTGACTCATTTAACTTGATGCAGAGGATCCCAAGCGAGTGGAGGACACGCTTGATGACGTCACCTGTTTCTTTTGGATCGGTAACTCGTGCGGGCCACGTGATCAGAAGCAAGCTGGTTGACTTATTATTGTTCACTTGTTGGGCTTGTTCTGACTTCTGGTGGGTCATTGTTACATATAGGCATATATATGGCATAAAAACCAAATAAACCATATGTCCACATAAGAAAAATGAAAACAAGTTTTCATAAAGAGAGTCTATGAGGGTGTCAAGCCTCAAAAACTTTAGAGGTTCAAAATTTGTTCCGTTAATAATAATAATATATATATGTACACATACTTTTATCGAAGAAAATTGTAATTTGGTGATAAAATATCTTAAATGAGCATATGTTGTTAGTTTAAATAGTTATTGTATTATATATGACAAAACGACGACACTTTTTATATAATATTAGCTTTCGAAATGCCTCATTATATACTTTTGCCAAAAAAAAAAAAGAAAAAAAAGACTGGTTTCATACTTGTACAAATGCTCAATCATACTTATATAAAAACCAAAGGTGCCAATTTAGTTTGCAAAGTTAATGCTTTAGTCGAGATTTCATTATGTTTTGATTATTGTAATGAAATGGTTTATTGATTGGTATGTTTCATTACGTATGTAACCACCAATTTCATTGCATAGCTACCTATAGTTTTTTTTCTTCATTCCATAACGACATGGTAGGTGTAAGCGACTCAAGTTGAGCTCGACAAGGCTCGGGCATGGATAAAAAACGTAAAGTTATATATGTTGGGCTCGAGCTCGGCTTAAGGGATATTATTTAAATTCACCTAGAGGTCGGCTCAAAAAGCTCGATTTATTTATAATGATACTTCTTTACTTATGGCATTAAAATATATATGATGCCCTAAAATATACATGGCGTATATTAGAACATATATATGCCTTGAATGCTAAAAAAACTCGATAATCACGAGAATAGCCCATACAGTATAATTAAATAATTTATATGCAAATATATAACGACTTGCAAACTCGAAAAGGTTGATAAAGCCGAACATATACGCTTAAGTTACTTTCGTTAAATATTTTGAGCTCGTTTTACGGGCTTGAGCTCGAGGCCCGATAAAGTTCGAGTTCAAGTCCAACTCGAGGTTGAGTTGCTCAACAAAAGTTTAACTTGGTTTGACCCTATATTCATAATTTATGGGTCTCAACTTCATGACCAAAGAATAAATAACAACCATATGTATTTTGGTCTATGTGTATATGAATACATATTATAGCAGCTTTATAGTACCGTTGCAAGTTGTTATCCATTTGTTCATTATGTTTCATTTGCTTTCTAGCAGGTCTCAATGATTTTCAATGTGATTTTTTGTTTTACCAGGCAAGTAGGATGTAGAGCTTCTATAGATTGTGGCATTTGCCCTGATACAAAGTAAGCCCTTTAAATAAGGGAAATGTAAATGAAAGTTACGACACACTTCACATACACACTCTAAGCGAGAGGATTATACCAGGTAGAATTTAGGTTTAATTTTTTTTGTTATAAAGAAAATATCATGAGCCTTCATAGTTAATTTGATAGTTTAGGGTTGGGGTTTGATTTTGCAAGTGATGGTGGGAGATTAGTGGAGTTGGGTGACTCACGAAAAAGGGATATTGTTTTGCTGGAAGAAGAATGAAAAGGTATGAAAAATTGTTGTTTGATTCCTTGATTATTACGTTGGTAAACATTTTGTTATCGTATTCTGTTCTCTTACCTTACTTATCTATGGTTATAAATTGATGCTATGCCCAGTTACTGGTGTTGTTTCATTCATCGGTTTACATGTCACTTAAATACGCGTGCCTTACTTTTTTTGCTATCCTTGCATTGTTTAGTTGTTACACCTATGTACACAACTTTTTTTCACTGGTCCGGTTGGCGTTACAATAGATACTATGCACACATAAGGATAATTTTTAATTTTTATGACACTTTCATTCGAGGTTTACCTGTACTGGCCTATACAAAAGAAAGGAACCTCTTGCCTTTTCCCTGTATTAATATTGTAGAGTTTTGGATTAATATTTATTTATTTTTAGTTATTTTTTTGTCACTTTGTTTGGTTCTAGGATCAGTGTTCGAGCACCCGAAAGTCACCATGCCTGTTCACAAAGAGGCTGTTCATGTATCGACTCACATGTAATATCAATCTATTTTCCGTCCCAAGGTAAAATCGTACTAGGCTGCATCCCAGCATGATACACTATTATCTACCGTTTTCTTTAATAGACTTTGCATTCTCTATGCTTTTGTTACTTGGTGATTTCGTTAACCAATTATATGCTATTATGTATATTAACACACTCCGTTTATTTATTATTCCACAGGAAGATGTCGAGTAGCAATGCACTAGCAAACACAGCAAAATCTGTGGAAAAAAGGTCGATGGCAGAACTTGAAAGCTTTGGAGTAGCCAATTTGAAGTCGTCAGACATAGGCAAAGCCTCGCGTTTTTTGGGCTCCCCGCGTTTTTTGGGCCTGCTACCTACGAGTATGGCCGTTTTGATGGTTTACATCTACAGTTTGTCGTGTCGTTTAGGTGTAAGTTTCATCATATCTTTATATAGAGTTTTAATCTTCAGTTATAATTATTGTTTGTTTTTAGATTTTTTTTTTGCTTAATTAAAATTGGATCTTTTCTATGTTTAATTCATGGTTTTGCTTAATTAAAATTTTACAGGTGTGGTTTTAGATATTATTAATTGAAGTTCTTTCACGGTGATTCAAAGTGTGCCAACGTTGTATATGATGGCAGGTATGTGTTTAGAGGTCCAGGCTACACTTTTTCCTTATCTACTTATTTATTAGTGTATGCTGTTAATTTGGCTTTAGTAAACATTTTGTTGCAAAGAACTAGATATAGGTAGTTACGATTAGGATGTGGTTCATAAAGCTAGAAACTTTGTGGTCAGATTCATTGCAAAAACTAAAACCAAGAAACTATTCGTTTTATTAAGTTCAAAGTTAATTTTGTCATTAGTTAACTTTTTCATGCCATGAGTTGTATATAGTTAGAGTGGTGGTCCATTTATTACCACAAACCAGCCGTGTAATTAAAGTTCAACTGTAACATTAGTTTTCTTTTATGTTTTACAGGTTTTATTTCAATATTTCGGACGGGTGACAACGAATATTACAATCGGCATTACTTGACACAACTAAAGAAGAGAATTAGCCTCATCAGGTTTGTTTCTTTAAAATGTATTAGCAGTCCTTATTGTTATATTAGTGTTACCGTATACGATAAGACATAAATAAATGAGCATAAGAAGTAACACTTTAACAAGTTTAACGTATAAATTCATACCCCAAAAGTACTAATTGTCCGAAATATGAATGCAGGGATAAAAGGAAGCTAGCTCTAAAAAAAATGGTACCAATGGAAAAAACTGAAATCACAAAGGTGTTGCATCAGCTGGGTATGTGTTTTGGCAACTTGATTGCAAAGATGGAGAACATCTCACCGGGGTATCAACCGAAGTTGTCAGACCAAGCAGAATCGTTGGTGAGTTTATGTGATTACTCGACACCTTAATGTACAACATGTACAATATGCATAATGTTTATTGCCACGTCGCTACAGAAGTAACATGAATTTGATATAGAATATTGGTATCGCTATATAGGTTTACAGTTAGTAGGCTATAGCTTTCACATACCATAAGTTTTAAAATTAGTTATTAGCTTGAAATAAAGAGATTCCAGAGACTCAAATGGCATAGCAATGCTTTCAAGTCATCGTCACATACTTGATAACTTATTCTTGAAATCATGTTTTCAGTGGAAAGTAGTTGTCACGAGAGGAGATGGTGCTCTAAACACCTTTTTAGACACTTATCCAAACACACCTTGCATCTGAACTTTTGTTTAACTGTCTTTTGAAAGTTACAGTTTTTGGAGGATCGTCAACTTTAAATGCCTGTAAATTAATTGTTTCCTTTTTGAATTTTGCATATTTTTTGGATTGTCATAGAGTTGATCACGTATATATCCCAAGTAGATCACACACTGGTCCGTAATTTGACAGGCTACTTTGAGAATTTTATAGTGATACTGTGTAAATTTCATTTCTTTTCAAGCTCATTTGGTTAATTGTTAGTGTAGAACGGATTTTTAATGGGTAACTTGAAAATCTTATTTCTGCAAATCAGTAAGAGCATCCTTTAATGGTCGTTATATGAAAATGGATTATGGGTAATCTTTTATTTGATTATATGCAATCATGTCAGGATTATTTGATGGGGTCGGTCGTGGATGAAGTATACTGGCGGCTCACCGATAGAATGGATCAAAAAAGGGCTCCCATCTTTGATCAAAGCACATGAGTTTCGGAGTTCGGGTAGGTTCGACCTGCTATTATGTGTTTCATATTTCCTTTCTTGAATTGTTGCTTCAATCATTCGCTTCAATAGATGCAATTCTAACATGCAGGAAAGAATTAAAGCTTTGGTGATGGTTCAGTATATGAAAGAATACAAGCACCAGGGGAACTGTGAAGCATAAGCAATACACACTCACGTGAAATGGAAATGATTGAAAAGAAGTCACATGGTAACCAGCTTCTCCAAGGCTATTTAATGGCTACGCTATTCTACGAGTCGTCAACTAGGACAATGCTGCTGAATCGGCTAACAAACGGAAAAAGGAATGGCCGAGGCTTGAGAAACTTGCAGAGGCTACCAGCCTAACTAGATCTAAGGGAAGAAGTCGGAGCAGAATTTCAGTGAGTCCGGATAACGGGTGAAAACAGATACGTTTTGTTTCACGATTCAATAATACTATCTGGGATACATATATTTGTTATTGGATAATGCTGTAGGAAGTTAAATTCTTTTTTATTATAGATACTTGCATTGATCATAAATATATATCTTTCGAGGTTTGCATGATTCATGTTCATAAGTTGTTAAGTAGCTTTGTAATTTTTGTTTTGCAAGTTAAAAAATAAAACTGAGTAGGTTAAATTAATATCATTGTTGTTGTTTTAAGATTAAGTATATGAACTATGTGGTAGACTCACCTTGGTTCAGATCACTTTCCTGATGAAGTCAAGAACATGTGAAGTCAAGTTTCACAAAAACAGTTTTGCTCCGGGTTACGTTGTGCCCTGTAGGCTTAAAAGATGCACTTTTTGGTACACAACAGTAGACATAATGTAACTAACAAAAGTAATATCGGCCAACATAACAAATACTACTTATAAAAGAACACCGACTATATTCTAATTAAAAACAACACGTTATATTAATATAAACTACAATGCCTTGCCGCAACGCGGCACCCTGGGCCAATTCTAGTTATAACATTATTTTTGGGTCACAAAAATGGTCATGCGACCACAGGTCGATTGTTTTCTTACATTATACGTGTAATTGTGTCATTCGTTCACAGGGAAGTCGCACTAGTGTAACACCATTTCATGCGACTTTTACATGTCAATTTTGAATAACCATAGTTTTTGTTTGAGATCTACCATAATTATCCCAAGTGAAACTATTCACGACAAGAAAGATAGTAATATCATTAAGCATCAAGGAAATTTTTTATCCCAAGTGAAAACATTTATTCACGAGTATGGTTGATTGTATACGCGCGTAGTATTATCGAGTATATGATTTTTGTAATACCACACTTATTATTTTATATTCACGACAAGTTCTATGTAACATTGCTTCATCAATTTGGTAATTTATGTTTACATATGGTGTGGTAGGTACTTATACCTTCAAACATTATATAAAACCCTTTTAATGTTATATTAAAGAACTTATCAAGGTGAGTAGAAAAATTATACCTTCAAATCAAACATTACGAGAAAATTCCTAAGGGTGGTGGCAACCATACCTCCCAAAAAAACTCATACCTCCCAACTAACCAATAATATCATTCCACCTCACTCACACTTTTTTCATACCTCCCAACCCTTTTTTAGTGGCAACCATACTTTTTTCATACCTCCCAAACCACCTTTTTTTTTTTTTTTTTTTTTTCATAAATAAATAAGTTAATAAAAACATAATATTTCATTAATAATTTAAATAAAAATACATAATACTTAAAAAATTAAGCAATCCAAAAACGAGAAAAGACAAAACAATACAAAGGCCCATCAACAGTTTTTTTTGTGGACTGCATGATAATTTATATCAGCTCTTCTTCTTCATCTTCTTAAATACAAGTACCACCATCAACAGTTTTTTTTTTTTTTTTTTTTTTTGTTCCACAATAAAACTCCCAACTTAAAGGCTTTCTTTTTGTTTTTACCTCCAACGTACACAAGCATTCAATGTCCAACGTTCACAAGCATTCCAAACCGCAGCTGGGTTCTTTGCCGCTGAACCAAACCGCCCACCCAAACCGCTGGGGTGGCGGCGGTGTTCCCCGGCGGTTTGGGGGCAAACCGATGGCCCAACGGCATGGCTGCCACTACCCTAATTGTTCTTTCCAAAATGTTGATTGGTTCAACTTTTCATGAAAAGCGGTTGCTTTTGAGAATACAAAGCGTATGTTTATTAAAATTAAAATAGTGTGTGTTTTTTAAAAGTTGTCAAGATATAATTTAAGTTGTCAAGTTTAAGTGATACTTAAAAGATACACACACTATATTAATTTAATTTTTAAAAAAGAAATAAACTCTTTATAAGCAGTAGTGAATGGTGATAAAGAAAAGGATTAAAAAAAAAATACTTTGCCATCAAAGTTAAACAATCACATAGAAAAATGTTTGGAGTATGCAAATTTACTCATTGATGAACCATGATTACATCGAATAATGTTTCTCAAAATCATTGAAAGTGGGTAATCATGCACTCCATATCCGACGTGGCCTGATCTTGAAAATCGGGTTGTCCAAAATTATAAGGTCCATCCCGAACAAGACCAGGTACACCGTTCCAATGGTGTGACGTGTGAACTCCTGAAAAGGCTTGAACCATCCAATAATAAATCCTTTTGACCAAATGAACCTTATGATCTGAAATTTGACCCTTCAAGTAAATCACTGTCATCATTGCACACATGTTGACCTTCAAACATGTAAATTGACCCGGATTTAGACTTATAACTTGACCTGAAACAAACATGTAAATTGACCCGGATTTAGACTTATAACTTGACCTGCGGGTTATCCAAAATTATAAGGTCCATCCCGAACAAGACCAGGTACACTGTTCCAATGGTGTGACGTGTGAACTCATGAAAAGGCTTGAACCATCCAATAATAAATCCTTTTGACCAAATGAACCTTATGATCTGAGATTTGACCCTTCAAGTAAATCACTGTCATCATTACACACATGTTGACCATCAAACATGTAAATTGACCCGGATTTAGACTTATAACTTGACCTGAAACAAACATGTAAATTGACCCGGATTTAGACTTATAACTTGACCTGAAACCCACCCCCCTCTTTTAAGGTTCCTTTTCTTCATGTACTTTTCTATAAATATGAATCTTAAATCCTTTTGTTTGATTAGTTATTTATTGCAATTTGATCAATCTTTTCTTAATTACATTGTGTATCTAAGATAACAATTTTTTTAATGAATGCAAAGTGTTTAATGAAAAACGGTGAGTGTTCTAATGTTCGTTATTTTTTATGAGCCTAAATAACAAAATTTGCAATATTATTCTTTGGTTTCGTAGTTAGGTTGTTATTCTTGAAAGGTTTGTTTTTGTTGTTCTTGCCTTTTAATATCAGCTCTCTTGCAAATAACTTAAATAGTGACATCCTTTTTGTTGACATTTTTGATATTCATGATTTTTTATTTTTTTTTTCTTTAGTTGATAAAGGGTTTTGAAAAAGATAAATAGAGAGATAAAAATGTGTATTTAAAGAGAGAAATCAAGAATTTTTTTTTTGTGGAATGGTGGGAAAATGCTCTATTTTTCCTATCAGTTTTATGCTGCACCAATGTTTTACAAACAAGGTGGGGTGTGGGTTTGTTGTACTCGTTTTTTCCTGGCAAATTTTTGTGGAGCCAATTATTATTATTATTATTATTATTATTATTATTATTATTATTATTATTATTATTATTATTATTATTATTATTATTATTATTATATATTTTTTTTACTATGAAGTTGATTTGATGTTTCATTTCACGGTGACAGTTGTTAGATGGAAAAGGTTAATAACCGATAACTTGACTGGACTGATAAATCAGACCGGCCCACAATCAGCTGCCTTTCGAAGACGATTGCTTCGACAAGTTCTATGTCACATATAGCAAATACTCAATCATATTTATATAAAAATCAAAGGTGCCAATTAAGTTTGTAAATTTAATGTTTTAGCCGAGATTTCATTATGTTTTGAGTTTTGTAATGGAATGATTTATTCATTAGTTTATTTCATTACGTATGTAACCACCAATCTCATTACATAGCTACATTTTTTTTAACGATATGGTAGGTGTAAGCGACTCAAGTTGAGCTCAACAAAGCACATGCATGGAAAAAAAACGTACGTTATATATGCTGACCTCGAGCCCGGCTTAAGGAAAATTCGACTAGAGGTCGGCTCAAAAAGCTCGATCTATTTATAATAATACTTCTTTTACTTACAGTATTCACATATATATGATGCCCTATAATATACATAGCGTATATATATATATATATATATATATATATATATATATATATATATATATATATATATATATATATATATATATATATATATATATATATATGCCTTGAATGCTAAAAGAACTCGATAATCACGAGAATAGCCATACAATATAAATAATTTATATGCGAATATATAACGACTTGCAAACTCGAAAAAGTTGATAAAGCCGAAACATTATACGCTTAACTTACTCTCGTTAAATATTTTGAACTCGTTTTGTGGGCTTGAGCTAGAGGCCCAATAAAGCTCGAGTACAAGTCCAACTCGAGGTCGAGTTGCTCAACAAAAGTTTAACTTTGTTTCACCCAATATTTATAATTTATTGTTCTCAACTTCATGACCAAAGAATAAATAACAATCATATGTAATTTGGGCTCTTATACGAAGCAACCTTGTTTTCATCGAGTCGACCCCAACTCAAATAGGTGAGCTCATTCACATCCCTATCCATATCGTATGATTTTTTTGTGGTCTCTTTAGGTTAAAGAAATTCCTAAAATGTGAATAACTTTCTTAGGGCCCGTTTGGTTTATAGCTTTGGATTTAAGGAATAGTTTAATTTTAAAAATTAAATATTTGGTTCAAGTTTTTGGGTATTAAAGTAGGCCCGGTAATAATATATTGATTCATGCCATACGTGGCGTCTTTTGTAAATAATAGACCTCGCATTTATATTTCCATCACAATCTATATAAATTAATTATTAAAAAAATAAAACTACCCCATTTTCTTTCTAGTAATAAATTATTTATCAACTAGTAAAATAATTTTTTAATAAAATATTATTTTTTTCTCTTACCTCATTTTCTTTCATTCTAAATCGAATCCAAATCCGATTCCAAATCTTTTTACAAACCAAACGGGCCCTTAGTTTGCCGTTATAAAATTATATATTGTCGTTATTTCGTACATTTAAATAAAAGATGACCCATAATTCTTACTCAAGCTTACACGTTAATGTTTCTTGATTGTTTATTTGTTATCTGAATCTCGTTGTACAAATTTTAATTAATTCATAGTATACGATCCAAAATTCACGCGGAGAGTGAAGAAAACTTTCAACATGGCAATTTATATATTGTGGTTTAAGTTTGTTCAAAGGATTTTGTGAACGAATGATAGAGTTAAGTAGACTGAATGTAACATATATGTAAAAAAATCATATCTTTCTATGATATGCTAGAGAGAGAAAATGTGTTAAAATGATCTTAAATGAAATTATGATACACCGTATATTTTCAAAACTTTGTTTTATCTCAAAACTAGGAGACCAAATAGCAAAATATTTTATGCGTTGTAGTGCTGCAGATGCTACTACTTCTAGCTTACAAAAAATGTGTTAAAATGATCTTAAATGAAATTATGATACACCGTATATTTTCAAAACTTTGTTTTATCTCAAAATTAGGAGACCAAATAGCAAAATATTTTATGCGTTGTAGTGCTGCAGATGCTACTACTTCTAGCTTACCAAAAATGATAATGGTAGCAGAAAATACAAGCTTTATTTTCTTATCACTTTTTAATGCTAAGTAAAGGGGTGTTTTTTGAGATTTTCTGTACCTAGTTTTTAAATACTTATTCACATGAGTTAAAACTTGATTTGAATTTACATGGTATCATTTGGTCAAAAAATTCTCATATTCATGTGACTGTCAGCATTCGTTCAATGCGTATAACCAAATCAATTTCTTTGTTACTCATGCATTGTCGAAGTAAAATGGTCTTTATTAGTGATGTATAGATCCAAATACAAACTCTTTAATTACTTTTTTTTTTGTGCAAATGGTAAATTATATTAATAAACAAAAACATTACATACATCAATGATGCTAGAGTTATGGACATTCCCAAAAACTCTAAGATACTAAAACACACTAATTCAATATATGATACAATTCACCATTCTTTTTGCACCATACCATCTGATATACATTTCCTCTGCATCTCCCTACCAAAGCTACTCAACCAGCATCCACAGTAGCTATAGTAAAGAAGATGATAGGCATCATCAGGAACCCATAACCCCTCCAAGTCAAGGGCTATACCAATTGTGCTACATTTCCATATCAAAAAATGGCTTCACACAATTGGGAACACACACCTTGAGGGAGGACCAACCAAACCTCCTTAGCAGTGCATACTAGGACCATGTAGGTTCATCTTACACACCTCACAATTCCTAGAACCCATACACTACCATACCAGTTCACTTATACACTTCTTAGATGGAAACTCACTTTATGGTCAAAAAGTAGCAAACTAACTGTGTTGTCCTAAACACCCTGTAATTACCTAACAAATGCCTATTATAAGAATGTGTGGACCAAAACAAAGGTTAGCTACTTAAATTCCAAGGTACAGAGCCATCATCTAATAGTGAACTTAATAAAACTCATTTAGTTCTCAAAGAGTATAAAATTGAAGAGAAATCATCAGACAATTCATGACATTCACCATTCTCTCAGGTTGTAAACGAACACCCTTAACCCTTAGACTGTGTTAGATTGGATTCACCAAACACTTGCAACCTTCTTTACTGCTTCAGAGTTTTTAACCCTCATACTCATGAGTTTGAATTGAATAGTTCTACATATATTATCAAACAACTCCTTAGCTTCTTTTTTATCCCATCTGAATAATCTCTGGTTTCTTTCATGCCAAATGTAGTATATAGTTGCTGCTAAACTTAATCTTCTCACAACACTCCATATATTATTGCCATTTTTCAGTCTTGAAAATTCAATCACAATTTCATCAAGCTTGAAAGATTTTTTTTGTTGAGGTTCAATTTGTACATCATCATATCCCAAATCTTCAGAGAAAACTTGCATTGAAAGAATAGGTGATAGTGTGAGTCATTTACCTCATTGTATAATGAGCATAGAAGTCCTGTGTGATTCCCCCAAGCCATGATTCTATCTTGTGTAAGAAGTCTTCCAATCACAGCAGGCCAGAAACAGAAAGAATGTTTAGGAATACACTATTTGAACCATATGATCTCATGCCAACTGACTTCATCCATTTGAGAGCATAAATTGTTCATAACATGCTTTACATGAAAGGGTGTTAAGTTGTTATCATTATTCTTCCACATAACCATATCTTGAGTGTCTTCATTTAACATAGCTACTTGGAGGTTAGTCACTTTCAATCCAGCTTCTAACCATTCTGTAGGCCATTGCCAAACACCCTCTACAATTAATTCTTTAATGGTGATCATTTTGGACATTCCAGCATCATAAAGATCTCTGTATGAAATCTTTTCAATGAGCAGACCATTACATACTTATTTTCCTTCCATTACTAATCTTATACTGTAAATGAGTTGCAATCTTATCTCTAACTTCCAGTAAGCACTTCCAACTCCAACTGTCTTTAGAGGTGTATTGCACATTCTAGATACTGTTTTCTTTATGTTTCATCACATGCACCCATTTCACCCACGAAGAATCCTTTTTTTAGGCAACATTCCAAAGGTGTTTAGCTAACAATGCTTCATTCCGAATTTCCAGGTTTTTATTCCCAAACCACCTATAATATTTGGTTGAAAGACTTGCTTCCATGCCACTTAGCCCTTACTTTAGCCGAGTCACCATTACTCCATAGGAACCTCTTAAGAATCCCATTGATTTCTTTGACAACAGTCTTGGGTAAAAGAAAAACTGAAGCCCAGTACATGCTCATAGAATCCAATACAGCTGCAATAAGAAAAAGTCTTCATGCATACGAGAGGTATTTACACTTCCAATTATCAGTTCTACTCTCGATTTTGTCAATAAGAATCTTGCAGTCATAGACACTTAGTCTCTTAGCAACCAGAGCAACACCCAGATACTTTGTAGGCAAAGACCCTTCCTTGAACTCCATAATGTTTTTAAGCTGCATTTTCTCAATGTTGTTCATGCTACCAAAAAACATTGTACTCTTGCTGAGGTTGGAGAATAGGCCAGAAGTATCACTAAATTCATTCAATGCCTCTTTAATCACACCAACTGAAAATTGATCACCATGACAAAAAATCATTAAGTCATCAGCAAAGCACAGGTTCACCAGCTTTAAATCTATACATCCATGATGGTATTTGAACCCATTACTGTTCCTAATCTTTCTTTGTAACATCAATGTTAGAATTTCCATTACCAAAGTGAAAAGATATGGAGAGATTGGGTCTCCTTGTCTCAATCCCCTCCCACATTTAAAGTAGCCATGCTTTTCTCCATTTAAGCATATAGTGAAGGCAGAAGGTTCCACACCCTTCATTATCCACTTAACCATTTTTTTGATGAAAACCAAAATGATGCAAAATAATTCTTAAAAACTTCCAACTAACAGTATCATATGCCTTTTGGAGATCAATTTTCATAGAGCATCTCTTTGGACCATTCTTCCTTCCATACCGTTTTAAAATTTCTTGAGATAGCATAATGTTGTCCTAAATAAGCCTTCATGGGATAAAGGCACTCTGATTGAGTTAAACAAGTTTTTTCAAAGCACATTTGATCTTGTTAGTAAGTACTTTACTGATACACTTGTAAAGCACATTACAACAGACTTTGAGGGGTGTTTGGATTTTAGGAACAAGAGTGATAAGAGTAGCATTGACTTCTCCTAATAACTTTCCAGTATCAAAAAATTCCTTCACAACTGCACATACATCTTTTCCAACCACATTCCATGCTTTCTTGAAAAATATTGAAGTATATCCATATGGCCCAGGAGCTCTATTATCCCCTATATCAAACATAGCATCTTTGATTTCATTATCAGAAACATCCCTAACCATATGATTTGCTTCTTCTTGAGATAAAGTAGTGTTAATTAAGTCCTCACTCAGACTTAGATCACTAACATTTGTTGTACTACCCAAGAACTTTTGAAAATGCATCACAAATTGAATAGGAACCTCTTCCTTTTTCATATCTCACACCATTCTCATCACATATAGACTTCACTCTATTCCTGTTTCTTCTACCTTTTATTACTTTGTGAAAGAAAGAACTCGTTTTTGTCTCCAGCATCCAACCAATCAATTCTAGCCTTTTGAGCCAATAACTTATCTTCATCTTGTATAGCCTCGTTATTCTCCACCAAAGCTTCAACTGCTTTGTCCTTAACATATTTATTATAAGGGTCTTTCTCAGCTAAAGCTTGTGCATCCTTCAACTTTCCTTTCATTTTTTCAACTCTAACTGTGAGATCCCCATTTTTCCAATTCAGCTTATTCATAGCAGGCTTCAGACTTTTAAGTTTCTTTACCAAACATTACATATAACAACCATTTTACTTAGTCCTCCATCCTTTAGTAACAATGGGAATAAAATCATGTTTGTCAGTTTTGTAGTTTGCAAACCTGAATGATTTGGCTTTCTTCAAACTCTTGGTAGGTATAAACGAGATTGCAGGTGAGTGATCTGAGATAAGAAATGGTTGGAATACAGCATAACTATTGGGCAACTCTTTGAGAAATTGATCATTCACCATTACTCTGTCTAACTTCTTCAAAGTGCTGTTATCATGATTCTTAAGGCTTTTGGTCCATGTATAAAAGAAACCAGTGCTTCCAATATCTTCAATCTCCACCAGGTTAACATAGTCTTAGAACTCTTGCATATCATCAGTAATGAAGGACCCACCATTTGAATGCTCCTCTGGTTTCAGAGTGACATTCATATCACCCATTATAGGCAATGATTGGTTTCCACTAATTCTTTTGTGTAGGAATAAATATTTCCATAACTCCATTCTTTCACTAATTTCATTAGATGCATAGACAAAAGTGCTGAACATTTCCAATTTTCCTTGAACACATTCAATTTTGCACAATATGGTCTGCCTTGTCATTTGAATGATCTGAATATTAACATCTTGAGGATTACAACTAACAATGATCCTGTAACTGTTAGTATTGAAATATCTATTTGTTACCCAATTCCAATTACCAAATACTCTATTACATACCTCATTGACTTTCTTATTTTTAATATGAGTCTCAATAATAGCACATACCTGCATTTTTTGCTCTTTAATGAACTTTTGAACCTCCTTTTGTTTACTGCTATTACTCATTCCTCTTATGTTCCAAATTGCTATCTTGAAATCCATAAACTAATTCAGAATAGTGTTGCTCTTCCCACTTATCTCATTAGTTATGATATTCTCATTCAATACATCCCCTGCTTCCAAAATATCATCTTCACAAGAGCCACTAATATTATGTGTCTGAGTAGTGTCACCTTCTTTAGTCCTATTATCATTTTCATGGTCTTTGAAATATTTGATCATATCGGGTGTCCACTTACTCTGTTCCATAACACTAGGTTGCAACTTTTTATTCAACAATTGGTCAACAATTTCTCTTCCTTTTTGAATACTGATTTCACTTGGGTCATCATCTGGCAAGGTTTCCAATATAGCATACTTATTAGCTGTTTGATTCATAGTTTCCAACCCTTTTTCTTGCAGGTTCCATTGTTTACCTCCTCCTAGTGACCACTTTTATTCTTACTTGGACCAACATCTTCTTTATTAACTTGTTTCCTTCTATACTCCTGATTTCTATTAATGTTCCTAGGAACAAACCTGTTACCAAATCTGCTTCCATTATTGTCAAACGTACCATTCATTTGTTCCACATTTTCATCCTTTTGTTTCCCCTTAGAATTATTCTGCACATTTCCATTGTTTCTTCTCCTCCCCTGAACCTCAAATTCTGATTCCACATGCTTAGCTTTATTCCTTTGTTCCTCCTCTTTTATTAATCCTTCTCCTTCTTCCTCAGCAGTCCTTGGCCTTTTGGAACACATTTGAAACTCATGTCTAAACACTTTACAATGAGTACATACTGCAGGTTTCCAGTCATATGTTACAGTGACCATTTTAGTTCCTTTCACCTTATTATCTTGATCTCTGTATTGAACTTCAATGACTTTTTTAAATTATTTCACTGCATCCATTTCCACAAGAACTCTAGCATAATCAATCCTCCCATACCCCTTATGACACATAGTAGCAGTCATTGAGTCTATGATTAGTGGATTACCCAAACTGCTTGCAAGAGCACTTATTCCATCAACACTCAATGTCTCCAGAGGTATATTGTTCAATTTCACCCAAACTGGAAGTTTACTATGTTCAATCATTTGCATACCAAGCTCAGGGTTCCATCTTTGTACAATTAAAGGCTTATTATTAACCATCCAAGGTCCTTTATCAACAACAACATTTACACCTTCCATATTTCCAAACTTAAACAAATATGTGCCATTATTATTCATAATTATGTCTTTGACCCCAAATTTACTCCACATTCTCCTTATGTTGTATCTGAGATCATAGGGTGACATCTTATATCCAACAAAATAACCACTAACAGTGAGATTCCATCTTCCACTACCTTTCTTAACAAGCATTTCATCAAATACTACTACTTCCAATGCAATATCTTTAGTCTCAGTGGGAATATAGTTAAGCTGTTTAGGCACATCATTCAATTTCACCTTATTCACATATGATTCATTTGGACTCTTATTATCAATACTCATTCCATTCAAATCCTCACTACTATCCTTAGTTTCACTAAACTCCTTATTAACAATAGGTAACTCATTCACAGCAGGAGAAGTACTAGTGCAAACATCATTACTTATTCCATTATTCTTAATATTTGACAGTTTAGTATTACTTACATTTTGTGTTACAGGTAAAGTAGCAGATATAGAAGCTCCTTCACTAACAGTACCCTTATCCGCAACCTCCTTACTGCTATCCATACTATTACACTCCATTGAATCACCACTCTGATCAGTCAACAGTGTCGTATTCTCCTCATTCTCACCTTCAATTAGAGCCTCATCTCTTATTACTTTACTCAAATCAACCTCTATATTTTCCCCCTCCTATTCTGCTCCCTACTATCATCACAACCCTTACCATTATCAACTCCATCATGATTATTACTCAAATTACCAACTACATGATCATTAAACCTAGTTGGACGTTTAATTTGTTTTTTTCTTTTTATTCGACATGATAAAAACATTAACTAATGAATAGGAATGAAAAGACTATATGTGTTAGTTTATACAACCAACAATCCGAGAACTAGAATGTGGAACTCGAACTATGTAGAAAACACGACACACACCCTTGTATATGACAAAAAGTAAATGGCACACACGAATGTTCTCAACGTTTATTTATTGAGAAAGTAGAAAAGAATGCACGGTACAATGACCCCTCCCCCTCACCTCCTTTTGAAGAGATGAGGGGGGAAGAAAACCAACACTAAAAGAGTTGTAGTTGGCTGCTACAAATGAGACAACCAAAACAAACGAATGCTATCTATATCTAAAGTTTATCACCCTATATATAGCATATATAGTCGGCTATGCATTGTGTATAATGCATGGGAAATGACATATTCCTATTTGACTAAAACATGAACCAATGTTTCAATAAGTCCCCTAGACTATATAATATAGACTAATATGGATACTGCATTCCAACAATTTCCACCTTAGTATCATATTAGCCATCTCCAATACGCAACAGCTTCAACTAGCACTGGAACCTCGGATAGGGGTGTGCCTTCATCCACGCACTAGTAGCAATAACCGCTACTAACATTAGTTCAGCTCTTGACTTTTTCGAGAGTCCCTTTAGCCAAATAGCTTCCTTTGCATCCTTCGTAAGTGTCATATACGCCGCTTTTGTTGTTGATAAAGCCTTCATGTGCAGTATAATAGCTTCCGAGCATCTTGCACATCTTTGTATCATAAACCCATACCTTGTGATTGATCTACCTATGACAGTGATTGATCTACCCATAGCGTAGTCAAAATCCACAAAAACTTGTACATCTGTCTGTAATCCACGATCGGAACTATCCAACATACCTACATCTACAGATGCTATGTCAGGTCTCGTGCAGACCATCTGATACTCCCGGCTTCCAACCGCATATGTATATGACCACTTACCATTCTTTTCCACATCACAGTCCCCTGATAGACTACCCTCCACCGACAGTATGGAATGTCCTTCCAACAAAGTCTGTACCAACTTCCCATTGTGAATCCTGGACTGTGACCCCCTCAGAGTATTACCACTCTGATCCCTGATGATCTCCATACCAAGTATATTTTCTTTTGCTTTATCCAGCAATCCATTGGTATCCCAGATCTCAGTCTTGCATCCGCAAGAAAAAACCATACCATCTATATAGAGAAATAGATGTATGAACATACCTATTTTATACTCCTAGTAATAGTCGTCGTTGTAGTCACTGCTTTTCCTGCAACCATTGCTGAGCACATACAAATCTAACCGAGCGTCCATATCTTCTTTCAATCCAGCCTTCCGCTTGGAAATCACCTCACAAGCAACTATATCATTGAAAGTCAATGAATGTGTGTATATCTTCTCTACTGCAGCAACTACAAAAGCATCCTCATTACTGTGTTCTCTATACCTGTATAGTTCCCGTGTTGAGTGTTGCTCCCTATCACCTGCTAAATGATAGTCTTATTAAATCTTGAGTTTGTACTTCCTGTGAACCAGCTACCTGACCGGCATTCCCTGAGGTTCGACCTCAAATGTATGATCCCCAAGCACCTGCTATTTGGTTTTCACTACAAGGACCCGCTGTTCGGTTTTCACAACAGCAAGGCTGTTTGTTTTCTTCTTGTTGATCGGGTCAGACAACAAGGTTATAGGGTTAACTCTTTTGGACAACAAGAAAGAGCAGCAAGTGTGTGCGACTCTAAGGGTCTTGAAGCTATCGGTTCTTGTCGAGGTTCTTGTGACAAAGAGAAGTTTCAAGGGGCTGTTTGGTTTTCGGTTCGTTGAACATCAAGGGCTTTTTGGTTTCTTGTTTAAAAGAAGATCAACTTGTCAAAGTTTGCTAAAGTTTTGGTTTAGAGGTTCATTATAAATCAAAAGAAAACATTACAGGTTGTGGACGTGTTTTGTTGTTAATCGAAGACGTCAAAGGTGGTGGGGTATTTTTCTTTTTGCATGCAAACTTTATTTGACAAAAAAAAAATACTTCAATTGGTGTTTGGATAATCGGTTTTATTAAAAGTATTTTTTTAGTTGTGTTTCATTCAAGCAAAAGTTAGTAGGTTGAAGGGATTTACACATGGGTACTTTGTTTAGTTCGGTGTTGTGAGGTTTATATCACAAGGTTTTAAGAATAAACAAAGGGTCGTTGAAAAGAAAGACCAAGACTTTTCGAGGTTGCAAGGTTTCTTAAGTTACAAGAAATATGTTGCAAAAATAAATTACGACAAGGGTTACTTCAAAAATCGTTGGGTACTTTCTTGATTAAAGGGCTGTCGATTTGTTGAATGGTTTGATTTCCAAGGTTCGATCGATATTTGAGTAAGAAAGGGTTTTTGTTTTTGAATGGTTTCTTGGTTTGATCGATTTTCTTTTGAAGGTTTATTGCAAGCGTTAAATTGATCAACAAAGGAGACGACTGCAGCGGGGATTTGGAAAAAGTTAGAGACTTTGTATAAAACAAAGTCTTTAGCTAATCGTTTGTACTTGAAAAAGAAGTTATACACTTTTCACATGCATCGGGTATGAGTCAGTCTGAACATATTGATGAGTTTCATAAGCTTGTAGGTGACTTAACAGCTATAGATACTGCTATATCGGATGAGGATTAGACATTATTATTACTCACATCTTTACCATTGTCTTATGGTAATTTCGTGGCTACTTTGCTATATGGTCAGAATATTTTAAAGCTAGAAGACGTGGTCATGACACTTCATTCCAAGGAACTTCAGAAGATGACGAAAGCAAAGGTTGATGGTGGTGAAGGGTTGTTTGTGAGGGGCAAGTCTGATCAAACTGATATGCAACAGGGTAAAGGTAACGCGTGGTCAAAGTCACGGGGAAGAAGCAGCAGACTCAAGTGTTATATATGTCAGTTTGAGGAACATTTGAAGAGGGATTGTCCCATGTATAATCACAAGAAATCTCAAGGTTTTGTCAGGAATGAATATCAGGTATCCGGTTCTAGAGCTGATGGGTATGACAGTGCTGATGTTAAGATGGCTATGAGTGTTGAACAACTGTTGGACTGGATCATGGATTCAGGGGGCTCATACCATATAACATACATGAGAGATTACTTGTTTGATTTTGAGGAGTATGACGGTGGTAATGTACTGCTAGGTGATGGCAGGTAAGGTTCAAGTACAGATGAGGGATGGGTTGAGTTTCGTTTTAGACAATGTCAGGTATGTTTCGGAATTAAGGCGAAACTTGATATCGCATGGTACTTTTGAAAAAGAGGGGTTTACCGTGAAAATTCAGTCGGGCAAGATCAAGGTTATAAAGGGTTCACTGGTGGTTTTATCAGGAACACGAAAGGTTAATTGCGTATATACCCTGGACGGTCAGGCAGTGACCAACTCAACTCCCTGTAACATATGCACTGAACCCGCACATACACCAGAACCAATGAAAGTTTTCTTGTATTCCCTACTCTCATTGAAATCCATATTCCTGTAAAGCACTCCCTTTGAAGTAACGTTATCAAACCTCCAAAGATGATAACCCACCACACCTTTAAGGTATCCCAGGAATATGCACTTGACCTTACCCGGTTCAAGCATCCTTTGCTTTATACAAGCAAGCCAGCCAAAAAATCCCAACATATCCATGGGTGTCTCAATTCTAATCGCTGATATGTAGACATGGTTGTATCCTCTGCCCAAAAAACCTTGGACAGATCAGACTGAATCAGAAAACAACTTACCTTAGCCAAGAGTGTCACGTTCGTCTTCTTAACCAACCCATTCTGCTATTGTATCCTTGCAACACTGAAATGTTTAGCGACCCCACTCTTCATAAATTGTTGTGTAGACCTCTGATTATAAGAATCAAGAACATTACATGTCTTGATATTCTTCCCAGTCTGAGATTCTCCTAATTGCTTCCTACCCTTCAATGTCTTAACCCTTCACCACCATCAACCTTTTCTTTCGCTCTCAATATATAAATCATTTGGGAGCAAGATTATGTGCCGTGTGTGGGAGTTTTACTTATTGTCGATTAAAGGTTCTTTGTAAGTGTCGATGTTCTTCACAGGTTCAGGTTCCGCTTCTAGACTTCCAGGTTTGTTGGAGTCATAACCAACAATATGAATCCCTGAAATTGAGTAAAATGGAATTTTGGCGCCAAAACGGAAATTTGGGAGTTTTCAGAATACTTAACGAAAAACAGATTGAAGCTAATCATTGTGTGCGCAATGATTAGCTGAATCTAATGGTGAAAACAGATTAGAATTTCATTAAGTATTAAGGAAGAAATTGATGATAAAGTGCAGGAAATTATAGTGAGAAGAAAACGGTTATTAGAGAGTGATGAGGCGAAAAATGATCCGTTTTTAGGGGGTCATTTAAGCCCGGAATTGAATTTATTTGATCAAATATTGCCCTAAATCATTCCTTTTGTGATTTTAGGTACTTTGGGAGTGAAATCTGGAAAAGGAAGCAATTCGGACGTTTTTGGAGCATAAAAGTGAAGAAAACGCCAAAGACTTAATTTTCCATGCTGGGAACAGTGTGTGACGGCGTCAAGAGGGAGCATTTGACGGCGTCAAGAATAAATACCATGACGACCCAGTACAAACATGAAGGCGTCACAAGTTGAGAGTCAAGAGTTAAATGCGTGACGACCAGCAAAAGTGGACAACATGACGGCGTCAGATGTAGATCAAGGCAGTCCGAGGATTTATTTGGCGGCGAGATGACGGCGTCACACCTTTGTTCTTGACGCCGTCAGCCTCTAAAATCTATATATAGTTTTCTAATTTTCATTCATTAAGGAGGAACTTGTGTGGAGAAACCCTAGGGCCGAACCTTGTACGAATTTTACAGCTTTTCAAGGGTTTTCAACCCTTGAAACCTTACATGTGCTATTGAGATAAGTATTCTCTTAATTCAATCAATATGTCTATGTGTTGGTTGTCTATATCTTGTGCTTGTCTTGATTTCAACATGCTAAGCTAGATCTATCTTGTATTTGCTTAGATCTAATGAAACCTAGATGTTAATTATGTGTTGATTACTTGTTTATGGTTGTATTGGATGAATGATTTCAATGTTAGGCTTAAGAAAACTGGCAGATCTCCAATTGGTAACATGCTTGAACGTCTTAGGAAACATGAACCGATGTGTACTAGGTTTTATTGGTTGTATTTAATGCATGAGTAAATTCTAATGATCCCATGTTAGGAGCTTCTTGCAGGCTCGACATAGGAGTGAAGTAGGCACTCATAGGATTTGGGAAGTAAGTACGCCACCCCATGAATGGTATTAAGGAATACAATCCGTCATCCACGCAACTATAACAAGTAATTAACGTGTAAAAGATATCTAGGGAGTAGTGAAATCTAAGTAAACACATTTTTCCCACATATTGCTCACAACTTTAGTTTAATATAGTTTTATTTTCATTTTAATATTTTATTTTGATTGCATCTTTAGTATTAGGTTAGTTGACTAGCAACTAATTCCGCCCAAATCCTTCAAACCCGAGATTTTTAATTTGCTTTCTAAAAAATATAAAAAATACAAAAAGAATCATCCCTCATCTCTAGACCTAGTATTTAGGTTTTCTAATCCTAGCGACACTATTCCTAGCTGAACGATCAATCCCCCGGTACTTGTCATTATACTATACTACATCGATCAGGTACACTGCCTGGTGGGGGTTGTAAGCTTCTCAAGATCCCTTGAGAGGTAAAGCCTGGTGAAATCCCTACGCATCAAGTTTTTGGCACCGCAGCCCGGGGAATAGTTATTGTCTAGGTTAGAATCTCTTTTTATTAGGTCTACTTGCTAGATTCCTTTCTAGTAAGATTTTATTTTTATTTTTAGGTTCTCTTTAGTCTATCTTATTTCTTTGTGTTTTTGTTCGTAACTTTTCACCACCCGACATCATGGACGATGGAAACATCTTTGAACCCGTCATCCCACCACAACAAGACCCACCACTAGAACCTCTTAGGCCCCGAACCTTAGGAGAGTATTCCCGACCTAGCCACCAAGGCTATCGAAACACCATTGAGCTCACCGGAGCCAATGTGACTCCCTTGCGATCTGACACCATCCGGTTGGTGCAAAGCGGATGTGCATTCCATGGACTTCGTTCCGAAGATCCAAATCAACATCTCAAGGACTTCCTTAAAATCGTAGACTCCATAGACCTAGATGTTGCAACTAGAGAGACAACCCGATTAATCCTATTCCAATTCTCTCTACGTGATCAAGCTAGTCAATGGCTTGAGCGTTTACCCGCGGGATCTATCACCACATGGAATGATCTCACCACTCATTTCCTTGCTCAATTTTTCCCACCGGGGAGAAATACTAAGCTTAGAAATGACATCTTGATGTTTCAACAACGTCAAAATGAATCTCTTTATGAAGCATGGACTCGTTTCAAGGACTTACTCCAAAAAGTCCCTCATCATGGCATAGATCTTTGGCTCCAAGTCCAAATCTTTTATGACTATATCGATCTCTCCACGAGGCGAGCCATTGACCAATCAGCCGGTGGTAAGCTACGTGATCTAAGTGCGAAACAATCATGGGAACTCATAGAAGATCTTTCTCTCTATGACAACGAAAGTTGGAATGATCCCCGTGATTTGAACAAAACGGTCAAGGCAATATCTTTGCCTTGGAACAACTCTAGCACTCCCGACCGTAGGATCATGGAACTTGAGGACCAAGTCAAGTTTCTCATGAAATCTTACGAAGCTCCTAAGCCCTCAAGCCAAGTGAACAAAATCACTTCTTCATGCGAATTATGTAGTGGTCCCCATGACACTCGTGATTGTATGGAACTCCCCGGAACAGCTTTTGCGGATTACGCATCCTCGCGTACCGACGAAGCGGGAGATAAGTGGTACACTTTCAAACCCGAGACAAACCCTTACGGTGATTCATACAACCCCTCTTGGAAAAATCACTCAAACCTTAGGTGGAAACAAAATCAATCCAATTCTTCCAATCTGCCTAATCGTTACCAACCAAGCGGTCCACCCTCCAACCGTACTTTCAACAACAATCCTTCTAACAACTATGGTAGTACCAACAATCTTGAAGGATTGATGTCTAAGTTCATGGCATCTCAAGAAGCTCGCATAGCTAGGTTTGAAACCGAATTCAACCAACAACAAACGGAGATGACCAACAAGATAGACAACTTGTTGAAGGCCCTCAACAATCAAGCGTTAGCCACACCTAGGAAGGACACTAGGGATACCAATAACGGAATCCAAATTAAGGACCCCTCATCATCCAAACATGTCCACTTTGTCAATGTTGTCACCATTAAGCCAATAGATAAGGAGATAGAAGAAAGTGACAAGGATGAAGTTGGAGTAGAAACCGAGACTAGGGATGAAAATAGGGAAGTTGAGGTTAATAAGGGAGAGGAGTTAGAGGAAGTGGAGACTATAGAAAAGCACTTTGATAAGTTGCCCACCAAGGAAGAACGGGAATACCATAAGGATTTATTCGATAGTCCCGAGAGACCATATATCCTTGGCACACCCCTTATCAAAATGGGAGACCCCTCTAACATCAACATACCATGCAACATCGGGCACATGCATGTATGGAAAGCTTATATCGATCCTAGATCTCCTATAAACATCATGACTATGACTTATTACAATTGGGTGATGAAGAAGCAACCTGATTATAGGATAATGCCCAATAGGAATTTGATAAGTAATTTGTAGGAAGAGTGAAGGGATTGCATGTGATTATCGGTAATTTCACCTATGAGATCGATTTTATGATAGTAGAAGACACTCGTCCGGTGATAGATGATTGCCTAAGCCAAGTAATATTCGGAAAACCATTTGTTGAGGCCACTAGGATGAGTTATGATCCGACTTTAGGGATTGTTAGATTCAAGGAAGAGAATGATGAGATTGCCTACCAAATGCCCTACAAATTTGAGCAATACCACCTTCTCTCTAATATAGAAAAGGAACACAAGCAAGCGGCTTATTTTAGGAATGATGAGGATAGACGTAGAGGCGTAGAGTATGTAAAGAATAGGATGCTTGGTTTCTACAAAGAATGCTTGCAACTAGGTCCGGAATACAAAACTGGCTTAGAAGACGACCTAGAGAGTGAAACCAACGATGAGGTCACGTAGTAACCCATGACCTTGAGTCTAGCTACAAGACTTGTAAATAAAGAAAAGCAATTCTTGGGAGGCAACCCATGCTTTGTGTGATTTTATTTTGTTTAATTGTTATTTGCTTCCGTATGCATGCTTTATTTTTATTGTTGGTAAATCATGTTTCTAAACTAAAAAGTGGAAATACTTTACTTTGTTGTTTAGCCTAGTCTTAACTTCACCTAAAGGTATTTTTGCAAAAGATAAGTGTAAGGGGAAACCCCAAATATGTTTTTAAGAAACAAACCGATCATGATTCTCCACAATATTAAATGAACATGTATATTCGTATTTGTTAGAGTCAAATGCTTGTATCGAGTCATAATGAAGGTTTGCAGGATTTTCCAGGAAGTAGGACCAAGTTTTTCCAGAAATTTTCTGGAAACTTAACATAAGAATTTCTGCAGGTCACTTCTGACGGCGTCATGAGCATGCTCTTGACGGCGTCACGTGTAAAAATCTGGAAATTTTACTGGTTTTGTTTTTCTAACGGAGTCTTAAAGTTTTTGTTGAATTATGAAGTTTTATAATCTTCAGGAAATCTGCAAACTTCATTCCACAAGCATTATATCTTACTTTGTTTTCTAGGATTTAGTAACTTATGTAGATTGCCGCCGATTTTATGCGAGGTTGCCTTGTCTGTTTTCTCAGGATTTATAGGTTATGTATGACAAGAAGATGATTTATTTTTCTGGAAGGGAAGCTTTGATTGTTCATTTTCTTGGAGGAATATCTAACCTAGCCACCTTATTATCCATACCGAGCGAATCAGGGGAGTATTTGATTTCATTCTTTTTACTTATTTCACTTTTACATTCTTTACTTGAACATTGGGGACAATGTTCATCTTAAGTGTAAGGGGAGGATAAAATGATGATACCTTACAAATACGCTTTCACTTGAGTTTGTTTGTTTAATAGTAGATGTGTAATAAAACTATGAGAAATACTTGTTAGTGCAATTTTAGCGCCAAATTAAAAATTTTTTTACAACATTTAGGAGTAAAACTTTAGCCATAGCAAACGTCTCATGGATAGGAGATTGTATGACTAGCACTTAACCGTATCATTCAGAAAAATTTTCCACCCAAATATGTGAGGTTCGCCTTTAGATTTGATAGGAAAAGCATTTATTATTAGTGCTTATGAGTGTACCGGTAGAATTTAGATTCTAGAACTTGCGTTAGTGATGCATCCCGAGACCACTAGTGAGACTACATTCGTGTAGTAGGATTTACTACATGATAAGAGGCATTAGGATCACCCTTGTGTTAAACCCGTATTATAATTACTTGACCATTTAAGTCATATTACTTGGCTAGTTAAGTCAACTAATTTTCCCCACACCTTAGCGTTGTACTCATTTTTAGTACACGATACCCCTAGTACACCCCTCCGAGCCTATCTTTTCGTTTCTAACTTTAAGCATTTTACTTAAAGGAAGAATTTGTTACACCCCACTTAAATGTACACCCAAATCGCCTTAGCCTTCCGTGTATGCACTCATTTTTAGTGCATTATTGTTATTTGTTAAACCCTAAGTTAACTATCTAATTGATTACATGGTTGCTAAGTCGAGTCATATCCTTGTACATATTGTTTTGGGACGATTGGGACTCATGGGTAAAGTACTTATTTTATGGAGTAAAGGGGAAGAACATCATATATTACCCCCATATGTACGTTAATCTTAAAAGTACTCCAAGTGTTTTGATTTTCTTAATTCGAGTCATTAGATTAGTTTATTGTAAAGTATGTAAAAATTCAAGTGTAAGGGGAATTTCCATTCCCTATGATGTATTATTTTGGATGGTAGGGTAAGAGTGTATGCAAAAAAAAAAAAAAAAAAAAAAAAAAAAAAAAAAAAAAAAAAATACGGACTACCATCCCTTTTCATTCTATGTTATTTTATGTTTTTGTTATTTTTCATTTATTAGCTTAAGTCGAGTTTAGTCTTGGCTTAGCAACGCCATATTGTACATGTAATTAACCAAGATTGTTAACTCGCCACCAGTAAAGACTGCCTATATCCAACAAAACCGTGTATTTCATATCCCTACACCTAACGTTACAACCCTTTTAAAAGACCTCTTTGATAGTTTATCCTAGGTGCTTATGCCATGTGGTGGAGGTTTGATCCTTTCCCAAGCCTATGGTAATCTATTTTGCTATGACAGGTAGTGAGAGATATCTTCCGTTTCCATATTGTAATTTATACTTTATTACACCCGAGAGATATGAGTATCTAAACACTATTTGTGAGGTGCTAGTATATGACCTCCGTGCTTGTCTTTGGTCTTTAGGGGAACGATTATTTGTTGTAATTACTTTTATATTAGAGTTAAATGACCCCTAACTTGTATTTTGATTAGAATAAAACCGCATTTGCTTGAGGACAAGCAAATCTCAAGTGTAAGGGTATATGATGAGGCGAAAAATGATCCGTTTTTAGGGGGTCATTTAAGCCCGGAATTGAATTTATTTGATCAAATATTGCCCTAAATCGCTCCTTTTGGGATTTTAGGTACTTTGGGAGTGAAATCTGGAAAAGAAAGCAATTCGGACGTTTTTGGAGCATAAAAGTGAAGAAAACGCCAAAGACTTAATTTTCCATGCTGGGAACAGTGTGTGACGGCGTCAAGAGGGAGCATTTGACGGCGTCAAGAATAAATACCATGACGACCCAGTACAAACATGAAGGCGTCACAAGTAGAGAGTCAAGAGTTAAATGCGTGACGGCCTGCAAAAGTGGACAACATGACGGCGTCAGATGTAGATCAAGGCAGTCCGAGGATTTATTTGGCGGCGTGATGACGGCGTCATACCTTTGTTCTTGACGCCGTCAGCCTCTAAAATCTATATATAGTTTTCTAATTTTCATTCATTAAGGAGGAACTTGTGTGGAGAAACCCTAGGGCCGAACCTTGTACGAATTTTACAGCTTTACAAGGGTTTTCAACCCTTGAAACCTTACATGTGCTATTGAGATAAGTATTCTCTTAATTCAATCAATATGTCTATGTATTGGTTGTCTATATCTTGTGCTTGTCTTGATTTTCAACATGCTAGGCTAGATCTATCTTGTGTTTGCTTAGATCTAATGAAACCTAGATGTTAATTATGTGTTGATTACTTGTTTATGGTTGTATTGGATGAATGATTTCAATGTTAGGCTTAAGAAAACTGGCAGATCTCCAATTGGTAACATGCTTGAACGTCTTAGGAAACATGAACCGATGTGTACTAGGTTTTATTGGTTGTATTTAATGCATGAGTAAATTCTAATGATCCCATGTTAGGAGCTTCTTGCAGGCTCGACATAGGAGTGAAGTAGGCACTCATAGGATTTGGGAAGTAAGTACGCCACCCCATGAATGGTATTAAGGAATACAATCCGTCATCCACGCAACTATAACAAGTAATTAATGTGTAAAAGATATCTAGGGAGTAGTGAAATCTAAGTAAACACATTTTTCCCGCATATTGCTCACAACTTTAGTTTAATATAGTTTTATTTTCATTTTAGTATTTTATTTTGATTGCATCTTTAGTATTCGGTTAGTTGACTGGCAACTAATTCCGCCCAAATCCTTCAAACCCAAGATTTTTAATTTGCTTTCTTAAAAATATAAAAATACAAAAAGAATCATCCCTCATCTTTAGATCTAGTATTTAGGTTTTCTAATCCTAGCGACACTATTCCTAGCTGAACGATCAATCCCCCGGTACTTGTCATTATACTATACTACATCGATCAGGTACACTGCCTGGTGGGGATTGTAAGCTTCTCAAGATCCCTTGAGAGGTAAAGCCTGATGCAATTCCTACGTACCAGAGAGAGGAAAAGTTAGAGAGAGAAGAAAATGAAAAGGTTTGTCTTTAATTAATGTTAAGGTGCCTAACAGTGAAATACATGTAAAAGGATCTGTCGTCCAAAATCAATGATTAGTTGTATTATTGTACTCCATTGTAGCTTAACTAGTATAAGAAAAAAGAAAACAAATACTTGAACTATTTATGAACGGGCAAATGTGATTGTCTCCACCCTTTTCTGCTGTTAAATTATATATATACGAACTTTTGTCAATGACTATTTTACAACATCTTCAGTGTTCCACATGCGACAAACGACTCATATGATCAAAAGTAGTACGTCAGATATAAAATTGATACGAGATTATAAATAATCTCAACCGACCCAATACCTCAGTTTCCTTTTTAATATGTATCCGACCATGAATTAATAATCCAGTCAATCCACCGTATCCTCTATACACCTCACCACATAGAATCAAAAGTACTCACCGTGCCATTATTACGCAACCTCAACCAATAAACGACAACACTACTGATTTTGTGAACAGCAGTACCTTAGCTTGACAAGTCTTGGACAAATACACCTCCAGCGACCCATGTTCCTTAGAACTCATCGACCCACAATAACTTCGACCGACCCATTATGATGAAGAATATTAAGATAATTGTTCTTTGTCGCCAGTAAAGTGAATCGGTTTACAGCAATCTCAAAAATTCGATACCCTTAAAACCTTGTAGCTCCTAGATCACGAGCTAACCTAGCTCTGATTCCAATTGATAAGATCGTTGTAGCTCTTAGACGAGGTCTAAATATCTAGAAACACATAATAATGAAGGCGGAATATTCAAACATGGAATCAATCATTATTATGAACAAGGTTTTTCATTATCATTCACTTCTCTAACGATTAAACTACTTAACATGTTCTACCTTGATCAAGTAGAACACGTTATCTAAACTAAAACACTAAACCCTAGGCGTTTATCTTCTACGCCTAGGTTACACACACACACCTTTACTAGACGTCTACATTGTGGAAGACTTGAATGATAAAATCCTACACCCTTGATCTCTTTATATAGAGAGATATTAGGGTTTACAAAATACTACGAAGGACTAATAAATAAAACTTATTTTGCAAGCAAGTCCTTCCCATCTTTTGTAGGATTCCTTCTTGTCACTTCAAGCCCTTCATGTTTCATTCTTCTTGTTTTGTATCATCAAATCAATAAATATAATTCCCAACAATCTTCCCCTATTTGATGATGACAGAACAAACACCTTCTTGTACGAACTTCCCTAGACAAAGTAGAAAAGTTGAGATAATTAAATCTCGCCATGAATGAAACAATCTTGTCTTCCCCTTAAGCCATGCCATGCCACTCCAAATCTCTTCTAACATCTCTTCCCCTTTTTGTTATCAACAAATAGAGAACGTATGCAAATAATGATCTTAACCACCACGAACCAATATCACAAACTTCCAATCCAATCCTTCCAATGTTTCGAATTGCCCTCTATGAAGAACACCAAAATGCTTACTAAAAATGAATCCAAAACAATAGAAACTCCAACTAGCAGTAGTAATACTAATCAATAGTAGTAAAAATCAAACACTTCCCCTTGAGTGGTGCCTGAATATCAAATGATTAAACACATCATAATATGCTTCCCCTGAAATCAATGTGCTAACCATCTTCATGATTCTTCAAATCTTTAAGCTCCTTGTAATGATCACTTGTCAAGAAAATCAAGTATAACGAATTTGATGAAGAAGTAGAACAACTCAAACTTGTGCCTTATACCTTGTACTAACCATGTGATTTCAAACTTATACGAAACCATAAATATAAGTAGATCACAACCTCTTGACAAAATCCTCAACTATTATGAGACACTGAGCACTACAATGTAACTCCTTAAAGTGATAGCAAATGTGACATTAAGCACCTTCAGTTTGTAGATAATACACCACTTCGCTAGATTCATCAAGTCTTTGAGATATGATAAGAACACGTATCCAAGAAACTCCACTTCAACTTCAAATAAGTGATAAACAATCTTCTTCATAATCAATTCTTCCAATATGAACAAATACGAGCCTGTTAAAACCTTTAAGAACAATAAACCAACTAACCATCTTATGTGTGTGAAACTAATAACCTGTGTGTGTAGAGCCATCTCTAATCAATCATATGTACTTCCCCTTACTACTCGTAAATCGTGCATATGTATTGAACCATAAAACTCTTTTCTTGTCTCCATAAATCATCTTGGACCAGTACGTTGGCCGAGCAGTACTTTGGAGATAAAAGTACTTTGGATGAGCAAGCAGTATTTTGAATGAGCAAGCAGTACTTTCAAGTTTACAAGCAGTACTTTAAATATCCAACAAGCAGTACTCACAAATCAACTAAAGAAAATTCGCTAGAGACAATTTAAATCTCACGTACATCCAATCAGTTATTAAAACTGATTTAAATAACCCAATAACCAACATGCTATAAACGACAACTTTGTTAATGAATATCTCCAACCCATTATTAGTTCGACCCATGTTGCTTGCTTTTTCCAATCTGCTTTCGGTACGGGGTTAAATTCTCTATTAGTTTGAGGCAGCTAATCAGAAGTACTCAATTAAGACTATCATGCGAATGACTAGATATCATATTCAGAAGACGTCAAAATCCTCGATTACAATACTTCGACCAATCATGAATTGCCTTGTCCCATGATGAATTAATAACCGACTATTATTGACCCCCTACTATCAAACCTCAATTAATGAAACCGATGAGCCCCACAATCATTAACTGATACGATGTATAATATTAAATCACATGCACTAGGAATTCAACCAATTAAACTCCATATAACCCATGATCAGTACTAGGTTACTAATTGATAGATTGATAATTACTGTAGCAATTTAATGACAGACCCACTATCAATTAATGAGTACGAGGACAAATAAATACACCATCTTGATTGTTCCACATGCGACAAACGACTCATATGATCAAAAGTAGTACGTCAGATATAAAATTGATACGAGATTAAAAATAATCTCAACCGACCCAATACCTCAGTTTCCTTTTTAATATGTATCCGACCATGAATTAATAATCCAGTCAATCCACCGTATCCTCTATGCACCTCACCACATAGAATCAAAAGTACTCACCATCCCATTATTACGCAACCTCAACCAATAAACGACAACACTACTGATTTTGTGAACAGCAGTACCTTAGCTTGACAAGTCTTGGACAAATACACCTCCACCGACCCATGTTCCTTAGAACTCATCGACCTACAATAACTTTGACCGACCCATTATTGATGAAGAATATTAAGATAATTGTTCTTTGTCGCCAGTAAAGTGAATCGGTTTACAGCAATCTCAAAAATTCGATACCCTTAAAACCTTGTAGCTCCTAGATCACGAGCTAACCTAGCTCTGATACCAATTGATAAGATCGTTGTAGCTCTTAGACGAGGTCTAAATATCTAGAAATACATAATAATGAGGGCGGAATATTCAAACATAGAATCAATCATTATTATGAACAAGGTTTTTCATTATCATTCACTTCTCTAACGATTAAACTACTTAACATGTTCTACCTTGATCAAGTAGAACACGTTATCTAAACTAATACACTAAACCCTAGGCGTTTATCTTCTACGCCTAGGTTACACACACACACCTTTACTAGACGTCTACATTGTGGAAGACTTGAATGATAAAATCCTACACCCTTGATCTCTTTATATAGAGAGATATTACGGTTTACAAAATACTACGAAGGACTAATAAATAAAACTTATTTTGCAAGCAAGTCCTTCCCATCTTTTGTAGGATTCCTTCTTGTCACTTCAAGCCCTTCATGTTTCATTCTTCTTGTTTTGTATCATCAAATCAATAAATATAATTCCCAACACTTATTTGTCCAGAATTCAACAAAATCTCTTTTTTGCAAAACATAGTATACATGAAAATGATGTTGAATTTTGATTGGTGGAAAAGGTGTGAGAGGTAAGACAAGTTACAGAACTAGCAATCAATAATTAGCAAAATAATAGTTGTAGTAAGATTATTTACTCAGAATATAAAATATAGTACTCTTATCAATATATTTTAGAAAATTAAGTTAATTAGAAAGTAAGATTATTTACGACCTTTTGTGGAATATTAAGTTAATTATATGTTAGAAAATCTTTGTATTAAAAAGAAAAAAACAAGAAACAATTTATTTAATGTTATAGCTGGTACTTTTGCTGGTTTGTATATTTATTATTCCATAGAAAGAAAAAATGTTATACGGAGTAGTTAAGTACTCACTCTGTATATGCTGTATAAAAAATAGAACATGTCACAATGGTCATGCATCATCGCATGCTTATGAATTTTTGTTTTATTATCCGTTTATAGTATTACTTATTTACTTGTTACCAGTTAGAAAACACCCTTATTTTGATGAAAGAATAATGCTATGAAAAGACTTTTTGTCTAATACTCACAAATGTAATAAATGTAAAAGTTTGATACATTTTAAGCTAATATATTCGATATTAATACAAAATAAGGTATTTGATTCGTAACAATTTTAAGAAAATATATTCGCAATCGATACATGATAAAAAAATCATGTCAAAACCCATATACGTGCACAAACATTATAACTAGTAACATCAGTATGTTGTATTAAATTAAAATTTCGGATATTAACACAAACAAAAAACAACTAACCAATCAATAGAAAAGAAAAACTCACACCCAAGATAAAACAAAGAATCAGCCAATTGGACTGGGATTAACCAGAGCAGGTTTCCACACCATTCAAGATGGAGGGTCAAGGTGTTAACCAATCCGTTTGCACCCAATTAACTAAATTCTTGTTATCTTAAAGAAGAAATATCAACTTACAGAGCAATACGAACCACAGCGGAAGAATGACTACAAAAAACTAGATTCACTTAGTTTAATGTTTTTGCAACCAAATACGGGCCAAAGAACCACCAACAGTCACCACGGATCACGATCCCCAACAACCAATTTAGGGTTCCACAAACCCTAACCAAGAATATCACAAAATACTAGTCTAAATCGACTAAATCAACCACGGCCGTTAAGAAAACGACCTCAATTAACCATTAAAACCACCAATTCAAGAAACCCCCAAAAATAACTGAAACCCTAGAAACCCTAGAATCTCCAATCACCACCAAATCAGAACCTATAGCTCTGATACCATGTAAAAATGGTAAAGAACACAAGACAACACTCTGCTACACACAACCAACCACCCCTTGGTGTATATATTTTCTTATTAACTATTCAAGAAGATAAGTCCTCAAATGAGTGCTTACCAGTACAATACAAAAGACAATGTGTAATCTCTTCTAGGAAGACACCACACAATAACCTCACATACAGATTCACTCAATAACTCAGAAACACAAGATCAATAAACTGATCTTATGAAAGACTAGAACAAGACTAACAGAAGATATCAAAGTGATATCTAAAAGATTACAATAAACTGTGTGGAAGAAGAAAACGGATAATGACAACTGACTCAAACCCTAAAGAGATGAGAAGATTATATAGCACCAACTTTTACTCTTTAGTCCCTAGACTTCTTCACAACTACAATATGAGCCAACACTTGTTTCCAGCTTCAATAACTTTGAATATTAGCAAAACTAGTCCTCCAACTTAATATGTGAGCTTGCATACTCTTTAACACCCCTCCTCAAGCTGAACATCCTTAACACCTGCACTTTTATCTCCAGTCTTTAATCTAACTCCAGAGCTCAATTCACCTATAAACATATCTAACAAACCAAGTTTTTTTGCATAGAAACTCATGTTGAATTTGGCCAAGACATTTGGTAAAAATGTCAGCCACTTGATTGTTAGTAAGAATTTTAATAGTTTTAATAACACCAGCAGCTACTTTTTCCCTAACCAAATGAACATCAAGCTCAAAAAGTTTTGTCCTTTCATGAAACACAGGGTTAGCAACAATTTGAATTACAGCACTGTTATCACAGAAAACTTCAACAGGAAACAAAATTTTCAACCCAAGACTATGTAACATGTTTCCCAACCATATAACCTCACAAGTAGTAGAAGCAAGGCTTCTATACTCAGCTTCAGTAGAACTCCTAGACAAAGTAGCCTGTTTCTTACTTTTCCAAGAGATAAGTGAATCACCCAGAAAAACACAAAAACCAATAACAGATTTTCTAGTGATGGGGCACTTAGCCCAATCAGCATCAGCATAAGCTCTTAACTTTAAATTAGAAACTTTATTAAACTGTAAACCAGTTCCAGGAGAACCTTTCAAATATTTCAAGACTCTTAAAGCAGCTTTAAGATGTGATTGTAAAGGTTTATGCATATGTTGACTTAAACAATGTACAGCATAACTAATATCAGGTCTAGTATTAGTTAAATAGATCAACTTTCCTACCAACTTTTGATAATTAGTTATATTGTTTAAAACTTTATCATTTTCATTTTCAAAACAATTTAAAATTGTATTTTCAGGAAGAGGAGAATCAACAGGTTTAGCTGCTAATAAACCATATTCACACAACAATTCCAAACAATATTTTCTTTGTGTCATACAAACACCACCACTGTTTCTCAAAACTTCAATACCAAGAAAATAATTCAACTCACCCAAATCTTTAATCATAAATTTGGATCTCAAAAACTGTTTGAAACTTTGTATTTCAACCTTATTGTTACCAGTGATCACAATATCATCAACATAAACAAGAAGAGCAACAAACACAGAGCCCCTTTGTTTAACATATAATAAATAATCAAACTTACTCTGAACAAAACCATGCTCAACCAAGGCAGTTGTAAGTTTAGCATTCCACTGCCTTGGGGCTTGCTTAAGTCCATAAAATGACTTATTAAGTTTGCAAACTTTGTTATCATCACCACCATTAAAACCTTTTGGAAGAACCATATACACATCCTCATTCAAATCACCATACAAAAAAGCATTATTAACATCAAGTTGATATAAAGGCCAATTCATATTAACAACAATGCTAATTAAGCACCTGACAGTAACCATTTTAACCACTGGACTAAATGTTTCATCATAATCAAAACCTTCTCTTTGATTAAAACCTTTAGCAACCAGCCTAGCCTTATATCTATCAATTTCACCAGTAGACTTATACTTAATTTTCCATATCCATTTATAACCAATAGCATGTCTACCAACAGGCAAAACACATTCAGTCCAAGTATTATTTCTATTCAAAGCTTCAACTTCATCATTCATAGCCTCTTTCCAATTAGGATTTTTAACAGCTTCTTCATAACTAGTAGGCTCATTAGATTTATTCAAAGCAGAAGCAAAACTCATATTGAACACATTCAACCTACCATAACTCACATACTTTTCAATATCATACTTGACTTTAGCACTTAGAACATAATCATTGAACCTAACAGGCACTTTAGACTATCTATCAGACCTTCTTAATACAGGTGTCTGCACATCATCACTAATATTAACAGTTTGAGATGGAACATTTTTATTTTGAAATACATTGCCCTCAGACCAGTTTTGGTCACCAAAATGGGTTGCAGATCCCTAATCTTCTTGATGCATTTGTGCAGTATCTGTATGAGTACCTACTGCATCACTAGAAGAAGGTTCACTACCATCCACAACTGATGAATCTCTCCCTTCATCATTGGGACTTTAAGACCACTGATTATCAAAAAAATTCAAGTGTTCTGTTTCATTTGCCATTTGAGCATCTACAGAATCACAAGTTTTCATTTTTAATGGAAAAATATTTTCATAAAACTTTACATCTCTTACAAAAAAACACATTTCTTGTATCTAGACTTAAAAGTTTATAAGATTTTTTAATAGTATAATATCCAAGAAGAACACATTTTTCAGACCTAAAAGACATTTTGTCATGATTATTTAAAATAGTTGCAAAACAAAGACAACCAAAAGACCTCAAGTGGGAAAGATTAGGTTTTCTATTATGAACCAACTCAAAAGAACACTTTCCATTTAACACAGATGATGGCAGCCTGTTTATAAGATACACAGCAGTTAGAACACAATCAGACCAAAACTTTAGAGAAATCCCCCCTTGAAACATAAGACTCCTTGCTACATTAAGCAAGTGTCTATGTTTCCTCTCAGCAATTCCATTTTGCTGAGGAGTATGAGCACAAGAAGTTTGATGTATTATACCAAGTTCAGAAAACATATTACTTGTTACACCCGTAACCCAAAAAGGTATTATTATATTACATACGTGTCATAATAAATTATTATGATTATAAGTAATAGTATAATATTGTGTTAGGATGTATTTATAAAGATAAGTGGTTAAGTTATAAGTTATAGTGCAAATGTGTTAAAAGTGCAATAAGTTTGGTGGTCAAATAGGAAAAGTAGAACCTCAGGGATTATTATTGCCAAAATCCTAAACTGACACTAGAACAACCTTGTTCTAGTACCTAATATGAAAGGATTCTCCCATCAGGGACTATTATTGCCAAAATCCCAAACTGACACTAGAACAACCTTGTTCTAGTACCTAATATGAAAGGATTCTCCCATCAGGGACTATTATTGCCAAAATCCCAAACTGACACTAGAACAACCTTGTTCTAGTACCTAATATGAGAAGATTCACTCATTAGGGACCAAAGTTGCCTACTAGCTAAACTAAAATCATATAAATGAGTTTATCCTCATTATTTGAGAGATATCCAGAAAATTCAAGAGGTTGTTTGCCTAGGTCGGTTCCAGGAAAGAAAAAGAGAGGGAAAAGAGAGATTGCTTGGTTTCATATCAAATTGATCAAGAAGAAGTGTAGAAGATAAAAGATTAAGAGTATTTGATCATAAACCTACAACAAGTAAGTTCAAATTGTTGAATTGATAATTAGGGTTTTGGGTGAAAACTGGGGAAAGTGGCTAAAGGTTGTTAATTCACCATCTTATGATTAAAATAGATACTAATTAGTGTTAGTTCCTTCATAGGAATCAAGGGAGGAGCCTATAACAAATTCAAGTAGAAATTATAGTTGGTGATTTGAGGTAAGTACATAAGTAGTGAACTTGTTATAGTTAATGTTATGAAGTCATGATGTTTTATATGTTATAGTTATTTGGAGCAAGTTATAGTTAGCCTTGGATCCATAGCTTTTATATGTTAATGTTAGCATGCTTGTATGCTTAAATTGAGGTATGTATGTGTTATAGAATTGCTCCTATTTTGTACTGTGATTATTGTTCATACTTTGTACTTACTAAGCGTTTGCTTACGTCATAGTTTATGATGGTGTTTATAGGTACCGGGGAGACTAGTGAAGGTAAAGATAAGGCATAGTTGGATTGCTCGTAGAAGTGAAGTTTGGAGTTAAAATTAGGAGACCATCGTCTTTTAGACCAAGCGCGTCAAAGTTGGAAGCCCCCACGAGTCTACTATTGTGTTTTGGTAAACTTTTGTTAATATGGGTCAATTATGATCATGGGTCATTTTGTGTTATGGGTCAATTATGGTCATGGGTCATTTTGTGTTATGGGTCATATGTGTTCATGAGTCTAAGTTCATGTTTGAATTTAGTAATGTTAAAGATGTTGGATTGATAATAACTTAGTTATAGTGTATGTACAAATGGGGTGTTTGGCATAATGCCGTTTTACCCATTTTGACCCATTGTCAAGGGTTTTAAACTAGATGGTCATGTATGTGAATTGAACTGGTTATAATAGAAGTATCTTGTACATTTTGAGTCTATGGTAGTTAGCGAATGTTTGTATTGCGGATTTGTGGGTCATAGTACTAGTTGAAAGGGGTGTTTGGCTACTAGCCAATTCGACCCATTTTGGTATGTTACGAGTCATGGGATGGTTTCAGTACCTTTAGAATGAAAAGTAATGTAATTCCTTAGTTAATAGTGTAAGTGGTTCACATTATGGGTTAAATGGAACATTTTTTATATTTTGACCCATTTCGGCAGGTTTTGTCAATTTCCAAAAAAATTCATATCTTGAAACCCATAAGTCGTCAAGAGTTGAACCACATGTCGTTTCGAAGGTAATTAAATATAGTTTTGTTTAAAAATACTTTTATGAGCTAATTGTCATAGGATCCTTGTCAGCTTATCAAAAAGTAACAGAACGTCAGTCTAGTTATGTATTTTATGTGAAAAGTTTAAAATTTTTAGTCTAATTGTTCAAGGGGCGTAACATTACTCATTTTATTATTCACAAATTCAGTACCATTATCAGATCTAACAGTTTTGATTTTAACATTAAACTGATTATGTATCATGTTAATAAAAGAAGCAAATACACCAAAAACTTCATCCTTGGTATTAATCAAATACACCCAAACAGCCCTAGAATAATCATCAACAACAGTTAAGAAGTATCTATATCCTTCTCTACTTGTCACTCTGTAAGGACCCCATAAATCAAGATGAATAAGTTCACCTAGATTTACAGGCTTATGTTCAGACAAAGGAAAAAGTTCCCTTGTCTGTTTAGCCCTATGACATATTTCATAGACAGGTATCGAAGTATTCTTGGAAAAACCAAGATCAGTTTGAAGCACAGACAAGACTGGATCAGCAGGATGACCCAGTCTATTATGCCACACTGCTTTAGATACATTATAAGACAAAACAAAACAATTATTACTCACATTTTTTACAGGTTGCATGTCAAACAAATAAAGACCAACACATTGACTACCAGTCCCCAAGATTTTCTCCCTTTCCAAGTCCTGAATATAACAATAATCTTCATCAAAACCCACAAACATTTTACTATCTCTTATCAACTTATTAACAGAAAATAAGCTCACACAATACCCAGGCACAACCAAAACATCATACAAAACAACATTATTGGTAAGCTTAAGATTTCCTATGTGACTTATAGTAGCCAATGTCCCATTAGGATGACCAACAGTAATATTAAGACTAGAAATATCAGCAACATTAAACATGCCAGCAGTAGAAACAGTAAGATGCTGATTAGCACCAGAATCAATAATCCATCCCAAAGAAATAGTATCAACAATAATCCTAGAATTAGCAAAAAAATATCTAGAGAAATTCATATTAAACAAGACATTATGATTATAGAAAGAAGCTCTACCTGCCATAGTAGCATGTATACTTCCAGAAGAATTATCACTAATCAAAGACAAGAGCTTCTTCATCTGTTCAGGAGTAAAAACAGAAGAAGTACCAGTAGATGCAGATTTATCATCCTTAACATCGACATTAGCATTATAATTCTGTCTAGAACCATTGTTTAATCTACCAGGATTATTGTTTTTAACAAAACCTGGTGGAAAACCAATAATTTCATAACACCTCTCAATAGTATGTCCAATTTTTCCACAATTTTTACAGTTAAGATTAGGATTAGGACCCCTATTGTTACTAGTATTACCAGAACCAGAGCCTCTAGTGTTATTATTATTATTAATGAATACTCTTTTATTATTATTAAAAGACTTAGCATTAAAAGAAGTAGCATTAACTTTGGACTCAGAAACATTAGAAGACTTAGGAATCCCTCTATGGGATTCTTCTCTAGAAACAGTGGCATAAGCATCATTGACCTCAGGGAGAGGATCCCTAGTCAAAAGCGCAGTCCTCATAGGCTGATAACAATCATCCAGGCCCATGAGGAACTGCATCAACTTCATCAATTGCTTATGCAGGCCTAACTCTTTACTAGCATCACAAGCACATTTAACTTCACATGAACATTTAGGCAATTTAGTCAAAGCATCAAATTCTCTCCACAAAGAATTAAGTCTATGATAATAATCTGCAACAGAAGTACCACCTTGTTTTACAGAATTAATCTTTTGTAAAAAATTATATATCACAGAACCATCAACCTTATCATATGTTTCTTTTAATTCATTGCATACAGATGCATCATTTTCAAAATAGACTAATCCCATATAAACATCTTGAGAAACAGAGTTCATAATCCAAGTTAACACAATGGCATTACACCTATCCCATTGAGCAGACAACACATCACTAGTAGCAAAAGTATTTTTCACACAAGTTCCATCAACAAAGCTGTATTTATTTCTAGCTTGTAAAGCTAATTTCATAGCACCACACCAGATTCTATAATTTTCTGTTCCTAGAAGCTTAAAAGGAATTAATGTAGTACTACTACTATCATTTGTTTGAATATGCAATTGATTACCAGCATCAAGATTACTAATCAAAATAGTACTACTACCAAGATCACTAGCAGACATGATGAAAAAACAATCAAGAACAAGAAACAAGCAGAACGAACAAGGAAACAAACAGCTAATAAAGAACATAAACAAAAAACAACTAACCAATCAATAGAAAAGAAAAACTCACACCCAAGATAAAACAAAGAATCAGCCAATTGGACTGGGATTGGCCAGAGCAGGTTTCCACACCATTCAAGATGGAGGGTCAAGGTGTTAACCAATCCGTTTGCACCCAATTAACTAAACTCTTGTTATCTTAAAGAAGAAATATCAACTTACAGAGCAATATGAACCACAGCGGAAGAATGACTACAAAAACACTAGATTCACTTAGTCTAATGTTTTTGCAACCAAATACGGGCCCAAGAACCACTAACAGTCACCACGGATCACGATCCCCAACAACCAATTTAGGGTTCCACAAACCCTAACCAAGAATCTCACAAAATACCACAAGATCGAGTCTAAATCGACTAAATCAACCACAACCGTTAAGAAAACGACCTCAATTAACCAATAAAACCACCAATTCAAGAAACCCCCAAAAAAATTGAAACCCTAGTAACCCTAGAATCTCCAATCACCACCAAATCAGAACCTATAGCTCTGATACCATGTAAAAATGGTAAAGAACACAAGACAACACTCTGCTACACCCAACCAACCACCCCATGGTGTATATATTTTCTTATTAACTATTCAAGAAGATAAGTCCTCAAACGAGTGCTTACTAGTACAATACAAAAGAAAATGTGTAATCTCTTCTAGGAAGATACCACACAATAACCTCACATACAGATTCACTCAATCACTCAGAAACACAAGATCAATAAACTGATCTTATGAAAGACTAGAACAAGACTAACAGAAGATATCAAAGTGATATCTAAAAGATTACAATAAACTGTGTGTAAACCGTGTGGAAGAAGAAAACGGATAATGACAACTGACTCAAACCCTAAAGAGATGAGAAGATTATATAGCACCAGCTTTTACTCTTTAGTCCCTAGACTTCTTCACAACTACAATATGAGCCAACACCTGTTTCTAGCTTCAATAACTTTGAATATTAGCAAAACTAGTCCTCCAACTTAATATGTGAGCTTGCATACTCTTTAACAATTAAAAATAAATGTTAGCGTTGAATCCACGGATTAAATTCGTACTTTTATGAATGTGCTATCTAACTTAATCCGACTCCATAGAAAGCATCATGTACAAGTTATAGCTCAATCTTGGAAAAGACATGTGAGACCAATGTGATTCCTAATCTTTATAAATGACATGAAAATTAAGGGGGTGTTTGGATTTTTCTTAATAAAATTACTTATTTTCTAGAGTTAAAAGTTTGATTTGACATTTCATGTTGTCATTGTTGATAGTCATGACACACAATACCTCTTATGATCATAGCAAAGAATGTCTCATATCCACATGATGGTCAATATTTAGTTAACAAATTTATTGTATGGATATTCTTATGAATTTTGTTCAAAATTGTGAAACCTTTAATTTATAAATTGTTTGGACACATTCTCTATCTATTGTATTCATTTCATTGATCACTTTTTTTTTAAAATCTTAAATGTAACAATAAGATGATTATTTAAGCGTCTATCTTTTTTATTTTATTTAAAATGGCATGTTCATTATCATATTTAACTAATCAAAATGTTACCGTATTAAATAAGTTAACATGACATTTTATTGGTAGTCCATATTTTGAAAAAGTCAATCCTAAGAAGTTGACATGACATTTTATCGCATGATATGAAATCCTAAGAAGCTAGCCCATATATTGAAAAAGTTTATGGTTATTTACTTAGCATATATTAAAATATATGTGTAGTTTTGATTGGTGCTAAACCGTCAGACGATTATTGGTCAACCACTTGTGAATGGTCAACTATAATAGTCAAACAGCCTAGAATCAATCTCCGTGGAAGTACAGTGTTTCCCCGAGTCGTTATGTCCTGACGAGGTGTGGATGGTATTAAAACGGGTCTGTGATCGGGTGAATGTGGACAGGAAAGGGGTTTAAGTGAGTTTGAATGATTACGCTAAGGAAAAACAAATGAGAACGATTTAAACACACTATATTAACAATAACGCGAAACCTAATTAACCTAAAACGTAAACTGAAAACTTAAAATCAGAAATTGCTTATACGTAAGCATAAAAATAAGCCAAACGGCTTAAATAGAAGCTATCACTTTATTTATGTTTTTGGTTTTTTCTAATTTTACAAACTACGTAACCTAAATTTAAAAACGTAAAAGTTATTTAAATAAAACGCGGGTTAAAGTTAAAAGAAACGCGAGTGCGCGAAATAAAAAGTGAAATTTGAGCTACGCTATCCCTATGGACATGAAAATTGTATTTTTACGATCCTAACAATCAAAGAAAATTTTAAGAAAAAGAAAATTATTTTTTTGACTTTTTAATTAATTTTTATTGATTAAAAACTATTAAAACTTAATTAAACTATTTAAGCTAAGTTAATTATAAAAAATACTAAATTAAAAGTTAAAATTATAAAAATTATTTTACAACTACATTAAAGTAATAGAAACTTTATAAAAATATAAAATTTACCAAATACTAATTAATAAGCTATTTCTATAATTAAATACTAATTATTATTTAATACCTATTTTAACTATTTTTAATTTTAATAAATACTAAACTATTTTATAAAAATATGAAAATTTTTATGTAGCTAATAATTACCAACAGAAACGTGTGAAAAATATAAAAAGTGCTAATCACTTTGTAAATAAGCAGTTAAATAAGCTAAACTTGAAAATAAGCTATCTAATCTAAAACCTATATAAATATGAGAGGTACCCCTCTTCCAACGGAACTGGTGCCCCAGAGCAGTTGGAAGGGGGTGTGGGAATATGCACGTTATACTAGCGAAAGGTCCAAGGTTCGAATCCCACACTCCACATTTTTGCAAAATTATTTTTTTTTTTCAATTTTTATTTCACAAAACTATTCAACTACTAAAAATAAGCTATTTTAATAAAGACAACCTTTTTTGAAACTTGAAATTAAGCTCAGAATAAGCTCATGAGCTTAACAGATGGCTTATAAGCCATATTTTGATTTTTTTTTAACACTAAATAAGCTGTAAATGGGCTACTTTCTACAAACCAAAGATGAAATAAGCTACAATGGGATTAAGCAAACTTAGATTAAGCCAAAGAAAAGAGAAAAGTACAAGGAATAAGCTGAAACTAAAAAAATAAGCAAATCCAATTCCAACTTCAAACCAAGCAGACCAATAGGGTATCTGCAGCCCTTGGTGGGGCCCACAGATAAGCTCAAGGATCCAAAATGAGCTTGGAATCAATAAGCTGACCTAGGAGCCTTCTCAAATAGCCAAGAAGCACACCCTATCACTCACTAATAAGCTCAAAAAGAGCTTATGAAACTGCTCTTGTAAACACTGATGAATCAGTATGTGAGGTTCAAGGATGAGAATTAGGAGGCTAACTTTAAGCAGATGAATAAGCTAACTATGGTAAACAAAAGATAAAACTAACAAGTCAGCCTAAATGTCTCTCCAAAACATCAATTATCAAGCAACATGATCAGAAAGTGAGCAGATTATAGGCCAAAGAAAAATGGGTCAAAATAGCGTTTGCTGGGTGCAGGGGTATGCAGGCCTGAGGGGTCATTTTAAGTTCAAGATTTCAATAAGCAAACAGGTTCTAAATTAAGATTTTCTTTTTGCTTTTGATTTCCTTACTGTTAGGCTTCTTAAATCCACAATCCAAAAGAATTTTCAACCAGAATTGATTCCTATAAGTACCCTAGAAATCTGTCTAAAACTTGATGAGCAGGGGAAATAACAGTCAACTTTGAGCAAGATTTTTAGCAAGCAAATGCACTTAAAAATCAGGTTTCCTTCCTGATTCAGATTCACAAGCAAGAAAAGAACACAAATCAGCAAGATTTACCTGTTTTCAATCTAAATTGAACCCTAGAGATGATCCAGAAAACTTGCTCATTTCAACAGACATGAGTTTGACCATTTGCAATTTTTACACTAAGTTGACTCAGATGATATTCTAATGATCTAAATGAATCCTATATGATGTAATTAGATGACATAAGGCCTATTTAAGCTGTCTACAACTATATTATTCCTAAATTCATGATTCTACCCACTGTAACATCAAAAAGGTCACTTAATTTAAACTTACAAGCTCATTTTGACTTTTAACATTATGACCACTGATTTTTCAATTTAACTAAGCTATATTTTCCCTATGTGTCATGTACCAAGCACAAATAATGACAAAAACACTCTCAAACAATGAGAACCTAGCTGAACCAAACACTCCCTTCATGGACTCTTTTTAGGTTTGACATCAAATAAAGCAAAAGCAAGCATACCTATGAGTTAACAGTTGCAAAGCTACTTAAATAAAATCATAAAAATCAAATAACAAAGCAAATAAGTACATGAATGAGGTACTGAGCAATTATTCTAGAAAATAAGGTAAATAATAGCACAAAGAAACTCAATGAATCCCTTGCTCAATCATAAGTACAATGCTCAACTGATTTAACCTGTAGGCTATTCAAACCAAGAGTACTCCCCTGAAACCTTCTGAATAAGTACATCACCACTCTCAACATGCATTATATCCAAAGAGAAATTTCACTAAAAGTTGCAATAGTAGATTTCAACAAAGAAACTTGATATTTTTATTTCATAAACCTTGAATTACACTACTGACCTTGAAAGAGTACTTGTAGAATTACATTTGAAATTTTTAAAAGCTAATAAAAAAATTACAATGACATAAAAATTAACCTAAAAAAAAACTACTCTAGTCTTCACTGCCTCTTCTCCCTTTTATATGGGACCTTTAGGGTTTCTGAGCCCTCTTGAGCACTTCCCACTTCATTCCTAGCCCTTAGATTAAGATAAGACAATCTTGGCTCTTGGTTTGGATTTTGGCGCCCAAAACTTTTTTTTTGGAGTTTTCCTTCTGATAACTTGATGCCAGAGGGGTGGTTTGGAGTTTAGCATTTGGAGGGGTGTAGGAGGGGGGTGGAGTGTGGTGAAGGGTTTAGGGGTGATGATGGGGATGGCAGGGGTTGCAGGGATGAGGTGGAAGGAGGGTGTCAAAGGAGGGGAGTTTGACTGAGGGATTAAATAAAACGGACGGGGTGGATTATTAGTGGTGGATTGGGCCTTGGAGTGGTTGGTCTGGTGTTAGTGGACTGGATTGGCTTATGTTGGGTGGTATTAGTTAACAAAGGGTCCGTTTGTTTTGTTACCAAAGACACCACAAGGACCAATTTTGTAATAAACCCAAACATGAGGGGCTGATCATGTAATTTTTTGAAAATATCCATAAGGACCTTAATTGGCTAGTTTGAATATTAAAAGGAGCCAAATTAATATTTTTCAAAATAAAAACACCCGGGGACCAAAATTGTAATTTTTGAAAGTTTAGGGGTCATTTTTGCCAATCTGTGAAAAACTTTTATCCAAGGACTAATATTGAACATTTTTAAATTTCCAAGGACTAAAAATGATTTTTCATCCAAAAATATCCCACCATGGACCAAATCTGTCAATTACTGAAACTCCAGGGACCTTTTATGCCAATTTTGGATTTTGAGGGGCCAAACATGTAATTTTCTCAAACTTTTTACCCAAGGATCGTTTTTGATAATATTTTACTTTTAAATGCCTTGGGTTGACTTTTCTTTCGTTTTAAACCTTCAGGGACTAGTTTCATCAATTTTTTGAAACTTGAGGGACTGAAACTGCCAATTATGCAAACTTTGTTCATTTTTCATTTGTTTTTAAACATTTTGCATCTAAAACATATAAAACACACTTTTGGAATAATTTCTGTATTTTGATGCGTTTTTTAGTGTTTTTGTATGTTTTGGCAGTTCATATAAGACAAAAATGATGAGTATTTACACACTCATCAATCCCCCACACTAAACTATTGCTAGTCCCTAGCAATATTTTGAGAAAAATTAATGGATTTGAAACTCTTTACCAAAAGCCATCACTTCTGGAGTAGCCAGGTGTAAGAACTGTGGCACACCTGATAACCGTGTGATTTTGAGCAAACCACCAGTTGTCAACGGATTTGATTAGTCTTTACCAAAAGCCGTTTGCTTCTGGACTAGCCAACTCTTGATGGAATAGTCAACATCTTGGTGAGCTGATTACCAATTATGGATTTTCCAGGGCCTTTACCACAAGCCATAATCTTGCGGGCTAGCCAACTCATTTGTTTTTGGGGAGTTGAGGAACCATACAATTTTGGGCAAATTGCAAGCCATAAACGGATTTGAGATGTCTTTACCAAGAGCCGTTTGCTCCTGTACTAGCCAATCCCTTTTGTCGTTTAGACACGGCGGACTGATTACCACAAAAAATTTTGAACTTTAATGAAAAATTTTTGAAAAATTTTGGTCAAAAACGTGGGTATAAGATAGTAAAATGTGATAAAATTCGCTAGAATAGCGAATACCCCCCCCCCCCCCCACACTAAGCATGAATATTTTCCTCAATATTCAAAGTCCCAGCTATTATGCCGACTCTTTGAACGTAAAAGGGCAACATTACAAGCTAAGCGTGGAAAACACCATTTTGTATTTTCACTCATTTGTAACCATAGCATGGGGGACTCCCCCACACTTAGGGTGAAAACCCTATAAGCATGATGTGGAAGAAATAATCTCAATCGGACTTGCATTCAAGATGTTTGGACAAACATTTGAAGCACGTGAAAGTTCCACACCGATGAGATAAGTATCCGGCTCAAGATAATGATACATGAAAATGCCGGGATCAAATATGGTGTCTTCATTCCCGAAGGAGTGAAGAACAAGAGAAGTCACCCTATATGTGAAGAAAAGGAAGAAAACCATGATGAAAATCATGAGTTGATCTTCTTTCTCAAGAGGAGGCTCAATAGCCTGAGTTTAGATTTCAAAGGTTAAGCTCGTAAATATCCCGGGAGGGTGGGTGGGAATTTGCAAATTCTCATAATTGAGAGCATCTCCCCCCGGGCTATCAAACTCCGGAGGAGTCATGACATGATGAGTAAGTTCACCGGAGAACTCCTCATGAAGAGAATTATTCACAAGATGTGAATCTGTGAATTCATGTTCCACTGTAGACTCATCACAATCCTCATTCTGAATATCAAAGAGTGGATTATCAGAAATCAAAGTGAATTCAGATTCGAAATCAAATAGAGGATTGGTGAGAGTCGTATTGAATGTTTCGGGAACAAAGAGATTAACATTCTCTATTGGACTGCTGGGATCAGAAGTGAGTGACGGATCATGATATAGGAGACTTTCAATTTCTCCCAGATCGGCTTGGAAATCAAGGAGACCATCATCACTTTCCAATGAAAGTGGATTGATGTGAGCAAGTTCATCAGCGAACTCCTCAAGAAGATGATCAGCATCAGTTTGTGGAACTGATGCCTCAACATACTCGATGTCTCCATAAGATATACAATCATCGCTACAATCGGAGAAAGTCTCAAATTGATCTTTAGGACACTCAATAGATGAAGGAATATCACATACATGATCCAAAGTTCCCTGTGACTCTCTCGGGATTAGGACAAGGATCTCAACACTAGACTTTATTAATTCGTCCGATTCCTTTTCAGGAACAGTGCTAAGATGCTCATCCCCCATGATCAGAGAGTGAGTGAGAACTTCGGGTGTGATAGCAGTTGTTTGAGATGGAATCTCAACTGCTGGGATATCAACTGATGAACTTGATGGATCTTTATAGAATTGAAGGATATCAAGTGTATCCTCATCATCACTGTCATCAGGAATAAAACGGAACAAAGAGCTAGATCTGGCTGCTTTTTCTCTTGCAATGGATTCCCTCACGGATTTTTCATATGCATCTTGGGAATTTATTCTAGCAGCCTACTCTTCAGCAAGCAATTCTTCCATGGATTTTTGATGAGTGTGTCTTTGGGCAAAGTCTTGAACTGAACCCTTAAACTCATCAACGATTTTCATCATATTTTGCATTTCTGGAAGAAGTGCTTGATTCATGTCGTACTGTGGAGGTTGGTCATAATAAGGTGTGACAAAATTGTCACAAGGATATGGATTCCCCGATTGACAATCAGAACTGAAGTATGGACCTCCACAGTAATCACAACAGTAAAACTGTTGAGGCTGTGAGTCGTATGTGCTAGAGTCATAATTGTTATCGGGAAATTGCTCATAAACAAGCGTGTTTCCCGATTGACAATCAGAACTGTAGTGTGAACCACCACAGTACTCACAACAGTAGAACTGCTGAGAATCATGGTGTGGTAGTTGGTGGAATAAATCAGTTGTGTCATGGTAAGAATAGGGATCTGGGTTATAGACAGACCCGTTTCCGGATTCTACCATGCCACAGCTGGGGCAATTGCCACCATTATAAGGATTACCACACCATTGGCAAACCAGAAAGTGTGGATGAGACATAGAAAGAATCAAATGTGTATAGAGGGTGAGGAAATGAGAATCAAAAGGGTAGGAGGGTGAAAAAGGATATTTTTGGTGTTTTTGAAAATCATTTTGCACAAATGATAAAGAAAATGTTTTTGTGTTTTTGTGTTCGTTGAAAACTGAGTTTAAAAAGTTCTCAGGAACGGTTTTTATGAAAATATACACAAGGATGGTAAATATACAATGGATGTATATCCAGGTTCACTAATACGCAAAACCGTTTAGAATACGCGCACAACCTCCCCGGCAGCGGCGCCAAAATTTGATTGGTGCTAAACCGTCAGACGATTATTGGTCAACTACTTGTGAATGGTCAACTATAATAGTCAAACAGCCTAGAATCAATCTCCATGGAAGTACAGTGTTTCCCCGGGTCGTTATGTCCCGACGAGGTGTGAATGGTATTAAAACGGGTCTGTGATCGGGTGAATGTGGACAGGAAAGGGGTTTAAGTGAGTTTGAATGATTATGCTAAGGAAAAACGAATGAGAACGATTTAAACACACTATATTAACAATAACGCGAAACCTAATTAACCTAAAACGTAAACTGAAAAATTAAAATCAGAAATTGCTTATACGTAAGCAGAAAAATAAGCCAAACGGCTTAAATAGAAGCTATCACTTTATTTATGTTTTTGGTTTTTTCTAATTTTACAAACTACGTAACCTAAATTTAAAAACGTAAAAGTTATTTAAATAAAACGCGGGTTAAAGTTAAAACAAATGCGAGTGCGCGAAATAAAAAGTGAAATTTGAGCTACGCTATCCCTATGGACATGAAAATTGTATTTTTACGATCCTAACAATCAAAGAAAATTTTAAGAAAAAGAAAATTATTTTTTTGACTTTTTAATTAATTTTTATTGATTAAAAACTATTAAAACTTAATTAAACTATTTAAGCTAAGTTAATTATAAAAAATACTAAATTAAAAGTTAAAATTATAAAAATTATTTTACAACTACATTAAAGTAATAGAAACTTTATAAAAACATAAAATTTACCAAATACTAATTAATAAGCTATTTCTATAATTAAATACTAATTATTATTTAATACCTATTTTAACTATTTTTAATTTTAATAAATACTAAACTATTTTATAAAAATATGAAAATTTTTATGTAGCTAATAATTACCAACAGAAACGTGTGAAAAATATAAAAAGTGCTAATCACTTTGTAAATAAGCAGTTAAATAAGCTAAACTTGAAAATAAGCTATCTAATCTAAAACCTATATAAATATGAGAGGTACCCCTCTTCCAACGGAACTGGTGACCCAGAGAAGTTGGAAGGGGTGGGGGAATATGCATGTTATACTAGCGAAAGGTCCAAGGTTCGAATCCCACACCCCACATTTTTGCAAAATTATTTTTTTTTCAATTTTTATTTCACAAAACTATTCAACTACTAAAAATAAGCTATTTTAATAAAGACAACCTTTTTTGAAACTTGAAATTAAGCTCAGAATAAGCTCATGAGCTTAACAGATGGCTTATAAGCCATATTTTGATTCTTTTTTAACACTAAATAAGCTGTAAATGGGCTACTTTCTACAAACCAAAGATGAAATAAGCTACAATGGGATTAAGCAAACTTAGATTAAGCCAAAGAAAAGAGAAAAGTACAAGGAATAAGCTGAAACTAAAAAAATAAGCAAATCCAATTCCATCTCCAAACAAAGCAGACCAATAGGGTATCTGCAGCCCTTGGTGGGGCCCACAGATAAGCTCAAGGATCCAAAATGAGCTTGGAATCAATAAGCTGACCTAGGAGCCTTCTCAAATAGCCAAGAAGCACACCCTATCACTCACTAATAAGCTCAAAAAGAGCTTATGAAACTGCTCTTGTAAACACTGATGAATCACTATGTGAGGTTCAAGGATGAGAATTAGGAGGCTAACTTTAAGCAGATGAATAAGCTAACTAGGGTAAACAAAAGATAAAACTAACAAGTCAGCCTAAATGTCTCTCCAAAACATCAATTATCAAGCAACATGATCAGAAAGTGAGCAGATTATAGGCCAAAGAAAATGGGTCAAAATAGCGTTTGCTGGGTGCAGGGGTATGCAGGCCTGAGGGGTCATTTTAAGTTCAAGATTTCAATAAGCAAACAGGTTCTAAATTAAGATTTTCTTTTTGCTTTTGATTTCCTTACTGTTAGGCTTCTTAAATCCACAATCCAAAAGAATTTTCAACCAGAATTGATTCCTATAAGTACCCTAGAAATCTGTCTAAAACTTGATGAGCAGGGGAAATAAATGTCAAACAGTCAACTTTGAGCAAGATTTTTAGCAAGCAAATGCACTTAAAAATCAGGTTTCCTTCCTGATTCAGATTCACAAGCAAGAAAAGAACACAAATCAGCAAGATTTACCTGTTTTCAATCTAAATTGAACCCTAGAGATGATCCAGAAAACTTGCTCATTTCAACAGACATGAGTTTGACCATTTGCAATTTTTACACTAAGTTGACTCAGATGATATTCTAATGATCTAAATGAATCCTATATGATGTAATTAGATGACATAAGGCCTATTTAAGCTGTCTACAACTATATTATTCCTAAATTCATGATTCTACCCACTGTAACATCAAAAAGGTCACTTAATTTAAACTTACAAGCTCATTTTGACTTTTAACATTATGACCACTGATTTTTCAATTTAACTAAGCTATATTTTCCCTATGTGTCATGTACCAAGCACAAATAATGACAAAAACACTCTCAAACAATGAGAACCTAGCTGAACCAAACACTCCCTTCATGGACTCTTTTTAGGTTTGACATCAAATAAAGCAAAAGCAAGCATACCTATGAGTTAACAGTTGCAAAGCTACTTAAATAAAATCATAAAAATCAAATAACAAAGCAAATAAGTACATGAATGAGGTACTGAGCAATTATTCTAGAAAATAAGGTAAATAATAGCACAAAGAAACTCACTGAATCCTTTGCTCAATCATAAGTACAATGCTCAACTGATTTAACCTGTAGGCTATTCAAACCAAGAGTACTCCCCTGAAACCTTCTGAATAAGTACATCACCACTCTCAACATACATTATATCCAAAGAGAAATTTCACTAAAAGTTGCAATAGTAGATTTCAACAAAGAAACTTGATATTTTTATTTCATAAACCTTGAATTACACTACTGACCTTGAAAGAGTACTTGTAGAATTACATTTGAAATTTTTAAAAGCTAATAAAAAAAATTACAATGACATAAAAATTAACCTAAAAAAAAAACTACTCTAGTCTTCACTGCATCTTCTCCCTTTTATATGGGACCTTTAGGGTTTCTGAGCCCTCTTGAGCACTTCCTACTTCATTCCTAGCCCTTAGATTAAGATAAGACAATCTTGGCTCTTGGTTTGGATTTTGGCGCCCAAAACTTTTTTTTTGGAGTTTTCCTTCTGATAACTTGATGCCAGAGGGGTGGTTTAGAGTTTAGCATTTGGAGGGGTGTAGGAGGGGGGTGGAGTGTGGTGAAGGGTTTAGGGGTGATGATGGGGATGGCAGGGGTTGCAGGGATGAGGTGGAAGGAGGGGGTCAAAGGAGGGGAGTTTGACTGAGGGATTAAATAAAACGGACGGGGTGGATTATTAGTGGTGGATTGGGCCTTGGAGTGGTTGGTCTGGTGTTAGTGGACTGGATTGGCTTATGTTGGGTGGTATTAGTTAACAAAGGGTTCGTTTGTTTTGTTACCAAAGACACCACAAGGACCAATTTTGTAATAAACCCAAACATGAGGGGCTGATCATGTAATTTTTTGAAAATATCCATAAGGACCTTAATTGGCTAGTTTGAATATTAAAAGGAGCCAAATTAATATTTTTCAAAATAAAAACACTCGGGGACCAAAATTGTAATTTTTGAAAGTTTAGGGGTCATTTTTGTCAATCTGTGAAAAACTTTTATCCAAGGACTATTATTGAACATTTTTAAATTTCCAAGGACTAAAAATGATTTTTCATCCAAAAATATCCCACCATGGACCAAATCTGTCAATTACTGAAACTCCAGGGACCTTTTATGCCAATTTTGGATTTTGAGGGGCCAAACATGTAATTTTCTCAAACTTTTTACCCAAGGATCGTTTTTGATAATATTTTACTTTTAAATGCCTTGGGTTGACTTTTCTTTCATTTTAAACCTTCAGGGACTTGTTTCGTCAATTTTTTGAAACTTGAGGGACTGAAACTGCCAATTATGCAAACTTTGTTCTTTTTTCATTTGTTTTTAAACATTTTGCATCTAAAACATATAAAACACACTTTTGGAATAATTTCTGTATTTTGATGCGTTTTTGAGTGTTTTTGTATGTTTTGGCAGTTCATATAAGTCAAAAATGATGAGTATTTACACACTCATCAAGTTTATCTGATACTAGTAAAAAATAATAAAAAAAAAAACCAACAAAAATAAATATAGGTATATTAATGGTAGTAGCAGCTCCAACCAAGAGACAAGCACTACACCAACGTTGTAAGAAAAGAAAAAGAACCCCGATTGCTTCTTGTCTCTTTAGCCCAGCTGGCTGTCCAATCCATGTATACATAAACAACACAACATCATCTCCATATAGACACCTATAAACCCTCTTCTTCCTTCAAAAGAACACACACATATCATCTTTCACACACTCATTTTCAAAACAAAACACATACACACACACTCTTTAGACAAAATTGACAACAAGAATGCCAATGATGGTAACCTGCGCGATGGTATCAAAGAGATAGACAGAGCAACTAAAACAAATCTTTTATTCAATGATGAGTTACAATAGTCGGCAAGATTGCCTCGTAAACATAACCAAACGATTACACAAGAAGAGAGATCAAATGATCTTTAATAAACAAATGTGTAGAGAGAGATAGCAGCTTTTAGAAGACTGCGTATGATTGAGTGACAAACCCTAGAAGGGTTGACTCAATATATAGGGAACAAGGTTCCACTTATGGAACTCCATCTTTTTATTCTTTTACATAAGCAGCAGACCAAGACTTTACTTCATAATCCAAAATATAATGACTAGGTTTAACCCATCTACTATAGCCTGCACAAACTACACATAAAACCATGAGACCCAAAGTTAAGACATGTTTGAGAGACAGATTACTTATGTATTTTGGAACATTCCCCCTTAATCTGTTTCCCAAACATGTCAAATAATCTCACTTTTTCACTCAAGAATTTATGTTGATGTACAGGAAGGTGTTTGGTTAAGATGTCTGCAATTTGGTTTGAGGAGCCAATTTTGATGGCACTCAATACACCTTTTGTAATTTTTTCTCAGATAAAGTGAACATCTATTTCAAAGTGTTTTTACCTCTCATTGAAAATAGGGTTTATAGCAAGTTGTAAAGCTGATTTGTTATCACAAAATAAGTTAACAGGAAGACAAATGTTAACATTCAGGTCTTTTAAATTTTTTTGAACCCAAATAATTTCACAAGCAGCAGCTGCCATAGACCTATATTCAGCTTCTGTGGATGACTTTAAGAGAGTTTTTTGTTTTTTTTTTTCTTTTCCATTATATCAAACACTTGTTAAAGAATTCACAATAACCGGTAACAGATTTTCTGGTTTTTATGCATTTTTCCTAATCTGCATCACTATACCCTTCAAGAAGATTATTAGAATTACAATAATCATACCTTAGGCTCTTACCTGGAGCACCCTTTAAGTACCTTAGAACATTCAAAGCAGAATCCAGATGTGACTTCAAGGGTGTGTGCATATGTTAAGCAAGACATTGAACAGAGTATGATATGTCTGGTCTAGTATGGGTAAGGTGAATTAGTTTCCCAAGTAGTTTTTGATACCCAATTATCGGACTTTTGGAAGTCAAAACCGTCAAAACCGGAGAAAAGTAAAGAGCGTGAAGAGTTGTGGAAAGAATTCAAGGAACGAGAGCTAGCGATCAAAAGAGAAAAAATAGAACTTCAACGAAAGCTAGTGGAAATCCAAGAGGACCAAAAGGAAATCATGAGCATCACAAAACAGGAGCAAGACTTGATTTTCTACAATTCGGCAATCAACCCAAATTTGCCCGAACGACAACGAAATGAACTTTTGAAAATTAAGGCAGGAATCAAGGAACGCTATAAGTTAGATTACTAGCTTTTAATAAGTGTTTTCATGTTTAATTTTTAGTTGTTTAAGTTTTTAATTTAGTATTGCAATGTTTTAATTTCTTATCATTTTCATTTTATGTTTATGTACCGTTTACGTTTTTATTAATAAAATTTAAGTTTGTGTTAAAAATGTTTTTTTTTTAAATGATGTAATATGGGTTACCACTGTGGCACTTTGGTTGTGTTAGTTGCTGGAGAGAGAAAACTGACGTGACAGCCGGAAAGATGATGCAATATAGGTCACCATTGTGCCCAGCCTTATAAACAGATAATCACTTCAAAATACAGGAACACACCCAAGCGCAGCCTCTATCACTGTTTTCTGACCTCTTATTACTAATTCCAAATATTTTATATCAGATAATCATTTTAGAATCAAGGTCTAGCCCGCCCGCAAATTATATGATGATCAGTTTGACCAACACTCGAATCAACTGTGATTATCCTAATCTCAAAAGACAGAAATTCATCTAAACAATATGTCCTGCAGCCCGTTATGTTACCTTTCCCTACTAATTTCAATTTCTCTATATATTATTTCAGCCATCTCTGAGTGAGATGCCACCTACTGGAAAGAAGAAAGACTCTAAAGGAAAGAAGAAGACTCGAAAAGAAAGAAGAAAGACTCTAAAGGAAAGAAAAAAGCCCATGAGTCTGCAACTAAACACGGGCTTCAGCTGTTGCTAGATATAGAAAATGTGAAGAAGGTACGAGAAAAATGGATAAAAATGTTGTAGATGGTCACTTCAGGGGATTGGCCTAAACTCCTTAAGTGACTAAGTACAAAACTTGGTAAAATGAAGTGGTTAACTAGCTCAAACAAGTCGAAATTACTCATAGTATCTTCAAAAGCTTAAATGATATGGTGTCTAAACTCTAAAGTTTCTCTATAAAAGAGTTTAATTATAAAACCATCATGGTTTTTTACAATGTGTTTAGTTAAATGTTGAGTGAGTTTAACTGAATTAAAGTTGAATGTCCTAAATTGAAAATGGGCAGAATGTTAAAACTTTGAAATATGAATTGGTTTTACTAAGTCAAAAACGTCGAAAGTTACTCATAATGTCTGAAAAAGTTTATTCCAAATTCATAGAAAAGGATACACTTATTATATTTATGCAAGCTCTACGCACACTGAGATTTACCATCGACGTCTTTACCACTTTTCGCCATTATCAACAACTGATAATAACTCATACACCAAACTAAAGGCATCAGATCGATAATTAAGTACTAGCTATAAAGTTATTTTACACATACTATAATTATAAATACTTAGTCTTTCTTTATTTATTTATCGCCATGATTTTTTATGTACACTATCGATAATTTATTATCAAATAAATGTATACCAAAAAGCACTTGCTCGAAGGAAAATTTAGTACATGAGAACCCAACGCTGCAATGCGCGGTACCCGGCTAGTTAACCTTAACGGATCTTAACTTCTTTTTTTCTTCTAATAATCAAGTTACAAGTTTTCAAGCATATAGTGCTATAAACTATGCATCATAACTTTACTCTCATTAAGGTAATATTTACCTTTTATTCAACCCTTTCAATCAAATAATTAGTGTACAAATTGTTAAGCATACAGTACTATCAAAATATGCATCATAAATTTATGTGTATAAAATAAAAGAAATAATGCATATATGAACACTAGATGTCATTGTCAAGAGATTGAGGATGTGGGAGCATCAACCTGTATGTTCCTCTTTGCATATTTTTGTGCATTGTTGCAACACAAGTACAATACAATGTCTATCCATCATATTCATTTTTTTTTGGCTTTGTGTCTTTACACACCATTCATTTAGTATATACACACCATCAAAAAATAAAACAAAAAATACCACTGACTTACTTTTTGTCTTTAAATGTGTATTTTTACTTTAATAGGTATAGTAGCTTTGAAGAGATAAAAAGCTGTAAAATATATGGATAATAATACAACTTTTTAACTTCTTCCATTCTCTTTCACACACTCCAAAAACACACATCTACCCCTCATTTGTTTACATACATTTTATTTCTTCCAGTTGATGAATCGGAACGCAAGAAGGTTGAAACGAGCATCTCGATCTTAAGTTTACTTCAATCTCATTATATTATCAGTTATGCAAGCAACTTATTTATGCTTCCGAAGTGATTTTTGTAATTGTCTGGATCCACTAGATCTTGGAGCGATGGTGGTTAACGTGTGATGGGTTGCGGCAGCGGCGGTTTAAGATGGGATGGGTTTAGGTCGGAGGTGACGGCCGTGGTGGTTCATGTGGGATGGGTTTGGCCGGACGTGTTAGCAGCTGTGGTGGTTCAGTAGTGGTGGTATGGATTTTAGTGGGTTAGTAGTTGATGGTGGTGTGATGGTATGGGGTTGTGAAAGAGAAGATATGTGTGTGAAAGAGAAGGTATATGTGTGAGATAGAAATTTTATAGTAATATTTTTGTTAGATTGATCGAGTATGATATGAGTTTCTTGTTTGTAGTTTGAGTGAGCATGTGGTCCCAATGTGGTCCCCAATGTGAAAACTTTACGGTGGTGTGTGAACACCATAACCTTTTTTTTTTAGTTTTCACATGCATGATGTGTTTTCTTATACTTAAGTGAAACAATATAGTTTAGTAAAGACAATTAGACATGTATATTACTAATAGTAAGGAGTAAATTTTTTATAATATGACGCACTTGGTCAAACTAACTAAGTACCGTGTGTTGAAATCAAATATCTTGCGCCAATAAAAATTGATAGACGACTTGTTTGGTTATCATATAGATACTTATTGGCGAGTTATGGACAATTTTAAACCAAAGCCCAGCATCTTGTATGGAGATTTCTTTTGGAAAATATTCTTGATTTGGAGCTAAGAATCTTTCAACTGTATTTTAAATTCATGTTTTTAGAAGAAAAAGTTTAGTGATTTGACCTTTTATAGTTAGCATAAAATAAGTATATGCATATGGTTGCAGTGGAAACATTATCATTTTAAGGTTAGTATTAATGGCTCTACTTAATTACTTATACATACGGATGGCAATCGAGTCGTGTTTAGGTTAATTATTCGAGTTCGCGGGTTAGTATAACCTTTACCCCAAACACAATCCATTTATTAATCATGTAAAAAAAAAAAAAAAAAAAAAAAAAAAAAAAAAAAAAAAAAACTCAACCCTAACCTAGACTTGCATAACATGGGTAAACCACTTGTAACCCATTTAACGTGTTTATAATAATAGGTTAATAGGCCTCATGGTGAATAAGGTTGCTGATTTGTCGATTTAACCAGTTTAAATTCAAAATTAATATAACTACTTAAAAATTGATAAAAATGACATAAAGTAACTATAAAACAATTTCAGTAATATCCACTACAATCGTCACTCAGTGTCATATTAAGTATATAAGAAATTATATTTAAATAAAATTTGAGAGACTTAGGGTGCGTTTAGTTAGTGAAAAATGTCTCATTTTTCTAGGAAATTTTTCATGTGAAAATGAAAAAATTGAAAATCCGTTTAGTCACATTTTTTTCCAACATTTAAAAAAAAAATGAAATTTTCATTTTCTAAATTTTAACTAATAAATTGAAAAGCTCATTCTACACCGCCCACCGTTGCCGTCACGGCCCACCGTCGTAATTTGAGGTAATCTTCTTATCATTTTTTTTAAAAGGAAAATATAAATCCAACTAAACGAGTTTTTAAAAATCTCAACTTTTCTCTAAAAAAGAAAAATCATTCCATTCTTAACGAATTTAGAAATAGAAAAAGAGGAAAAATTTTCTACAACTAAACGGCACCTTAAGATGCGTTTAGTTGCAGAGAAATACTCCATTTTTCTAGGAAATTTTTCATTTGAAAATGAAAAAACTGAAAATCCGTTTAGTCACACCTTTTTTCAACAATTTTCAAAAATAGCGAAATTCTCATTTTCTAAATTTTAACTAAAAAATTGAAAAACCTGTTTTACCATTCTCATTTTTTTTTCTTTTTCTAATTTATTTATCAATATAAAGAGACGGGATCTTTTCAACATAAAAGATACACCATTCTAACCCCAATCTCTCGTGTTATCTTCCACCACCACCGCCCGCCGTTATTAATCCAACTTTTCATTAAAAAAAAATTAAAATATCGTGTAACTCTACTCGATAAGATTGAACCTGCTGCTATTAACAAGTCGTTGCTTTCTGATCCCCCTAGTGTTGTCTTTTTCGAGGAACCGAATATAGCCAAAAGGGTGGAAGAGTTAAGTGCTGAACAGATAAATTTCTTGTCAACTACTAACGTGGGTAACAAGCCGACTATTATGCCTGCTAATGAAGTCCCCGTTCCAAAATCTTTTGGTGAATAATGATGCTAATAGTGGTAAGGTTAAATTTAGATCTCTTGACACGTGTAAACCTACTAATGTTAAGGTTGAAGTTCTAATACCAAAGCCGTCTTTTTTGGAAGTTCATGTTATATTTGGTTTCAGCTTGTTTGGTTATTTTGTGGGGTGTAAGAGTAGCATTCCTAGTTGTTGAACACTATGTGAAGAATGGTTGGAAAAAGTATGGCAATGTTCGAGTTACGATGAACGCTAATGGCTTATTTTTCTTCAAGTTTGCTTCGAGTGAGGGTATGAATGAGGTATTGGAGAATGGTCCATGGTTTATTCGATTTGTTCATATCATCCTGAAGAAATGGACACCTACTTCTAGCTTACTTAAGGAATATCTTAATTCGGTTTCTATTTGGGTCAAATTTCATGATACTCTAATTGTGGCGTTTAGTGTTGATGGGTTTAGTGCGATGGCTACAAAACTTGGTAACCCAATTATGTTGGACTCGTATACAAGTTCTATGTGTTTACTTCATGGGGTCATATGAATTATGCTCGTGTATCGATCTATATACGGGCTGACAAGGAATTAAAGGATGAAATGATTATTGCTATTCCGAATGTAGACGATGATGGAGAGGTTCTTCACATTGTGAGGGTGGAGTACGAATGAGAACCACCTAGATGTGGTGTGTCATGATCTTTGGGCATGATGATATTTTATGTCGCAAAGCAGCTCCTAAACGTGTCATGAATGGGATAGATAAAGGCAAGGATCAGAGTTCGGGTGTATCAAAGAAGGTTCCAAATTCTAATGATGGGTTTATGATGTGTGAAAATGATGAGGCGAAAAATGAACCGTTTTTAGGGGGTCATTTAAGCCCGGAATTGAATTTATTTGATCAAATATCGCCCTAAATCATTCCTTTTTGTGATTTTAGGTACTTTGGGAGTGAATTCTAGAAAAGGAAGCATTTTGGACGTTTTTTGAGCATAAAAGTGAAGAAAACGGCAAAGACTTAATTTTCCATGCTGAGAACAGTACCTGACGGCGTCAAGAAGGAAATTTTGACGGCGTCAGGAGTAAAATCCATGACGACCCAGAGAAAACCTGAAGGCGTCAAGAGAAGGGCGTCAAGAGTAATCTTTGTGACGGCCTGCATAAGGAGTACACGTGACGGCGTCAAACCCAGATCTAGGCAGTCCGAGAATTTATTTGTCGGCGAGATGACGGCGTCAGACATTTTCTCTTGACGCCGTCACCTCACAAAATCTATATATACTTTTCTATTTTTCATTCATTAAGAGAGGAACTTGTGTGGAGAATATTAGGGTCGAACCTAATAAACCCTAGGTCGTTTGTAACAGTATTTTCAAGGGTTTTTACCCCTTGAAACCTTTCATGTTCAATTAAGATAAGTCCTCTTTCAATTCATTCAATATGTCTATGTGTTGTTTGAATATATCTTATGCTTGTCTTGATTTCAACATGCTAGGCTAGATCTTTCATGTGTTTGCTTAGATGTAATGAAACCTAGATGTTAATTATAGGTTGATTGCTTGTTTATAGTTGTAATGGATGAATGATTTCAATGTAGGCTTAAGAAAACTAGCAGATCTCCATTGTGTAACATGCTTGAACGTCTTAAGAAACATGAACCGATGTGTACTAGGTTTTTATGATTGTATTTAATGCATGAGCAAATTCTAGTGATCCCATGTTAGGAGCTTCTTAGCCGGCTCGACATAGGAGTGAGGTAGCCGCTTATAGGATTGGGGAAGTAAGTAACCTGTAAAAGATATCTAGGGAGTAGTGAATGGTATTAAGGAATACAATCCGTCATCCACGCAACTGTAACAAGTAATTAACCTGTAAAAGATATCTAGGGAGTAGTGAAACCTAAGCAAACACAATTCTCCCATATATTGTTCACACCTCTATCTTAATTTAGCTTATTTTCATTTCCAGTATTTTATTTTGAGTAGCAACTAATTCCGCCCAACTCCTTCAAAACCGAAATTTTTACTTGCTTTTATAAAAAACTAAAAAAATACAAAAAATATCATCCCTCATCTCTAGACCTAGTCTTTAGGTTTTCTAATCCTAGCGACACTATTTCCAGCTGAACGATCAATCCCCCGGTACTTGTCACTATACTATACTACAACGATCAGGTACACTGCCTGGTGGGGGTTGTAAGCTTCTCGAGATCCCTCGAGAAGTAAAGCCTGGTGCAATCCCTACGCATCAGAAAATCAAAGTATACATAGTATAGTATTACTCAAAGAAATCCGCAGGTAATACGGATAACCCGAGGTCGTAGTCCGTGTGAAGGTGTGAATGGAATTTGAAATTCCCGATTCGTGAAACGTGTCGTGAAAGTGGAAAAAAGTGAATTCAATGAGATTTAAACTAACGAATATGAAAATGAAGTACAATTAATCACTTAAGCACGTAATTCAAGCAAACAAACCTAAAACGCAACATAGAATCAAAAACCATAAGCTAAGACGTAAAATAAACGTAAACGCGCGAATTAAAACATGAATTTGAAGCTACACTAATCTGACGGGCTTGAAAATAATTTTCCTAAGTTAAAAATGATAAAAGAAAATTTGGAGAAAAAGAAAAATATTTTTTTGACTTTTTATTTCATTTTTATGTATTAAAAACTAATTTAACTAATTAAAAATTAAAAGAAAATGGAAATTAAGTAAGAAAAATGCAAAATAAATTTTGAAACTTCTTAAATAACTAAAAACTATTTTTAAAACTGAAAATATATTTTTTTTGGCTTTTTGTGTAATTTTTATGAATTAAAAACTATTTTAAGTAATTAAAATTCAAATAAAATTCAAATTAAATGAGAAAAATGCAAAATTAATTTCTAAAAATCTAAAATAAATGAAAACTATTTTCTAAAATATTTTTGGATTTTTTTATGCTTTTTCTGATTTTTTTGGATTTTTTAGCATTTAAAAAGTAATTAAAATTGAATAAAAACTAAAATTAAATAAGAAAAATAGCAAATTAATTTAGAAAAATATGAAAAATTCAGGAAAAATCTAATATATTATTCTAAATCTAGGAAAAATTTAAAAACTGAAAAATAAGCTCTGGAAGTGCTGAATGGCTTAAATCTGCTTAATAGGATTGCTTATTAATAAGCACTCTTGACCACACAGACTAAAACTTAAACCCAAAGATGTTTTTGACTCAATTAAGCTCACATGTACTGAGATAAAGCCAAAAGAAGCACAGAAACACAGCAGGGAAGCAATAAGCAGTTCAGTAAGCACTAGTTGAATAAGCAATTGGCAAACAAAATAAGCAAAAAGCTCACAAATGATTCAAGTAACTTAGGGAAGCACAAATCAACTTGTTTCAATCAGCAAACCACTTAGAATAAGCCAAATAAGCACTATGCAATTTACAATTCAAAACAAAAATGGATGATTAATGGACCTACTTGCAACTTATTTATAAGCACCTAAAGGGGCTAGCTACTAAAACCTAAAAGCAGATTATGAATGCTTGTACTACTGAGCACCTAAAAACCATAAAAGCCCTAAATCAAATCCACAATTGGACCCCTAAAACTACCCTAGTTCAGCTGCTATTGAACCTGCAGGCTGCAAGTCTTTTGACTTTTGAATTGCACTAAAGCTTTGACTAAAGTGAATTTATACTGCTTCAATTGATTCCTAAATGTAATGTTTAACTAGTTATTGACTGAATTAACCTAGATGTATACTATATCTAGTAATGCAAAAGATTACAGGTTCCAATTTTACTTAAGCTCACAGATTCTGACCCATAAGCTCAGTTTTGACTTTTGACTAAGAAACCTATAAATTTTTTCCTCAAACCTGCTTAAGTATGCCTACTGTAGTCTATTTGAACCAAATAAACAACAAGGAAACAGTAGGACCACAGGTAACAAGCCTACTCCAAACACCCTCTTAACAACTAATCTATACTAAATCTTAGAATTCTAGGCTTAATTCACTACACCTAATAATCAAATTCCATTACTTAACTAATCTACAGGCTAAAGGATGCAATAAAAACAAACAAGAACAATAGGAACACAGAATGGTAATGAAAGCTTAACTAGGCAGTGGATATTAGAAACTAGAGTAGGATACAAAATAAGCATAAACTAAACTACCAATCACTAGAATAAGCAAGACTTAAGCTACATAATCAGTAAATAAGAGGGGAATACAGAAAATGAAAAGGAAACTTACTTGGAATAGAAGATGCAAAATGAAAATGAACTAGGCTAAAGATAAGCTCAGGGAAGTTATCAAGGAGCTTCCTGAGCTTATACAGAGGTATTTGGAGGTTTTACCAGCTTATAACCTCAGCTTATTTATTTAATTATTTTTATTATTATTATTATTATTATTATTATTATTATTATTATTATTATTATTATTATTATTATTATTATTATTATTATTATTATTATTATTATTATTATTATTATTATTATTATTATTAATATTATTTTCTTTTAGATTAAGCAGAATCTAATCTAATGAAAAGGATATATGAATTTAATGAAACTTATGGCAGCTTAAAAATAAGACTTTGAAGAAATTAAGAGCTTATAACTATGAAAACTTAAAAACGGATTTGAACAACTTGTAAAAGCAACAACAATTTTTATTAATTCAAAGAACATATTACATTAAGAAAGCATAGAAACATTACATAAAACATTAATTTGAACCCTAATTAGCTACTTGCTACCCTACACTATTCCTACTCCTACTAACTGCTTCAAATGAATGAGGAAGGGGGGCTTATATAGGCACAGAGGAGAGCTTGGTGTGAAGCTTCTAGGCTGCCATGTCACTGATCCTCGTGTAAGTTGTATTTCTTTGAGTCACTCTTGGCCCTTAGATTACCCTTGCTCACCAATCCATTAATTTCAGCCCTTGGATTAAATATCATGATGTGACTAATCCTGCGTGTCTTCTCTGATTGGTCCACGTATCATCTTCTGACATACCCTGACACCTTCTAGAACCTCAATCATTAGGTAATTGTTTCTATACGAGGTTAATTTTGTGGTACGGTTAATTAGGGTTCATGAACAGTGAATGTTTCTGGGTTTGGTAAATATTTGGGGGGCGGGTAATTGGAGTTGGGTATTTTATTATTGATAGGGTTGACCGGTTAAATGTGGGGTTGACTCGGGTAAGTTATGTAGTGGTGGATCGGGTAAGGGTGGATTGGTGGTATGGGCCTTTGGTGTCTTGGGCCAGTGGGTGTTGGGTTTGTTTTAGTTAAATTTTGGGTTTAGTGTAAAGAGGGAATCCGGTTGGTTTTGTTATTTAGGATTTAGGAGTAGTGGCTTTTATAAGGACCAATATTGTTCATTCTGAAATCTTGGGGATCAAATCTGACTTTTATCGAAACTTTATTCCAATGGCCATATTTGTAATTCTTTGATAATTGAAGGATCTATTTTGACATTTCTTCAAATATTTCTTCAAGGGATCAATTTTGTCAATATCTGAAAGATTAGGGACTGAAGTTGCCATTTCTTCAAATCTTTGACCAGGGACTATTTATGAAACTTTATGAATCTCTGAGGACATGTTTTGATTTTATGAGCTTTCTTTGATCAATAAGCTTCCACGGCTCCGGTTTTTGACCTTTTTCCATTCTCGTGCTCGTTTTTGTCGGTTTTGGCTTTGTTTTTGATCATTTTTCACATATCCGTACCTGCACATACACAAATACAAAAACACATATTCTCTTGGCATATTTGGTTAGTATTTGGTATTTTTGCTCTGATTTAAGATCTAAAAATGATGTGTGAATAAGCACACATCAAAACTCCCCCAGACGAAGGTATTGTCGTGCCCTCACGCAATGTCATCACCTCCCAGTTAAGAGATAAATAATTTCAAAACCTCTTTTTACTGACGTTGTTGATACGTGGGAATCGCACCAGGCTTTACCTCTCAAGGGATCTTGAGAAGCTTACAACCCCCACCAGGCAGTGTACCTGATCGTTGTAGAATAGTATAGTGACAAGTACCTGGGGATTGATCGTTCAGCTAGAAATAGTGTCGTTAGGATTGAAATTTATCTAACTAGGTCTAAAGATGAAGGATGACTCTTTTTATGTTTTTATATTTTATGAAAAGCAAGTAAAAATCTCGGGTATTGGGAGAGTGGGCGGAATTAGTTGCTAATCAACTAACCCAAAAGCTACTAATTAATCTAATAAACAAGAAAATAAACTAAGGTTCTACAAGATAAGTGAAGCATGTCTACCCATGATATGTTACTCCTTGCTAGCTATCCAATTCTACCTATTGACTGTAAACCTTATTTTAATTGACGGATTGTATTCCTTAATACCATTCATGGGGTGGCGCACTTAACTCCCCAATTCTATGAGCTCTTATCTCCTCCTATACCATGCCCAGCACAACCATAGGGATTATAAACAGTGGCTCATGCATTAAATACAACCAATAAAGACCTAGTGCACATCGGTTCATGTTTCTTAAGACGTTCAAGCATGTTACCATTTGGAGATCTGCCAGTTTTCTTAAGCCTAACATCAAATTCATTCAATCAAAACAAGAATCAATAGGAAACAAGAATTATAAACTAAACCAACTAGATCTATTGAAATTGTCACGCCTTAATTGATGGAGATAGACACACACATCAACAAGCCCCTCATCAATGGAGATAGACACAACATCAACAAGAAATCAATGAGATCTAATCAATTATATACAAGTTTCACATAATCACAAGTAGACACAAGGTGAATTAGCAAATCATAATCAAAGAAGGACAATCAACAAGAATAATGAAAGACATAGTTGAGATAGAATCATCAAACCAATACATGATGTTTATGGAGTGATTGAAACCCTCTAAGTTGCTAGAAAAACACCCACCTAAACCCAGGAATCGACCTTAGGGTTTAGGGCTTACAAAAAGTGAAGTTATGATGTTATATTTATAGGCATGTTTTCTGTCAGCAACGCTTGACGGCGTCAGCTCCTTTTCTTGACGCCGTCACAACCATTTTTTCACCAAATTGTAGATCTCTTCTTCCTCTTCGCGTGGGTTTTGAATCACCTAAATCCGAGTTCGTATGCAAAAGTTATGACCAAAACAATATCAGTTACTTCGCGTGCACGTTTTGACAAGTTAACACATGACGGCCTTGGGTGACGCCTTCACGTTCTCTTTGGGCCGTCACCACTTTTACTCTTGACGTGTAAGACCTTAGATATCACAACTTTATCACAAATATAGAAGATTAGAAGAAGAAAGATGGTGACTTGGTGAGAGTATATGGATTGTATATGTGTAACTAGAGAGATGGAAAAATGAGAGAATATTATTAAGAAACATACACAATACACACACAAGCACACACCTCAAATGAGCCTTTGAGGTGTTTAAATAGTAAGATACATGAGATGCCCTATGGGCTTTCTATGGGCTTGGGCTTGGACTTGGTTACATGGTCGGATAACTAGGCTTATGAAACATAGCATATAACATATTAGTTTGCCAAGTCCAAGGCCCAATGACTAAACTATTACTAATCTTAACAAACGACACAAAGTTACAATATGAGAATGACCATCACTTCATAATTCATATTTTTAATGCTAACAATCTCCCCCTAAGTGGTGGTCATTCGAATGATGCTCCACGTGAGTGGGTCTTCCGTGTTCTTTGTGTTTAACTTTGTGTGTCGTTGTAGAATAGTCTTTAGTCTTTGTTCCTTCATGCTTTGTGATCTTTGATGACTGATTTTCATTGTTCTTTGTTCCTTTGTGATATGGAGTTATCTGCATTTCGTCACTTCTACGTCTGTGGTGGTTGTTTGCTATTCCAGCATGCTCATACATCTTCAGTCTTTGTAATACATGCATTTGTAGTTCCCGTTCTTTCACACAGATCTTTGTCACTTTACTTCTGTAGATTCTTTCACATTGCGTAGAATCTTTCTTTGAACCTTTCTTTGCTTTGATCTTTGCGAGAACTTTCTTTAACTTCCAGATGTATGTATGAGCACGTGGAATCTGTCGCCATGGAGATGAAGTGTTCCTGCATATAAACAGTTAGCAATAAAACATCCGGTACTTACAGATAAGAATTAGAGATCGTCTACAGCATAGTGTGAAGACTCCTTCTAACCCTTACCAAGGCCGTTCCCATGTCAGATACTCTCGAGAGAGCTTGCAAGACCTACTAAGTAGCTCAATGACTGGGTGAGTCGCTGGGGATCACTCCACGACTGTAGACCATTTGAAACCACCGCGAACACTAAGCGTAACCCATAAGGAATTACCGAAGTGACCTGCTATCAGGGCTGCTTGATGTTGACCCTGGCAGGAATTTCCATTCAATCATTGAGAATCACAAGAGTGAATCCTCTCATAAATGTTCTGGCAGATTGCTAAGATCTGCGTAGGACTCTTAAGTTTACATCTGGCATCCTTATTGTTGAACAACCAGTGTAGAAGTATCATGTGTTCCTATGAGATCTTTTGATGAATCTTAGGGCTCTAGATTCGATAAGTGCACATTTGATTTCCTATGCGGAGATTAGGGAGAGGTCTCCTGCTTCAATATCAACCATCTCTAAGAGACAGGTCGATAGATTATGCCGGTTCCCCGTGAGAATGAAACAAGCTCTTTTAAGAGAACTTGAGTGGTTAAGAAGGTTAAGTGCAGTGCGTCACTGGGTCCATGACGTCTTTGTCTTCAATACCGGTGTCACCTTAGTAACAACCAGTAGCATATGAGTTGTACCCGGTGTCTGCCCTAAGGTTGAACATTTGGAGGGCTATTTCTTTTCACCCTTTTTCATAACTTTTCTTTTTAATTCTTCAACCCCTTCTTTCTCCTTTCTCATTTTCTCCCTTTTTTCAATCATACCTAAGGACTTTCTAATTCTAATCTATTGGATTTGTCCTTGGGTAGATCCCTCCGGCTCTGGTGGATCATAGGACGGTTTTTCCTAACCTTAGTCACCTTATAACTCCATGACTATCCTATTGTTGATCACGTGCCATAAAACCTTTTGTGAAAATTTCTCAAAGTGTTTATGAATATAAAACACATTTTGTTGACACTTCGAGAGTTTTTGCATTTCTTTTGAAGGACTCCCCCTTCACATGTGCTCATGTAATTTTTTACGAAATTTGCACATGTGGGAGGAGTTTGTACTTTTTGAATTGATCCACTTTCAGCGAACATGACCGATTCGAGACACGCTTACATCACTAGTTAGACTAGCTTGAAGTTATTACCCGTCCTGGTCAAGTCCAAAGAAAGTCTCTCGATACGGTACATTCTACTCAGACAAGTCATATTCGAGACACGCTTACATCACTAGATGGACTAGCTTGAAATTATTACCCGTCCAGGACAAGTCTTTTCGATTACTGACATATTAAGCTTCGTCAATTCATTGGTACTTACTGAGTCGAGCTCTTCTGAGATTCAGCCACAAACTTTAAACATCTTTGATCACATTTTAATCATGTCTTCTCCCCCTCAAAAATAGCATAGCGTGATATTTTTGATATCAACTGATTAATAAAAAGCTTTTGGAGAGAAAGACAGATTTTGCATGAATTTGGAACATTTTGAGTTTGTACTCCCCCTTAATGATGGCATATTTAAAATTACTTAAGGGTTTTGAGGGAGTTATCTTGAGCACTAATTTTGAGAGATTTTGAGAAATCTTTTGAACAATCTTGAAAAAGTGCTCAAGAATTTTGTTTGAAAACGAGTTTTTGTTTGAAATCTTTTTCGTTTGTTTAGACTCGAACTTTTTGAAAAAGAGTTCGTCATAGAACGTACGAGTCCTTGATTTGAAATAATCAGAAGTCATCGTTTAAGTCCGGGTTTCGTACTAAGGTATACGAAAGCAATGTGAAGAAACTTTTGAGAAACGACATGTTTTAGAAAAACATTAAAAGGAACTCCCGCTCAAGCATCTGTACATGTCCGTATCATTGTTGAATGACATTTCTAGAGACGTACAGAATATTGATTTATACGAGAGACATGTCGTGAGAAGAATATTTTTGGATTTTTTTATTTTATATTGTTTTTGTATTTTTTGAAAATTTTCTATTTTTGTATTTTGTTTTTGTTGGTTTTCCAAATTTTGTATTTTGTTTTTTCAAAAATATTTACAGCGAAGCGATTTTGAAAACATTTTTCAAGAAGATTCGAGAAGACATTCTAGCTCCTCAGGAGTTAGGCTTCGCATGCCAATTTGTCAAACTAAATAGTCAAACCTTTCTTTTGGAAGGGCTTTAGTAAATAGATCGGCGAGTTGATAATCAGTCTTAACAAAAAATAATTCAACAGTACCCTCTTCCACGTGTTCTTTGATGAAATGGTAGCGGACTTTGATATGCTTCGTCTTAGAGTGATGTACGGGATTGCACAAGATGGCTATGGCACTTTTTGAGTCACAATACATAGGTATTCGGTCAAAAGTAAAGCCATAATCTGTGAGCTATGTCCGCATCCAAAGAACTTGGGCACAACACGCAGATAGAGACACATACTCGGCTTCGGCAGTTGATATCGCAGTACAATCTTGTTTCTTTGAAGACCAGCTTACAAGCTTTTCACCCAAAAATTGTGCTCCACCTGATGTACTCTTTGCTGTAACTTGATCACCAGCATGGTCTGCATCTGAAAATGCTGTTAGATTAAACTCCGAATCCTTCGGATACCAAAGTCCCATCTTAATGGTGCTTCGTAGGTATCGAAAGATCCGTTTAACCTCTTTGAGGTGAAGTTCGGTAGGCTTTGCCTGAAACCGTGCTAATAAACATACAGCAAATTGAATATCGGGTCGGCTAGCAGTTAGGTACATGAGAGAACCGATCATGCTCCGATATTTTTTCGGATCGATGGGTTTCCCAAATAAATCAGCACCTATTTTTGGTGAAGTGACCATTGGTGTACCAACAAAATCACAATTTTCCATTCCATGTTTTTTCAAAATCTCTATCGTATATTTAGCTTGATTGATAAAAATACCACGAGGGGATTGATGTATTTGTAAACCAAGAAAGAATTTTAGTTCCCCCATCATGGACATTTCAAATTTACTTTTCATGAGATTTTCAAAATGTTTTGAATGGTTAGGATTGGTTGATCCAAAAATAATGTCGTCCACGTAAATTTGAACGATCAAAATATCATCTTTGAATTTTTTGATAAACAAGGTGTCATCAACCGTTCCTTTTGTGAAATTGTTTTTGAGCAAGAAAGATGATAGTTCGTCATACCACGCTCTTGGAGCTTGTTTTAGACCATAAATTGCTTTCTTAAGCTTGTAGACGTAGTCTGGATGATCTTTGTCGATGAATCCCTCTGGCTGACTCACATACACTTCTTCTTTCAGAGTTCCATTTAGGAAAGCTGTCTTAATGTCCATCTGATAGACTGTGATGTTTTTGTGAGCTGCATAGGCTAAGAAAATCCGGACTGCTTCAAGTCTAGCTACGGGCGCGAATGATTCTTCGAAATCTATCCCTTCTTCTTGTGGATATCCTTTAGCCACGAGACGAGCTTTGTTGCGAATGACAGTCATTTCCTCATCCAGTTTGTTCTTCCACAACCACTTGAGATCAAGAACACGTTTATCAAGTGGCCGTTCAACAAGTTCCCAACTATCATGTAACAGGTATTGAAGAAATTCCTCCTGCATTGCTTCAATCCATGGGTTTTCTGCCATTGCTTCCCGAATGTTCTTAGGTACTTTGGTGCTTATTGAGCAAATGTAAATGCACAATTCGAGATCGGTGGCAAGTTGTCTCCTCGTCTGAACTGGCATTGAAGGATCACCAATAACATGTACTAACGGATGGTCTTTTGTCCATTGAAACGTAGAAGGGTACCTTTGGTTGAACGAATGTGTGTTAGATGGTTTTTGTAACCTTGAAGAAGATTCAGCAGAGTCTGTTGCAAACGGGTTTTCAAATACTTCTTCTTCTTCTTCTTCTAACGTAACATTGTTTGAATTGTTTGTTGGTTCTTCTTGAAAATTTGTGTTTTGGTTTTGCTCATCAACTCTTGGTAGTTCAGTTTCAAGTACTGGAGTGGCTTGAGTAGATGTAGATGATGTTGAGGTAGTTGGTGCTTCAGCTTCGATTGTTGTAGATGCATCCAGTGGTGGTGGTGTTTTATTTTGAGCGGGTGCAGCGGAATGTTGTTGAGATGCATTTGTCAAAGTTCCACCATAATATTCATCAAACATTAACTCGAAGAAATTTTCCAGTTCTTGTTCTGAAGGTTTGTCCGTGTTTGTTGAATGAGCTCCATTAGGCACGAGTCCTGAACTGATGTGTCCAGAAGTCTGACTGTTTGGTGCGGGTCCTAATCCGTTTTGATTAGAAGCCATCGGATTAAGCGCGGGTTCTAGAGCGAGTCTCTCATAAGCCATTTGTGAAATCTCGTCAAACTTCACATTCATCGTTTCCATTATCTTTTTCGTTCTTCTATTATACACCCTGAATGCCCTCGAGCTTTCTGAATATCCAATGAAGATTCCAATATCACCCTTAGCTTTTAACTTCCCTAGATCTTCTCTGTCATTCGTCGGATAGCATAAAGGGCCAAACACGTGAAGGTAAGAGATGTCAGGTTTACGGTTGTTCACTAGCTCATATGGGGTTTTATTGAATCTCTGATGGACTAGGGATCGGTTTTGAGTAAAACAAGCAGTGGCTATAGCATCAGCCCATAAGAATAGTGGTGCCTTAGAAAAAATCAGCATTGTGCGAGCAGCTTCCACAAGAGTTCGATTTCTTCTTTCAACTACCCCATTCTGCTGTGGAGTTCTAACAACTAATGTTTGGTGTGTGATCCCAACATCTTCAAGGTAAGTTCTTAACTCCTGGTTTGTAAATTCTGTGCCATTGTCTGTTCTTATAATCCTTACTGGAGCTTGAAGTAGAACTTGAATACGCTTCATAAAGGTGATGATGATGCTTGGTGCTTCGTCTTTTGATCTCAAAAACTTTACCCAAGTATATCTTGAATAATCATCAACAATAACGAGAATATACTTCTTCCCATTAATGCTTTCAACTCTCATTGGGCCACATAAGTCCATGTGCAACATATGTAACCTTGCTTCCGAACTAGGTACGGTTTTGGGTTTATATGATGCTCTTTTACTTTTTCCTTGTTCGCATGATGGACATAGGTGTTCCTTGGTGTATTTGAACTTAGGAAGTCCGGTGACGATGTTGTCTTTGGCTAACTTGTTGATGGTGTCGAAATTGAGATGGGATAAACGTCTATGCCACAGCCAGGACTTAGTTTCGGTTGCCCTTGTCATAAGACAAATTGGTGATATAGAAGCCATTTGGTTGATGTCGATAGCATACAAGTTTGTACCACGATTACCAGTTAAGAGATCATCACCAACCAAATTTCTAATAAAAACCGTGTTTCTTCTGAATGCAACTTCTAAATCTGCATCACAAAACTGCCCGACTGAAAACAAATTATGTCCCAATCCTTCGACGTAGTAAACTCGAGTGATCAAAAAATTCCCAAACTGAAGATCTCCAAAACCCAGGATAGCTGCTACATGATCATTTCCAAAGCGTACAGTTCCCATGAATTTCCAAATGAAATTGATCAGCAGCTTTAAATTTCCGGTCATGTGCTTGGAGCAACCCGAGTCGACGATCCAAAGACATATTTCGACAACCTGCGAAGAACAGAAGATTTTGTATTTGGAAACCGTTTTGAATTTGGTTCCATTGGGTTAGGAGTAAAATCCATATCACACTCATAGAATGTTTCAAGATGTTCAATTTGAACAACTTTCAATGTTCCATCCTGGAGAATGAATTTTCTACCCGTTGGTTTCCATACACAATACTTAAGATAGTTCCTAGGCATTTGGCTACTAGTGGTAGACCTAAAGCGTGCAACTAATCTTTCAATAGATCTAGATCTAGCCCTAGTTCCTTTCAGAACTTTCTTCTGTTCAGGCGTAACATTCACATTCTTAGAAACACATTCATCATGAACATAATTAATTAAACATTTCTTGCATATCAAACAAACAGAGTCATTACATGCATTAGAACCAGTACTCTCGACATTACATTCAGATGAAACATGTCTCTTATTAAAAAGCGATAAATTCCTAGCGTGTTCTTCGACTTTATTCTTGCTACTACTCGTAGAGGCAGGCGAGACTCTATAGTTCCTTGTATTGCTCCTAGGCTGTAGTCTGCTGCTCCTAGAGGTGCTTTCTAATCCTGTAGAAGTTGAGGCACACACATTAGGATTTATATTGTTGTCCTTTTTAGCATCACTAGACTCTTTAGAATTATCCTTTTTGCCCTCATAAGTCTTAGATGTGGAGGCAGACGCATTAGTGGGACTAATCCTAAAAAGGCCAGGTGCTATCACTTTTGGTGTTTCGACAACCGCTTTTCCTTTATCAACAATCTTATCATTTTCACTTTTCTTGGGCAAGGGTGTTGGAGTGACTGGTTTTGTCAAATCCTTTTTCTCATCGACTTTTGGAGCAAACCTTGAAATTGACATTTTTGGTTTTTGAACCGTGTTTGAAACATTTGATTTCTCCGAAGTCGACGGTTTTGCAAACTTAGTTTCCTCACCCTTCCCTTTTTGACTTTCAAGCTGAGCCCTCAAAAGATCATTTTGCTCTTTCATTTTCTTTAATTCACGCTCATACGACAGTTTGTCATATTTGCATTCTTCGCTTTTTCGATCAAGTTGTTTAAAATATGTCACATTTTCTTTTTCAAGCTTAATAAGAGCATTTTCATATTTTGAAACAATTTCGGAGGTCTCAGCTCTCAGACTTTCATCGTCATGAACAGAATATGTTTGTAAAATGATGGACATTATATCAGTAGACAGAACTGCTTCGAAGAGAGAATCATTAAGGTTTTCCAAAACATTGATTTGCTCAAAAGATTCAATTGCCTTCTTTATCAGGGATTTGTGATCCGTGACGAAGTCAGCTGTTTCTTTCAAAAATGCTTGTTCAAAATGAATTACTCGAGCATGGATGTTATTAATTTGAGGAGCAAATTCATTTTCGAGAATCTTTTTAAGCTGTAAATGAACCGTGGAATTCCAGTTGATCTCATTAAGTCTCGTTTTAGATTCTAAAGTCGTTTTAAGTTGCCCAATTCTGGTTTTAAGATCATCAAGATATCCCCGTGCAGCACTTGTGTTAAAAGTGTTATTTGAGGAAATCTGTTCCATGTTAGAAATCGATTTGGAAGCAACTACTTTCTTAGAAAACATTTTTGAGAATGGTCGTTTTATGGAAAACACAGATGGTTCTTTTTATGGAACAAAAGTAATTCCCGAAATTTTGTTCAATTTGTTGTAATCAATGGGTTTCAAATCCTTTTGTTTCATTTTAGAAATGCTCTCTTCGACATGTTCTATCGTTTGCACAGAATCCCGAACGACGGGAGGATCATGTTTGGTGTAAAAAACACTACCATTATACAAGACGTTCTGTTCTTCCTGAGTTTTCTTGAGATTACAAGGATTGTTGTTACCAAGAGCCATTTTGTGTTTCGTATGGTAAATCGGATTCGTTTGATTTGAAATCATTTTCATTGTTTGACTTGATTGACCCGACTTAACCACTAATTCTTCTAGATGTGCAATCTTGTGTTCTGACTCTACGATTTCTTCCAAAAGTTTATCTTCTTTCTTTGCAAAGTCCTTTTTCAACTCATCCCTTTCTTTTTCAAGATTGGTGTAAGCTGTTTCTTGTTTTGAAAGTTGGTTTGTTAATTCAGAAATTTCTTGTTTTAAAGAGTTAATGGTTTTTGTTGAACTTATTTCAAGATTTGCAAACTTGGTTTTTCATTCCCTATCTTTAACAAGTAACTTCTTATAACCAATTTCAAATTCTGACTCGCGTTCTTTATGAATTTGAAAACTTTTTGCATTTTCCTTGTATCTCTCAAGCTCATTGGTCAATTTCGCATTCGCGGCCTTAACATCGCGATTGACCTTTTTCACTTTCTCGATTTCAATACCACAATTATTTAATAATGATTCAAATAAAGCACGTGTTTCCTCATCATTCTCAGCATGCTATGAAACGAAGCCTCCATTATGATTCACATCTGGAGTTGCTGAAGAAGTATTGCTACTACTTGGCGTGTCCAGGTATGTATCATAAGTGGGTTCTTGCTTCTCAGAATGCTGTTCCTCATAAGGAGACAGATCAAATATATCATTATTATGACATGTGTTGAAATTTGATACCTCAGATGGTGCACTGGTGTCATAAACAGGAAGTGTGTCAGAATCCGTGTCATACTTAGCTTCCTGAAGATTCGCCATGAATATGCAGTTCGCATCGATATCCTCTCTGTCTTCCATTTCATCCATAAGAGCCATAAAATCATGTTCCTCTGCATTCAACTGAAACCCTGCCTTCTCTTTTTGTGCCAACAGTACTGCTTTCTGCAAATACTCTAGATCTTTCTTGTTCGGCTTAGTAGGACAGTTCCTTGCCATATGACCTACTCCTTGGTAGTTGAAACACTTTACCGGATTACCCTGATTCACATTTCCATAATTCCCAACAACTGGAGCTGCCACATTCCTATTCTGATTACCCATTGCCTGATTACCAACATTCTGACCCCTCTGATTTCCAACATGCTGACCCATCTGATTCCCTGCATACTGACCATACTGATTCCCTGCATACTGACCTGCATTTTGCATATTCTGATTACCCATGTTAATTCCAGTAGCATATCCTTGCTGATTCCCATAAACTCCAACCATGTGGCCTCCATTGCCCATATTGAAACTCGACTGAGCGATCTGTCTGTTGCGAGTATTTGATGAAATCCTTTGGTTGTTGTTTGTTGGTGTAGAATAACATCCTTGAAATGCTTTAGTCAGAAAAGCAAACGCTTGTGTCAAGGCTGCAGTAGCTTCATCATTGTCAGTGAATTCTGGTTCTTGGAAATGTGGGTATTGCTGTTGTGGAATAACATGTTGTTGTTGTGGGTAGAATTGTTGTTGGTAGATCGGTGTTGGTTGTTGAATGTAGGATGGTTGCAAGTAGTTGTGAGTGGAAGATGATGATGGTTGTTGTTGTGTGTTCACTGGTATAGGTGTTGGTGTATCAGCCATTAATGCTAGAGGATCATGCTTTTTAGCAAGTAATTCAGCTCTTACTTCATTAGCTTCATCTTGATTTTGCTTCAAGAAGTCATACACTTGATCATAAGTAACTTCATGCAAATTCTTTGTCTGATAAACAATAGTGACATATCTTCCCCATTCTGGTTGTAACTCATTCAGAAAAATGGTGTTGTTAGCAATATTTGTCTGACTGAGGTTGTGTCTTGATAAATCATTCATGATCTTATAGAATCTGTGGTAGTACGTATCTATGGATTCACCAGGAATTGAAGTAAACTTGCGAAGTTCCTTAAGCAGTTGTGTTTCCATTTCCTGTTTCCCGATGTCTGTCCCATACATTAACCTCTTGACTCTTTCCCAGACTGCATGAGCACTTACTTCACTGTCAACAGTAGCGTAGATGGTTTTAGGTAAACCAAGAACGACGTAATGAAATGCCTGATCATCAGCTTCAATCTGTTTTCTGTCTTCCACAGTGTATTCAGTCTCATTCTGTTCTCTGTAGTATGGTTGTACTGGGGGGGTACCATTTGGATCACCAGGGTCTAGTACTTGTGATGGTTTGAAGGGTCCGTCCACAATGGATTTGATGAGAAGACTTCCATTTGCTTTGCTCTTAAGATAACGCATCATACGACTAGCCCACTATGAGTATCCACCCTTTGACAGCATGGGAGGTCGGTTTTCAGCACCGGCTGCATGAATATCTTGCTGAGATGCCATTTGATGAAGTGTAGATGGATAAAGTTGATACTTGGATCGTTCCAACGAAATAGGAGTTGAGTTGAGTTTGGTGAAGGTTATTCTCGAAACTTTGACACCAGAAAAATTCTCGAATCTTTGTCACCAGGAAAATTCTCAGAAAGTGTTCTCGATAAAATTATCTAGAATTGTTCTCGATAAAATTATCTAGAATGTGTTTTAGATAAAATTATCTAGAATACGTTTTAGATAAAATTATCTAGAATGTGTTTTAGATAAAATTATTTAGAATACGTTTTTGATAAAATTATCTAGAATGTGTTTTAGATAAAATTATCTAGAATACGTTTTAGATAAAATTATCTAGAATGTGTTTTAGATAAAATTATCTAGAATACGTTTTAGATAAAATTATCTAGAATGTGTTTTAGATAAAATTATCTAGAATACGTTTTAGATAAAATTATCTAGAATGTGTTTTAGATAAAATTATCTAGAATATGTTTTAGATAAAATTATCTAGAATACGTTTTAGATAAAATTATCACCCAAAACTTTCTAAATTATACAATTTAGAAAGTTATCCCAAGTCGAAGTGTTTTTACTAACTTATACAAGTAAGAAAAACACCGAGTGAGCCACGGAATCGTATGATGATAACTAGAGTGAGATTCTCGATAACTAGGGTTTGAGTTTCTCGATATTTGGCAACAAAAATCGTTGAACTTAAAGGACTCCGAAATCAAGTTTGTGTTCCAAGATTCTTGTACTTCTATGCATAAAATCACCAAAACTTGAAGAAAGTTCCAAACTTGATGATTTTTGATAAAAAAATTTTGAGATCTCGAAAACAAGTACAATACCAAAGTCGAACTTTTAAGCTTTAAATCTTCAAAAAAATTGAAACTTTCTTGTTAGAAAAGGTTTATAACACTAGTTTGTAATCAAAAAAGTGTTAAAAGCCAAGAAAAACATGAAAAGTAAGAATTTTTTGATAAAAAAACTCGTGTAAATAGCTTTAAAAATACGAACCAAACAACCTTCCAACACTCCTAAATCATTGTTAGGCGATTGATACCACTTGTAAGACCTTAGATATCACAACTTTATCACAAATATAGAAGATTAGAAGAAGAAAGATGGTGACTTGGTGAGAGTATATGGATTGTATATGTGTAACTAGAGAGATGGAAAAATGAGAGAATATTATTAAGAAACACACACAATACACACACAAGCACACACCTCAAATGAGCCTTTGAGGTGTTTAAATAGTAAGATACATGAGATGCCCTATGGGCTTTCTATGGGCTTGGGCTTGGACTTGGTTACATGGCTGGATAACTAGGCTTATGAAACATAGCATATAACATATTAGCTTGCCAAGTCCAAGGCCCAATGACTAAACTATTACTAATCTTAACAAACGACACAAAGTTACAATATGAGAATGACCATCACTTCATAATTCATATTTTTAATGCTAACATGACGCCATAACCAAAATGCTCTTGACGCCGTCAGGTACTGTTCTCAGCATGGAAAATTAAGTCTTTGGCGTTTTCTTCACTTTTATGCTCCAAAAACGTCCAAATTGCTTCCTTTTCCAGATTTCTCTCCCAAAGTACCTAAAATCACAAAAGGAACGATTTAGGGAAATATTTGATCAAATAAATTCAATTCCGGGCTTAAATGACCCCCTAAAAGTGGTTCATTTTTCGCCTCATCATATACCCTTACACTTGAGATTTGCTTATCCTCAAGCAAATGCGCTTTTATTCTAATCAAAATACAAGTTGGGGGTCATTTAACACTAATATAAAAGTAATTACAACAAATAATCGTTCCACTAAAGACCAATAGACAAGCACGGAGGTCATACACAAGCACCTCACAAATAGTGTTTAGATACTCACATCTCTCGGGTGTAACAAAGTATAAATTACAATATGGAAACGGAAGATATCTCTCACTACCTGTCATAGCAAAATAGATTACCATAGGCTTGGGAAAGGATCAAACCTCCACCACATGGCGTAAGCACCTAGGATAAACTATCAAAGAGGTCTTTTAAAGGGTTGTAACGTTAGGTGTAGGGATATGAAATACACGGTTTTGTTAGATAAAGGAAGTCTTTACTGGTGGCGAGTTAACAATCTTGGTTAATTATATGTACAATATGGCGTTGCTAAGCCAAGACTAGAGTCAACTTAAGCTAATAAATGAAAATAACAAAAACATAAAATGAAACGGGATGGTAGTCCGTATGTTTTTTCTCTTTTCTTTTTCTTTTTTTTTCTTTTTTTCTTAATTTTTTCAATTTTTTTTTTTTTTTTTTTTTTTTTTTTTTTTTTTTTTTTTTTGCATACACTCTTACCCTACCATCCAAAATAATACATCATAGGGATTAAACATTCCCCTTACACTTGAATTTTTACATACTTTACAATAAACTAATCTAATGACTCGAATCAAGAAAATCAAAACATTTGGAGTACTTTTAAGATTAACGTACATATGGGGGTAATAAATGATGTTCTTCCCCATTACTCCATAAATAAGTACTTTACCCATGAGTCACAATAGTCCCAAAACAATATGTACAAGGATATGACTCGACTTAGCAACCTTGTAATTAATTAGAAAGTTAACTTAGGGTTTAACAAATAACAATAATGCACTAAAAATGAGCGCATACACGGAAGGCTAAGGCGATTTGGGTGTACATTTAAGTGGGGTGTAACAAATTCTTTCTTTAAGTAAAATGCTTAAAGTTAGAAACGAAAAGATAGGCTCGGAAGGGTGTACTAGGGGTTTCGTGTACTAAAAATGAGTACAACGCTAAGGGTGTGGGAAAAATTAGTTGACTTAACTAGCCAAGTAATATGACTTAAATGGTCAAGTAATTATGATACGGGTTTAACACAAGGGTAATCCTAATGCCTCTTATCATGTAGTAAATCCTACCACACGAATGTAGTCTCACTAGCGGTCTCGGGATGCATCACTAACACAAGTTCTAGAATCTAAATGCTACCGGTACACTCATAAGCACTAATAGTGAATGCTTTTCCTATCAAATCTAAAGGCGAACCTCACATATTTGGGTGGAAAATTTTTCTGAATATACGGTTATGTGCTAATCATACAATCTCCTATCCATGAGACGCTTGCTATGGCTAAAGTTTCACTCCTAAATGTTGTAAAGAATTTTAAATTTGGCGCTAAAATTGCACTAACAAGTATTTCTCATAGTTTTATTACACATCTACCATCAAACAAAACAAACTCAAGCGAAAGTGTACATGTAAGGTATCATCATTTTACCCTCCCTTTACACTTAAGATGAACATTGTCCCCAATGTTCGAGTAAAGAATGTAAAAGTGAAAAAGTAAAAAGAATGAAATCAAATACTCCCCTGATTCGCTCGGTATGGATAATAAGGTGGTCAGGTTAAATCTTCCTCCAAGAAAATGAACAATCAAAGCTTCCCTTCCAGAATATAAATCATCTTCTTGTCATACATAACCTGTAAATCCTGAGAAAACAAACAAAAACCCAAAGCATCAACCCGAACAAAGATAACTCACAACTAGATGTAATTCCAGACTTAGGAATAGAAACAAAACAATTAAAGATATAATGCTTGTGGAATGAATGTTTGCAGATTTCCTGGAGTTTATAAAACTAAAGAATCAACAAAAACTTTAAGACTCTGTTAGAAAAACAAAACTGGTAAAATTTCCAGATTTTTACACGTGACGCCGTCAAGAGTAAACTCGTGACGCCGTCAGAAGTGACCTGCAGAAATTCTTATGTTAAGTTTCCGGAAAATTTCTGAAAAAACTTCGTCCTACTTCCTGGAAAATCCTGCAAAACATCATTATGACTCGATACAAGCATTTGACTCTAACAAGTACTAATACACATGTCCATTTATTATTGTTGTGGTTCATGCTCAATTTTGTTCTTATAAACAAATTTCGATCTCCCTTACACTTATCTTTTGCAAAATACATTTATATGCAATTAAGGCGAAGTTAAAAACAAAATAAAGCATTTTCACAATTTACTTTGAAACATGAGCCACAAACAATAAAAATAAAACATGCGTACGGAAACAAATAAAATCAAACAAACCAACAAACAAATAAAAAAAAATACACAAAACATGGGTTGCCTCCCAAGAAGCGCTTGTTTTTGTTCGAGTCACGAGCCTGACTCTACCCTTATTTAACGGAAATAGGGGAGGTTTTCCCTACACTTAGGATCAAGTGTGGGTGAAAGTAGCGATACACACCCTTAGGGTGTGAATATGCCACGTGAGGTGAAGGGGGTGAGTGAATGGCTTCCTTCATCCTAAAACTACCCGGATAATATTGGTTGATGGGTGGGTCGGTTCCTCTTTTGTCTCCTAGAAATATATCTAAGGATGGAAAGGTGTGTAAAGACTGAGGTTCCGGTTCATCAACACTAGGAAATTCCCTAGAACTAGGAGTAAGGTTATCACTACAAGTGTTCAAACCTATATCCTCAAGTGGTGCCTGGTCCAAGGGTTCTACCTCCATCGGAATTCCTAAAGTTTCTTCTACTTCTTCCGGGTAAGTCACGGGCGGTGTGTGTGCCTCAAATGATGGTTGAGTATTTTGTGGGCTTATGTTGTTCACCTCATCATTCCATGTGTCAGGATCTAGCCCTAACATTCTCCCAAGTATCTAACGTGCTTCTCTAGGCATCTCAACTTCTATATCCGAATCATAAGGATCATCTTCAATATTCTGACTGCTATATACAAATTGCCCAAGAGATTCATCATCTGTTTCTTGAGATTCATCATCATCGATCATAAAACCTAGGTCTTTTTTATCAATGTGATCATGCTCGGCTAAATCCTCCTCAATTGTTTTCTTAGGTAGTGATAATAGCAAACCTAGTGCTTCATCCAACTTATGATTTGTTGCAATGGCTCTCTCCATAATTCCTTGGCAAACTAGGTCGCATTTCCTATTGGCCTCACTAAAACTAGATCTTAAACATGGAGGTTGTTTATAAGAATCTATCCTAGGAGAAGGCTCATATGATTCATAGGTGTCTCTAAATGAGGTATTTTGAACTCTTTGGTGTGTTATCCGCTCAACCCTATCTTGCAATCTTAGAAGTCTAAGTGTAACGTCCATTTGAAGCAAATTACAAACAAAATCACAAAGAAAAGATAGACTACGAGAAAGCTACAAAGTAAAAAGAAAAAAACTCACTTGATAGGAATCTAATGAGTAGACCTAATAAAAATCAAATTCAACCTAAACAATAACTATTTCCCCGGCAACGGCGCCAAAAACTTGATATGTGGGAATCACACCAGGCTTTACCTCTTAAGGGATCTTGAGAAGCTTACAACCCCCACCAGGCAGTGTACCTGATCGTTGTAGTATAGTATAGTGACAAGTACCTGGGGATTGATCGTTCAGCTAGAAATAGTGTCGTTAGGATTGAAATTTATCTAACTAGGTCTAAAGATGAAGGATGACTCTTTTTATGTTTTTATATTTTATGAAAAGCAAGTAAAAATCTCGGGTATTGGGAGAGTGGGCGGAATTAGTTGCTAATCAACTAACCCAAAAGCTACTAATTAATCTAATAAACAAGAAAATAAACTAAGGTTCTACAAGATAAGTGAAGCATGTCTACCCATGATATGTTACTCCTTGCTAGCTATCCAATTCTACCTATTGACTGTAAACCTTATTTTAATTGACGGATTGTATTCCTTAATACCATTCATGGGGTGGCGTACTTAACTCCCTAATTCTATGAGCTCTTATCTCCTCCTATACAATGCCCAGCACAACCATAGGGATTATAAACAGTGGCTCATGCATTAAATACAACCAATAAAGACCTAGTGCACATCGGTTCATGTTTCTTAAGACGTTCAAGCATGTTACCATTTGGAGATCTGCCAGTTTTCTTAAGCCTAACATCAAATTCATTCAATCAAAACAAGAATCAATAGGAAACAAGAATTATAAACTAAACCAACTAGATCTATTGAAATTGTCACGCCTTAATTGATGGAGATAGATACACACATCAACAAGCCCCTCATCAATGGAGATAGACACAACATCAACAAGAAATCAATGAGATCTAATCAATTATATACAAGTTTCACATAATCACAAGTAGACACAAGGTGAATTAGCAAATCATAATCAAAGAAGGACAATCAACAAGAATAATGAAAGACATAGTTGAGATAGAATCATCAAACCAATACATGATGTTTATGGAGTGATTGAAACCCTCTAAGTTGCTGGAAAAACACCCACCTAAACCCAGGAATCGACCTTAGGGTTTAGGGCTTACAAAAAGTGAAGTTATGATGTTATATTTATAGGCATGTTTTCTGTCGGCAAGGCTTGACAGCGTCAGCTCATTTTCTTGACGCCGTCACAACCATTTTTTTAGCAAATTGTAGATCTCTTCTTCCTCTTCGCGTGGGCTTTTGAATCACCTAAATCCAAGTTCGTATGCAAAAGTTATGACCAAAACAATATCAGCTACTTCGCGCGCACGTTTTGACAAGTTAACACATGACGGCCTTGGGTGACGCCTTCACGTTCTCTCTGGGCCGTCACCACTTTTACTCTTATTGCCGTCACCAAAATGCTCTTGACGCCGTCAGGAACTGTTCTCAGCATGAAAAATTAAGCCTTTGGCGTTTTCTTCACTTTTATGCTCCAAAAACGTCCAAATTGCTTCCTTTTCCAGATTTCTCTCCCAAAGTATCTAAAATCACAAAAGGAACGATTTAGGGAAATATTTGATCAAATAAATTCAATTCCGGGCTTAAATGACCCCCTAAAAGTGGTTTATTTTTCGCCTCATCAGTTGTAAAGTAGCAATGATGTTCAAAAGAGATCTCAAAATCATTTATTCTAACAAACTCTCCGTTTTCCGATTTTCATGAATAACAACTACTACTATTTATGTGGCGTCCTCGATCACGCATGGTCTTTGACGTGTGGGGCGATGTCGTGGCGAGGCGATGGCGCACACCATTGGCCTTTGACGCCCTTCAGTACACCCTTTGCTCTAGAAGTGTTTAGTATTTATCCTTACTTTTTATTATTGTCTCAACTATGTCATTATGATATGTTATTAAAAAAAAAAGGTAATTTCTTCTAATTGCGTACTACTTTGCTAGATGTAGCCGACTAGTATTACTATTTGGAAAGTATCTCGATCTATAGGGTTAATATTTATTTTACATCTTTCAATTTCAGCATTAGATTCCTAAGAGCGAAGGGAATGATAACGCAACAACACAAAATCATCCGATGTGGCTAAATATTCACGCCGTTATGGCGTTATCCTCACTTCCACCTCACTCGCGTTGATGCAACATTGTGTTTTACGTTGCTACAACAACGTGCGTTGTAACGCAATTTATGCCAAGGACGAATTTACAAAACGCACCCCTAAAGTTTCCAACGGCTAGTTTTGATCAAAGGCTAGTTTTGATAAAATAAAAATAAAAAATTAATAAAGTTTACCATTTGATGACATTCTTAATGATAAAGCCCCTATAGCTCCGGTGTCATGGCAAGGGCAATATGGTAGGGGTGATAAAAAAATACTTGACTATAATGCTTGAAGCTGGTGCGTCGCATGATTTGTGAATTTGACATGCATTTTTTGGTGTAGCGGGTGTGAATAATGATATCGATGTTTTAGATAATTCGCCATTGTTCGATGATATTCTTAATGATAAAGCCCCTGTAGCTCCATATGAGGTAAATGGAGTTGTGTTTGATAAGGGGTATTACTTAGCCGATGAAATTTACCCACAGTGGGCTACTTTCGTCAAATCGTTCACAAATACCGTAGACGATAAACACACTTTCTTTAAAAGGCGACAAAAGTGCACGAAAGGATGTCAAACGTGCTTTTGGTGTTCTCCAAGGACGATGAGGAATAATACAACAACTAGCACGATCTTACCAGGTTAACAGGATACATAGAATCGTGTATTCTTTCATCATACGTATTGCATAAGATGATTTTAAATGATCAAGAGTTTGCACTAAGTGAATACAAAGAAATGTCCAGGAATCCGGCTAAACACATGCAAGACAGATGGATTGACAGATGTGATAATCGTCGTCGAAAGGTAAAAGAAATACATGAAAAAGATGTTCATCTTAATCTCCAACACCAGCTTATGGAGCATATTTGACGTGAACGTAAGGATTTTATGAAAGTAGATGACGATTAGTTTAATTTATTTACTTATCGTCTTTTTCATTGTGTAGTTTATTTCGTAATTTCTTTTATTTCGTTTTTAATGTAATGTTTTTTATTTCGTATTGTAATGTTTAATTTTATTAATAAAGTGTTTGAATTTTTAATGAATGAAATTCTTGAATAATTTGTAAATAGTAATTTAAAAAAAATGTGAGTCCAAAAAAGTGATGTTATGATTTTCTGATGTTTTTGGTGTTATATTATTTGGTGTTGAAGTGATGTGGCGTTGGCGTGAAGGGTTTTTTAGTGTTAACTTGAGCTATCATTCCCTTCCCTCTAATAAGAAAATATATATATATATATATATATATATATATATATATATATATATATATATATATATATATATATATATATATATATATATATATATATATTTTAATATTTTCTGACATTAGATATGGCATGTCTAACATAAAATCACTAATCACATAACTGGTTTGAAACGTCACAAAACATTGATATGACAGGGTTAAAATGAATTTTGTAGAGTGGTTAGAAAATATGCTAGAAAGTGTGAGTTATACAATAAATGAACTTATATTTTAGCTGCAATTAATAAACCTTGAAAAGATGGGCGAGAAAACATATATGTTATATTTTGACAACAATAAATGAGCTTGCATAGAGTTATGGCTGATGATTGCTATATTTCACAAGTACTCGTAATAAAGACCAAGACGCATGTTTTGCTTAGACGTAAACGAGTGAGGCACCCGCGCGTTGCTGCGAGAATGTTGTGTCTAATCTAAAATCAAAATAAAACGATTAAAAAAAATTGTTATTAAGGACTAAATTTGCAAAAGATCGCTAACGGGAGACTAACGGTGCTATTTACAGCTAACCGGAGGGACCGTTTTTGTAAATTCCTTAGGAATAAATAATTCTCGAAATAATATGTTTTTGACTGGAAAAGTCCTTAAAATTCTTAACGCGTTGCATCGTTAGTCCCCGGCATGTTGCATCGTTAGTCCCCGAAGGACCTTGCTTGCAAAGATATTTACACCTTAGGGACTATTTTGTAAACATGCACTGTTTTGTCAACTATAGCTACAGTACACTACAGTAAACACATTCCCCCTTTTAGTATATACTACCTCCGTCCCATTATAAGTGTCCAGTTTGATTTTTTATGGTCTAACTTGTTCAACTTTGACCTTGAATACTTTTATGTGTGTTATATAATACTTGATGCAAAATATATGAATGGATTGGATTTTAAACGTATTTTCATTGATATAATTTTTATCAAGTATTATATAACACAAATAAAATTATTTAAGGTCAAAGTTAAATAAGAAAGACCAAGAAAAGTCAAACTGGACACTTATAATGGGACGGAGGGAGTATAATAATGAGGATCTATTATAACTCGTATTAAATAAGGTCTATGTCATAAATAGCTTCACTAAAATGTATAGTAAAGGAACGTTGATCACAAAGTCCACTAAATCGCATGCATAATCCATTAAGCCTTTATGAGTTAGCGGACTAAAGATATATCACATATGAGGCATGAACATAAAACCACGTTATTTTTATTTCTCCATACTTTGATGATATGATTAAACATATATTTTGCATAGCTTTTATAAGCATGAAGATGGTTTGAGGGGTAAAACAAATTAGTTACAGATGTAGCCTGGATGGTAATTGTAAGTTTGTAACTCTACCAATCGTACGTGGCGTCGAGTCGTAGCTATATTTAGTGGAATAACACAAGAGAAAGAATGGACTTTTATTCCAATATTACACTTTTATTTATGCATGGATAAATTCTTGTACATAACTTTTTTTAACTAATGATTGATGTTACCAAAATCAACTGCCTCATTATTTAGAGAATAACAAACCAATAATTTAATGACTAATGATTGCAAATATCGTAAGTAATGAGTTATGACATGTGTTTAGTACAGTATATAAGAGTGCAAAGAGTCGTAACACGAAATAACACAAAAAACCATGTCACGTCAACACCACATAATTTCAACACCGAATAACATAACACTAAAAAATCATTCTTTATCATAAGGAGGTGATTTGCACACTCCTCTTTTTTATTTGCATACTCACGGTATAAGTTATTAAAACAAGATGTAAATATGGTACAATTGTCTGATGCGGTACTTGGAGTGTCCCAATCAAAAGAGAGAGTGTGCAAATCAATTCCCTTTATCGTAACACCAAATAAAACCACCTTTTGGAACTCACATTTTTTTTAAATTACAATTTATAAATTCTACCCTCAACAATTTAATTTATTAAATAATCTAATACTTCATTAGTAAAATTAAACATTACAATACGAAATAAAAATGTTACAAAAAAAATAAAGGATATATAACCACCTAAAAAAATTACGAAAACAAAACACGAAATGAAAAAACCACTATGAGTACATAAAAAAAAGTTACGACATAAAAAATACAATAAGTAAATAAAATAAAACTATTCGGGTGGGGGTGGTGGCAAATTATATTTCAGCGATTTTCTGCTTTCCAAATTGATCCAATACGCAGCAGTCGGATCAATCTCCTTCGTACTAATACCGAGAAATTTAAATTCTTCCAAATGCATTATCGTCTGGTCTTTCTCTTTAACCTCCTCGTACGCCGCTTTTCTGCTTCTCCAAATTGATCAAATAAGCAGCGGTCGGATCAATCTCCTTCGTACTAATACCGAGAAATTTAAATTCTTCCAAACGCATTATCGTTTGGTATTTCTCTTTAGCCTCCTTGTACGCTGCTTGAGCCGCTCACGTCTAAGTCGAATCTCGGATGACATAGCTTCCAATTGGCTTGACGCACTTCCCCCGGTGCTACTCATGGTATCAGATTTTTATTTTTTTTCCGGCGCGTGGTTTTCCAGGTAGACGTGGTTATGCATCATCACCGAATAGCTCTTGGTTGCTTTCACCGGGGACATCTACGGTTAAGTCAACCGGTTTCAGCGCGTCCCATTTTGGACACTCCCTCAAAATTTTCCACGCTTCCTCTTGACCAAACGAAACACCTTTATGCTCGTCCTGATATATTTGTCTAGCATGTCTCATATTATCTAGTTCACTTTCACCAATTTTTTTCTAAACATTTAGCACGTTTGTAAACCGCGTTAAACTTTTGACAATTTCCGTTCACCGTATGCCACTTGCTTGTTAGCATATTCTTGTTACGAAGTTCAAATTTTTCTTGTTGAACTCGTTCATAACCCGATACCAAAACGTGGTGCACTTTTGAGAAACTCCAACATTCTTATCCTCGGAAATGGCTGCGTAACACCTGGCAAGTAATAGTTCCTCATCCGGTGTCCAACGTAACGTAGTACCACTCACATCGGGATTTCTTTCATCATACGGCTCAGTTTCTTTGGATTTTTTTGCCATACGTTTATCTCCACGTTTGTGTTTTCGAGGAGACGTAGCTTCGGGGTCGACTTGACATTGTGAGGATTGGGTTTGTGGTGGTGTTTGTGTTTGTTGCTCGAATTGAGTTGTGTTTTGTTGGAAATTTTGTTGCCACATCATATACAATTGTTGTTGTTGCTCGAGTGTCAAATTAAGTGGGTTAGGGTTTGAAGAAGATCCGGAGTTTGGGTTAGGGAAAAGATTTCCAAAACCCATTAAGTTCAAAAAACTCTCGCCATGTCCCGACATTTTTAATTTATTTATTTTTTTTGAGAAGAGAAGTACATGAGTTATTTTGGGTTTAAAAAATTCATTTTTTTCCTTTTTAAATATTACAGTTGTTAAACGGTATGATTTTTTTAGCCGTTGAATTTAAATCTTGCGTTTCAATGTGAGTTGATAAACCAACGCAAATCGTAACGCGAGTCTAACGCCAACATGCTTGGAGTGGTAACGCGGGTCTAACGCTTGCCAGCAAGGCCATAACGCCGGTTATGCGTTATGACTCCGAGTGATCTAATAACAAACCCATTTCAATAGTACACATACTTAAGCATTATATATAACATCACTTTTGCCAAAACATAAATGGTCGTTGCTTTGTTAAATGTTGATGACATTGGCGATCCTAAAGCTATCAAAACTTGTTGAAATTCTAATGAAATGGAACAATATTTCCTTGCAAGCTTGTTACATATTCTTCTAGCATCATCGTGTTATTCTCTCATATTGTGTTTATTATAACATTGTACTCTACTAACGTATTAGTCTATGACATTGGGTATTAGTGAGTTAATGATTAAAACAATGTATGAGGATAAAGGTACAATATATATATATATATATATATATATATATATATATATATATATATATATATATATATATATATATATATATATATATATAACATGTGCCTTAAGGCACATGATAAAGAGCTAGGGACCCACAAAAAAGACTTAGAAACCCGTGAAAATGACACAAAAGAATGGTTTTTTATTTGAAAAGTGATAAAACCCTACACAAAAGGACTCGGGGGTCCACTTCTTAACATGTGCCTAAGGGCACATGTTAGAAAAACCCATATATATATATATATATATATATATATATATATATATATATATATATATATATATATATATATATATATAAGATCTAAATTCTCAAAGTATAAATTTTTGGAATTTTCTAAAGAATAACCAAGAAATTTATTTTAATCATACTTGTTTTTAGCTAGCTGTCACACTCGATTGATCACACACACTTTGGTTATCACTCATGCACCAAAATGGAACCTGTTACTTTGTAATGTGATCTTTAGAACCTACCATTTAATGTTTTAATTATATTACTTTGTTAGTTTGAGAAAAATAAATTCCGACTCTTATTTACTAAATCTAGGTTTTGCCCTTCCTTATATGTGAACGGCAAATTAAATGTAAAATATATGGCCAAACGAATGAAATATTATCATCAATATTTATGGGTACCCCAATTTTACTTGAGTGATAAATTTCTACTTCTTTTAACAAATATATATATACGAGCAAATTAGCCCGCACGATGCTGCGGTGTGACCGTTTTATTGCTATGTGTATGTTTAGTCGAAATACGTTGATACTTTGTTATGTATATTTTTTTAGATTGGTATGATTCAATTTATCATTAGCACCAACTTTTAAGGTACTCGTTTGTTTTTGCATACCTATAAGATCAACGTGTTACAAAAAGCCAGACAATCAAGGGTTCAAAATCTATACTGCTATTAACAATTATTAAACATACTGATCCGAAGTACTATGTTCCTGAAGTACTATGTTCCTGAAGGTTTGCAGAACTGTTGCAGACTCATTAGCAATTGCTGCTGATTCATGAAGATGACTTAGTGTTGGAGTACAAATTAGGCTTATATGACTTTGATCTCAGAAGCGTATATAAAGAGTAACAAATCTAAAGAAAGTGGCGCCTAAATTTATGAACCTGGGTACCTGACGTCAAGAAAAGTTAGCATCACTTGAACCGTTGTTCATATATCGTGCCATATCCAGTCCAAACCCCCCCCCCCCCCCCCCCTTTTCACTATATAGCACCAAGGAAAATAGCGAATAACGAAATCCAACATTCAAATAGTGCGCTGCTTAAAACTTGAAAGAAGAAGTGATGAGTTTTGATGAGGCGAAAAATGATCCATTTTTAGGGGGTCATTTAAGCCCGGAATTGAATTTATTTGATCAAATATTGCCCTAAATCGTTCCTTTTGTGATTTTAGGTACTTTGGGAGTGAAATCTAGAAAAGGAAGCAATTCGGACGTTTTTGGAGCATAAAAGAAGAAAACGCCAAAGACTTAATTTTCCATGCTGGGAACAGTGTGTGATGGCGTCAAGAAGACTTTCCTGACGGCGTCAAGAGTAAAGATCATGACGACCCAGTACAGAAATGAAGGCGTCACAAAGTAGAGCGTCAAGAGTTAAATGTGTGACGGCCTGCAAATATGGACTACATGACGGCGTCAAATGTAGATCAATGCAGTCCGAGGATTATTTTGGCGGCGAGATGACGGCGTCACCCATTTGTTCTTAACGCCGTCAGCCTCTAATATCTATATATAGTTTTCTAATTTTCATTCATTAGAGAAGAACAAGTTTGGAGAAACCCTAAGGCCGAACCATATACGAATTTTACAGCTTTTCAAGGGTTTTCAACCCTTGAATCCTTACATGTCTTATTAAGATAAGTCTTTTCTTAATTCAATCAATATGTCTATGTGTTGGTTGTCTATATCTTGTGCTTGTCTTAATTCCACCATGCTAGGCTAGATTTATCTTGTGTTTGCTTAGATCTAATGAAACCTATATGTTGATTATGTGTTGATTACTTGTTTATGGTTGTATTGGATGAATGATTTCAATGTTAGGCTTAAGAAAACTGGCAGATCTCCAAATGGTAACATGCTTGAACGTCTTAGGAAACATGAACCGATGTCTATTAGGGTTTATTGGTTGTATTTAATGCATGAGTAAATTCTAATGATCCCATGTTTGGAGCTTCTTGCAGGCTCGACATAGGAGTGAAGTAGGCACTCATAGGATTGGGGAAGTAAGCACGCCACCCCATGAATGGTATTAAGGAATACAATCCGTCATCCACGCAACTATAACAAGTAATTAACGTGTAAAAGATGTCTAGGGAGTAGTGAAATCTAAGTAAACACATTTCTCCCACTTATTGCTCACAACCTTAGTTTAAATTAGTTTATTTTCATTTTAGTATTTTATTTTGATTGCATCTTAGTATTGGGTTAGTTGGCTAGCAACTAATTCCGCCCAAATCCTTCAAAACCCAAGATTTTGATTTGCTTTCATAAAAATATAAAAATACAAAAAGAATCATCCCTCATCTATAGAACTAGTATTTAGGTTTTCTAATCCTAGCGACACTATTCCTAGCTGAACGATCAATCCTCCGGTACTTGTCACTATACTATACTACAACGATCAGGTACACTGCCTGGTGGGGGTTGTAAGCTTCTCAAGATCCCTTGAGAGGTAAAGCCTGGTGCGATTCCCACGTATCAAGTTTTACCTTTACTGATCACTTAAACCGTTGTTCATATGTCGTGCAATATCCAGTCCAAACACCCCCTTTTTTACCATTGCAAAACGTCGTTCAAACGCTTTCTATTGTAGACCGCTTGTTGAGGTAATGATCTTGATATGCAGGTACTCAAACCCTTGTAGTTCCAGTGATGCTAACTTTTCTTGACGTCAAGCACAAAAAATTAGAAGTAAAAGTTTATCGCGATTTTTTCTCTTGACTGCTTCCATGTAGTTCCAGTTCTCGTTGACATTATAAGGCCCATCATGGATCTCAACTTTTATGGTGTGACCTCCGTTCTTGTGCTCTTACCTGCACATGAACAAATGAATGACAATTTGCACCACTCATGTCAACGGGTCTATTCATATTAAGTAAAAGGTTAATGGGTCAATGGTTATGGTTACATACCTGGAAACTGCCATCACCGGACTGAGCATAGGCAAGAAGTGCACCAATACACAACCCGATGGAACCATGGTGCATCTGAACTCATAACTGGCATTATAACATAACCTACCATTCTTGAGCCTTTTGTGCATTGAACCTCTTTTTGCTACACCAAAGATTTAGACAATTTGGATTAATAAAAAAGAAATAAAACGGAGCAGCTGTGAATCATCTATATGCTTATTCAAATGTTGTGCAAATCAAACAGATTCTAAAGTTGCCTAAAGTTTTAGTTTTAATGCAAACAATCAGGTATATCATTTTATTCAAAAGACACATGACTTGTGTAAGAGGACTATCGCTTTGATCCATTACCCATTCCGCTACCTATCATGGACCAATGCATAGGTCCTAATAAGATCAATCGTGTAACCTTTGAAATATATAAATTTGGAAATCGTATTACTTACCTGCAAGTAGGAGCATGAATTTGCAAGTGTGAACTAAAACTTACTGAACCCGTTTCGACCTGCCATCTGTTTGACAAATTATGACCTTTCATCTCCATATTTTAAGCACACAAAGTTACAACCTTTGGTTTTTGACACATCGTCGTCATGCATTTAAATGAACCACAGATAAGATAAAACCAAAAAAAGAAAGATTTACTTTTTCTGTCAATTCAATTTAAAAATATCAAAGTAAAGACCTATGGTTCAGTTTCAGGGAAAGTAACATTCAGTAAATCCTGAGAATTCATATTTTGGATACATCTAAGGAAGCAAGAGTTGTAAAAAAGTCGCAGACCCTACTCATATATTCTACATTTTCAGGCATCCGTTGTGGGCTGAAATTTTTAACACACCTACACAGCTCGTTGATCAACAAATAGTTGTCTCTAGTCCTAACCAAATGTTCAACATAGTGATAATCAATATCGATGATAACCGTGCTATGAAGCTTAGGATTCGTCTACTTTCCACTCTTAACAATTGATTTTCATTTATTTATCAGCCGTCTACACAACTCATTGATTAACAAAAAGTTGTTTCTAGTCCTAACCAAATGTTCAGTAGTCAGCACTATTAATCAATATCGATGATAAACGCAATCCACAAATTATGATTCATCTACTTTCTGTTCTAGCAACTCTTTTTCATTTATTCTAATTCGTACCCCACATTCTAGCGTGTCTGCCATCTCATGTTCTAACACCTCCTAAAGAAATTACTCTCCTTCAATATAAACGCACGTCATTCACATGTGTAGGTATATAATCAAATTCCTAACTAAGTAAACACTTGGTACTAACACTATCAACCCTAATTAACAATGCTCGCTAAACAAAAACTTGGTATGCATAAATACTAAACATCATAATTCGTACCCCAGATTCATTTTTGTAGCTTTGATAGCAGATAGGCTTTAGCTTAAACTACCCTGCCTCCTTAGCCACTCTTCTTTGCTCCTTTTCGGTTCAAGCAATGCAGCCTGCAAAATAACGCAAAACATGAAAGAAAGAAAAACATTTAAATTCTTATGTATTCAAATCATAAAGAACTCAATTACTTTTTTCCCCTTGTATGTGTCAAGTGTCAACCAAGGATCAGGCTAATAATTTCTTATGTATTCAAATATATCTTAATATTTTCTGCCTAATCATACCTGATCTTTGCTTGACGTAGACGATTGCATTTTCGTTAACTGAACTAAATTCCTATGGGGCTCTAAATATTAATAACGATAACATTCAATAAATGAAAATAATTTTCAATTTTACAATTCATCGCACATATAAGCACCTCCTAATGATTTCAAATATCTAAGCTATAAATTTGTGAATTGATTCACCTTCTTTGAAGATTGTCAATATCGGGAGTAGTCACACCTCCACAAACTTACATTTACTTGGATTGAACGTAAGGAAATGTACCTCCTGGATGGCAGCCCTCGCCTTCCATAATCTAAGTTTTCATACCATCATCCCCTGTTAGCATGTGTCTCATCCTTTTCTTATGACCTTTCATTGTATTTTTTTTATAATACAGATACATATGTACAGGGCATACCAACTTCTGGATAAAGATTCTTGGTGTGCCGAACAATAGCAGCATGAAAATCAAGCACCTTTGGGACACACTTCATGCCTGCAACAATTATTTAAATTTATAACAGTGCAACTATCCAATAAGACATAAGACAAAGGTTAAGCCTTAAATATGGCAATAAAAGAAAAGAGAATTTAAAAGAAATTATAAATGAAGAGAAGCCTCACTCTACATACGTAATCTGCTATTTTAAATCCAGTTACGGCCACGTATTCTGCTATTTCAAATACAGTTATGGCCACCGTTTGGAACATCCATAAAACCTGCATATTTGCAGCAGACAGAAATGACACATAAAACAACCAAAAAAAACCACAACTGCTACAAAGGAGTTAATAACTTCACTTACCCTAGGTTGGCGAGCGCATAACATGTCGGTCCAATATTCCAATGTGAATTACTGCACCCCTTTGCTAGTCCTTCATTTTAACCTACTGAAACAACAAACTGTGCAAAATAAGTATAGCGTAAATGGTAATTCACATCTTGTATGCAACTATTAAATAACATACTCACGAATAAGCTTGTTTGCTTTCAGTTATAGGATGATTTCAACCTCAAACCCTAGTCGTATTGCTTTAATTTATGTTAAATGAGTACTTGTTCCTAAGCCATTGTATGGTATCAAGTCCTATTCCTTTTACACGCGTGCTTCACCCTGTGGCCGATCATCCCAAACCTGCATCAGTAAAGAGTTATTTGAAATACATATTTGTTCCTTCTTATTTATTGTGTTCTTAATTAATTGAATAACCTTGTAAATATTATTGGTACCACTCTATTTTCAATAAGGGTAATCATACTACAAGTAGTAACTTTCATGCTTGTGACCAATCGCGTAATTAGCCATTTTACACGTAATGCATCCACCAATTCCAAGAAGTATGTTGCACCTAAAACACCATTCAAAGCACAAACATACATACATTATAATTTAGAAAAGCCAGCGGCAAATCGATATCAACGCAAACGACCGACATCTATTAATGTGCAAATTGATGAGAATTAGAGATGATATGTAACTAATGTCATCGTGACCATACCTGAGAGATGCAGGCACTTGAATACCAGCGAATTTAACATCATAGCTGCACGTGTCTGGTTACCATTACCTCACTATGTTCATCAGCAACATCCACATCGTGACCTAGACACACCTCCATGCGACCCTCACTCTTTAGTCAACCACTGATCACTCAAAACCACCTGACATAGAAATCATAAGTAGTAATGATAAATTATAATTACTATACAGAAAAAATACCGTATGTATAATCATTACTAATGAGTAATGACTATACATATAGTACAATTGATTCTCCTTATTATCGTATTTCCTTTATAAAAATGATAATACTTTTGACATATGCTTTACCAAACACCTTCAAAGTGCTTAATTTCTTTTTGAAACTAAAATAAGCTATTAAGCGCTTAAAATAAGCTTACCCAAATAGCCCCTTACTAATGAGATACGTATCAAAGATGTCTTGATTCCATACCATTGCTACTGGCATCCAAATCTTAAAAACTAATATTGACTGTTGTGTCCAAATCTTAACAACCGATTTTCTTTTGTCACTATTTTACCAAATCAATAACCCATAATTCTAAAAACCCACAAAAATAAAGACAAACACAGCCAAAATTTTCTTTCAGGTAGAATTAAAATCAAGTTTTATCTAAACATACACATCCAAACATACCATTATAAACCCCTTATTGCCTTCTGTGATCTTCACCCGAAACCCATAATCATAAAACAAAATGGGGGGGGGGGGGGGGGGGGGGGGGGGGGGGGGGGGGGGGGTTAGAACAATCAAAATACATAATTTAATTAGAACATACCTTTAATTCTAATCTTGTGTTAATCAATCCGGTTTTTTTGTTCGCTGATTAACTGGTGGTACTGGATAACTAAACCCGATCTAAATTTGCATATGTATTTTGATATCCTCAAATGCCCACAACCTTCCTCAATTTGTTTTTCATATGAATGAATTAGATGTTTCTAGAATTAGGTTTAGTTGTGCCGATGATTGTATCAGTATTTTTTTTCTTTTTGTTGTTGGTTTGCCGTAGATTTGAGAGAGAAGGACATATATGCGTGTGTGTGTTTTGTGTGTATTGATGCTGTAGTGATGAAGAAGGTAGGAGAATATCTCTCAGTTGAGAGAGACGATGAAGAAGGTAGAAGGTTCGAGTGAGAAATGTAATATAGTTATAATGGAAGCCATACCTCAAAATACTGTGGAGGCCACATGGCTGGCTTACATTCCATTGTACAAAGTATTAGGTTGCTGACCCTCGTGGGTTTGAAAAGATTGTCACGTTTGGTGTGTTAGCACTTAGCATAGCAATTAGGATAATAACCCATGAACAGTTTAACTTCAAATGTTTGCTGGCCAATGGGCTTCTGCCAGGCCAACCCCCAGCACTGTTGGTCCATCAGAATTGCAGAATTACAAAGTTAATGACTAACTCCAGCCAATAGGTACCAACTTTAAAGGTTAAAAAAATTATAATGCAACACAATTAGTGTCACATCATTTTCCTCTATTAGTATATGGTATAATATATATATATATATATATATATATATATATATATATATATATATATTATCAAACGAAACTAGCGGCGAGCTAGATAATTACATAGTAGATTTTAACCGATCATTCCAAGTACAAATTTTATAAGAGCCCTAGGTACCATAATGTAGGCACCGGTGTTATGCCGACGTGGTGCTGCATTATGTGGCGTTATGATACCGGTATGCCGAAGTGGCCAACGGCGTTATGCTCCAAGCTGCCATGAAAACGTATTTTGAAACGCAGAAGGGACAGAAAAGAATTACATAATCACCACTTTTTTTTTAATTATTATTTTTTCTTGATTTAACTGTGTGTCTGTGTGTTTTGCAGGTGGCATGAGATTGAAGAAGCAACAAAGTAATGTTAAAATGTTAACATTTCTTGTGTTTAGTCCTTGTGGTTTCTTTTGTTTAGTAGATTTCTTTTGTTTAGTCAAAAAAAAAAAAAAAAAAAAAAAAAAAAAAAAAAAAAAAAAAACTAATTATTTTAGTTTTGTAACTTAAAAAATTGTTATTTTGTATTTTAATTTGATAATTGAAAATAGTTTGTTTAAATAAATGGAAAAGAAAAAAAATGTGGATCTAAAAAAAGTGATATTATTTGGTGTGATGATAATAGATGATATTTTGGTGTTAAATGTTTTTGTGTTGTAGTGATGTGGCGATGAAGTGACATCACTTTTTTGGTGTTAAAATGTTACGATACCTAGAGCTGTAACCCCTAAATTTCTAAATTATTTGACTTTTATGAAGGGTCGTCACAACGGATTTAGTGCAAACAATCAACACATGCAGCTGGACACATTACAAACAACAAAATTAGCTAGGTTCATCTTCTTTCAGTCGTACATGTATAACCAAGATACAAAATGACGACCTTCCAAAATCTAAACATCTTTGTTTCAGCTGTATACTTGTCCCACACCATTCTCACAAACTAGGGTTATCCCACATGCGTATATAACTAAAATAATGAAATATAGAATTGAAGTTGTTTACCTTAACCTTAATAAAAAGTTAAATTTATTTATGTGTATCACTTTATCTTGAATACTAATTACCAAATCATTTATACTCTTGACACATCATTTCATAAAAATATTCATACATTGCTTGAATTGACAGGTTGTGTCTCACATGGACGTGTGATTTTCTTGACAATATAATATAGTAAGAAATATTGTATGTCATGGTTTTAACGATTACACCATGAAAAGTCAAATACAAGTGTTCAACTCTTAAAAATAAGTAGTTCTAACTAATGTCTGACATGTATTTCCCAAAAACTCAGCTACAACTTGTACATACATATGTAAATGAGTAAACAAATGATGTTTACCTTTTGTGAGGAAACAAATGTTTGAAAACATTTTTTTTAAATTATTATTATTATTTTTTAAACTATAATTTCCAACCGTTTGGCCGATTAATCCACAGGGTTTGAACACACCGCCACTTAAACCGGGTACGTAAAGCCCTCCCTTTGAGGTTACGCATACAATGTTTGCTACATATGAAGCCTGATTAATTCGGACCACACACTGATTAGAGTATCACTTTGTAGGTTCAACTCAAATATTGGTTCTTAATGTATCACGTATGATCACATGAGATTGCTAATGTCATATATATCTTATTTGAAATTTTGTTTAATATATTATTGCATTAGAAATTAGTTTAAGTGAAAAATAAGATAAAACCAACATCTGCAAATATCACTACTTTGGGATAGTTACTAGTAGCAATTGCACCAAATTAACAAAAGAAATTCAGTTGCTATTGGTCCTAGCTAGCTGTTAAATTCACATATATGAAACAAAGTATATTGGAAATGAACAAACATTCTGTATCATTCAATCACATACTTTCTTAAAACATACCCTCTCTTAGTCTCTTTAGGGTATCTTTGACTGTTTCATTAACATAACTTATTTATATTGTATAAACACGTTGACTGAACATCAAACAACATCAAATAAGATATTGACTTCATAAAATTATTAAGCAAAGACACCCATGAAATTATTTGTACGTGCTCTTTGTTTTTAAACATCCTTAGTGCAAAGTGAGCATATGTTAGAGGTTTCTAATTAAAATTGTGTTAAACAACATGCATGGGACAACTTTATCAGTTGATGTAAGTAAAAAATTTCACATGAGAAAGAGTTAAAAAAAAATACAAAACGTTTATGTAAATCACATTTTTTTTAAACAATATGTAACTTGGTTTAGGGGTGAAAACATGCCAAGCCATTTGTGACTTATACTCGGGATCGGTTCGGTAAAAACGAGCCCATCCTAAAAAAGCCTGGGTCAGAGTTCGAGCCTAGTTAGAGGCTCATTCAATAAACGAGCTCGAATCTATAGTGCTTAACTAACCGAGCTTGAGTCTAGCTTTATTATTTCGTTTATGTTTATCTTACAATGCAAAATGAGATGTCGAGCCTCATTCATAATTCTCGTGTTCGACAAAAGAATCTTGCAACTATACATATAATCAAACTTAGATCCATATATGTTTTCAAAATTTATATATATATATATATATATATATATATATATATATATATATATATATATATATATATATATTGATTTGAAATAATAAAGCTAGTAAGCTAGCTAGAGAGTATATTGCATGTTTTGGTGATAAAAAAAACCCTTGAAGCAAACTGCAGTTTATGTACGTGATCAGTTCTCAACCTTTTTCCTACTTTAACCATTCAAAAGAATCAAATATTATTTTTAAGGTGAAAACTAGTACAAGATACCACCTAGTCTCCAAAACCTTGTGCAACATAAAACTTGTCCAAGAAACAGAGCATCCCACAAACACATTTCTCTCCTTTCATAACTAAAAAGAAATCTTGAATATCAAAAATGTCAACAAAAAGGATGTCATTGGTCAAGTCATTTGCAAGAGAGGTGATAATGAAGGGAAAGAACAAACCTTCCAAGAATAAAAAAAAATGTAACTACGACACCAAGGAACCCATTCATAGGTATAGTTTTCTGTTTTTCATACTTTCTTGTTTATGTTTTTCTGTTTTTCATACTTTCTTATTATACAATATGTGTGTAGTGGTGGTTTATTTTATCAAGAAAAATAATACCTTTTATGTTTGTGTTTGTTCATATTATACAAAATAAATGATGGTTTAAGAGAAAATATTACCTTTTATATGTTGTGTTTGTTGTTCTAATCAAAACGTGTGGTGGGGTTTGTTTATTAACCGATTTTTTTTTTTTTTTTTTTTTTTTTTTTTTTTTTTTTTTTTGACTTATTTATCATGTTGGGTTAGTTGTAAATAATATTGATTGTTGGGGCTTTGAATTAGTAGTATTTGGATTTTTTGGCCCTAACTAAGTCATTAGTAAACCGGCTTATTAATTTGAGGCCCAAATCATACTTTGTAAGATTTTAGTTTGAGTTTGTTTTTAGTTTGTTAAATCATTTATATAATAAAACAAAACCCCTATTAGGAATTTTTTATTTTAAAAAAATGCGTCCATACCTTACTTAGTAATAATTTTATTTAAAAATAAGATTATTTTCTTATTAGGTAACATTTTATATTTATCCATAACACAAGTAGAAGATAAATACAAAAAATATAGATAAAATGCAATTAATAATAGGATTAAAATTTTTAAATAATTATCTTTAATAATAAAAAACTATAATTAAACATCATAAATCAAACAAAACAAACTTTAAATTATTTGTTTTTTAATAAATAAAAATATATGATTCAAAATTTTTTTAAAAAACCAGCGCGTGCGCGGGCATTAAACTGGTAAGATTTTATAGATAATTTAACATTCGGCGAAAAATAGGAAGGTGTTAGTTTTACAATATGGTAAGAAAGAAAAGTTTGTGGTTAGTGAAGGATAAGAAATCCAGAAGTTGTTATATAGACATGAGGGTATTTTGGGGATCTTTTTTAAACATTACACATTGTTTTAAGAATTTTCTAAAGTTTTAGAAATTGAGCATCTTTTAAAAGTGTTACGATGTTTGTATAATATTGTGCATTTGTTCCAAAACTTTGATTGTTTGCTATGTAGAAAATACAAGGATTATAATTTCGATTGTAGTATTATAAGTTTTACAAATCGAGAGAAATTTTGTTCATATCGTTACAAAATTCTAAACTAAATAAAATTCTTTACAAGTTTTGTGATTACTTCAATATATATTTTTATAATTTCATTGTGATTATATATATATATATATATATATATATATATATATATATATATATATATATATATATATATAGTGTATCTTTATTTTCAGAACCCTGTTAAGTGCGGGAACTGCGAGAACTCCAATTTTGCATTAGAAAACATCCATGTTCATATAAAACACGTATGTTTTCTTACATACACCTTAAAACACATATCTGCCTAACATACATGTTCATATAAAACCCTGTTAAGTGCAACATATCAATGCAAAATGGTTTTATATGAACATGTATGTTGCGTAGGTATTTGTATTAAGGTGTATGTAAGAAAACATACATATTTTATATGAACATGCATGTTTTCTAATGCAAAATTGGAGTTCTCGCAGTTCCCGAACTTAACAGTGTTCTGAAAATAAAGCTCATATATATATATATATATATATATATATATATATATATATATATATATATATATATATATATATATATATATATATATATATATATATATATATATAGTGTAACTTTCTTACGAGAACCACTTTTATCTACAAGAACTGCGAGAACCACCATTTAGCCATTGGATTAGTTGATCAATGGCTGAGATGACTTGTGCCATAAATGTAATAAAGTAAAACACTAGGTTAATTTTTGAAATGCTCGAAGGGTATTTTAGGGATTACGAAATTATCTTTTTTTAATTGTTCCTTATTAATTGGATATTAATTGTGAGAATCATTTACAAAACTTAACATGTCTTCCTATCTCTCTGGTTCTCACATAACTGCCTCCCCTAGAAACCCTAGCCGCCCTCTCTCTACATCTCCTTCCTACACCACCATCTTTCACTGCTTCCATCCCTAATAAAATCAGAGTTATTTATTCGAGATATATATGATTTGAAAAGGGTTTGTGATTATTAATAAAGCGTGAAGAGTTACAAGTTACCAGGTAATACTGTCTCATATATTTCGATTTTACATGTGTTGACCGATTTTTTTTTTCGATCTGAAAAAAATAGACTTCGAATTGAATTTTGTTGGCTTTCGACTTGAGAACGAAATATTGGTTTCGATATGCTAAAAATTGATATAAAAAACTAAAGCCTTTTTCGATCTATAATTAAGCCTGGTGATTATTGTGTTTGAAAAAGGTTACAAGTCTTGTTCGTAGGTTTTTGTTGGCAATGGTGACATGCATCTGTATTTGGTTATAATTTCTATTAATGGTGTGTGGAATATGATTTATATTAGTACTTGTGTGGAATGATTTGGACATGATTGATTCTTGTAGTTGTGTGAAATGATTTGAACATGTTGTAGACGACTATACAAGTAGTTGCATGAATATACAAGCACTTGTGTGAATTTATGATGTATACGAGCATTTAAATTATTGAAATATAATGTATATGAGTAGTTATTTTTAATGAATTCAATGATATATAGGAGCAGCTGTGTGGCAATAATTTAGATATGTTAGTGTGAATTTATTTGAATAAAGACTATACAATTAGTTTTGAAATGATTTGAGTTTGATTTATACGAGCAGATATGTGGCAATAATTTGGATATGTTTGTGTGAATTTATTTGAATAGAGTCTATACAAGTAGTCAGGTAGTTTTGAAATGTTTGCTAGTTTAAGCTTGTGCATTTTTGAGTTTTATTTTATAAGTATTTAATCTTGACTATTATTTTTTCTAGGTGTCACAATATGTTTTTTCAAGGCGTGCACATATGTTTTAATGAATTTGATGAGAAACTGAAAGTACATATATGTTATTGGAAGGCGTGCACGTGTGTTCTTTGAAGACGTGCATATATGTTTTAATGAATTTGACGAGAAACTCAAAGTACATATATGTTTTGCACAGTTTTGAACATATATGTTTTGTGTTTGGATTATAAAACATATATGTTTTGGAAAGATACATATAGAAAATTAGATATGTTTTAAACTTTGCAAAACATGTATGTTCAAAACATACATGTTCAAAACATGTATGTTTTAATTAGTGTGATCTAACTAATAAAAACTATATATGTTTGAGAACATGATGTTTTTAAACATGTATGTTTTAAAACAAGTATGTTTTAAAAAAATGATTGCTTATAAAAGGAATGATTAAAACATGTATGTTTTAAAAACAGGTAGTTGCATATATGTATTTCAACACAATTCTTATATTATTGTTGCTAATTTTTGTAATTTTCTTTGTATCAGGTGTAATTACAAGAATGTTCACGGCTATGAGTGTGCATATATGTCTGATTTTTGAAAAAATGATGACGGCTACGCGTGTGCATATATGTCCCACTTCTAAAAATAATGATAACAAAAGTGTACACATATATCCATTTTGTGTTGAATATTTATTCGTGCTCACATGTATAGATCGATTAGATTCATGTATTCATGCTTTTGAAATTTGTATTTTAAATGTATTACAATCGATATCGAAGTTTGTGTATAACATCTATGTTCTTGGTTTATTATAGATTTCATTATATTAAAAAGTCCATATGTTCGTTCTGGAAACATATATTGTACTACTAAATCTAGAAATTTGCTATCTTAAAAAAAAATGCACTAAACCTACAAAAACATATATGCACTAAATCTGGAAAATAATTTTTAAAAACAAAAATCTGAATTTTAAGATTTATAAAAAACGGGAAATATAAAAAAAATAAAAAATAATATGAAAATGCCTTTTACTATTATACCTTTTTGAATTAAATAAAAATAAAAAAATGCTATGGAGCATTAAATGATGTACATTGTGTATTATTAGTTGTAAAAATGTGGTTTTCGCAGTTCTTGCACTTAAAATGGTTTTCGTAAGAAAGGGACCCTATATATATATATATATATATATATATATATATATATATATATATATATATATATATATATATAGGGGGATAACTTAGCTACGATTTTTGTAGCCAACTAGCTACAATTCTACATAAAAAATACACATGCAATGAATCAGGGGCCCACAAAAAAGAATCAGGACCCACATTTATAGCATAATATTGTAGCCAACTAGCTACAATAAATTGTGGCTAATATATTCCCTATATATATATATATATATATATATATATATATATATATATATATATATATATATATATATATATATATATATATACATACATATCTGAATAAGTATAAGAAGTAATCCATTGTATAAATTAAACAATCACACATATAGTAAGAAGCACAACAAATAAGGTTGAAATAATTGCAATTAGCTCAAAAGGTTAAAATTGAATTAATTGAATTCAACATGATTATATATTTCAGTAAGTTCGTCTATTTAGTGATGATCACGTTGACATTCATGGCTCTAAAAAAATACATGAGTTCTTGATACCACGTACACGTATCGCAACTCGAAATCTTGTGGTTTGTGTCATAAGGCATCTTTTCAAATTGGAGTTCATGGTCTTGATCTCGGCATTTTGTATGAACTTTTTGAAGAGAAAGAGGGTGGTTAATCCACATTCCCTATAATACGAATTTGATGCGATGTCTGCAATCTTGCACATTCCAATTCCCTGATGTTGAACTCTTCAAACCATTCAAAAGCTCCAATCCTTGTTACTCGATTTATCTGTGTGTGAAAGGAGTAATATCCCATACACATATGTCGCCTCTAAGTGTTTCTTTTCAACACCTCAAGAGGAGTTTGTTTTTATTAAAAAGTTGAAGTTTGGTCCAACTATTGTTCCCTCTAAGAAGAATAAGAGTTCAAAAGAGGATGATATTGTTCATGATGAGCCCAAAGGAGATAAGGAAGGTGATGATATACCTTTTGATGCTGAAAAGGTGGTGAATGAAGAACCAAAAGTATAATACAACTTGCATAGGCGACTCGAACAATTGAAGGAACTCATGATTAAGTTCGTCGCAAAATCCAACACTCAATGAGGGGAAACATACTTTCATAAGTTGTGACATAGGCGATGTAAACGCTTGAGTGTCGGTATAATACAACTTTTGTTTCTCATCTTGAACAACATTAGGGAACACTGTGTCAGCATAAACATTTGAAAGTGGGGAAACAGGTTTTAATACAAACACATTTTGAGAAAAGGAATTGAAAAAGATTAAATTACGAAAAAATGCTTCTAGTTGTCTTCATACCTTATTGTCATGAATAACCTCTTCTGATTTGTCTTCAAGAACAACCAACTTTTCTTCATACTTTATTCCCAAGGCATTCTCAATCACATCAATTCTTTTTTTAACATTACATAGCTCACCTACAAGGTATGATGCATGAATATCTCCTACCCGTTTATTGAATAAACATTTAGAAATTAAGTTTTTATTCAAATTTTGTATACTTTAAATAAGGAAAAATTAATTTAAATTGGAAGACAAATCATTCAGATACATTCTCTTGTCAGCATTATTAGTTACGTACATTTTCCAGTTCGTAACTAGTTCGAGTTTTTTTTTAATAGAAAAAACTAGTTAAGCTACAATTGAGTACAATAACACAACTAATCATTGATTTTGGACAACATATTCTTTTACATGTATTTAGCAGTTTACGTTATCAGTTCAGTCCATAATATCTAAACAATATTGATCACAGTCACCTTAAAAGAAAGAGTTTGTACTTGGATCTATACATCAATAATAAAGATTTTACTTGGACAATGAATGAGTAACAAAGAAATTGATTTAATCATACACATTCACCCAATGTTGAACATCACATGAATATGAGAATTTCTTGACCAAATGATAACATGTACAATTAAATCAACTTTTAACTCAAGTTAATAATTAAATTAAAAACTAAGTAAAGTAAATCTAAAAAAAACACCCCTTTAGTTAGAATTAAAAAGTGATATGAAAGTAAAACTTGTATTTTCTGCTACCATTACCATTTTAGGTAAGCTAGAAGTAGTAGCATCTGCAGCTCACCGTTGTAAAATATCAGTTGCTTTTTGGTCTCCTAGTTTTTGAGATAAAACAAAGTTTTGAAAATATACACTGTATCATAATTTTATTTCGAAACATTCTAACACATTTTCTCTCTCTAGCATATATCATACAAAGATATGATTTTTATGCATACATTCTATTTAACTCTATCATTCGTTAACAAAATCCTTTGAACAAACATAAACCACAATAAATATGAATTACCATGTTTAATGTTTTCTAAACCTATGAAATGTGATTTTGTCAAATTTTAGAAACTATGAATGACATGTGATTTATTCAAAAATCACTTGTTATTCCCAAGAAATCACATGTGATTCTTATAGATATCAAATGTGATTATAAATCTATGACATGTGATTTTGTCAAAATTTAGATACTAAGAATAACATGTGATTTATTCAAAAAAAAATTACAAAAAATGTAGGAATAACATGCGCTTTTTTCAAAAAATCATTTGTGATTCAATGAAATCACATGTAATTTCCTGAGAATCAAAAGTGATTTGTACACAAATCACAAGATAATCAACAATGGCAGATGATCCTCTAAATTACGTCTTCAAGTTCATTCTTTCGGATATTAAGTATAGTCTACTATCCAAAAATGTAATCGGCTCACATTAAAGTTGTAGTTGAATTTCGGGACGAAATTCTTCTAACTAGGGGATACTGTGACATCTAGTTTGACTTATGTCAAACTACTGACAAAATTACTACAAGATTAAAGGTACGTCATGGTTCTTACTTGTAACTTATTCTATATATTAATATATGATTATAAATGTAGCTTCTGATATATATTTATATTTACTCACACTTTCATATCATACAATGCATTGAATCAACCACGGTAGATGATCCTCTAAATCACTTCTTCAATTTTATTCTTTCGGAAATTAAATGGTCTACAATCCAAAAAATAATTGGCCAACATTAAAATTCTAGTTGAATTCAGGACGAAATTCTTCTAATTGGGGGATACTGTGACATCTAGTTTCACTTATGTCAAACTACTGACAAAATTACTACTAGCGTAAATGTTATGGTGCATACTTGTAACTTATTATAAGTATTAACATATGATTATCAATGTAGTTTTTGAAGTATATATATATACTCACACTTTCATAGCATACAATGTTGTGAATCAACCATTGCAGATGATCCTCTAAATCACTTTTTTGATAAAAAAACAAAACCTACAAAATTTCCTTAATAGTTTCTAGCACTGCAAGACAAGCACCAAAAAAAAATCTTTAGCCAGCTGTTCCATTCACAAAAATACAAACATCTCCATATATACAATCACTCATTCACATTCACAAACCTAGCGCTCTCTCTCTCTCTCTCTCTCTCTCTCTCTCTCTCTCTCTCTCTCTCTCTCTCAAAGCCTAGCTAAAAGTAAAATTGATAAAGTTCAAAAACATAGGTCTTAAGATTGGTGTTATGGGTTGTGTTGGTGGTGGCATGACTAGACACTTTGGTAAGTAAAACCCTTTTATGTTTGAAGTTACTTTTGTTTGGGTTTAAGAGGGTGTTTTTGTAAAGATTTTAAAACTTTTGTTATTATGATGCATGCTTAGAAGTTGATGTTTGTTTTAATATTAAACAAGAAAGATAAAGTGATATAATCTTTGTTTCATAGTTTTTTTATTAGCAAAAATAATAATAATAATAATAATAATAATAATAATAATAATAATAATAATAATAATAATAAAAACCACCCTAACCAGATACATTTGTTTAACTCTTTTAATCAATACACATATTTATTTTTAGCTTTTTAATCACTCATAGGTATAGTTTTACGTTTTTCATACATCCTTGTTTATGTTTTCTGTTTTTTATTTTTTTTTTGTTTATGTTTTGTGTTTAAATAGTAAGAGAGTTTTGAGTTGTAAAATGTCTAACTGTTTTTCAAGATTTATAAAATATGGTTTTGTTTCTTGTCTACAAAAGATTTAGAAAATATGGTTTTGTTTTCATACTTTCTTTTTTATGATTTCTGTTTTTAATTCTTTTTTATTTATGTTTTGTTTTTAAATAGTACACATTACCCATTTAAGGTTAGTAGAAAATAAGTGGTCAGGTTGAACTAATACATAGAATATCTTTCATATCCCTTATTTTACAACTAAAAAATAAGTGGTCAGGTTGAACTAACAACTTAATAGTGTGTATGAAAATAAAATAGCATAAAATTAGTATACATGTAGTTTTTGTAATGTATAAAAAAACTTTAAAAAAAATGGAGCAGAAGTATTTGCCCATATATTGAAAAAGTTTATAGCATTAAAATTGTGGTAGTTTATGTGATACTAGTAGAAAAAAAATAATAAATAAATAAATAAATAAAACCCCACAAAGTAAGTTAATGGTAGTAGCATCAGCTGCAAAGAGATAAGCACTGCATCAACATTATTGTACGAAAAGAAAAAGAACCCGATTGCTTCTTGTCTTTTTAGGCCAACTGGCTGTCCAATCCACGTATACACAAACAACACAATATCATCTCCATATAGACACCCATAAACTATCTTCTTCCTTCAAAACACGCTCATATCATCTTTCTCACACTCATTTTCAAAACACACAAACACAACATTTCCAGCATTATATATAACCTCTTCACTCACTCATATCCTTGATCTTACAACAACAACAACAACAAGAAAACACATTATTTCTCACTCTAAAAGTAAAAGTAAAAATAATGAAGTTGGGTCTTAACCTTCTTACCAAAGAGGTAGCTGGTGTTATGGGTTGTGTTGATGGTGCCATGACTAGACACTTTGGTAAGTAAAAGTTTAATATGTTTTATAAGAGGGTTTTTATTTTTGTAAACGAAAGAACGCCATATGCATGGTTGGTTTATAAGGTTTTACATCTTTACAATGCTTTACAACTATAGTTTGTGCATATTTATTTGTGTGTATAATCTGTTTTTACACTTTTAGTGTGTGTGTGTATGTTTATTTGGGAGGTTAATTTGTAGGTGGTAAAATATTTAAAGTAAATAAGTTTTTTATGGTTGGTTTATTTTTCACTTACCTTTTTATTCAAGGTTTTGAGAATTTTGTAAAAATTTAGAGTAAATAAAATTATATTTATGGTTGGTTTATCTCAAGGGTTTTATCATTTCCTTTTATAAGAGTGTGATTTATAAGTTTTTATAAGAGTGTGTGTAAAATTGAAATCTCTGAGTTTAAACAATGATTTATTAAGATAAGTCTTTATGTTTGAAAAATATAGAGTACTTATTTCAAGTTCATTATAAAAGTTAAATCTGAGTTTGCACAAAGTTTTATAAGATTTGTTTCCTACGTTTAAAAAAAATAGAGCTCTCATTTTAAAAGATTAGTATAAAAGTTAAATCTAACTTTACAAAAAAGTATTCATAGACTTATTTTCTAACTATGAAAAAATACAGTTTCTATTTTCAAAGTTGACTGTAAAAGTTTTATAGAACTTATTTAAAAATTTTCAAAATTGGTGAGATCATCCCATGTGGTGATAGATCCCGCGGGTAAACGCTCAAGCCATTGACTAGCTTGATCACGTAGAGAGAATTGGAATAGGCGTAATCGGGTTGTCTCTCTAGTTGCAACATCTAGGTCTATTGAATCTACAATTTTAAGGAAGTCCTTGAGATGTTGATTTGGATCTTCGGAACGAAGTCCATGGAATGCACATCCACTTTGCACCAACCGGATGGTCTCGGATCGCAAGGGGGTCACATTGGCTCCGGTGAGCTCAATAGTGTTTCGGTAGCCTTAGTGGCTAGGTCGGGAATACTCTCCTAAGGTTCGGGGCCTAAGAGGTTCTAGTGGTGGGTTTTGTTGTGGTGGGATGACGGGTTCAAAGATGTTCCTATCGTCCATGATATCGGGTGGTGAAAAGTTGATACGTGCGTAGGGTTGCACCAAGCTTTACCTCTCGAGGGATCTCGAGAAGCTTACAACCCCCACCAGGCAGTGTACCTGATCGATGTAGTATAGTATAATGACAAGTACCGGGGGATTGATCGTTCAGCTAGGAATAGTGTCGCTAGAATTAGAAAACTTAAAGACTGGGTCTAGAGATGAGGGATGATTCTTTTTGTAGTTTTATATTTTTTAGAAAGCAAGTAAAAATCTCGGGTTTGAAGGATTTGGGCGGAATTAGTTGCTAGTCAACTAACCCAATACTAAAGATGCAATCAAAATAAAATACTAGAAATGAAAATAAACTATATTAAGCTAAAGTTGTGAGCAATATGTGGGAGAAATGTGTTTACTTAGATTTCACTACTCCTTAGAGATCTTTTACACGTTAATTACTTGTTATAGTTGCGTGGATGACAGATTGTATTCCTTAATACCATTCATGGGGTGGCGTACTTACTTCCCCAATCCTATGAGTGCCTACTTCACTCCTATGTCGAGCCGGCTAAGAAGCTCCTAACATGGGATCATTAGAATTTACTCATGCATTAAATACAACCAATAAAACCCAGTACATATCGGTTCATGTTTCCTAAGATGTTCAAGCATGTTACACAATGGAGATCTGTCAGTTTTCTTAAGCCTAACATTGAAATCATTCACCCAATACAACCATAAACAAGTAATCAACACTTAATTAACATCTAGGTTTCATTAGATCTAAGCAAACACAAGATAAATCTAGCCTAGCATGTTGAAATCAAGACAAGCACAAGATATAATCAACCAACACATAGACATATTGATTGAATTAAGAGAAGACTTATCTCAATAGCACATGAAAGGATTCAAAGGGTGAAAACCCTTGAATATACTATAAAATACGAGCTAGGGTTCACAAAGTTCGGCCTTAGGGTTTCTCCACACAAGTTCCTCTCTAATGAATGAAAAATAGAAAACAATATATAGAGTTTGGAAGGTGACGGCGTCAAGAACAAATGTCTGACGCCATCATCTCGCCGCCAAATAGTTCCTCGGACTGCCTAGATCTGGGTCTGACGCCGTCATATAGTCCCCTTATGCAGGCCGTCACATAATTAACTCTTGACGCCCTTCTTGTGACGCCTTCACGTTTCTTCTGGGTCGTCATAGATTTTACTCTTGACGCCGTCAAGTATTTCCTCTTGACGCCGTCATACACTGTTCTCAGCTTGGAAAATTAAGTCTTTGGCGTTTTCTTCACTTTTATGCCCCAAAAACGTCCGAATTGCTTCCTTTTCCAGATTTCACTCCCAAAGTACCTAAAATCACAAAAAGAACGATTTATGGCAATATTTGATCAAATAAATTCAATTCCGGGCTTAAATGACCCCCTAAAAGTGGTTCATTTTTCGCCTCATCATATACCTTTACACTTGAGATTTGCTTGTCCTCAAGCAAATGCGCTTTTATTCTAATCAAAATACAAGTTATGGGTCATTTAACAATAATATAAAACTAATTACAACAAATAATCATTCCACTAAAGACCAAAGACAAGCACGGAGGTCATACACTAGCACCTCACAAATAGTGTTTAGATACTCACATCTCTCGGGTGTAATAAACTAATATCACAATATGGAAATGGAAAACATCTCTCACAACCTGTCATAGCAAAATAGATTACCATAGGCTTGGGAAAGGATCAAACCTCTACCACATGGCGTAAGCACCTAGGATAAACCATCAAAGAGATCTTTTTAAAGGGTTATAACGTTAGGTGTAGGGATATGAAATACACGGTTTTGTTGGATATACGCAGTCTTTACTGGTGGCGAGTTAACAATCTTGGTTAATTACATGTACAATATGGCATTGCTAGGCCAAGACTAGACTCGACTTAAGCTAATAAATGAAAAATAACAAAAACATAAAATAAACATAGAATGAAATGGGATGGTAGTCCGTATGTTTTTCTTTTCTTTTTCTATTTTTTTTTTCTTTTTCTTGATTTTTTTTTTTTTTTTTTTTTTTTTTTTTTTTTTTTTTTTTTGTGCATACACACTTACCCTACCATCCAAAATAATACATCATAGGGAATGAAAATTCCACTTACACTTGAATTTTTACATACTTTACAATAAACTAATCTAATGACTCGAATTAAGAAAATCAAAACACTTGGAGTACTTTTTTTTTTGCATACACTCTTACCCTACCATTCAAAATAATACATCATAGGGAATGAAAATTCCCCTTACACTCGAATTTTTACATACTTTACAATAAACTAATCTAATGACTCGAATTAAGAAAATCAAAACACTTGGAGTACTTTTAAGATTAACGCACATATGAGGGTAATAATATGATGTTCTTCCCCATTACTTCATAAATAAGTATTTTACCCATGAGTCCCAATCGTCCCAAAACAATATGTACAAGGATATGACTCGACTTAGCAACCATGTAATCAATTAGATAATTAACTTAGGGTTTAACAAATAACAATAATGCACTAAAGATGAGTGCATACACGGAAGGCTAAGGCGATTTGGGTGTACATTTAAGTGGGGTGTAACAAATTCTTCCTTTAAGTAAGGTGCTTAAAGTTAGAAACGAAAAGATAGGCTCGGAGGAGTGTACTAGGGGTTTCGTGTACTAAAAATGAGTATAACGCTAAGGGTGTGGGAAAAATTAATTGACTTAACTAGCCAAGTAATATGACTTAAATGGTCAAGTAATTATGATACGGGTTTAACACAAGGGTGATCCTAATGCCTCTTATCATGTAGTAAATTCTACTACACGAATGTAGTCTCACTAGCGGTCTCGGGATGCATCACTAACGCAAGTTCTAGAATCTAAATGCTACCGGTACACTCATAAGCACTAATAGTAAATGCTTTTCCTATCAAATCTAAAGGCGAACCTCACATATTTGGGTGGAAAATTTTTCTGAATGATACGGTTATGTGCTAGTCATACAATCTCCTATCCATGCTTGCGATTGCTAAAGTTTCACTCCTAAATGTTGTAAAAAAATTTAAATTTGGCGCTAAAATTACACTAACAAGTATTTCTCATAGTTTTATTACACATCTAGTATCAAACAAATAAACTCAAGCGAAAGTGAATCTGTAAGGTATCATCATTTTACCCTTCCCTTACACTTAAGATGAACATTGTCCCCAATGTTCAAGCAAAGAATGTAAAAGTGAAATAAGTAAAACGAATGAAATCAAATACTCTCCTGATTCGCTCGGTATGGATAATAAGGTGGCCAGGTTAGATCTTCCTCCAAGAAAATGAACAATCAAAGCTTCCCTTCTAGAATATAAATCATCTTCTTGTCATACATAACCTGTAAATCCTGAGAAACAGACAAGGCAACCTCGCATAAAATCGGCGGCAATCTACATATACTAATGAATCCTAGAAAACAAAATAAGATATAATGCTTGTGGAATGATGTTTGCAGATTTCCTGGAGATTATAAAACTAATAATTCAACAAAAACTTTAAGACTCCGTTAGAAAAACAAAACCGGTAAAATTTTCAGATTTTTACACGTGACGCCGTCAAGAGTAAACTCGTGACGCCGTCAGAAGTGACCTGCAGAAATTCTTATGTTAAGTTTCCAGAAAATTTCTGGAAAAACTTGGTTCTACTTCCTGGAAATTCCTGCAAAACTTCAATATGACTCGATACAAGCATTTGACTCTAACAAATACGAATATACATGTTCACTTAATATTGTGGAGAATCATGATCGGTTTGTTTCTTAAAAACATATTTGGGTTTTCCCCTTACACTTATCTTTTGCAAAAATACCTTTGGGTGAAGTTAAGACTAGGCCAAACAACAAAATAAAGTATTTCCACTATTTAGTTTAGAAACATGATCTACCAACAATAAAAATAAAGCATGCATACGGAAGCAAATAACTATCAAACAAATAAAAATCACACAAAACATGGGTTCCTCCCAAGAAGCGCTTTTCTTTATTTACGAGTCTTGTAGCTAGACTCAAGGTTATAGGTTACTACGTGACCTCATCCCTTGAGATGATGTACCCCATGTAGTTTTGATCATTACTATTGTGGTGGTAGTGCCTCAATCTGTCGATACTTGCAATCACTTCTCCACCTACTTTACTTCTCAGGCTAGCCATCCCATCTTGGCTCATGCTCTCAATTGTGAAAGGCCCATACCACCAGGGACTCGGTTTATCGGGTGGTATCGTTATTTCCAAGTGTCTTAAGAGTACTAAGTTCCCTTCCTCGAATGGTACATGGCTTTCTGCTGGTCGATTGTGTTCGAACTAGACATGAACTTCATTGCTTTTGCTTCTTTCATATTTAGCCTCCTTGTAGGTTTTGATTCTTGCCTCCCATGCAAGAATTTTCTCCTGAACACGAATAGGTGACGTGTCAAAGTTGTTTTTGGGCTTTCTCTAACTCAAATTCTCATGCCCACTTCGTGGGGTCATGGGGAAGCTAATCTTTCTTTTTCCTGACTTAAGCTCAATCTTCCTGCCTTCATACTTAATGACAGCCCTAGCGGTGGTGAGGAATGATACCCCAAGGATTATTGGAATGCACCCATCTCCCTTATCATCGATGATCATAAAATCAACGGGGTACATGAATCCTGCGACATTAACTAACACATCTTCTGCGATTCCTAGGGGGTATACGTAAGAGTGTCCAGCGAGAGATAATCTAACACGAGTGGGGGCTGGCATTTTTGACGTTAGTTGGATGTAAATGGTTAGGGGCATAAGATTTACTTCCGATCCTTGGTCGGCGAAAGTACTAAGATATTTCAAATCACTGATGCTAGCTGGTATCTAAAAGTTCCCACACGCCATCTGCTTAGTAGCCACTTTTTGTACCAATAGTTTCTCGAATAATGGCCCCCCAGGTAACGTATCATACTCATCTTTTCCCCCTTTCTCCTTCTCAGAATCCTGTTTGGGTGGTTGGTTACACCCGTCACCCTTTATCCAATTTGTTATAGTGTTTTCGTTTATATCATGTTTCAGGTAGTAACTCAAAGGTTGGGATTTTGGTGGCTCTTCTAAGGTTTGTTCAGTAGGGGTTTCTACCTTCTCATTATCCTTCTGGACAATTGTGATGGAATTAACAAATCGGGTAGTGGGGACAATGCTTTCTTTCCTTAGTAACATCCTCTCGGGGGTTCTCTGGTTGGTATATTCTTCCATTAAGCTCATTATCTCATTCATTTTCTCTTGCATCTCCTCTTTTTGCTTATAAACTGCTTCCTCGAATCTAGCGAGCCGTTTTGAATGAGTTGCCATGTATTCTCTCATTCTGGCTTCAAACTCCGGCAAAGTTTCTCGGGAGGGGAATAAAGTGGGGCATAGTTTTGAAAAGTCTCGACATTTTCTATAGAGGGTGACTCTGATAACGGTGTTGGAGTCATTTTCGAGACAGAATTGGCAGTAGCCCGCCTAGGACTCAGGGGTCTCCTTTGCCTCTCCTCAAAATAGTCAACTTTTGCCTCGAGTTTGCATAGGAGTTCATCAGGGATTTCGGTATTCCCTTCAAGTGTTGAGATTGCGTTGATGGCGCTTTTATAGTATGATTAAACTCCCACATCTCTTGATTATCGGCGGCAAGCTCTTCAATAATTGCCCAGGACTCCTCGGCGTTCTTATCATGCAATCTACCTCCCGCGGCCCTATCGATTGTACGTTTAGTGTGATAGTCAACATGGTCGTAGAAAATCTGAACTAGTAACCAAAGGTTTATACCATGATGAGGGACCTTATGGAGGAGATTCTTAAAACGAGCCCATGCTTCGTAGAAACTTTCACCCTTATGTTGTTCAAACATCAAAATGTCATTTCTAAGCATTGCAGTCTTCCCTGGTGGGAAGAATTGGGTGAGGAAGCGATTGGTGAGATCATCCCATGTGGTGATAGATCCCGCGGGTAAACGCTCAAGCCATTGACTAGCTTGATCACGTAGAGAGAATTGGAATAGGCGTAATCGGGTTGTCTCTCTAGTTGCAACATCTAGGTCTATGGAATCTACGATTTTAAGGAAGTCCTTGAGATGTTGATTTGGATCTTCGGAACGAAGTCCATGGAATGCACATCCGCTTTGCACCAACAAGATGGTGTCGGATCGCAAGGGGGTCACATTGGCTCCGGTGAGCTCAATGGTATTTCGGTAGCCTTGGTGGCTAGGTCGGGAATACTCTCCTAAAGTTAGGGGCCTAAGAGGTTCTAGTGGTGGGTTTTGTTGTGGTGGGATGACGTGTTCAAAGATGTTCCTATCGTCCATGATATCGGGTGGTGAAAAGTTATGAACAAAAACATGAAGAAATAAGATAGACTAAAGAGAACCTAAAAATAAAAAATAAAATCTTACTAGAAAGGAATATAGCAACTAGACCAAATAAAAAGAGATTCTAACCTAGACAATAACTATTCCCCAGGTTGCGGCGCCAAAAACTTGATATGTGCGTAGGGTTGCACCAAGCTTTACCTCTCGAGGGATCTCGAGAAGCTCACAACCCCCACCAGGCAGTGTACCTGATCGATGTAATATAGTATAATGACAAGTACCGGAGGATTGATCGTTCAGCTAGGAATAGTGTCGCTAGGATTAGAAAACTTAAAGACTAGGTCTAGAGATGAGGGATGATTCTTTTTGTAATTTTATATTTTTTAGAAAGCAAGTAAAAATCTCGGGTTTGAAGGATTTGGGCGGAATTAGTTGCTAGTCAACTAACCCAATACTAAAGATGCAATCAAAATAAAATACTAGAAATGAAAATAAACTATATTAAGCTAAAGTTGTGAGCAATATGTGGGAGAAATGTGTTTACTTAGATTTCACTACTCCCTAGATATCTTTTACACGTTAATTACTTGTTATAGTTGGTTGGATGACGGATTGTATTCCTTAATACCATTCATGGGGTGGCGTACTTACTTCCCCAATCCTATGAGTGCCTACTTCACTCCTATGTCGAGCCGGCTAAGAAGCTCCTAACATTGGATCATTAGAATTTACTCATGCATTAAATACAACCAATAAAACCTAGTACACATCGGTTCATGTTTCCTAAGACGTTCAAGCATGTTACACAATGGAGATCTGTCAGTTTTCTTAAGCCTAACATTGAAATCATTCACCCAATACAACCATAAACAAGTAATCAACACATAATTAACATCTAGGTTTCATTAGATCTAAGCAAACACAAGATAAATCTAGCCTAGCATGTTGAAATCAAGACAAGCACAAGATATAATCAACCAACACATAGACATATTGATTGAATTAAGATAAGACTTATCTCAATAGCACATGAAAGGATTCAAGGGGTGAAAACCCTTGAATATACTGTAAAATACGAGCTAGGGTTTACAAAGTTCGGCCTTAGGGTTTCTCCACACAAGTTCCTCTCTAATGAATGAAAAATAGAAAACTATATATAGAGTTTGGAAGGTGACGGCGTCAAGAACAAATGTCTGACGCCATCATCTCGCAGCCAAATAGTTCCTCGGACTGCCTAGATCTGGGTCTGACGCCGTCATGTAGTCCCCTTATGCAGGCCGTTACACAATTAACTCTTGACGCCCTTCTTGTGACGCCTTCACGTTTCTTCTGGGTCGTCATGGATTTTACTCTTGACGCCGTCAAGTATTTCCTCTTGACGCCGTCATACACTGTTCTCAGCTTGGAAAATTAAGTCTTTGGCGTTTTCTTCACTTTTATGCTCCAAAACGTTCGAATTGCTTCCTTTTCCAGATTTCACTCCCAAAGTACCTAAAATCATAAAAAGAACGATTTAGGGAAATATTTGATCAAATAAATTCAATTCCAGGCTTAAATGACCCACTAAAAGTGGTTCATTTTTCGCCTCATCATATACCCTTACACTTGAGATTTGCTTGTCCTCAAGCAAATGAGCTTTTATTCTAATCAAAATACAAGTTAGGGGTCATTTAACACTAATATAAATCTAATTACAACAAATAATCATTCCACTAAAGACCAAAGACAAGCACGGAGGTCATACACTAGCACCTCACAAATAGTGTTTAGAAACTCACATCTCTCGGGTGTAATAAAGTAATATCACAATATGGAAGTGGAAAACATCTCTCACTACCTGTCAAAGCAAAATAGATTACCATAGGCGTGGGAAAGGATCAAACCTCCACCACATGGCGTAAGCACCTAGGATAAACTATCAAAGAGGTCTTTTTAAAGGGTTATAACGTTAGGTGTAGGGATATGAAATACACGGTTTTGTTGGATATAGGCAGTCTTTACTGGTGGCGAGTTAACAATCTTGGTTAATTACATGTACAATATGGCGTTGCTAGGCCAAGACTAGACTCGACTTAAGCTAATAAATGAAAAATAACAAAAACATAAAATAAACATATAATGAAATGGGATGGTAGTCCGTATGTTTTTCTTTTCTTTTTCTATTTTTTTTTCTTTTTCTTGATTTTTTCGATTTTTTTTTTTTTTTTTTTTTTTTTTTTTTTTTTTTTTTTTTTTTTGCATACACTCTTACCCTACCATCCAAAATAATACATCATAGGGAATGAAAATTCCCCTTACACTTGAATTTTTACATACTTTACAATAAACTAATCTAATGACTCGAATTAAGAAAATCAAAACATTTGGAGTACTTTTTTTTTGCATACACTCTTACCCTACCATCCAAAATAATACATCTTTGGGAATGAAAATTCCTCTTACACTTGAATTTTTACATACTTTACAATAAACTAATCTAATGACTTGAATTGAGAAAATCAAAACACTTGGAGTACTTTTAAGATTAACGCACATATGAGGGTAATAATATGATGTTCTTCCCCATTACTCCATAAATAAGTACTTTACCCATGAGTCCCAATCGTCCCAAAACAATATGTACAAGGATATGACTCGACTTAGCAACCATGTAATCAATTAGATAATTAACTTAGGGTTTAACAAATAACAATAATGCACTAAAGATGAGTGCATACACGGAAGGCTAAGGCGATTTGGGTGTACATTTAAGTGGGGTGTAACAAATTCTTCCGTTAAGGGAGCTGCTTAAAGTTAGAAACGAAAAGATAGGCTCGGAGGGGTGTACTAGTGGTTTCGTGTACTAAAAATGAGTATAACGCTAAGGGTGTGGGAAAAATTAATTGACTTAACTAGCCAAGTAATATGACTTAAATGGTCAAGTAATTATGATACGGGTTTAACACAAGGGTGATCCTAATGCCTCTTATCATGTAGTAAATCCTACTACACGAATGTAGTCTCACTAGCGGTCTTGGGATGCATCATTAACGCAAGTTCTAGAATCTAAATGCTACCGGCACACTCATAAGCACTAATAGTAAATGCTTTTCCTATCAAATCTAAAGGCGAACCTCACATATTTGGGTGGAAAATTTTTCTGAATGATACGGTTATGTGCTAGTCATACAATCTCCTATCCATGAGACGCTTGCTATGGCTAAAGTTTCACTCCTAAATGTTGTAAAAAAATTTAAATTTGGCGCTAAAATTACACTAACAAGTATTTCTCATAGTTTTATTACACATCTAGTATCAAACAAACAAACTCAAGCGAAAGTGAATCTGTAAGGTATCATCATTTTACCCTTCCCTTACACTTAAGATGAACATTGTCCCCAATGTTCAAGCAAAGAATGTTAAAGTGAAATAAGTAAAACGAATGAAATCAAATACTCCCCTGATTCGCTCGGTATGGATAATAAGGTGGCCAGGTTAGATCTTCCTCCAAGAAAATGAACAATCAAAGCTTCCCTTCTAGAATATAAATCATCTTCTTGTCATACATAACCTGTAAATCCTTAGAAAACAGACAAGGCAACCTCGCATAAAATCGGCGGCAATCTACATATACTAATGAATCCTAGAAAACAAAATAAGATATAATGCTTGTGGAATGATGTTTGCAGATTTCCTGGAGATTATAAAACTAATAATTCAACAAAAACTTTAAGACTCCGTTAGAAAACAAAACCGGTAAAATTTCCAGATTTTTACTCGTGACGCCGTCAGAAGTGACCTGCAGAAATTCTTATGTTAAGTTTCCAGAAAATTTCTGGAAAAACTTGGTTCTACTTCCTGGAAATTCCTGCAAAACTTCAATATGACTCGATACAAGCATTTGACTCTAACAAATACGAATATACATGTTCACTTAATATTGTGGAGAATCATGATCGGTTTGTTTCTTAAAAACATATTTGGGTTTTCCCCTTACACTTATCTTTTGCAAAAATACCTTTGGGTGAAGTTAAGAATAGGCCAAACAACAAAATAAAGTATTTCCACTATTTAGTTTAGAAACATGATCTACCAACAATAAAAATAAAGCATGCATACGGAAGAAAATAACAATCAAACAAATAAAAATCACACAAAACATGGGTTGCCTCCCAAGAAGCGATTTTCTTTATTTACGAGTCTTGTAGCTAGAATCAAGGTTATAGGTTACTACGTGACCTCATCCCTTGAGATGATGTACCCCATGTAGTTGTGATCATTACTATTGTGGTGATAGTGCCTCAATCTATCGATACTTGCAATCACTTCTCCACCTACTTTACTTCTCAGGCTAGCCATCCCATCTTGGCTCATGCTCTCAATTGTGAAAGGCCCATACCACCAGGGACTCGGTTTATCGGGTGGTATCGTTATTTCCAAGTGTCTTAAGAGTACTAAGTTCCTTTCCTCGAATGGTACATGGCTTTCTGTTGGTCGATTGTGTTCGAACTCGACATGAACTTCATTGCTTTTGCTTCTTTCATATTTAGCCTCCTTGTAGCTTTTGATTCTTGCCTCCCATGCAATAATTTTCTCCTGAACACGAATAGGTGACGTGTCAAAGTTGTTTTTGGGCTTTCTCCAACTCAAATTCTCATGCCCACTTCGTGGGTTCATGGGGAAGCTAATCTTTCTTTTTCCTGACTTAAGCTCAATCTTCCTGCCTTCATACTTAATGACAGCCCTAGCGGTGGTGAGGAATGGTACCCCAAGGATTATTGGCATGCACCCATCTCCCTTATCATCGATGATCATAAAATCAACGGGGGTACATGAATCAACTAACACATCTTCTGCGATTCCTAGGGGGTATACGTAAGAGTGTCCAGCGAGAGATAATCTAACACGAGTGAGGGCTGGCATTTTTGACTTTAGTTCGATGTAAATGGTTAGGGGCATAAGATTTACTTCCGATCCTTGGTCGGCGAAAGTACTAAGATATTTCAAATCCCTGATGCTAGCTGGTATCTCAAAGTTCCCACACGCCATCTGCTTAGTAGCCACTTTTTGTACCAATAGTTTCTCGAATAATGGCCCCCCAGGTAACGTATCATACTCATCTTTTCCCCCTTCCTCCTTCTCAGAATCCTGTTTGGGTGGTTGGTTATGCCCGTTACCCTTTATCCAATTTGTTATAGTGTTTTCGTTTATATCATGTTTCAGGTAGTAACTCAAAGGTTGGGATTTTGGTGGCTCTTCTAAGGTTTGTTCAGTAGGGGTTTCTACCTTCTCATTATCCTTGTGGACAATTGTGATGGAATTAACAAATCAGGTAGTGGGGACAACGCTTTCTTTCCTTAGTAACATCCTCTCGGGGGTTCTCTGGTTGGTATATTCTTCCATTAAGCTCATTATATCATTCATTTTCTCTTGCATCTCCTCTTTTTGCTTATAAACTGCTTCCTCGAATCTAGCGAGCCGTTCTGAATGAGTTGCCATGTATTCTCTCATTCTGGCTTCAAACTTCGGGCTAAGTTTCTCGGGAGGGGAATAAGGGGGGGCATAGTTTTGAAAATTCTCGACATTTTCTCTAGAGGGTGACTCTGATAACGGTGTTGGAGTCGTTTTCGAGATAGAATTGGCAGTAGCCCGCCTAGGACTCAGGGGTCTCCTTTGCCTCTCCTCAAAATAGTCAACTTTTGCCTCGAGTTTGCATAGGAGTTCATCAGGGATTTCGGTAGACCCTTCAGGTGTTGAGATTGCGTTGATGGCCGCTTTTATAGTATGATTAAACTCCCACATCTCTTGATTATCGGCGGCAAACTCTTCAATAATTGCCCAGGACTCCTCGGCGTTCTTATCACGCAATCTACCTCCCGCGGCCCTATCGATTGTACGTTTAGTGTGATAGTCAACATGGTCGTAGAAAATCTGAACTAGTAACCAAAGGTTTATACCATGATGAGGGACCTTATGGAGGAGATTCTTAAAACGAGCCCATGCTTCGAAGAAAGTTTCACCCTTATGTTGTTCAAACATCAAAATGTCATTTCTAAGCATTGCAGTCTTCCCTGGTGGGAAGAATTGGGTGAGGAATCGATTGGTGAGATCATCCCATGTGGTGATAAATCCCGCGGGTAAACGCTCAAGCCATTGACTAGCTTGATCACGTAGAGAGAATTGGAATAGGCATAATCGGGTTGTCTCTCTAGTTGCAACATCAAGGTCTATGGAATCTACGATTTTAAGGAAGTCCTTGAGATGTTGATTTGGATCTTCGGAACGAAGTCCATGGAATGCACATCCGGTTTGCACCAACCAGATGGTGTCGGATCGCAAGGGGGTCACATTGGCTCCGGTGAGCTCAATGGTGTTTCGGTAGCCTTGGTGGCTAGGCCGGGAATACTCTCCTAAAGTTTGAGGCCTAAGAGTGGTGGGTTTTGTTGTGGTGGGATGACGGGTTCAAAGATGTTCCTATCGTCCATGATATCGGGTGGTGAAAAGTTATGAACAAAAACATGAAGAAATAAGATAGACTAAAGAGAACCTAAAAATAAAAAATAAAATCTTACTAGAAAGGAATCTAGCAAGTAGACCTAATAAAAAGAGATTCTAACCTAGACAATAACTATTCCCCAGGCTGCGGCGCCAAAAACTTGATACGTGCGTAGGGTTGCACCAAGCTTTACCTCTCGAGGGATCTTGAGAAGCTCACAACCCCCACCAGGCAGTGTACCTGATCGATGTAGTATAGTATAATGACAAGTACCGGGGGATTGATCGTTCAGCTAGGAATAGTGTCGCTAGGATTAGAAAACTTAAAGACTAGGTCTAGAGATGAGGGATGATTCTTTTTGTAATCTTATATTTTTTAGAAAGCAAGTAAAAATCTCGGGTTTGAAGGATTTGGGCGGAATTAGTTGCTAGTCAACTAACCCAATACTAAGGATGCAATCAAAATAAAATACTAGAAATGAAAATAAACTATATTAAGCTAAAGTTGTGAGCAATATGTGGGAGAAATGTGTTTACTTATATTTCACTACTCCCTAGATATCTTTTACACGTTAATTACTTGTTATAGTTGCGTGGATGACGGATTGTATTCCTTAATACCATTCATGGGGTGGCGTACTTGATGAGGCGAAAAATGATCCGTTTTTAGGGGGTCATTTAAGCCCGAATCCGAACTTATTTGATCAAATATTGCCCTAAATCGTTCCTTTTGTGATTTTAGGTACTTGGAGAGTGAATTCTGGAAAAGAAGCCATTTTGGACGTTTTTGGAGCATAAAAGTGAAGAAAACGGCAAAGTCTCAATTTTCCATGCTGGGAACAGGAGGTGACGGCGTCAAGAGTAATTCCCTGACGGCGTCAAACCTCAAGAATTAAAATCCGTAGTTGATGACGGCGTCACACACAGGGCGTCAAGAGTAATTTGTGTGACGGCCAAGGCCTTGACGGCGTCAGAAGTAGATCAAGGCCGTCTGAGGAAGTATTTGGCGGCGAGATGACGGCGTCACACCTTTGTTCTTGACGCCGTCATCCCTATTTTCCTATATATAGTTTTCTAGATTTTCACATTTAAAGAGGAGAAGTTTTGGGAGAAACCCTAAAGACGATTTTGGTGCAACTTTTACAGGTTTTTCAAGGGTTCCAAACCCTTGATACCTTGCATTGTAATTGAGATAAGTGTTCTTCTAATTCAATCAATATGTCTATGTGTTGGTTGTCTATATCTTGTTCTTGTCTCAATTCCATTATGCTAGGCTAGATCTCTTTTGTGTTTGCTTAGATCTAATGAAACCTAGATATTAATTATGTGTTGATTACTTGTTTATTCTTGTCTTGGGTGAATGATTTATATGTTAGGCTTAAGAAAACTGGCAGATCTCCAAATGGTAACATGCTTGAACGTCTTAAGAAACATGAACCGAAGCGTACTAGGTCTTTATTGGTTGTATTTAATGCATGAGCCACTGTTTACAATCCCTATAGTTGTGCTGGGCATGGTGTAGGAGGAGATAAGAGCTCATAGAATTGGGGAGTTATGTATGCCACCCCATGAATGGTATTAAGGAATACGATCCGTCATCCATGCAATTATAACAAGTAATTAACGTGTAAAAGATATCTAGGGAGTAATGAAATCTAAGTAAACACATTTTCTCCAATTACTGCTCACAACCTTAGTATAAATTAGTTAAATTTCATTTTTAGTATTTTATTTTGATTACATTGTAGTATTGGGTTAGTTGATTAGCAACTAATTCCGCCCAAATCCTTCAAACTCCGAGATTTTACTTGCTTTCATAAAAATATAAAAACACAAAAATAATCATCCCTCACCTTTAGAACTAGTATTTAGGCTTTCTAATCCTAGCGACACTATTCCTAAGCTGAACGATCAATCCCCCGGTACTTGTCACTATACTATACTACAACGATCAGGTACACTGCCTGGTGGGGGTTGTAAGTTTCTCGAGATCCCTCGAGAGGTAAAGCCTGTTGTGATTCCCACGCATCAAGTTTTTGGCGCCGCAGCCCGGGGAATAATTATTGTCTAGGTTAGGATTTCTTTTTATTAGGTCTACTTGCTAGATTCCTTTCTAGTAAGATTTTATTTTTATTTTTAGGTCTTCTTTAGTCTATCTTATTTCTTCGTGCCTTTGTTCGTAACTCTTTACCATCCGACATCATGGAAGGTGGTAACATCTTTGAACCCGTCATCCCACCACAACAAAACCCACCATTAGAACCCCTTAGGCCCCGAACCTTAGGAGAGTATTCCCGACCTAGCCACCAAGGCTACCAAAACACCATTGAGCTCACCCGAGACAATGTGACCCCCTTGCGATCCGACACCATCCAGTTGGTGCAAAGCGGATGTGCATTCCATGGACTTCGTTCCGAAGATCCAAACCAACATCTTAAGGACTTTCTCAAAATCGTAGATTCCATAGACCTAGGTGTTGAAACTAGAGAGACTACCCGTTTACGCCTATTCCAATTCTCTCTACGGGATCAAGCTAGTCAATGGCTTGAGCGTTTACCCGCGGGATCCATCACCACATGGGATGATCTCACCACTCGTTTCCTTGCTCAATTTTTCCCACCGGGGAGAACTACTAAGCTTAGGAATGACATCTTGATGTTCCAACAACGTCAAAATGAATCTCTTTATGAAGCATGGACTCGTTTCAAGGACTTACTCCAAAAAGTCCCTCATCATGGCATAGATCTTTGGCTCCAAGTCCAAATTTTTTATGACCATATCGACATCTCCACGAGGCGAACCATTGACCAATCGGCCGGTGGTAAGCTACGTGATCTTAGTGCGGAACAATCATGGGAACTTATAGAAGATCTTGCTCTCTATGACAACGAAAGTTGGAATGATCCCCGTGATTTGAACAAAGCGGTCAAGGCAATATCTTTGCCTTCGAACGATTCTAGCACTCCCGACCGTAGGATCATGGAATTTGAAGGTCGAGTCAAGTCTCTCATGAAATCTTACGAAGCTCATAAACCTTCAAGCCAAGTAAGCAAAATCGCTTCTACGTGCAAACTATGCAATGGCCCTCATGAGACCTATAACTGCATGGAACTTCCAAAACGTGCTTATAACGAATTCACATCATCATACGTAGGTCAGGGTCCTCGAACTTCTGCTGAAGCCTATGAGGCATGGAAGGATAAACCTGATTTTAGAGGGTACCAAACGCGAAGCGTATCCTTCAATGACTCCTCACTACTCACTTGGTCCGAGCATTTTCCGTCACAAGGTATTCCTAGGCAAAGCTGTGAAGATACTTTAAAAAAATTCATTCTATCTCAAGAACTACAGCTCACTACGCTCGAGGCAAAATTTAAACAACAGCAGGCTGACGTGAACAACAAGATTTGTAATCTGTTGACTGCTATCAAAGAGCATATTGATAATAAGCCCATTCACGTTGATGAGGTTAAATCTGCTACCGTCATCAATCCACCAGCCTTCCCTGTAAAAATAAAAAGTCCTAGCAAGTTATTCAAACATCTATCTCCTAACGGAAAAGAACCTGTCAACCCCCCCTGGACCAATCCACTTCGTAAACACCATCACCACAATATCTGCTTCAACATCCAACCCAACCCAACAACAAACTAACAAATTCAGTCAGACAGCGAAAGATGAGACCTCAAGGGTTGACCATGCTTCGGCAAGGAAACCTACCGACTCACCCGAGCAATACACCGCGCAAGAATCCGACAAACCGGATGAAAGGAAAGAGAAATCGGAAGAGCATGAGAAAGATCCAACCATTTTGGGTAAATCTATTATAGAAGAACCCGAGAGAAAAATGGAGGATGTTATTAGTGTGGGTAGCAATCAGACTAAGGAAAGTAACCCCAAAGTTTTCAAGATCCCCTGTACCATTAAGGAAAAGCTATTAACCAATAGTCATATAGATCCTAGCTTCCCAGTCAACATAATCCCCCTTTCCCTATACCACAAAACCTTCCCAGAGCACATTGCGTGCGAGAGAGTAATAGAAAATTTATCAATTAGGATTGGAGAGCTTGTTTACAATACTGACCTCACCGTGGTTGATGACGTGGACCCTCTCACCAATCAAACGTTAACCCACCTCGTCCTTGGGATACCATTTATCAATGAATCGGGAGCAATCCTAGATGAGAAAGATGGTAGCGTAGTACTCACCAATGGTGTTAGGAAAGTAATTTTTTGTAGGGATAGTGAGGAGGTGTACGAGTATCGTCCCTCTCTTGAGGGGAATCTATATGGGTCAAAGGATGGAGAGTTGGGGAAGATAAGACGATGTGATCCGAATAATCTCAAAATCCCCTGCATGATCGGTCATAAGTACTTCGATAACATATACATTAATGTATTCCTGCCAAAGAATTTTATGTCATTGTTTCATTATAACAATATTTGCAGATGGGAGATGATTTACAAGGGAGAGAAAGTGGTTGGTAAGGATCATGAAATCCAGGTGTTCGTAGGAAATATGGCATTCTCTATGGAATTCACGATTGTGGACAACATAGAGGACTATGTCGACCCTAGGTTATCACAAGTCGTCTTTGGAGCACCCTTTTGTGAAATCACTAATTTGATAGTGGATGACTTAAACGGACTCATGACCTTCACTGATGGGATTAGGAGGATTTCATACCAAACGCCATACAAGAGAAAAGGCCTTAAGGAAATAGATTGTGACGGGCTTGATATGATGAGCTCCCAACTTATCTTGTGTGATGAAGATGTTAGGAGAGGATGTAGAAATATTTCTGATTTATCATGTAGATTCTTTAAGAATGTTCGTAAGCTTGGTTCTAAGTATCGACAAGATATTTTCGAGTTCGAAGATCCGAAGTACTTGCACTATGAAAGCGATACTAGTTTAGAAGACGACCTAGATAGTGGAACCAATAATGAGATCACGTAGTTACCCATGACCTTGAGTCTAGCTACAAGACTCGTAAATAAAGAAAAGCGCTTCTTGGGAGGCAACCCATGTTTTGTGTGATTTTATTTGTTTGATTGTTATTTGCTTCCGTATGCATGTTTTATTTTTATTGTTGGTCGATCATGTCTCTAAATTAAAATGTGGAAATACTTTACTATGTTGTTTGGCCTAGTCTTAACTCCAACCTAAAAGTATTTTTGCAAAAGATAAGTGTAAGGGGAAACCCCAAATATGTTTTTAAGAAACAAACCGATCATGATTCTCCACAATATTAAATGAGCATGTATATTCGTATTTGTTAGAGTCAAATGCTTGTATTGAGTCATAATGAAGTTTTGCAGGATTTTCCAGGAAGTAGGACCAAGTTTTTCCAGAAATTTTCCAGAAACTTAACATAAGAATTTCTGCAGGTCCATTCTGATGGCGTCAGAGTTTTACTCTTGACGGCGTCAGGAGTTAAAAATCCGGAAATTTTACCGGTTTTGTTTTTCTAACGGAGTCTTATGGTTTTTGTGAATTATTAAGTTTTATAATCTCCAGGAGATCTGCAAACTTCATTCCACATGCATTATATCTTATCTTGTTTTCTAGGATTTAGTAACTTATATAGGATGCCGCCGATTTTACGTGAGGTTGTCTTGTCTATTTTTGTCAGGATTTACAGGTTATGTATGACAAGAAGATGATTTATATTCTGGAAGGGAAGCTTTGATTGTTCGTTTTCTTGGAGGAAGATCTAATCTGGCCAACCTATAATCCATACCGAGCGAATCAGGGGAGTATTTGATTTCATTCTCTTTACTTTTTCACTTTTACATTATTTACTTGAACATTGGGGACAATGTTCATCTTAAGTGTAAGGGGAGGGTAAAAAGATGATACCTTACATATGCACTTTCGCTTGAGTTTGTTTTGTTTGATAGTAGATGTATAATAAAACTATGAGAAATACTTGTTAGTGCAATTTTAGCGCAAAATTTAAAATTTTTTACAACATTTAGGAGTGAAACTTTAGCCATGGCAAGCATCTCATGGATAGGAGATAGTATGACTAGCACATAACCGTATATTCAGAAAAATTTTCCACCCAAAAATGTGAGGTTCGCCTTTAAATTTGATAGGAAAAGCATTTACTATTAGTGCTTATGAGTGTACCGGTAGCATTTAGATTCTAGAACTTGCGTTAGTGATGCATCCCGAGACCGCTAGTGAGACTACATTCGTGTGGTAGGATTTACTACATGATAAGAGGCATTAGGATCACCCTTGTGTTAAACCCGTATTATAATTACTTGACCATTTAAGTCATATTACTTGGATAGTTAAGTCAACTAATTTTTCCCACACCCTTAGCGTTGTACTCATTTTTAGTACACGATACCCCTAGTACACCCCTTCGAGCCTATCTTTTCGTTTCTAACTTTAAGCATTTTACTTAAAGGAAGAATTTGTTACACCCCACTTAAATGTACACCCAAATCGCCTTAGCCTTCCGTGTATGCGCTCATTTTTAGTGCATTATTGTTATTTGTTAAACCCTAAGTTAACTTTCTAATTGATTACATGGTTGCTAAGTCGAGTCATATCCTTGTACATATTGTTTTGGGACGATTGGGACTCATGGGTAAGTACTTATTTTATGGAGTAATGGGGAAGAACATCATCTATTACCCCCATATGTACGTTAATCTTAAAAGTGCTCCAAGTGTTTTGATTTTCTTAATTCGAGTCATTAGAATAGTTAATTGTAAAGTATGTAAAGATTCAAGTGTAAGGGTAACGTTCATTCCCTATGATGTATTATTTTGGATGGTAGGGTAAGAGTGTATGCACAAAAAAAAAAAAAAAAAATATATATATATATATATATATATATATATATATATATATATATATATATATAGAAAAAGAAAAAAAAAAGAGAGAGAAAAAAACATACGGACTACCATCCCTTTTCATTCTATGTTCATTTTATGTTTTTAGTTATTATTCATTTATTAGCTTAAGTCGAGTCTAGTCTTGGCTTAGCAACGCCATCTTGTACATGTAATTAACCAAGATTGTTAACTCGCCACCAGCAAAACTTCCTTTATCCAACAAAACCGTGTAATTCATATCCCTATACCTAACGTTACAACCCTTTAAAAGACCTCTTTGATAGTTTATCCTAGGTGCTTACGCCATGTGGTGGAGGTTTGATCCTTTCCCAAGCCTATGGTAATCTATTTTGCTATGACAGGTAGTGAGAGATATCTTCCATTTCCATAATGTTATATTACTTATTACACCCGAGAGATGTGAGTATCTAAACACTATTTGTGAGGTGCTTGTGTATGACCTCCGTGCTTGTCTATTGGTGTTAAATGACCCCTAACTTGTCTTTTGAGTAGAATAAAAGCGCATTTGCTTGAGGACAAGCAAATCTCAAGTGTAAGGGTATATGATGAGGCGAAAAATGATCCGTTTTTAGGGGGTCATTTAAGCCCGAATCCGAACTTATTTGATCAAATATTGCCCTAAATCGTTCCTTTTGTGATTTTAGGTACTTGGAGAGTGAATTCTGGAAAAGAAGCCATTTTGGACGTTTTTGGAGCATAAAAGTGAAGAAAACGGCAAAGTCTCAATTTTCCATGCTGGGAACAGGAGGTGACGGCATCAAGAGTAATTCCCTGACGGCGTCAAACCTCAAGAATTAAAATCCGTAGTTGATGACGGCGTCACACACAGGGCGTCAAGAGTAATTTGTGTGTTGGCCTAGGCCTTGACGGCGTCAGAAGTAGATCAAGGCCGTCCGAGGAAGTATTTGGCGGCGAGATGACGGCGTCACACCTTTGTTCTTGACGCCGTCATCCCTATTTTCCTATATATAGTTTTCTAGTTTTTCACATTTAAAGAGGAGAAGTTTTGGGAGAAACCCTAAAGACGATTTTGGTGCAACTTTTACAGGTTTTTCAAGGGTTCCAAACCCTTGATACCTTGCATTGTAATTGAGATAAGTGTTCTTCTAATTCAATCAATATGTCTATGTGTTGGTTGTCTATATCTTGTTCTTGTCTCAATTCCATTATGCTAGGCTAGATCTCTTTTGTGTTTGCTTAGATCTAATGAAACCTAGATATTAATTATGTGTTGATTACTTGTTTATTCTTGTCTTGGGTGAATGATTTATATGTTAGGCTTAAGAAAACTGGCAGATCTCCAAATGGTAACATGCTTGAACGTCTTAAGAAACATGAACCAAGGCGTACTAGGTCTTTATTGGTTGTATTTAATGCATGAGCCACTGTTTACAATCCCTATAGTTGTGCTGGGCATGGTGTACGATGAGATAAGAGCTCATAGAATTGGGGAGTTATGTATGCCACCCCATGAATGGTATTAAGGAATACGATCCGTCATCCATGCAATTATAACAAGTAATTAACGTGTAAAAGATATCTAGGGAGTAATGAAATCTAAGTAAACACATTTTCTCCAATTACTGCTCACAACCTTAGTATAAATTAGTTAAATTTCATTTTTAGTATTTTATTTTGATTACATTGTAGTATTGGGTTAGTTGATTAGCAACTAATTCCGCCCAAATCCTTCAAACCCCGAGATTTTACTTGCTTTCATAAAAATATAAAAACACAAAAATAATCATCCCTCACCTTTAGAACTAGTATTTAGGCTTTCTAATCCTAGCGACACTATTCCTAAGCTGAACGATCAATCCCCCGGTACTTGTCACTATACTATACTACAACGATCAGGTACAATGCCTGGTGGGGGTTGTAAGCTTCTCGAGATCCCTCGAGAGGTAAAGCCTATTGCGATTCCCACGCATCAGTCTTTACTTCCCCAATCCTATGAGTGCCTACTTCACTCCTATGTCGAGCAGGCTAAGAAGCTCCTAACATGGGATCATTAGAATTTACTCATGCATTAAATACAACCAATAAAACCTAGTACACATCGGTTCATGTTTCCTAAGACGTTCAAGCATGTTACACAATGGAGATCTGCCAGTTTTCTTAAGCCTAACATTGAAATCATTCACCCAATACAACCATAAACAAGTAATCAACACATAATTAACATCTAGGTTTCATTAGATCTAAGCAAACACAAGATAAATCTAGCCTAGCATGTTGAAATCAAGACAAGCACAAGATATAATCAACCAACACATAGACATATTGATTGAAAGAGAAGACTTATCTCAATAGCACATGAAAGGATTCAAGGGGTGAAAACCCTTGAATATAGTGTAAAATACGAGCTAGGGTTCACAAAGTTCGGCCCTAGGGTTTCTCCACACAAGTTCCTCTCTAATGAATGAAAAATAAAAAACTATATATAGAGTTTGGAAGGTGATGACGTCAAGAACAAATGTCTGACGCTGTCATCTCGCCGCCAAATAGTTCCTCGGACTGCCTAGATCTGGGTCTGACGCCGTCATGTAGTCCCCTTATGCAGGCCGTCACACAATTAACTCTTGACCCCCTTCTTGTGACGCCTTCACGTTTCTTCTGGGTCGTCATGGATTTTACTCTTGACGCCGTCAAGTATTTCCTCTTGACGCCGTCATACACTGTTCTCAGCTTGGAAAATTAAGTCTTTGGCGTTTTCTTCACTTTTATGCTCCAAAAACGTCCGAATTGCTTCCTTTTTCAGATTTCACTCCCAAAGTACCTAAAATCACAAAAGGAGCGATTTAGGGCAATATTTGATCAAATAAATTCAATTCCGGGCTTAAATGACCCCCTAAAAGTGGTTCATTTTTCGCCTCATCACTGGCCTCAATCTTGTTGTCTCCATGGTGAAGATGCTTTCTTTCGTTCCTGATTCCCGGCCGCCACTTCTCCTCTAAGGAAGGACATGGTAGCCCTCATCATTTCATCAACCGTCTTGGGGATGTTGTCATGCAAACGTTTGATCAACTCTGGGCTGATTATCTCGTGCCTGAATCCCGATATCTTTAGCACTTCAGGCGCTCCCTTTACGTCACGGCTTTCCTTCTTTAACTGCTCCATGAAGTGCTCCGTAGATTCTCCCTCCGCTTGTTTTATGTGGTGGAGTTCTACAGGATTTTTGATGCACTTCTTTTGTTAAAGGAAATTCGCCAGGAATGCCTCTCTCAGCTCGTCGTAGCTATTTATGGTCTCAGGAGGAAGGTCATCGAACCTTACTCGGGCGGACCTAGTAAGTGTGGCGTTAAACATATGGCACCATACTGGCATGGCCCAACGTTCGACCTTAGCCACTGATTGAAATATCTTGAGGTGGTCCTCCGGATCTTCGCTTCCATCATACATCTTGACCTGAGTCGGTAAGCGAGTTCGCTTTGGTACTTCGAAGTACCAGATGCGGTGAGTGAACGGATCAGAATCTCGGCACATCCATGGCTGCGCCAGGTCGTCGTCATTAACTTCTGACTTTTACCTCCTCAACCTAGATTTTCCGCCCCTGTGACTCCGGTTATCTATTTATGAGAAATCACCCATCTGGGACAATCTCCCCGTAGCTATGATATCTCTCGAAAACTTGAGAGCAGAGTGTTTGGTAGTAGCTTTCCTCCCTTCTTCTGTCCTTGTTATGAGGTTGTCGCCGGGAGTCTTGCGAGTAAACGAAGACGCTTTTTTCTTTGCTTCCAAGTCTATGGAATACTCCCTTCTCCAACCTTTTGAACACGTTTCTTCTATCCGTCTCCCCTCCTTTTGGTGACCTTGATCTCCGCCTCTGCGGACCATGGCTCTTAGTTTCGCTCCAGCATGCTTAGCTTCGATTTTCTATCTGAGGTCTTTCTTCCGGGAGGGTGTTTTTTATTCGGACTGTTGTGACTCTTCTACGAAGGCGAAGTTAGCTTTGACTTCTTTGAGCTTCTGTTGCTTTTTCTTTTTCTTGAATAAACATCTCAGCAACGATGGGTAGCACCTTGTCATAATTCCTATCACAGAAATCACGGAGATCTGTGCTAGGTGCGAGCCCATCATCATCTTCCAATACTGCTTATGTACCTTTTACCTCCGTGTTCCACACGGCGGACATGGGTGCGGGAGTAACAGGGTTTGTGTTTCGGCTCATGACGAGTAATTTTTGAGAACGCAGTTATGTACTGGGTCCCACGGATGGCACCAACTTGTTAGTGCAAAAAGTGTGATTGGGTTAGAGTTGGGCTTAGTTCGATGCGGGCAGTCCTTAGTAGATTGTCCGCTGTATGGTTTATGCACTAATCCAAGTAGATTGTATTCCCTGCACAAACAAAGGTAAACCGTTAGCCTTACCGTGGGGACGGACCCCACGATTAAGCTCCGGCGTGAGAGTAAGTACTCATGTTGTCAGAGAAATATTTGTGCATTGGGATGAGTGAGAAAGTCATACCTCGTAAATGCAACTCGGGGTTGCCTTTTATATGTGGACGAGATACTAGGGTTTCCTAACATCTTGCGTATCTTTGTAGTGGCCGGCGTGGGACCCTTGTTGGGCAAAGATCCGCAACTTAATCGATGTTGTGGATGCGGATCGTCTTCCAGACCGGGAGCCGGTCCATAGGCTTACCTCAGGGGTATCGTTTAGGCGGTCCGCGTCTATTTGTTAATGGTCCGGATTATGCCCCACTTGGGGCTTGGCTTTGGTGACATTCGGTCATTTGTTTCATTTGGCCGGGGCCCAAATGTGTTATATTACAATCCGGGCCCAGTAGGCCTGCTATCCGTACTATACGTCATTCAATATGTGATATGTAATACTACATGTGATATTAGTGTTAAATCACATATGATATGTAATATCACATGTGATATTAATGTTAAATCACATATGACTTTTTCATGAAAATTTCATTGACGAAAAAAGAGTGAAAAATACGAAATTTTGTTTTTGTCGAAAGTATATCAAAGTGTCTATCTTTATAAAGATAATTAAATGCTCGTCGTAATGTTATATTTTTTTCCGTTTAATGATTAACTGTTAAAAAGATATTGATATTTGAAAAAAAAATAAAAAATAAATAAAAAATAAAAAGAAGATGAAAGTGGGTTTTTTAATTTATTGTGATTAATCTCATCCATTAGATCAAATAAAGATGGAGGGTAGAGATTAATCCATTGTTATGTAAAAAAAGTTTGGTTATCAAATGATCTTAAATCATATTATAAAGCATTAGGACTTACTTAATATAGAAACTCTTAAAATTCATCAATCAAAGTTATAAAGCTAAAAGTATAAGTAATTAAAACACATTTTCTAATAACATACATGATTGTCAAAAATAATATAATCTATATTACATTATAATACATTTGAGACTATTCTATAATTAAAAAGGCTTAAAATTCAATTTTTTTTCTTGCTTATTATTGAAAGATTTCAAAATTAATTTGATAGGAAGCGGCTGGTTGTTCAAACTAAAATTATTTGGCTTAACCATCTATAATATCTCTATTATAAAGCATGAAGACAACAAAACATGTAACTAAATAACACAAAATATTATCACACTGTACCCGCCACATTTCCCTCTATAGTTAAAACTAGATTTTACTTAGCGGGATGGACGTCAAACTATTAAAAGACTAATACAAACACGTCTTGTTTAACCTGAAAAGCAATATCAACGCCGTCAACATACTTTTAGCTTCAAATATTACTCAAATAAAAAAAGTATGATTATCTTGATAGCATAAACCATATCTACTTTGTGTCAAGAATGAATCAAATCTAACCCGTCATAAGGATCACTTCTAGTTATATTTTAGTAGTAGCCAGTAGGTGAATCTGAAAAAAGATTGTGTTTCATCGTTGCTGGCTTGATTCTCTTTTTCAAAGAAATTGTTGTGTGATAGTACTATAATGTAGTCTGCTTGAATTCTTCAAAGTGGGGACCATTTTCTCTTTGTCCATTGGGTATTTGCCTATTTGGGCTTAATTTGCTTTGGTTTTCATAGTACATCGTCTCATGTGATGAGAAATTTAGGTTCATCTGGGTTCTGCATTGCATTTGTACTTTGAAAGAGCATGTTTCCTATGTCTATCAGTAAAAACAAGTGGGGGAGCCTGCTGCGTTGCAGCGTGTCTTGTCGAAGCATATTTTTTTATCCGTTTGCTTAATCATCCATATGAGCCATTACCGTCGACGCATAAAAAATGGCATGTTCCCAGCCTAGTAGACACACACCACTTTACAGCCTAACAGGTACATGTTCGAGTTATTCTACATTTGTCAATACAGTTATTGTACATATTACAGGAGTGTGCATTACGGCAGCTTTATACGTACTATTTGAAAAGCTGATGCCGCTCCGATTCATGTTTGCTGTGAACCGAACTGGTGGCATTATTGATGTGGAAGCCCGGGTGCCACTTTCCTTGCGCAAGTGATATGGTTGTTAAAGTACCACTGTTTTGCTGTGACAATCCTTAGTATCACGGCTTAGGTTGTAAACCAAAAATTCTGCATTAAGTACCTCATATTTAGAGATATATGTCATTCGAAATGGGTATGCATAAAGAAGATATCTAGTACCTTGTAGTATTCCGGATTTGTTTCAAAATGGGTGATCAGTACAATTTGGTTTCTAAATTTTTTCTTGTTTCAATTCTGCAAATCTTTGTGCCTAGACTCCCCAAAAGTGAAAACACTACCAGGCAGAAGAATGACACACTCAATGTTAAAAGTGGTTCTCGCAGTTTGTTTGAAATCTCCTCGAGATTGCGTTTTAATCTCAAATAGTAAAAAATAAAGTAGCAAAGAGGAATGGGTCAAACAGGTAAAAAGTCGCCCGACATTAAATTTTGAAGAATACAACGTCACAAATAAGTTTTTTATGAACTTGTTATGACCCAGTACCCAACCCGCCAGCCTAATTATCTAGCACCATCTACCTATGGTAGTCTATATTCTTCCGGGAGTAAGTAACAGATAAAAATTTGTATTTAGCATATTGGTTCGTATAATATTCAGAAAAAACTGAAAGGTAGCAGGCCTACTACTAACACCTGACTATAAATCCATGCAAGGTCACTCTATTTCTAATCTACAACGGCTCCACAGTCTAAGTTGCATCAATTCAAACTTCGAGTCTAGAACTTAAAAAACAAAAGAAAACCGACTACAGCAAGAACCTGATAATCAGTCTAGCAAATTAAAACACAAACTTAGTGGGATCTTAGTTTCACTTTATCGTTTCAGACTTTGTGACAATCAGTTTACCAACTTTCCACATTTCACTCCACACAACCTGTCTTTTTAGGGGGTGTTTGGGCTAGCTCATTCAAAACAATTTTAATATGCTTATGAGCTCTATAGGGTGTATGTACGTTTCAGTTTTATATCAGAGGTTATAAAGTAAAACGTAGAAATGTTGAGCAGGTACCTTCAACACAACCACATACTGTAAGATGGCAACAAACTGTAGTGGTTCTTTCCCACAATATGCATAACCCTGAAAAGAATATTTTTTCCAGCGTATATTTGCTTATCATCATTGCAACAACTGAATTAATTGTGATGAATAAAAAATGACAGATACAATACCTGAGTTGGTCTTCCTTTCAGAGAGTGGAACATTGTTGTGGCCAACCATGCAGCCATGTTTTGATCTTCCTGATGTTGCAAGATAAAATCGTGTTAGCAAATATAGATGAGTCCATCTTATGAAATTACATATCGACACCTACAAACCATAATCACCCGGCACTTGTTGTATCAAGTGATTGACCTCCTTTATAAAGTGACTAAACTTTCAGTTGCCGCCATCGTTGTTAACAATTTTGCATTAATTTTATTAGTTTTGGGCAGGTCAATTACACAATTTTTCATTGCTGGATTTTTGTAATTTAAATGTAACATGCTTTCGTGGTTAGGCCTTTGTCCAGTGACACAGGCAGTAGTGACTTAAGGGAAATCCAAATGCACTCATCAAAAGAATTACTGCCGGACGAACATGATCCTTAGCACATACGCCGCCTTTAATTTCATATTTATCGTTGCTACTTGAATTTAAATTAGATACCATCATTATTCTTATTAAACTCAAATCCATGAAAAAAAAAACCTTCATATGTTTCATAGACACACTAATGGGGTGTTTAGATTAGCTTATTTGTAGGGCTTAAATACTTAGTGAAGATTTAGAAAACAAAAATGCTTGTTTTTAATGTCTTATGAGCTAAGCCTATGACTTGTTTAGTTACTCAATAGGAGACCCATGAACCTGCAATATGTTAAAGTTAGATTTCGACTTCAAAGCACTTACATGGATTTGCTTATATTCCCTGCTTATGGGCTTATTTAAATTTGGAAAATCTGATAACATCACTTTCTATATAACTTATGAGATTTATCAATTTGAGCTTATGTACTTAAATAAGCCATAAACCCGTAAGCTTTTGAAATTAAATTAGGCATAAGCTCAACTTAATAAGCTATAAAAAAGTGAGTTTATCGGATTTTTCAAATTCAAAGAACTCATAAACCATGTAAATAAGAAATTCTAAACACACAGCAACACAAATTAAACTATACCAACCAAACCGTACCGAAATGAACGTAAACCCAAATTTCAAAATACCCGATTCATAAATTAATACAGAACACAATTAAACCTTAATCTTCATTTACAGTAGAAATCAAAACTTTAACGAAATTAGGAAACGACACCCACATGACAAAAATAAACACAAAAAATTACTATGATGCAACATCTACAATACAAAACCTCAAGCATCTTAACCCTAAAAAACCAAAACCTTTAATAAAGAAACCAATAAAGGAAAGGAAAAACTTACCTTTTGGAAGATCATATCAGCATCTTCAATATTTCCAACTTTCTGTTTTACCAAATAAACCAAATAACTCCTGTGAGTGGTTGTAATTTGAAATGTAATTTGAAAGGCAGACACACAACATGATTACACAGCCTAATATATAGAGAATGATGGAAAATGCCAATGCATACAATCATCAAACCTGATGTTACACTGGCACTGGTTTCCTCATTCTGGCGGCAAGCAAGAACAGGGACATTTCATGACCATTATAGGAAAAGTGGAACGTAAAACTAATCTAAAAGTCGGTGAAAAGAAAGTTACCACAGTAATTATTCCGTGAATACTTTTATCAAACACGTTGCCAGCACTAATTCCACCTATTTCATCCAATGAATTACAAAAGAACATGTAAACAAAAAATATTATAAGTCATCTTGTTCTGTAGCTGATTTTGTATGGTAAACACAACAAAGGATACCTTGAACCTATGACATCTCCTTGTCAACTTTGGATACAAATTCAGAAAGAAAAGCCCTTCCAAGTCTTCATCTTACCTGTTACAAAAGATGATAGCATAATAGTTATAAATTATTGAAACCCACAATTAAATGGTATGGAAAATCTAAAATCTTACCAGTCTTACATGCCATTTAAGGATTAAACCCTGAGTTGTTACTCTTCCTCTCTATATCTAACATACGACACTACCTAAAAACACGGAATGGTTTTTTAGAGGAAGAAGATAAATTAACCAAATTAATTGCATCTATTATTCCTTACCTGATGCGTGGGGATTTGCACCAGGCTTTACCTCTCGAGGGATCTCGAGAAGCTTACAACCCCCACCAGGCAGTGTACCTGATCGATGTAATATAGTATAATGACAAGTACCGGGGGATTGATCGTTCAGCTAGGAATAGTGTCGCTAGGATTAGAAAACCTAAAGACTAGATCTAGAGATGAGGGATGATTCTTTTTGTGTTTTTTATATTTTTATTAAAGCAAGTAAAAATGTCGGGTTTTGAAGGATTTGGGCGGAATTAGTTGCTAGTCAACTAACCCAATACTAAGATGCAATCAAAATAAAATACAAGAAATGAAAATAAACTATATTAAACTAAAGTTGTGAGCAATATGTGGGAGAAATGTGTTTACTTAGATTTCACTACTCCCTAGATATCTTTTACACGTTAATTACTTGTTATAGTTGCGTGGATGACGGATTGTATTCCTTAATACCATTCATGGGGTAGCGTACTTACTTCCCCAATCCTATGAGTGCCTACTTCACTCCTATGTCGAGCCGGCTAAGAAGCTCCTAACATGGGATCTTTAGAATTTACTCATGCATTAAATACAACCAATAAAACCTAGTACACAACGGTTCATGTTTCCTAAGATGTTCAAGCATGTTACACAATGGAGATCTGCCAGTTTTCTTAAGCCTAACATTGAAATTATTCATCCAATACAACCATAAACAAATAATCAACACATAATTAACATCTAGGTTTCATTAGATCTAAGCAAACACAAGATAAATCTAGCCTAGCATGTTGAAATCAAGACAAGCACAAGATATAATCAACCAACACATAGACATATTGATTGAATTAAGAGAAGACTTATCTCAATAGCACATGAAAGGATTCAAGGGGTGAAAACCCTTGAATATACTGTAAAATACAAGCTAGGGTTTACAAAGTTCGGCCCTAGGGTTTCTCCACACAAGTTCCTCTCTAATGAATGAAAAATAAAAAACTATATATAGAGTTTGGAAGGTGACGACGTCAAGAACAAATGTCTGACGTTGTCATCTCGCCGCCAAATAGTTCCTCGGACTGCCTAGATCTGGGTCTGACGCCGTCATGTAGTCCCCTTATGCAGGCCGTCACACAATTAACTCTTGAGGCCCTTCTTGTGACGCCTTCACGTTTCTTCTGGGTCGTCATGGTTTTTACTCTTGACGCCGTCAAGTATTTCCTCTTGACGCCGTCATACACTGTTCTCAGCTTGGAAAATTAAGTCTTTGGCATTTTCTTCACTTTTATGCTCCAAAAACGTCCGAATTGCTTCCTTTTCCAAATTTCACTCCCAAAGTACCTAAAATCACAAAAAGAACGATTTAGAGTAATATTTGATCAAATAAATTCAATTCCGGGCTTAAATGACCCCCTAAAAGTGGTTCATTTTCGCCTCATCATATACCCTTACACTTGAGATTTGCTTGTCCTCAAGCAAATGCGCTTTTATTCTAATCAAAATACAAGTTAGGGGTCATTTAACACTAATATAAAAGTAATTACAACAAATAATCGTTCCACTAAAGACCAAAGACAAGCACGGAGGTCATATTCTAGCACCTCACAAATAGTGTTTAGATACTCACATCTCTCGGGTGTAATAAAGTAATATCACAATATGGAAACGGAAAATATCTCTCACTACCTGTCATAGCAAAATAGATTACCATAGGCTTGGGAAAGGATCAAACCTCCACCACATGGCGTAAGCACCTAGGATAAACTATCAAACAGGTCTTTTTAAAGGGTTGTAACGTTAGGTGTAGGGATATGGAATACACGGTTTTGTTGGATATAGGCAGTCTTTACTGGTGGCGAGTTAACAATCTTGGTTAATTACATGTACAATATGGCGTTGCTAAGCCAAGACTAGACTCGACTTAAGCTAATAAATGAAAAATAACAAAAACATAAAATAAACATAGAATGAAACGGGATGGTAGTCCGTATGTTTTTTTCTCTTTCCTGTTTCTATTTTTTTTGTCTTTCGCTTTTTGATTTTTTCGATTTTTTCTTTTTTTGCATACACTCTTACCCTACCATCCAAAATAATACATCGTAGGGAATGTGAATTCCCCTTACACTTGAATTTTTACATACTTTACAATAAACTATTCTAATGACTCGAATTAAGAAAATCAAAACACTTTGAGTACTTTTAAGATTAACGTACAAACGGTGGTAATAATATGATGTTCTTCCCCATTACTCCATAACATAAGTACTTTACCCATGAGTCTCAATCGTCCCAAAACAATATGTACAAGGATATGACTCGACTTAGCAACCATGTAATCAATTAGATAATTAACTTAGGGTTTAACAAATAACAATAATGCACTAAAGGTGAGTGCATACACGGAAGGCTCTGGCGATTAGGGTGTACATTTAAGTGGGGTGTAACAAATTCTTCCTTTAAGTAAGATGCTTAAAGTTAGAAACGAAAAGATAGGCTCGGAGGGGTGTACTAAGGGTTTCGTGTACTAAAAATGAGTACAACGCTAAGGGTGTGGGAAAAATTAATTGACTTAACTAGCCAAGTAATATGACTTAAATGGTCAAGTAATTATGATACGGGTTTAACACAAGGGTGATCCTAATGCCTCTTATCATGTAGTAAATCCTACTACACGAATGTAGTCTCACTAGCGGTCTCGGGATGCATCACTAACGCAAGTTCTAGAATCTAAATGCTACAGGTACACTCATAAGCACTAATAGTAAATGCTTTTCCTATCAAATCTAAAGGCGAACCTCACATATTTGGGTGGAAAATTTTTCTGAATGATACGGTTATGTGCTAGTCATACAATCTCCTATCCATGAGACGCTTGCTATGGCTAAAGTTTCACTCCTAAATGTTGTAAAAAATTTCAAATTTGGCGCTAAAATTGCTCTAACAAGTATTTCTCATAGTTTTATTACACATCTACTATCAAACAAACAAACTCAAGCGAAAGTGTATCTATAAGGTATCATCATTTTACCCTCCCCTTACACTTAGGATGAACATTGTCCCCAATGTTCAAGTAAAGAATGTAAAAGTGAAATAAGTAAAAAGAATGAAATCAAATACTCCCCTGATTTGCTCAGTATGGATAATAAGGTGGCCAGGTTAAATCTTCCTCCAAGAAAATGAACAATCAAAGCTTCCCTTCCAGTAAAATAATCATCTTCTTGTCATACATAACCTGTAAAACCAGAGAAAACAGACAAGGCAACATCGCATAAAATCGGCGGCAATCTACATATGCTAATAAAACCTAGAAAACAAAATAAGATATAATGCTTGTGGAATGATGTTTGCAGATTTCCTGGAGATTATAAAACTAATAATTCAACAAAAACTTTAAGACTCCGTTAGAAAACAAAACTGGTAAAATTTCTAGATTTTTACACGTGACGCCGTCAAGAGTAAACTCGTGACGCCATCAAAAGTGACCTGCAGAAATTATTATGTTAAGTTTCCGGAAAATTTCTGGAAATACTTGGTCCTACTTCCTGGAAAATCCTGCAAAACATCATTATGACTCGATACAAGCATTTGACTCTAACAAATACGAATATACATGTTTACTTAATATTGTGGAGATTCATGATCGGTTTTGTTTCTTAAAAACATATTTGGGGTTTCCCCTTACACTTATCTTTTGCAAAAATACCTTTGGGTGAAGTTAAGACTAGGCCAAACAACAAAGTAAAGTATTTCCACTATTTTAGTTTTGAAACATGATCTACCAATAATAAAAATAAAGCATGCATACCGAAGCAAACAACAAACAAACAAAAATAAAAATCACACAAAACATGGGTTGCCTCCCAAGAAGCGCTTTTCTTTATTTACGAGTCTTGTAGCTAGACTCACGGTCATGGGTTACTACGTGATACGGGTGAGTTCCTCATTGAGGACATCCTTGGGATCAAACTTAGGTTTTAGTTTCCTATCGGTTTTCTTAGTACGGTATGACCTTTCAAACTTTTCTCCATCCGGATCATACAAAGTCATCTTCATATGCCATGATCCGTCACCTTCCTTAGGTGGCTTGTCCCACCTCCATTTACACTTATCTCCCTCTCTTTTCCACTTATTCATCTCTATATTAATAGGCATTACGCTTAAGAACTCAATCATCTTCCTAAAGACTAAGGGGTCCTCAAAAGGATCTAGCTCTTCATCTCTAGCTATGAGTTGTTCCACTGAATGTGTCTTTTCGATTAAATCTTTTTCTAAATAGAATGGGCGTTGAGGTCCTATAAAGTTCCTTTCTATCCAAGGTCCATATCTAGATGGTCTCCTATTCATCTCTACCCAATGTGGTGTCTGTTCATCATCACAATCATAACTATGTTTCTTAACATCGTATACCGACCAAGTATCGTCTTCACCTACCGCTATCTTAGACTCCTTACAATCTATCATGGCGCTAGCGATTGCTAAAAATCCTCTTCCTACCAACAATGGGCATGTAGTGTCACTAACCATGTCTAGGATGTGAAAATCCGTTAAGATAGTTAACTTTCCTACGTGAACAACTACATCCTTAATCACTCCAACCGGGTGGGCAATACTTCCATCCGCTAGACCTATCAATACCTCCGTCTCCTCTAACTTTCCTAGCTTAAGAGTGGTGAAAAGAGATAAGGGAATCAAGTTGAGGCTTGACCCTAAATCGGCAAGTGTGTCAAAAGCTTCAGATCTTCCTATCTTACAAGGCAAAACAAATATACCCGGATCACCAAGCTTTTTAGGCAACTTGTTTTGAACGAAGGCGGTCCCATTTTTACCTAGTTTAAACTTCTCATACTTTTCTAGGAGGGCACTATAGTAGGGAGCACGGGCTAAGACATCAATGACGGGGCGTTCAAGGTGAAGCTCCTTGAATTCATCGTCAAGGTCCTGCATAGGAGGTATTTCAACTATGCTTTTGACCAGTTTTATATCGGGTGTTTTATTTGATTGGTCCTTTTGAAGAATTTGGTTTTGTTTGAAACACGTGCTCATTGATTTAATCGAGTAGTATTGCGGACAAGAAGTGGGTGACGAAACTGATGATATGGAATTAACGTTTAGTTTCGGATTCTTGACCGTGTCGCTTGGGAGTGCTCCCATTTCTCGGTCATTAAGAACTTTTAAAAATGCGTCAATTTTGGTGGACATCTCGCTTTGCTTTTGTTTGAAATCGGCTTCAAACTTGGATATGCGAGCTTCTTGAGATGCCATGAACTTAGACATCAATCCTTCAAGATTGTTGGTACTACCATAGTTGTTAGAAGGATTGTTGTTGAAAGTACGGTTGGAGGGTGGACCGTTTGGTTGATAACGATTAGGCGGATTGGAAGAATTAGCTTGATTTTGTTTCCACCTAAGGTTTGGATGATTTTTCCAAGAGGGGTTGTAGGAATCACCGTAAGGGTTTGGCTCGGGTTTGAAAGTGTACCACTTATCTCCCGCTTCGTCGGTACGCGAGGATGCGTAGTCCGCAAAAGCTGTTCCGGGGAGTTCCACACAATCACGAGTGTCATGGGGACCACTACATAATTCGCATGAAGAAGTGATTTTGTTCACTTGGCTTGAAGGCTTAGGAGCTTCGTAAGATTTCATGAGAAACTTGACTTGGTCCTCAAGTTCCATGATCCTACGGTCGGGAGTGCTAGAGTTATTTGAAGGCAAAGATATTGCCTTGACCATTTTGTTCAAATCGCGGGGATCATTCCAACTTTCGTTGTCATAGAGAGCAAGATCTTCTATGAGTTCCCATGATTATTCCGCACTTAGATCACGTAGCTTACCACCGGCCGATTGGTCAATGGCTCGCCTTGTGGAGAGATCGATATGGTCATAGAAGATTTGGACTTGGAGCCAAAGATCTATGCCATGATGAGGGACTTTTTGGAGTAAGTCCTTGAAACGAGTCCATGCTTCATATAGAGTTTCACCTTGACGTTGTTGGAACATCAAGATATCATTTCTGAGCTTGGTAGTTCTCCCCGGTGGGAAAAATTGAGCAAGGAAACGAGTGGTGAGATCATCCCATGTGGTGATGGATCCCGCGGGTAATTGTTCAAGCCATTGGCTAGCTTGATCACGTAGAGAGAATTAGAATAGGCGTAATCGGGTTGACTCTCTAGTTGCAACATCTAGGTCTATGGAATCTACGATTTTAAGGAAGTCCTTGAGATGTTGGTTTGGATCTTTGGAATGAAGTCCATGGAATGCACATCCGCTTTGCACCAACCGGATGGTGTCGGATCGCAAGGGGGTCACATTGGCTCCGGTGAGCTCAATGGTGTTTCGGTAGCCTTGGTTGCTAGGTCGGGAATACTCTCCTAAGGTTCGGGGCCTAAGAGGTTCTAGTGGTGGGTTTTGTTGTGGTGGGATGACGGGTTCAAAGATGTCCCCATCGTCCATGATGTCGGGTGGTGAAGAGTTACGAAAAAAAACACGAAGAAATAAGATAGACTAAAGAGAACCTAAAAATAAAAATAAAATCTTACTAGAAAGGAATCTAGCAAGTAGACCTAATAAAAAGAGATTCTAACCTAGACAATAACTATTCCCCGGCAGCGGCGCCAAAAACTTGATGCGTGGGGATTTGCACCAGGCTTTACCTCTCGAGGGATCTCGAGAAGCTTACAACCCCCACCAGGCAGTGTACCTGATCGATGTAGTATAGTATAATGACAAGTACCGGGGGATTGATCGTTCAGCTAGGAATAGTGTCGCTAGGATTAGAAAACCTAAAGACTAGATCTAGAGATGAGGGATGATTCTTTTTGTGTTTTTTATATTTTTATTAAAGCAAGTAAAAATCTCGGGTTTTGAAGGATTTGGGCGGAATTAGTTGCTAGTCAACTAACCCAATACTAAGATGCAATCAAAATAAAATACAAGAAATGAAAATAAACTATATTAAACTAAAGTTGTGAGCAATATGTGGGAGAAATGTGTTTACTTAGATTTCACTACTCCCTAGATATCTTTTACACGTTAATTACTTGTTATAGTTGCGTGGATGACGGACTGTATTCCTTAATACCATTCATGGGGTGGCGTACTTACTTCCCCAATCCTATGAGTGCCTACTTCACTCCTATGTCGAGCCGGCTAAGAAGCTCCTAACATGGGATCATTAGAATTTACTCATGCATTAAATACAACCAATAAAACCTAGTACACATCGGTTCATGTTTCCTAAGACATTCAAGCGTGTTACACAATGGAGATCTGCCAGTTTTCTTAAGCCTAACATTGAAATTATTCATCCAATACAACCATAAACAAATAATCAACACATAATTAACATTTAGGTTTCATTAGATCTAAGCAAACACAAGATAGATCTAGCCTAGCATGTTGAAATCAAGACAAGTAAAAGATATAGTCAACCAACACATAGACATATTGATTGAATTAAAGAGAAGACGTATCTTAATAGCATATGAAAGGATTCAAGGGGTGAAAACCCTTGAAAGTACTGTAAAATATGAGCTAGGGTTTACAAAGTTCGGCTCTAGGGTTCTCCACACAAGTTCCTCTCTAATGAATGAAAAATAGAAAACTATATATAGAGTTTAGAAGGTGACGGCGTCAAGAACAAATGTCTGACGCCATCATCTCGCCGCCAAATAGTTCCTCGGACTGCCTAGATCTGGGTCTGATGCCGTCATGTATACACCTTATGCAGGCCGTCACCAAATTAACTCTTGACGCCCATATTGTGACGCCGTCAGCTTTGCACTGGGTCGTCACCACTTTTACTCCTGACGCCGTCAGGGTCTTCCTCTTGACACCGTCAGGTACTGTTCTTAGCATGGAAAATTAAGTCTTTGGCGTTTTCTTCACTTTTATGCTCCAAAAATGTCCGAATTGCTTCCTTATCCAGATTTCACTCCCAAAGTACCTGAAATCATAAAAGGAACGATTTAGGATAATATTTGATCAAATAAGTTCAATTCCGGGCTTAAATGACCCCATAAAAGTGGTTCATTTTTCGCCTCATCATTACCACTTACCTGTGATGCTGCATAGTGAACACAGAAACGAAAACCACTTGCAGCCCAAGTTTAATATGCACCACAGTCACCATAACCCCACGCCACCTCGTTTAGCCGAAGTGAGTTTACCCGTTTGTCGCCACTACTTTTTAGAAGAATTATAAAACCCCAAAAAGAATGTAAAGGTTAGTTAAACGTAAACAAAATTCAGAACCCCACGCTTTTCAAAGAAAAATGGACCGAAAAATTAAACAATCTTAAAAATAACTTACTTGAAACCTAAAGATCCTTTATGCTCCTTCCAGCAAGATGTGATTGAAGATCCGGTTGAAGGTCGGATTGATAAGATTGTCGGTGTATGTGTGTCGAAAGTTGTAGAAGATAAGAGATGATTATCTTCATAAATTGCTTTTTTATCACGACCCAGAAACCGAAAACCCCTCTTGTATACGCTTATTTAATTGGGAAATCATTTTTTATTATATCTGCATGGAACCCAATTTCCCCTCCTATATATGCTTATTTAATTGCTAAATCAATTTTTTATATGGCACGGGAACCTATTTCTCCTCCATTAGAGCACTTACAACAGTAACGCCAATCCGGCGTTAAGCCTCATTTAACGCACGTTAAAGCTAATTTAACCATTGCTCGATCTTGCGTGAAGCGCGCGTTAACGGGCCGTGTGAAGCCCCTCACGTAGCGTGAAGGGTTGTATCCTCCTTTTGTTTATTTATTTATTTTTTCTTTTTTAATGGGTTTTTGTAGTGTGTGTGATTTAAGCATGTGTGTATTTTAAGAGTGTGTGCAGGTGTGTGTGTGTTGAGAGGTTGAAGATGGGGTATATTGTTTTGTTTTTTTTTCTTGTTTTTTTATGTATTTACAGTTTGGTCCTTCTGGGTTTATACAAATTGGCTTTCTTTTTTGGTAAATAAAATTTTTATTTTTAGTTATTTGTTTGAATAAAAATGTAATTTTTTTAATTTGTATTTTGTTTAAATAATTAGAAAAAATTATAAAAGTGAGGCCTAAAATGTTGCGTTAAAGCTGAGTTATGAAGAGATGTTTTTTGGTGAGTTAAGGTTAAAGTGTTAAACTGATGTGGCGCTGACGTAGCACCGTGTTAAACTTTAACTCGTGTTACAACATTGTAAGTGCTCTTAGTATATATATAAGGGAATACACTATAGTTCACCGGAAAGTTTTATTTAAATAAAAAAGGGTTGTGTTAGGGAAACGGGGTCTACCCCCACCCTCCCTAACACTAGGGTACTGTTCATTTACTATTCATGTCCTTTTGCAGTGTTTGTCCCTTTGTCCCTTTTTTTTTTTTTTTTTTTTTTTTTGTTTTGTTTTTTTTTTGTTTTTTGTTTTTTTTGTCCTACATTAACTTTTTTTTCCTAATGTATTTTTGTGTACAAGTTTTTTTGTCCCATGTTTTTTTTGTCCAAGTGCATAAGCACACATGCAATATTGCACACAAGCATTTAGCATACATGTAGTATTGCACACAAGCAGATTGCAGGCTCAGATTAACACAATCATCATCGCCGATTTAGAACACAAGCATATTGCATTTTTTTTCCAAGTGCATAAGCACACAAGCATTTAGCACACAAGCAGATTTCTAACAGGCTCAGATTCATCATCGCCGATTTAGTAAAAAATATATAAACAAGTACACCCTAACATATTTAGAGAGGGTTAATCTAACCAAATAGCCCCCGTGATAAAAGAGTGTTAGGCTCGGATATGAAGGTTGCAAAGTGATAAAAATATCACTTTGCCATGCCTTTCGGTTTTTAGAAAATCATTCGTCATCGCCTTTTTTGAAAATCATCATTGCACACAAGCAGATCAGCACCCAAGTTACACAGATTGCCCCCAAGTGCACAGATTGCACACAAGCAGATCAGCACCCAAGTTACACAAGTCAAACAGAATGCACCCAAACGTACACAGATTGCACCCAAACCAAGTGAACCACAAGTGAAACACAAGTCTCACATTGCACACAATAGTAAAGATTCTCTGCACAGATTGCACCCATGTTACTCAGATTGCACCCATGTTACTCACAACAGTAAAAAGTAAAGATTCCTGCAATTACTCACAAGAAAGTAAAGATCACTGCAATAATTCACAAGAATTGCTCCATTATAAACAAGGCACAAGTGAAAGCAACTCTCACCACAATCAATATCACAAACAATTATTTGCTCTCAATCAATATCACAACAATAACAAACACCACAAAGAAGCAGCAAGTGAAAGGGGTGGGTTATAACGACGGGGGTATTTGGTTAGATTAACACTCACTATTTAAATATTCTAACAAACCATTTCTTAGCAGATTGCACACAAGTGAAACACAAGCAGCAAGTGAAAGCCGCAAGTGAAACACAACAAAGATCTTAGGCTGCCAAAATGTCAAATTCACCACACTAGAGGTAACATTAGGCTCATATTATATATTGGTGCATCATAAGCAAGTTTTATAATATTTGGCTGCAACTTCAAAGGTTGCAAAAAAAAAAAAAAATCATGTCCATTCGATAATGCCATGCCAAAATCAAAACTGTTTTTTAAATCATCATTGCCATATCTCAGTTTTTTTAAAACAAACTGCTTAAATCAAACTGCTTATCAAGTTTCAAAAGCAAACTGCTTAAACCAAGTTGTTAATACAAATATCGCCTAAAAACGTTATTTATATTTTACGATCTTTGCTAAGTTTTGTTAACGACAAAGTGTAAACTTTAGTTTTTAGTAAAACATAATTTGAGTTTAAAGACTTACATAATTAGACATTTGCTACATTTACATTTCATATAAAATACAACATTTTTATATTTCTTAGAATAGAAATGTCGCATCCCATTTATGGTAAGTTTGTGTCAAACACATCAATATGCATTTATAGAAAGATTGTGTGTTTGACTCACCATAAGTCTTCTTACACAAGTATGTGTTTGACTAGAAATAAGTTGACGTGACTTTGGTTGGTTTGGAATGATTTATTGCAAAAGTTACTGTCAGACCTGGCGGAACCTCGGAGGTACACGGGCGGAACCCATCTATGGGTTCCGCCGTATCCGCTAGAGCTGCTGAAAGTCTTGCTATAAATACCAAGCCATTTCTTAGATTTTTCCTTTATCATTCTCATTATATTTTACACATACATCATTCATCTAACCTATTAACATTGTCATTTATGTGAAGTTCTCTTGTAGCAAAGAAGTTCACAAGTTCATATAAAAGTTACAAGTACTCAACACAACGTTGCAAGACTTGTTAGCTTAACATTATATAGACTTCGTGTAGTTTATACTTCATTTGATTGTGTATATTCAAGTTGTGATCAGCTAGTATGTTAGGCCTTAAAATACATAGTGTGACGGGAGTTGTTGTACCCTTGTAAAAGAACTAACGGGAGTAGTTGTACCCTTGTAAAAGAACTCGACATCTAGCTTAGTGTCGGTAATCGTGTAAGCAACGTGTAAGGTTTTCTCCGCCGGTGAAAGGAGCTTGTTGACTAGTGAAAGAAACTCTCGAGTTGGATACTCGGGGCCTGGACGTAGGGCAAGGAAAAAGAGTCCTTGTAGCCGAACCACGATAAATACTCGTGTTGTGGTTTGATCGTTTCTTTCTTTATACTTGCATATTATATATTGTCTTCGAGTTTATATCTTTGATTAAACGGAAAGTTTCAAAAGTTAATTAAATGAAAAACCGGTAAAACTATTCAACCCCCCTTCTAGTTTTCCACAATTGTTATCAAGAGCTACGTTACTCAAGCTTTTAAAATATATTGTGTTTTAAAACTTGAAACAATCCATGGATTTTGAAAATTACAAAGAAGGGCAATCTATGCAAAGACTACCACTTTTTGAAGCAAATAGTTTTATATATAGGAAAAACCGATTTGAAACTTATGTGAAATCTAAAGATATAGATTTATGGTATATAATCATTGATGGTGATAATGTAGCTACGAATAGTAAAGACGAAAATCAAAAGAAATTGATTGCTAAAAATAATGAAGCTAAAATGATGCTTTACAATGCTTTGCCTAAGAAAGAATATGAAAGAGTCTTTATGTGTAAAACTGCCAAAGAAATTTGGCAATCTTTAATAGTCACTCATCAAGGAAACTCACAAGTTAAGGATAACAAAATTGATCTTCTTGTTCAACAATATGAACAATTTGTTATTCCCGAAGATGAGATTATTGATAGTGCATTTGCTAGGTTTAATACTATTATTACTTCACTTAAAGCACTTGATGAATCTTTTTGTAGCAAGAATTTTGTCAGGAAATTCCTTAGAGCACTCCATCCGAAGTGGAGAGCAAAAGTGACGGCAATTAAAGAATCCTAGGATCTTTCAAGCATGTCACTTGACGAGCTAATTGGAAACCTCAAAGTTCATGAAATGGTAATGGAAAAAGATTCGGAAATAGTTAAAGGCAAGAAAGAAAAGGTTAAGTCCGTTGCCTTGAAAGCTAGAGTCCAATCAAGTGATGATGAAGAATCTAGTTCGGATAGTGATGATGAAGAATATGCCATGGCCGTTAGAGACTTCAAGAAGTTCTTTCGTAGACGAGGGAAGTTTGTAAGGCAACCTAAAGATGACAAGAAAACCTTCCGAAAAGATCGTGATGATAAGAAAGGAAAGGTTGAAAGGAAATGCTTTAGGTGTGGAGACACAAGTCATCTCATAGGAGAATGTCCAAAACCACCCAAAAGCAAGTCTCAACAAGCTTTTGTTAGTGGTGCTTGGAGTGACTATGAAGAAGATGACGATGAGCCAAAGAATGATGAAATTGCTCTCATGGCTCGTGACTTAAATGAGGTACTCTCCGACTCATCTTACTCTTCTATTGATGATGACACCTTACAAAAAGAATATAACAAACTTTGTGAACTAAGCTTAAAAATCATAAACAAAAATAAATTTTTGAAAATTAAAAAAGAGTTTTTAGAAAATGAAGTTTATGAGTTAAAAGAAAAAGCTAAGAGATTAGAAAGAGTAAAGATATTGACACATCGTGTAAATCATGTGAAGAGCTTAAACTCGAAATTGAGAAACTTAGAATTACTCAAGATAATCTAATAAAACAAACCACAAAGTTTAAGAAGTTCGATAAAACTATTTCTTGTGCGGATGAAATTAAGAAACTTCAAAAGACACCAATCGATAAAACAGGACTAGGTTTCATGAAACTAGAAACTTCGAAGAGTCAAACGAAACAAGAAAAGAAAGCACAAGAAACTAACAAAACTGCTACAGCAGCCCGCGGAACAGACGGAACCCAAAATAGGGTTCCGCCCGTTGAACCCAAAGGTTCCACCGGGTCTGCAGCAGCAATGACAGCTTCCACGTTGGATCATTCAAAATTTGTTAAAGTCACATATAAAAATGAAACAAAACCTGCTGTTAAAACTGGAGTAGGACTTAGTAAAAACGAATTTAGAACTAAAACTACTCAACCGAGACCTAAGACTCTTATTCCCAAACGCCCCTTTCCAAAGAGTAACTACAACACACGACCAAACTACCAACATGTTTGGAACCAAAACACTCCTGGACATTACCAAAATCCAAATTACATGTTATGGAACCCTTATGTTCTATTTTCATACTTGGATCAAGTTAATCGTATGTTTAACCAAAATGGACCCATGAGAAATTGGGGACCAAATGCTTGAATGTTTTTCATAAAATAGGTGTGCCTCAAAGTATGTTTGGAACTGGATGAATGGATTAAAGATAGCGGCTGCTCAAGGCACATGACGGGTAACAAAAGCCTCTTCTCAACATATCACAAATGTGATGAAGGTAATGTTACGTTTGGTAGTAAAGCTAAGAGCAAAATCATCAGAAAAGGTACAATCTCTCATGACTCTCTTTTTATAGATGATGTAGCTCATGTTGATAACTTAGGTTTTAATCACCTTAGTATTAGTCAACTTTTTCGTAATAAGTATAACGTCCTTTTTAGTGAAAATGGAAGTAAAATACTTAAAGATGGCATAACCACAGCCAAAGGTGTTCTTAAGAACAACGTGTATGTCATGAAGATGGATCAAACATCTAGAGACAAACTTTGTCTTACTTCATTAGATGAATCTTCAACTTTATGGCATAGACATTTAGGACACGCTAACATGAGGCTTATACAAAACCTCTCCTCCAAAGACCTAGTTAGAAACCTACCTAAGTTGAAATATGACCAACACTTTTGTGACGCTTGCAAAGTTGGTAAACAAGTCCATAGTAGCCATAAGGCTAAAAACTTGGTTTCTACATCTAGGTGTCTAGAACTTTTGCATATGGATTTGTTCGGTCAATCCGCTATACAAAGTTATGGAGGTAACTTCTATACTTTGGTAATAGTAGATGATTATTCAAGATATACTTGGACAAAATTTTTGAAAAGTAAAAACGAAGCTTTTGATCAATTTGAAATTCTAAGTAAGAAAATTCAAAATCAAGTAGGAACTTGCATTGCGTCTATTAGAACGGGTCATGGTCGTGAATTTGATAATGAATTTCAATTAGGAGACTTTTGTGATAAAAATAGAATAACTCATAATTTTTTTGCTCCACGAACCCCTCAATCTAATGGTGTAGTAGAACGTAAAAACCGAACACTTCAAGAGATGAGTAGAACAATGCTTAATGAACAAAATATTCCACAAAAGTTTTGGTGTAACGTCGTTGACACATCAACTTATATTTTAAATCGTATCTTAATAAGACCATTTTTAAACAAAACTCCATACGAACTTTTTAAAGGTAAAAAGCCTACACTAGGTTATTTTAGAGTATTTGGGAGTAAATGTTTTATTCTTAACACAAAGGATTATCTCACCAAATTTGACCCAAAGTCTTATGAAGGTGTGTTTCTTGGATATTCACAAAATAGTAAAGCTTACATTGTATTAAACAAAGAAACCTTAAGAGTCGAGGAATCGTTGAATGTAACGTTTGACAAGAGTCCACCTCCTTCTAAGACATCACCTTTGGTAGATGATGACTTAGTTGAAAGCCAAGCAATAGAAAGTCAAGAGATCTTAGGTAATGACAAGGAAGATGAACTATTAAACAAAGAAATTGTCAATGTCAAAGAATCTAAAAGTCATCCATTAGATGGTGTCATAAGAAACATTAACGAAAGAATACTAAGATCAAAAGTACAAAATGAAAGCAACTTCTTTTGTTTCGTGTCAACCATTGAACCGAAAAATATAAATGAAGCAATAAAAGATGAGTCATGGGTAATAGCCATGCAAGAAGAATTAAACCAATTTGTTAGGAATGATGTTTGGACATTAGTTCCTCAACCAACGAGTCAAACAATAATTGGAACAAAATGGGTCTTTCGTAATAAAATGGATGAAAATAGTGTAGTGTCTAGAAACAAAGCTAGGCTAGTAGCACAAGGTTATAATCAACAAGAAGGCATAGACTACGATGAAACGTTTGCTCCGGTAGCTAGGCTAGAGTCTATTAGAATTTTACTTGCATATGCATGCGCACACAATTTTAAACTCTTTCAAATGGACGTCAAAAGTGCATTCCTAAACGGGTTTATAAATGAAGAAGTATAAGTTTCTCAACCACCGGGCTTCACCTATTTTGAAAAACCAAATCATGTTTACAAACTTAAAAAGGCTTTATACGGACTTAAGCAAGCTCCAAAAGCATGGTATGATCGACTTAAAACCTTCCTAGTTGACCATAAGTATACCATGGGCTTAGTTGATAATACTCTCTTCACTAAGAAGAAAGGTTCACATGTTATCATAGTCCAAATCTATGTTGATGACATTATATTCGGATCAACTTGTCAAGAATTATGCGTTGATTTCTCAAAAATCATGCATTACGAGTTTGAAATAAGTATGATGGGAGAACTCAATTTTTTCCTAGGACTCAGAATCAAACAACTAGAAGATGGTATCTTCTTTAACCAATCCAAATACATTAAGGACATGCTTAAGAAATTTGGTCTAGAAGATTCGAAACCAATCAAAACGCCCATGTCCACGAAAACAAAACTCATCAAGGATGAGGAAAGTGAATCCGTAGATAGCACTAAATATAGAGGTATGATTGGAAGTCTACTTTACCTAACAGCTAGTAGACCTGACATTATGTTTAGTGTTTGTCTATGTGCTCGGTTTCAAGAAGATCTGATGAGTGCTCAAACACTCATCATTTTTGTCGTATTTAAACTGCCAAAACATACAAAAACAATCAAAAAGTCATCAAAATACTGAAATTATCCCAGGGATTGTGTTTTATGTGTTGTAAATGCAAAATGAGCAAAAACAAATGAAAAATGATCAAAGTTTGCAATATTGGCAGTTTCAGTCCCCCAAGTTTCAAAACTTGTCAAAAATAGTCCCTATGCATTTATTTTTGAAAAAACAGTCAACCCAAGCCTTTTGAAAGTCAAATATCACAAAATAAAATACTTGGGTCTTAAGTTTCAAAAATTACATCTTTGGTCCCTCAAATTTCAAGTCTGACAAAAATGGTCCCTGAGAATTTTGGAAAATGAAAAAAATGAAATTTGGTCCTTGGAATGAGAAAGCTTGACAACATTGGTCCTTGGTGATACTTTGGGAATGATACACTTCAGCCCCCCCAACTTACTGAAAATTACAAAAGTGGTCCTTGTGTTTACTATAATACCAAACGGACCCTTGGTTGTTATTAAAACCCAACAACAAATCCACCCCAGGCCCACCCTTATTACTCCAAGCCCAAATAACCTTCCTTGGCCCAATCACCAACACCAGCCCACCACCACAATAATACTACTCCCCGTTTCAAATAATCCCACCCAGTCAACCCAAGTCAAACACTCCTTTCCCCTCCCACTTGCTCACCTGCTACTACCAATTCCCCCCTCCTCTACCTCAGCCTCACCACTCCATGTCCCCTTGACTTCCACAAACATCCAATAAGCATTTATTGTTCCTTGAATTAATCCAAGCAATCCAGAAAAAGGAGTATGAAGATATGGCGCCAAAATCAATTTGAACGGCCAAGATCATTCCCACCCAATCCAATGGGTGGGATTTGCTCAGGAAGGTGCAACAAAGTCAGAAAGGTCAATAATCCAGAGAAAGGGGAGAAGGAGGAGGCAGTTTTTTAGGTCATTAGTATATATATAATCCTTGTAAGCCTGCAAGGCATATAGACTAGTAATTAGCTTTAATTAAGTTATATTTTCCTTATATTGTACTCTTTTTATCAAGTAATGAAAGTTCATGTTTGAATTACTTCTTGTTTTCAGTTTTCCAAATTTCACTAATTTACTCAAATTATCATCTCAAGTTATAAATTAATATAAGCTCACTATAAGCTCATTTAGGTTCAAAAGTTAAGTTCAAAAGCTTATTAAGCTTCTGAATCTGCTTCAAGTTCAATTCTACAAATATTGCTAAAAATATATATATATAAAAAATAATAAAAATCAGTGTTAATGGAAGATCAAACTTGAAGCAGGGTTGGAATGGATGGTTTCATGGTTTAGTAGTCTCAGGGGAGACAATAGGAGGGTTATATGCTCTTGGTTCCTTGTTTTGGATCACAAAGGATGATCTGTAAGTTTATGTATATATATATATATATATATATATATATATATATATATATATATATATATATATATATATATATATATATATATATCATTTTCTTGAATGTTACTGTAGCAGTGGTAATAATGCTTGATTCCAATGTTTATAGGTTTAGTTACTGAATTTAAGTTGATGTATGTTAGATAGAATCACATTTGTTCTCTGGATTCCTTTGTGCCTATCATTACTAGTTTCACTGCCACAGTAGTATATTATTGATTCTTAGGTGCTTGTGGTTACTCTTGATACTTTTGTGTTTTATTTGTTCTACTTTATCATAACTTGAGCTTTAGCATCAGTTTCAAGGTTCAAACCAGGCTTTGTTTCAAAAATCTCACATTCACATCTGTTTAAGAGAGTGTTTGGATCTGTGAGTTTGACTGAGCCATTGTGTGTTCCTGTGGTAGAAGTTGGTTGTTTCATGTTTCTTTAGGTTCTACTAGTTCAGTGAAACAAATAAATCAGTGGTCAATAGTAAAAAAAGTCAACAAGCCTCTTAATCACCCTTAGTTGCTCACTGTGAGGGAATTGGTGCTCAAGTATTCATCAAATCAGTTAATTAGTTGTTATAATTGCTTAATTCAGTCATTTAGTATGGTAATATTACATAATCAATCAAGATCCCAAGACAACTCATCTTGAAGCCGCTAAAAGGATTTTTAGATAAATTAAGGGCACTACACATTTAGGTTTATGGTATCTAAAGGAACGGGAATGGACACCATAGTGTATGCCGACTCGGATTATGCCGGTGACTATGTTGATAGAAAAAGCACAAGTGGTACTTGTACTTTTGTTGGACATTGTCTCACCTCATGGTTCTTAAAGAAGCAAACGGCTCTCGCTATATCAACAACGGAAGCCAAACACGTTTCGGCCAGAAAGGCATGTTAACAAGCTCTTTGGATGAAGCAAGCTCTTGTCGACTACGGAATTCAACTAAACGACATCTCCATTCTTTGCGACAACAAAGGAGCCATAGATCTTAGTAAAAATCCCATCCAACATTCCCGAACTAAACATATCAAAATCCGTCATCAGTTTCTTCGTAACAACATCCAAAAAGGAAACATCTCAATCGAGAAAGTTTCTTCCGAAGACAACATAGCTGACATTCTCACAAAACCTCTTAAACGAGAACCTTTTAACCTTCTTAGGCTAGGCTTAGGACTCATGGAACCTACATTGTAGTTCTAAACATTAGACAAAAATCAAAACAAATAAATAATTTTTTTTTCTTCTTTTCTTTCTTTTTCTCAGCAGAGTCGGCGGAACCCTGCGACAAAACGGGCGGAACCCTCTTTTTGGTTCCGCCGTATCCGCCGACCTGCAGATTTTTTTTCTTAGTTTATATTAAACCAAACACCCATTATCTCATACCACCACTTCCAAACTGCTACTATTCACTTAACCATTCATCCACACCTACGAATTTTTGGTCCTTCCTTCATTCACATTGCTCATCAATCATCATTGTAAGTATTTTAAACATGATTACACTCCTGATCTGAGTCTAGGAATTCTATTTTTGCACAAAAACAAAAACTTGGGGTTATGCATTAACTTGAGAAACTCATGCATGAAATTAGGTGTTTAACAAAACTAATCATGTTCCCCATAGTTAGGAATTGCATTCTTACTAGTTATAAACATGTTTGCTAAAACACCCCATGTCAAATTTTTGCAAAAAATTCTCACAAATAGGACAAGTATTTTTTCGCCTCACATTGTGAATACAAAATAAAAATGTTATGTTTCAAAAATCACTTGCATAATGTCTCTTGAATGCTAAAGGGAATACATAATTAATATGTATTTTCGGGTACATTCAAACGAAGCTACGTTGAACTAGGAGAGTTTGGGTTATCTTTTGTTTTATAACAAAACTTGCATTATAAAACATTTTAAGCATCAAAATGAGTCAAGATAACCGCACCTCCACATTGTTTTCATATAGGCACACGCTAGAACATCCACATTATTATAGTCGCTAACTTAAGACTAAAATGTGAAATTTTATTTCTAGGAATCATCATGCCTCCCGTGACTCATTACGACCACAAGGACACCATTAAGTACCTACCCAAACACCACAAAACCAAAGGCCTTACCGAAGCTCAAATCAACATTTTCAAAGCCTTAGAAAAACGATATGTCCATGAGGGTAGAACCATTGACCCATCCTTCTTAGCCGGTACAAACCTACCCGCGGAACTTGCAAACATCAACTTTGATTGTCTTTTAGAAATCGATGAGCCTATTTGTCCTAGGTTTATTTTAGAATTCTATGCATCTGTCACTCTCTCCACGGATGAGTATGGTCGCATGTCTATTAACTTCATGGCTAGTGGTCATCAATACTCCTTCACTCTCAATGAATTTGCTCAAATCCTAGGTGTCCCAAACTGTGGTACTTGCATCTACTCCGACAAGCATACCCTCTCAACTCTTGACACACTCATTGACCGCATCCATCCCTATGATACCCCTCTTGTGACCAAGGATGAACTTCGTGACCACCTCTTCATTAGGACCACCACCACTAGGAGAACCCGTACCGAAAATGAGGTCAACAAGGACCCATATGGTATGGAACTCAATGAACTCAAGCCCCAATTCAAGAAATGGGAAGAACTCCTTAGAGCCAATGTCATTAGCACCATAGGAAACCAGGATCATATCAATGTATGCCTTTGCTACATGCTCTACTCCTTGTCCGTTAGGCAACCCTTCAACCTTGCCTACTACATGGCCAAGAGAATGGCCGACATTCCCGTGCAAGGCACAACGGCTATGCCTTATGAAATGCTCTTGACCCGTCTCTATAGGCACATTGCTCCTATTCCTCCAACTCCTAGAGGTCTTCGCCTAGACTAATCTCTCATCCCACACACATTTGTCCCACTTAGTGATAAGAGAGTTTACAAAACCCAAGGGAAACGCCCTCATCCTCCTACTTCCTCATCATCATCTTCAATGAGTGAAGATGAGAGCTTACCCAACTCTAGGCTTCCACCTCTAAAATACCTTTCACAACTTCCAACAATTCCTAATGAGTCAGCGGAGTTCAAGCAAACGAAGGGGATGTTCAAATGTCTTAGGAGGTTCCTTGGCAAGCTCAAGAAGAAGGTGGATCGTCAATGAGAGCGTGTGGGAAGGAGTGTTTGGCACTAGGTGCTATTTGAACAATTTGGTCATTTAAACAATATGTGTTATGTATTTGTGTGTTGGTAGGATATTTGGTACTATTTGGAACTTGTATGAACTAACAATGATGCAGGACGACAACATTTGGCATGTTGTCAAATTTTCAAGAATATGAAAATTTTCACTAAGTATAGTGAAATTCGCTAGCCCCTGGTCAAAGTCCAATGGTATGCGTGTTTACATGTCCATTTTTTGCATTTCCTAATATGATATGTTATAAATTTTCATTTTTAAGAATTTTCGGAACATTTGAAAATCGTCTCGACAGTCAAAACGGTGGACTGTATGTTTTTTTGGTTCTGGCGGAAACGGCGGAACCTTTAACAGGGTTCCGCCAGTACAAAATTCTAGGTAACCTAGATTTGGCCCAACGGAACGGACGGAACCCTCAGAAGGGTTCCGCCCATGATGTCGTAGGGTTCCGCCAGTTGCCTGCAGATTTTTTGTTTCCGTTTTCAAATTTCCAACTTCCACACAACACCAAACCATCCTTTTTAGATAGAAATCTATTCCACATTAGTTGTTAAGATTACTAGGATCATTCTTAGCTTCTAAAACGAATAGGAAGCCATTTCCCGCCAAAAATCGAAATTTGCCATAACAAACTCAAGGAACCTTCATCCATAAGGGAAGGAACCCTCCCAAAGGATCCTTCCCATCCGTGGAACATATTCTCCCAACCAATTTGACAAGACCACTAAGCATTTAGTGCAAATCTTTGTCTTCTTACTCCATCACCTTCATTGGATTGACTTCCAATTGATTTGACAACATTCATAACTCACCCAAATCATTAGAAACCTCAATATTTGTTTGGTTGAACATCAAATCCAAACACCCCTTCCAACATCTCCTCCACCCTATAAATTTAACCATCTTAAAACACTTCAAAACACACCATCACCATCATAATCCCTTCTCTTAAGCTTATAAACCACAACTTTGACAATGACAAAGTCAACAATCACCTCTCAACCATCTCGACCCATTCGGAGAACCGCCCACATAAGTGTGAAACCAATTTGTTCACACCACACAATCAACCTAAGTTCTTCATCTTCGGATGAATTTTCCTCACCCATCAAAAATGAACATTTTTTAAACCTTGCATCTCCAACTCCATTACCCAAGGGACCCAATGACTTCACTACTCCACCACCAACAAAATCACCCATTGACCCAACTCCACCAAGTGCACCAATCCAAACATCCAAAACTCCATCACTACCAACACTACCTAAACTTGAACCAATGGAGTTATTTGGGTCTCCTCCAACATCACCACATCCTTTTGTACAAGATCTCAATGATCTTCCACCAAGATCAACAAATCCACCACCTTTGACAAATGAAAAACCAAGGCCATTGCTTGACCAAAATGAGCCTTTTGACCACAATCAACTACCACAACAAGAGTCACAACAACCAAAACCATTGTTGTTTCATCCAATCTTCAAAGACATCCATGGTCCTCTATATGGAAAACCTAACTTTGAAAACCATGATCACCTAACTCCACCACATTCTCAATCCCAATCCTTTGAGTCTTTCTTTCCTTCTTATGAGGAAATTCAAAGAATGGTCAAAAATCACCTCCATCAAGCAATGGAGCTACAAACCACCTTGCTTGACTCAATACAAAACCCATCCTCCACTCAAGAAACCAACAACAACCCACCACCACCACCATCATCAAACGACCCGTTTCCACCCACTCATCACCATGTTTGCTCATAATGTGAGCAAATGCTCAAAATAGGTGAAAATATCAAAATGTTGCTTCACCAATTTCAAGATGAAACCCGCTTTGCTATACAACACATCCTTGAGCGTTTGGATGCTCTTTCCCACCCAAACCAATCTTAGAGCAAGTTTGGAGGCCTTTTGCCCCATTTAGGAAGTGTTGAATTACTTCTACTTATAGAAGTAGGATTTTCTTTTTCTTTTATTTTTAGGTTATTTTAAATTTTTATTTTTATTTTTAGAAGTAGGATGATATTTTTCATTTCTTGTCTTTGACTTTTATAAAGTCAAATTTTACTTGGAATGATGTCTTTTTCTACTATCTTTTTTGCATTGTTAGTTGGTTATATATGAGTTGTGATTGTGGTTACTTATATTCTCATATAGTGTGGTGCCTACAAGGTTAATTATATGTCATTATCACCAACTAACCATTTTTTGTAGGTTCAAAATCCATGTTTCCCAATTCCCATCTTGGCACTCCTTTTAGGGGGAGTATCGACCAAGGGGGAGCACGTGCATAATTCCGCTTTGCTACTCTTCTTTTTGTTTTGACAAAAAGGGGGAGAGGATATATAAACTTACAAACTTTAAATAATTTTCATCACTTAAGTAAAACAAGTTTAATATAACATTTTTTTAAGTCTTAACACTAAAATTTGTGAGTTACTTAAAAACAAAGTTTATGTTTTGTCATCAACAAAAAGGGGGAGATTGTTAATACAAATATCGCCTAAAAACGTTATTTATATTACGATCTTTGCTAAGTTTTGTTAACGACAAATTGTAAACTTCAGTTTTTAGTATAATATAATTTGAGTTTAAAGACTTACATAATTAGACATTTGCTACATTTACATTCATATAAAACACAACATTTTTTATTTCTTAGAATAGAAATGTCATGTCCCATTTATGGTAAGTTTTTGTCAAACACATCAATATGCATTTAAGGAAAGATTGTGTGTTTGACTCACCATAAGTCTTCTTACACAAGTATGTGTTTGACTAGAAATAAGTTGACGTGACTTTGGTTGGTTTGGAATGATTTATTGCAAAACTTACTGTCAGACCTGGCGGAACCTTGGAGGTACATGGGCGGAACCCATCTGAGGGTTCCGCCGTATCCGCCAGAGCTGCTGAAAGTCTTGCTATAAATACCAAGCCATTTCTTAGATTTTTCCTTTATCACTTCTCATTATATTTTACACATACATCATTCATCTAACCTATTAACATTGTCATTTGTGTGAAGTTCTCTTGTAGCAAAGAAGTTCACAAGTTCATATAAAAGTTACAAGTACTCAACACAACGTTGCAAGACTTGTTAGCTTAACATTATATAGACTTCGTGTAGTTTATACTTCATTTGATTGTGTATATTCAAGTTGTGATCGGTTAGTATTTTAGGCCTTAAAATACATAGTGTGACGGGAGTTGTTGTACCCTTGTAAAAGAACTAACGGGAGTGGTTGTACCCTTGTAAAAGAACTCGACATCTAGCTTAGTGTCGGTAATCGTGTAAGCGACGTGTAAGGTTTTCTCTGCCGGTGAAAGGAGCTTGTTGACTAGTGAAAGAAACTCTCGAGTTGGATACTCGAGGCGTGGACGTAGGGCAAGGAAAAAGAGTCCTTGTAGCCGAACCACAATAAATACTCGTGTTGTGGTTTGATCGTTTCTTTCTTTATACTTGCATATTATATATTGTCTTCGAGTTTATATCTTTGATTAAACGGAAAGTTTCAAAAGATAATTAAATGAAAAACCGGTAAAACTATTCAACCCCCTTCTAGTTTTTCACACAAGTTTCAAATCAAACTGCTTATAAGCAGTTTGATAAGCAGTTTCATCACAAACTGCTTATCAAGCATATTAGATAGGGTTAATCTAACCAAATAGCCCCCGTCAATATAACCCACCCCATAGGGTCAGAGCACAACATAATCATATATCACATACCTGTGGACTGTGGGGTAGACCAGAGCAGGTATTCATACCACTCACTGGTGGCAGATCAAGGTGTTAACCTACCAACAGCCACAGGTATTCATCACCACAGAACCACCAACATAACCACCAACATACCAAACCCTAATTTTTTTTATATCTAATTAGGGTTTCGTAAAAATTGAGGGGTTTTTATAATTAATCAGTAAATCTTTCAATTAACATACGTTAATTGAAAGATTACTAGTTAATTTTAAAAACCCCCAATGTTTTACGAAACCCTAATTAGATCTAAAAAAGAATATCTAAAATACTATTTTGTTAACGTTTAACTACCATCACCACTGATAACCATCATCAAAAAACCCCCAATTTTATACGAAACCCTAATTAGATCTAAAAAATTAGGGTTTAAAAACCCTAATTTTTCAAACCCCCACCCAATCACCACAGAAGACAAGCTAATTTCAAAAACCCAAAAAAAAACCAAACCCTAATTTTTTATATCTAATTAGGGTTTCGTAAAAAATCGAGGGTTTTTTAAGTTAATCAGTTAATCGTTTAATTAACATAGGTTAATTGAAAGATTACTAGTTAATTTTTAAAAACCCCCAATTTTTTACGAAACCCTAATTAAATCTAAAAAATTATTTTAAAAACCCTACTTTTTCAAACCCCCATTTTTTTGGTGGTTATATCAAAAAGTCATCACCACAGAACCCCCAATTTTTTTTTATGAAACCCTAATTTTTCAAACCCCGAGAATCAGATAATCACGTAGCACTCACCATAAAATCCATCACATACCACATCACCACTCACAAACAAGAGTGATTTTAGATCTAAAAACGTGTTTAGATCTAAAATATAAAGAGAAAACGAGAGCAGATGATGTGAGATGGAGAGAGAGAGAGAGAGAGAGAGAGAGAGAGAGAGAGAGAGAGAGATAGAGAGAGAGAGAGAGAGATAGAGTTAGCGTGTGTGTGTGTGGTGGGGTGAGTGATGTGTGATAAAGAGAGAGAGAGAGAGAGAGAGAGAGAGAGAGAGAGAGAGAGAGAGAGAGAGAAAGAGAGAGAGAGAGAGAGAGAGAGAGAGAGAGAGAGAGATATTAACGCGTTTTGCGTTTTTATTTATTTTATTTATTTTTTTATTTTTTGTTGTAAAAGTTGTATTTTGTAAAAAAAATGTATAAGTTATATTTGTAAAAAAAAAGTATTTTGTAAAAAAAAGTTATATAGCATTAGTAAAAAAAGGAATAAATTATATTTGTAAAAAAAAGTATTTTGTAAAAAAAAGTTATATAGCATTAGTAAAAGTTGTAAAAAAAAAGTTTAAAAATGTAAAAATGTAGAAGTTGTAAAAAAAAGTTTAAAAATGTAAATGTTGTAAAAACGTGGTTGCAATAAAAGTTGTAAAAAAAATAGTTATAAAAGTATTAGTTAAAAAAAGTATGTTATAAAAAATGTTATGTATTTTCATGTTTTCGATTTTCACGAGCAAGTAACTGAGTGGGTGCAAAATATAGCTCGGGAGCTCGGTTTTGTAATTGTTAAAAATAGAATCAAATCAGAAGATGGTCAAATGAACGAAATCAATTATAGCTGTACAAAGGGTGGGAAATATGAACCTCATGGTAGTGGAAAACGGAAAACCAAAACATATAAAACTAATTGTCCATTCAGATTAGTTGCGAAATATCATCGCACAAAAAATTATTGGATTTTGAGGGTGAAGGATGATACGCATAATCATGATATGCTAGATTCGTTGCATGGTGTGGCATATGCAATGCGATTAAAAGATGATGAGTTGGGTTTGGTCAAAGAATTGACAGATTATAACGTACGACCACTTAACATACTTTCGAAAATACAGGGTCGTAATCCGGATAACGTGTATAGCGTTAGAACTATATATAACGCACAAAATAAGTTCCGGAGAGCCATAGTAGGTGATAGAACTCCAATTCAAGTCCTTTACTCGCATTTGAGAGATTCAGGGTATACATGGTACCCGAGGGTAAATGAGCATACCAACGAGCTTGAGGAGCTATTTTTTGTGCACCCCACGTCGTATGCTCTATGGTGTACATTTTCTCAAATCATGCTGATGGACTCCACATACAATACCACGATGTTTAGATTGCCGTTGTTGGAAATTGTTGGAGTAACTTCAACAAATAAAACATTTTCAATGGCGTATAGCTTTTTATCCAGTGAAGGGCATAATTTTAGATGGGTAATGCACCATGTGAAGCAAGTGATAGACGAAAGATATTACCCACGTGTTATCGTCACTGACAGAGATTTAGCGTTGGTTGGGGCAATAAGAGATGAATTTCCTGACGCTCACAAATTACTCTATCGATGGCATATAGAGCAAAATCTGCTTAAGTATTGCAGAAATAAATTCATTGAGTTAAAAGAGTATGAGTCCGTTAAACACCGATGGTATTGGATGGTTAAAGCTCCGACATTCGAATCCTTCAGGGACCATTATCAATGCCTACAACGGCGATTGGTCAACCATCCGGGTACTTAATTATTAATTCATTGTTTTTAATTATTTAATAAATAAGCACCCGAATGACCTTTTATTAATTCATCTTTTTTTCAGATATCGCTGCGTATATGGATAACTGGCTGCGAGATTACTCACCCATGTTTGTCTCGTATATTACCGACCGATATCGCTCCTACGGCCAGACAACAACGTGCAGAGTTGAGGCTCACCACGTGTTGTTGAAATTATATTGGACGGCACACAGTCAAAATTAGATAGGTTGTTGAGGTGGATCGATAAGATTCTCATTTCGCAAGAAAATGCGATAAAAGAGACTTTCAATAAAAGCATCAACGAGAAACTAAATACGTGTAATATACCACTATTTCAAGAATTGTGGTATAAAGTTTCCAAACATGCTTTCAACCTCATGCACAAAGAACTCCACCTTAAGATCATCGCAGCAGACTGTAGCCATAAGTTGCGATCAAATTTCGGACTACCATGCTTTCACGAGATGCAATACTTTATAGATCATGGTAAGTATATTCAATTTATAACTATCAAGTTGTTTTCCACATTAATATCAGTAATTTATACAAGTCACTTTAATTGAATTCAGGATGCCCCATTCCACTGGATCAAATTGATATTTTTTGGAGAACCCTATCTATTCCGTGGCCTGTTATCAATAGGCCCCCGTCTGAAGATGGCTCTTCCAGCAAACCTGGTGATGATGATGATACTTCGTTTAACGATGGCGTGCGAAAATTCAAGAATATTTTTAGCAAATCAACGTCGTTTGTCAAGAAAAATATGTTAACGAAGTTGAGAGAGATATTCCGGCCTGAATCTGTTGACACACGTGAACCATCTATTCAAAAAAATACCTGTGGACGTCCGAGCGCAAAGGACAAAAAGGGCAAGGCTACACAAGTCCCGGACTTGAATGAAGTCCCTGACTTGAATGAAGTCCCTGACTTGGATGAAGTACCAATCGTAGATTACCGAAGAAGTACAAATTCAAGATCTACAAAAGTCCCGAACTTGCGGAAAGAACCTGCAAGACATAGCTCATACACGGGTGATAGTCTACGCCACTGATTATATGCTGGAGATAGTGTGAGCAATGCGTTTATTGAGCATATTCCACATATTTTCTGTTCATACGTAATAAGCATAAGTAATGTGCGGGGTGATGGAAATTGTGGGTTTCGGTGCGTTGCCCACAGTCTTTTTCAAAACGAAAATAAGTGGGCCGATGTCAGACACATGTTATTGCAAGAGTTAGATTATCATAGGCAAGCTTACATAAGTATGTGGCAGCAACATGACTTTGACTTTCTTTGGTATACAATAGACTGGTTCAATGGAGGTGCACCTATCGGTCGCTGGATGGTGATGCCACTCACGGGGCTGGTTATCGCTTCAATGATTCACCGACCTGTTGTATTTATATCCGAGCAAGGTTGGAACACATGTTTTCCGCTTTTTACCGGCCCAAACTCATCACATGGAACCGACCCCCTTGTGATTGCGCGTGTGGGGGATGGAGACTATGCTCACTTCATTTTACCGACGCTAGACATAGATTCTCCACTACCCCATATCCACCCACAATGGAGGTTTTACAGAGTGCCGGTTGCAGCCGAATGGGAAACTTTGTATCAACATCGACTAATGAATCATTGATTTATGTTGTAAATAATTATACTGACAAAACCATTGTAAATGATTACTGATTTATGCTGTAAATAATAGAGATACCGACAAAACATAGTGAATCATATGTAATAGCTATTTATTTTTGTAAAAATGTATTCTTTGTAATTTTTGTATTTGTAAAACATTGTAAATAATTATTGATTTATGTTGTAAATAACTGTTTATATTATATAGTAAATGATTAAATATTTATTTAAATTAGTAAATAACATTATTGATTAATTATGCAAATTCTTTTGTCAGGTGGGCCGAAGAAATCCTTTCTGGTGTCGATGTGATAGAGGATTTATTATAGAACGGAAATCCTGGCAAGATGGTAGTCGTGGACGACCGTTTTATGCATGTTCTCTTTCAGTGGTAAATAATCATACGTTTGCTTAGTTATGTAAATAATTTGTTTGTCTTCAAATATATTTCTTATTATTTTCTTAACATGTAACAGCCAGATACAAAAGACTATGGGTGTCGATACTTCAGGTGGAAAGATGAATTTGAAGAAGAGTATTTTAATCAAGCCTCTTCTTCAACGCAGTGCTCAAACTGCGTTGCTAAAGATAATGAGAACAAGTTGTTGAAGACAAGAATAAAAACGCTGGAGATGGAGTTAGAATTGGCAAGAAATCCTGAGGATCACGCTTGTCAGTCGGGTGCAAGGCTCCTTGATCTTTTAAATGAAATGAATAATCTTCATATGTCGTAGATGTTGTTGTTTTTAAATAATATGTATAACGTTGTCGTTTAATTTAATAATAACAGTTGTTGTTGCAGTTATTTAATGTGGTAATATTTAACGTGCTATTATACAAACAAAATAATTATACAAAAATATTATACATATACAAAACATTATTAAACACAAATATACAAAACATTATACATATACAATATATTTAATTTATAAAAAAAAAAAAAAAAAAAAAAAAAAACCCACTAAACTACAAAATAGGAAAACACAAATCTAACCAATCCTCCATGTTTGGGAATTGCTCATGTACATATGGGAACACCACCACAATCCTCCATCAGCCGGTCTCCATAGACGCTAAATCAAGCTCTAAAAACTCATCAAAGAAACGATTTAACTCGCCAAACGATACGGGTATGTGCAACTCTCTATCCTTTAACACGATACTCCAATCACACAATTATTATCAAAACTGCTTGCATATATGATGAATGGAGAATTGATTATAGTTATAAATTATCAAGTTGTGTTTTTTATTCATGGGTTTTGTAAGATTTTGAATTTTGGTTAATGTTTTGCTTATTTTGTTAGTATGGATAGTTTTATGGGAAATGTTGAAGAGGTTTTAGTGAGGGTCTTTTGTCCCTTTTAGATCAACCATTGTGCTAATTCTACCAAGTAGTCGCCCGATAATACTGATCCAAGTTTTACAACACTTAGATTGCGAGTTTCAGTTTCTGTTATGTTTAGGAACAAGGGCGGAGCTATTAAGGGACCGGGAAGGGTCCCGCCCCCTAGTCCTAAGCCCGTTAGTGTATTTTTTCGCGATTTCAAGTGTTAAATTTTTCTTTTTCCATCTCGGCCTTCCCATCTAATGTTCTTCCGGAAAAAAAATTGTTTCGGCCCTCCCAAGAAATTTTTTCTAGCTCCGCCACTGTTTAGGAAAAGCCTGTAACTCCATAGTAAATTATGCAGGTGTGTTTGTGAATAAAGGAGAGAATGAGACGCCATTCAAGTTCAAAATAGATGAAGGTGGGTCCCCTCTTGGTGTTAATCTCAACTGTCAAAGTTAACAAACTAGAAGTCTTGCACAACGCAGTCATGAAAAAAAAAAGTGATTTTGATGACACCCGTATTAACTACAAAAACAATGAGATTGTCCATTGGTCAAAATCAAGATATGTGATAGTTTTTATTTTGTAATGTTATCGTTTGTTTAATATAGGGTGATGGGATTCCGGCTCAGAAGCATGTGCTGTTCATCCTGCAATGTATGATTCAAGAAAATCGTATCCATCCTATGACGTTTACTGCTTCAGTGGTTTCATTTACGTGTTTGATTTATGTCAAGGTAATTGCATATATAAGGTATTTTATGTATCTCTATGAAATAGAATATCAACTGCCCAGTAAATTGGTACCTCACTTCTTTTTTATGCATCCGAGTTGCTAGACAAGTTGACAATTAGAGTTTACAATCTGATGTTCGCAAATTGAGTAGATACCATTGTTTTGATCAAGAGAAGAAACATTTTTATGCTCAACGTGAAAAATCAGATTGGAATCTCCACAAATAAAACAAGTTGCTTAAAACAATAGAACATAAAGAACAACATGGCAGCCATGTTATTTTGAATACCTCATGAGTCTTTTTGTGGATCTCATGGTTTATTTATAGTCATATCTTATATGAGATTTCTAGCAGCTTAAAATGGAAGTTCATTAACCATGCTAATCATTTCGTCTGTTTTATTTATCAAGGTCTCTTTAGTTTAAATGATTAAATATAGAAAAAGTTGACAATTGTTTATACAGGGAGAGAGTTCGTAAGGAAGAAAATTAGGGGTTGTTCGTCACTCTTCGAGACCGTCTTTAAGAACTCTTGGAAACAATATGGACCTTTATTACAATGCTCACTGCAGTGTTGTTTAGTATACCCTAAATTTAGGTCTTATACTAATGTCACGTGCAGATTAGTTTAACAAAAATAAAGTTATAAATGATTTATAGTTTTCCGTATCCTTTGTATTTTCATTGATCTATGAGAACCCAATTTAAAAATAATCTCTTTTCTACAATATGCTCTCCATTTCGTTTTACAATTATATCAGAGAAAATGTAAGTTTACTTTCTTGACATTATGTACTATGCTTGCTAATTTGTTTGACATTATTTTATGAATTGTGGATATTGAAATGTATGTAAACTAACTAATAGGATCTAAAAAAGGTACTACATAAACAAAATTCTCATCTAAGAAATGTTATAGATAGAACTTCATAGTATGTTCATACTATTTCATTATGTACACAACAATTTTCATCAGGTGCAAGCTTTTTTCATGCAGTTATTCATGTTATCACTCTTATAATTGACTTAATAAGGCTTTTAGCCTAAGTATCAACTACCAACCAATATAATTTGCTGAAGATTAAATGTAACCATGACATTACAGTTTTTATTCTAAATTACGAACAACACTATACTAAAAAAATAAGCCATGCATGCTAACTCAATCTGCTAGCTTTATCCTCTCTTCAGTTTGTATATTATTTGTTGTTGTTCATGCATACACCAGTGACAAAATTCAAATTGATTGATAGTGTAGTTGGACTGGTGTATTGTCACATGTAGATCTAGATAATGAAGTGGTAAAGAGAGGAGACAAATGGTAACAAGGCAACATAAAAAGTAAAATAGAAAAGTCTTGATCTTTCTGATAACAAGAGCAAATCTTCTCCATGGAGGTTTCGATAATAAGGTGGTCTCAATGTCCCTTCAACAATTTGGTCCCAATTTTGTGGTTGCAACTTATAGATCGAAAATGACAGAGCTCCCGTTGCTTATTTTTGTAAATACTTTATCCTTTTCTCAGCTCTTAAACCATAGTTATAATATAACTATCACCATTGATTTATCAACAAACTATGCATTTGAGAAAGTAGACATGATAGATCAAAGCGCCAGTGGTTGTGGTGTTCAACAGTTTAAAACAACCCTCCTTCAACTTTATTGCAATGTAAATCAACCATGTTTCTTGGTACATTGTATAACCATTTGATATTTGTTTGTACATATTTAATCAATCAATATTTATATATCAAATGGCACTTTTAGCTATATAAAAGACATGCGCAACGAACAATTTTTTATTAAGTGCAAGATTCACATTAGTTAATAGTTACCAAAGTATAATAGCTTGGCATAAGCTGATAAGCACATCGAATGTTTTAAACGTTAATGGAGTATTGTACTAATTGACTATATATATCTTTAGGAATTCCCATTGATGCGTCAATGATTTGTTCGTTTCATCTTTTCTCTTCATGGTTTATCTTAGTCTACATGAGAACTTCTAGTTAAGTAGAGCTGTTAGCTAACCATGGGCATGTAGAAATCTATATCTATTTATTAAACAAGGGTTTTTGCTGATGCAATTTTGATGAGGTGGCATGTAGCTATTGGATGAGCTTACAAATTGCTACAATTATCTATAGGTTTGATTTCTCTGCAATCAAATTTAAAATTCAAATTATCTCAATTTTGATGAGGTGGCATGTAGCTAGTGATGAACGTATGTAAGATTGTTGATGTTAATGCATTAGACTAATTAAGATTGTCTTCTTCTATGTAGGTAGGAAAGTCGCTTCAAAAAACTATGAGATTCATTTGCATTAGCAGGTATTTTTTCATAGTTCCAAATGATTTGATTTTTTGTTTGTATGCGTATTACATATCACGTTTTTAACAGAATTGTGTGTGTCGTATTACTCGACTTATTACTATGATCTGTTTTGAAATTTGAATGCTCCAAGTGTTTGTTGAAATGCCCAAGTAAAAATCAACAAATAGTTAATTTGTTTGAGTAAAAGCTATTATGTAAGTAAAGGTTGCAAGTCTTGGCTATGATATCATCTTTGAATTTTTCGTTGTCAAACATATTACTTGCATAGTTCAGAATTGATATCATGATATGTAGAAGACTTAGTGACGAACCTTTGGTTGAATATGTTAATGAGATAAGTAGTTGTTGTGGAATCAAAGGATGTTTAGGATTGCTTATCTAAACATACCTATCTGTTTATTTAAGGGTGAAATAATTAGCTGTTGGTGTTGACAACTAACAACCTGGTTCTCGAGCGGAATAACTTCGAAAGTTGAAGACGAAACACACACTTACAGCCTTGCTTATTATCGACAGAAAAGAAAAGAGACCGCACAAGATGGTTTGTATTAAACGTTCGGTTAAGTATTTATCGTGTGCTTGTTCTTTACTTTTCTGTCAATGCAAGGCTTCTTCATAGGTAGATTGTGTGTGCTTCAAGATTATGTGATTCCGCTTTAGATTACCAGGTTGTTGGTCGAACAATACCAACATTAGCTTTTAGAGGGTGTTTGGAATTGCATATTGAAAGAACCTATTAGACAATCATTATAGTTTTATCATTATCATATTATTATATAGATCCATAATAGTTTAAGCTTAATGGTTGATTTTAGATAATGTAGATTATTAATAGAACCATGTAGGTGAATAATAATGTCGCATATGAAACTTTATACAGAACTTCTGACATTGTTTACGTCTGTACGATATTTTGATGGGGGAGTTAAACTAAACGATTTTAATAAAGTAAAAGAGGACGGAGGTGCTAGCAGGCCAGTTGTAAAGAGTTACACAGTTAATTGTAGCAACTAACACGCTCAAATTTCGAGTTTATTGGGCTGGAAAAGGCACTACTTCAATCACTGTTAGAGCCTTAGAGGAAGCTGTGGTCCTCTTATATCCGCTATATCAATTGATTTGAGTAAGTCACTCTTCATATCCCGGTTCTCACTTCTTATCTTTAGGCTTACAAATGGCATGTAGCTATTGGATGAGCCTACAAATTGCTACAATTATCTATAGATTTGATTTCTCTACAATCAAATTTAAAATTTGAATTATCTCAAATATTTTTCTTGAGCTCTATACCCTCTATTCCACATTTGCTACATGTATCTACTTTTCTATGCAATAACATATCCAGTTAGTACAACTAATTGCCTATAAATCTATTCTTACCTGTGATTTGAGTAAATTTTTTGATTGGAACCATTTATTCCTGCTTTGCTATAAGAGTTTTGAGTTATACCCGTGTCACTGGTTATATATGAGTCTACCCGTTTTGGGAAATTTTTACCCGTTTTGCCTTTTTTCAAACTAAATTTATTAAACCCAGATCAACTTTTAGTTGCAACTACTTATAGAGAATTTGACAGCGCCTGCTTTAGAACTCTTATCTCACTTTTACATAGTGTTGACACTTGACAACAAGGTCATATAGTGAGCTGAAGATCAAAGAATACTCTCATGGGGAGGTTTTGATATTTCTCTTCCTTAATCTCTGAAGCGTTATTTGACAAAAACAAAAATACTTATATACAAAGGTGCATGCTTTTGGATAGAAAATTTGGCAAAACTCTTCTTTATGGCTTAAAATAACTGTGACTACTGTTCCTTAGGTCATTATTTGTAGAGAAATAGACCGTTTAGGGTATAATAAAGTACTTTTCCATTTGAATTTTCAAATTATTCTTTATTTTTATGGACCAGGAAACACATTTAGGCCAAAATTAAATTGGTTGGCTATTTACTCTCAAACTTCAGTTTAGATGTAAAATGTGACCTTATTTTTACTTGAATTGGATGATAGTTTAGACATGGTTGAAATGCACTGACCAGTTTTACATTCAAGGATTTACTTATAGGGGTGTTTGGTCTCCATGGATATTTTTCTTTAGTGAGAAAAATGTGTTTTTTACATTTCTTTGGTAAATTCAGTTTTCCATAGTAACACAATATATAGTTTTTTTGGTCTTTTGGGTTTATTTGCTGCATGTGTGCTGCGATAGATAATAAAGATTGTTTTTGACAAATAAGATGTGTTCCTCGGCCTTTTCAAACATTGATAATCATAAATAAGACGTGTTCTTTGGCCTTTTTGAGATATAATAACATTATTTTAGCTTGAAAGAACTCTTAAGTAGTCTCCGTAAAACATAAATATTAGGTCATAGGAATATTGGATAAATAATATCAAGATTTTGTATTTTTGTCATCTTTATAGTTGGACTCTACTAATAATTAATTGAAATAAAATAAGTTTATACTCCCCGGCCCGTATATTCTAGACATAATGTATTATTTCAACTGTTGATGTCTGCATTACTTGAAACTAACTATGTATTATTTCAACTGTTGATGTCTGCATTGCTTGAAACTAGAACTTGAGATCTTTGGGGAAATTCAATTTTAAGAAGCCTATAGGTTTTATTAAAAACTTATGACCAGCTTGCCAATCTTTGTTACCTGTGATTTTAATTTTTATGTGCAAATATTGTTTCCGGTACTAAATTTTAATATTTTACCGGAGACTATATAATCCTTAAACTTGCGATTACGGAATTATATAAATTCTATTTTCCATTTCACTCTGTTTTGGATATGTCTTTTTTTTCGGTTTATTTCTATTTAAATAGTTATTTTATATTTACGTTGACATTTGGTGAAGGTCTTACGGGTCTGTTTTGTGTATGTTCGTAAACCAAATGCATATACTTTGGTAATGACGAATATGCCCTAAGAGCGAGCATTCTTATGTTAACGATGGGTTTCTTTTACCTCCATTCCCAAAACTTGATCATTCCATGCCATTATTTTTGTTAAAAAAAAAAAAATCAAATAAACAGTGATATATAGTTGATTACTATATAAAAACCATCAATTACGTTACATGAAATGATATGATTGAAGTTTAGTAATTAGTATAACAAACGCCAATAAAATTAGATGACATTCATTTATATGAGCATTTGAAAAAAAATATGTTTAGACTGCCCGTGTATTACACGGGTCTTAAACTAGTTTATGCATAATGCACATATATTGATATCCGGCTCAGTGTAATTCTGCAATTGCAAACACCTTCAAATAGAATAGATCACATAAAGCTATCTAAATCACATATGTGCTCTTTGAATTACTCAAACACAAATATATTTGAAATATTATTATTCATTATACTCGTTATTAAAAAGCATGCCAAACTGTTGGTCTACCCAGATGTTGACTTGGCATTTATTGCCTCGGTTATTAAAAAGCATGCCATCGAGGGTGGCAACTGGTTCTACTGGTTTACAAAGGAATCCGAGGCTGAATTTTATGCCAATCACTGCAAAGGAAAAAAGAATTTGAATAAGGCGTCATCGGACAAGGCAGATTTGTGCCATACTTTGGGGAAGACCCCACAAAAATGGGGGAAGATGCAGATCTGAAACGTGAGTATGATAAGATGTACATGATATACCTGAGTTGCCGAATGAAGAGGCTACCGTGGAAGATCATACAAAGGGTGCGTTTGGTATGCTGCCATTAATGACAATGGGTATGAGTTTGATAGTAGTGGTGGGTCCCTCACCTATGAAAGATGCATACCTAGGTCCCTTGATGTATATGAAGTATGGATTATATATATCATTCATTACCATAGTGGTGGGGCCCCTCATATTAAACAAACACCTTTAATCACTTTCATAGTCATAGCCTCATTTCCATAGTGGGATACCAAACGCACCCAAATTTTGTTGAAAATCTGTTTCTTACTGAGTCACCTATGCTCAAGGAAAATGGTGTCATAAAGGTGTTTCACCTCGACTCTTGGGATATCTAGGGATTGGCTGTGAAATGTGGTCTGGAATGTCTAGTGAGAGAAGAATTCGACAAGAATACATATCCCGACTTCTCACCTAGCAGGGGTGGAAGTGACGAGAATTTTGATCTAACAAAGTTTCCTTTATACACATTCAGAGTTCTTAAGAAGAAACAGGAAGTTAGTCTCTCCGCCCAGTCTATTATGATTATTGCTATTTGGAAAGTTCAATAAAAAAGTGGCGCCATTCATATTATCAAAGATGCATTCTTTAATTAAATCCGAAAGCTTCTATTTCACATGAAAACAAAATCTATTTTTTACCTGTCATTGGCGCCTCTATAAAACATGGAGATTTCTTTGTAGCTTGAAGTTTCCATATTCTTGTGGAAAAGATGTAGCTTGAAGTTTTCATGTTTTAAATTCACACCCGAAACTGCAAGATGTAGCAACATAGGAAAATATGTTAATTTGATTTCTATCAACATAGCTGAAGATAAACAGAATCTTAATGGACCAAACTTTATTAGAAGGTCCTGGTAATCAAGAACATCAGTTTCACGTATCAATTTTTTGTCAAATGTCTTTCTGCTATAGTGTAGGTGTTTGCTATTGGGTTTTGAAGTGACTATCTGTTTATGGCGTCGTGAAGTAGCAAATAATCAGTTTCCAAGTGTTTGGGTGTAGTTTTATAAAAAGATAATCACTTCAGAAAACAGGAACACACACAAACACAGCCTCTATCAGCCTGTTTTCTTTCCTCTTATTACTAATTCCAAATATTTTATATCCGATAATCATTTTAGAATCAATGTCTAGCCCGCCCACAAATTATATGATGATCAGTTTGACCAACACTCGAATCAACTATGATTATCCTAATCTCAAAAGACAGAAATGCATCTAAACAATACATCCTGCAGCCCGTTATGTTACCTTTCCCTACTAATTTCAATTACTCTATATATTATTTCAGCCGCCTCTGAGTGAGATGCACCTACCGGAAAGAAGAAAGACTCTAAAGGAAAGAAGAAAGCCCATGAGACTGCAACTAAACACGGGCTTCAGCTGTTGCTAGATATTGAAAATGTGAAGAAGGTAAGAGAAATGGATAAAAATGTTGTAGATGGTCACTTCAGGGGATTGGCCTAAACTCCTTAAGTGACTAAGTACAAAGACTGGTTTCACGTGTATTATTTGTTAATTAACCTACCCATTTTCTACCAGCACATATTTTCTGCATTATACGGCCCATTTTGACCCGTAACATGACCCACCTATTTCACATGTTTATGCACTGTGGATGCTCTCAGAGGTTTGACTTCTGTATGATATACAGGTGGTAACTTCCATGGACTTGCCTCAAGTGACTGAGCACAAAGCCCTTGTATGTGCGCATCCACATAGGCATGAAATCATTCAGGACTTGTACACAAAGTCCATTGATTCTAAGAGAGGTGTCATTCATGGAGGTTTGTCAGGTAAATAGTTACTCATAATGTTTGAAAAAGTTTAAGTGAAACGGTCTCTAAAGTTTCTTTGTAAAGTAATTATATCTGAAACCATTATGGTGTTAATGTCCTTAAGAGGTTAACTGTTAAGGTGTTTATAGTTTTTCCTTGATTGATAGTTTGACACATTCACAACTTACTATTTACAAATGATTAGAGACAAACAAAATGTTCTCAGCACCAGCCTAATTTGACCTATTTGACTTCATATTAAAAGTGACCCAGTCTGACGTGTGCATATATTCTGTGTTAATTGACCCACACATTTTTACCCACCTATTTCGACGCATTTATGTAATGTTGATTGTCTTAGAAGTTTAACTCCTGTATTATCATACAGGTGGCAGCTTCCATAGACTGGCCTCAAGTGACCAAGTACAAAGGCCTTGTAACTGCACAGCCACATAGGCAGGACCACAGGAAATCATTCAGGATTTGTACATGAACTATAATGATCCTAAGAGAGGTATCATTCATGGAGGGTTGATCAGGTAAAGAGTCTCCTTTTGAATAGAGTATTCGTTCGGTATTGAATTAAGTTTAGGATAAAGGGATTCTTGTCATTTCCATTTGTTTATCTGCTACCCTTTATTCACTCATCGTGACCTTTCTAACAAGGTATTGGTATTATAGAGATGGAGTCAGTGAGGGCCAGTTCAAGGAAGTTCTGCTGAATGAGATGGAAAAGATCCGAAAGGTACTTTTTGTTTTGCATATCTTGTTTTAATACTAATAGACTCTGTTCCCCCTTTTAAAATATTTTACTGATGTTTCAGGCGTGTATTTCATTGGAGGAGAACTACATGCCTCCTGTGACATTCATTGTGGTTCATAAAAGGCAACATGCTCACTTCCCTGTGAGGCATGGCGACATTGCTAGCACTGATGGAGTGGCAAGATTCGTCCAGGTTTATGAATTTCTGATTTGCTAACTGCTGTATACATTATACTGTTAATGTTTATTTTATTTATTATTCTAATTCTTTCTCTTATTAAATTTGTCAAGAACTGTTGTGGACTTGTGGACACAAAGATTTGTCACCCTACTGAGTTTGGTGCACCCAAGATGTCTCCACTGGTATGCCCTTTGCTTCTTTTTTCATAATTCAGTGTTTTGCTGTTATAATGTTGCATTTAGTATATCTGTACATTTTTTATAAAGGAAACTTGTGTTTGCAGTCCCACCCCATGCATTAAGAGCTCAGTCTTGAAAAGGAGGGAGATCAGTTTCAGTGATTCCCGTTATGAGTGTGCAACAGAAGTTTGTTCTCTCTCAGTCATGCATGACAATGTGAAGAGTGTCATGATCTACTGATAGATTCGTGATGGCCTTTTTGAACCTTGTGAGTACTTTTGATGCTAATTTGTCGTTGACTTTAACTAGTGGAAAGATATGGAGTTTTTGTTGCTTTATTATCCCCAATGATGTAAGTAATAGTATGGATTGCCAAACAAAGCTTTAGTGCTTTTGTTTGTGCCTCAGATGATGATGGGTCTTTTATGGTCGTAAACTTATATGCCGTGCTTATGAGCATGATGATGGTTTTTGAAATATGAAAGTTAACTTATGCTATCATAAGTCTCTTGATATCCTTGTTATGTTTTGTTTGAGATGTTTATATCATGACCTTTTATCTTGCAGCCTCAATTCCAATTAAGAAGTGATCTTTTGAAGCAACTAGATTATAGTAAATTTTACTCTAGCTTTCTGTTGCCTTACTACCAATAGGAAAGCAATATCATCTGACTGCTTAATATTTAGATGCCTAATCAGTCTGATAGCAACTAAGAACCATACGACCATCTATAGTTGCATTTTTTTATAAGGCATATTCTTCACATGAATTTTCGTTTTGCTTTTACCGGTACTTGCACCCCCCCCCCCCCCCCCCCCCCCCCCACGCATCTGCCCGTTTGTCTCGTGTTTTAGTTTGACCTGTTTGTCTATGGCCGGTTTTGGTTTGATCCATTGGTTACGGATACTTTTGCCATCCTTAGTTGTGTGCATTAACTTCTAGGAAATTGCATTCATCTCGAACATGTTGCATACTTGCATGGAACGATGTTTCGACATAGTCGTTCATTAAGAAAAATATTAATATGGGAGAATTTATTAGTTTTTGACGGTAGAAAAGATCTAAAACTACTATAAGGTTTAGTATATTGTGTTTTCGGAAAGAAACAAAGTTTCTTACTCGTAGTATTGTGTAAAATTTTAACTTGGGTAGTAATAGTATGGGATAGATAAATCAATTTCTAAATGTGTCAAATTAACCACTACATTATTTTGTGTGTATCAAACCTTTTTATTTTTTCTTATTTTACATATGAACTTTAATTATTTCTATTATGTGTATCACTAAGGATATATTATAATGTGACGTAACTTAATCACCATTAACACGTTACTAATTATTTATTTGTTTAAGATATTCAAACACGCATTAACTGTTTGTACCTTCAGTAATAACTATTCATCCTCGGTATTAAACATCTCACAACCGACTTTATGTATCACAAAATATGCACCCAGTTATGGCCCATGGATACTTTTCACAACTTGGAGTTCTCGTCACCCTCAATATCCCAGTTAACTCTAGACTTTCACTTAAGGATACTAGCCTTTTCTCTATCCTGTCTCAATCCACTGCCGTCTAGCCTCAATCCAAGCCTTCCTTTCATCTTCTTCTAAATGTCTCTTTTCGACTTCAAGTTCGAACCTCATAGCTACTTGGCTAAACTCATCAATATTCTTATCTACCCCCCAAACCGGTTTCTACTCCAAGCTTTAAGATCCTCTTTTAAATTTTTAAATTTGTCTCTTATACCACAATCTGGTCTGTTCCCCCTTACTGACCTACTCCACGCTCGAGCTACTACAATCTGAATGTCAGGCTCCTCAAGCAAAATGTCAAGAGCTCTGAATGGCTTAGGACCAAAATTAATATCCATGTTCTTCAACACTATAGGATAATGATCAGATAACTTACGGTCTAAAGCGACAACAGCCAAACTACCCCCACATATTCTTGAACTCTTATGATACTAACAATCTGTCTAATTTACTAAACTTCAACCCATCATCACTAATATGTGTAAATCGATGCCCACCTAAAGGAACCTCCATTAAATGTGTAGCGGCAATAAATTCTTTAAAGTCGTCAGACTCCCTAACCTGAAACTGAGTATTGAGACGGTCCTCTTGGCCCTTAACTTTGTTAAAATCCCCAAATACACACCAAGAAGCTTTGCACCCATTAATTAGGTTTTCCAATTTTTTCCATAACTCTCCTTTTTTTAGCAGCCGGATGAGGGCCATACACGCTAACCAGAATAACCTCATCATCGTTACCTTTCCAACTACCTTTAACCGCCACATATCCAACATCTCCGGCAATCTGACTCATGGTAAAAATGTTAGATTCCCAAACTAACAATAAACCCCCGACCTACCGTTTGCCTCTACTTGAACAAAGCCAAAATTCCTCGTTCCCCAAATGTCTTCTACCCATTGTTCCTCTACCAGACCATACTTCGTTTCCTAAAGAGGCAACACACATGGATTTTCTTTTCTACAAAATTTTTGAACCCATTCTTGCTTTCCTACAGTCGCAATACCTCTAATATTTATAGATATACACTTCATAAATACACTATTTGATACAACCAAAACGTACAAACTTCCAACACAATACACTTACATTTGATCACGCTCGTCCACTATCGAATTCGTTCCATGCTTTTTTCTTTTCCCACACCACTCCAAGCATCTCGCCAATCTCTCGAACTCTATCCTAATCAATAGTCTCCTGAACACTGACTTGACATCTCTGCTACCCCTCTCTCATCACTACGAGACACTGACTTGTCATGGTTAACCTTATACAGATGTGAATTAATTGACCCATCCCAATTCAAATTATTTTTCGATTCTACAATTTTGTTCCTCATTTGAGCTACTGCTTTGGCTACGTGGATGCTTCTTTGCTTCGTGCTGACGGAGCCAGACTTTTGAGCTCGGGTGGGCCGAATGAAGTGTTACATCATATAACTTACAGAAATTTGAACATTTTTAAGGGTAACGGAGTACACTTTCTTAAATAGCAAAAGTTCATCAAAAAGTCAATAACTCGATCATATTAAACTCACGAGCCTACACATCTTATAAATGTTACCTATAAGGCTATAATAAACCCACACATCTTATAAATTTACAATAAAAAAACATAATAAATACTCGTTCAATTTTTGCATTCATGCTTAATAATTGATCAAAAATTGGATGGGCCAAATTATCCTTTTATAAACTTTTAGACTAAATTTACATATGCATGCCTTGTAAAAAAGTTTCTTGGGTTGGTCATGGCCCACCATATCTCCTATACTACCTCTTGCTTTTCTACTATATGTGTTAATCACTTTCACAATATTACCATTCTCTGTCGTGGTTTTTTTATTTTTTATTTATTTATTATTATTATTATTATTATTATTATTATTATTATTATCTCTTAAAACCAGACTTAATTCCATCATACCGTCATTTGCTTCGTCACTACCAGTTGAGGCATCACCTTCAATCCCATCGCTGTTCTTCTGTTAAAAAAGATGATTGATTAACTGATCTTGTGCTCTCGTGGATCTCTATCTGATTTTTTACTAACAATGTCATTTGGAAGAACAAAATACATTATCGTTCTTCTTATTTTTTGTTGGCCCAATATCACTAGTTGATCCATTATGATTTTTAGGCCCAAGACCTTCCTACGTAATCTTCCTCACCATTTGAATTTTTTGCTGCCACTTCACATTTATTTTGTTCCGCCAAACTCGGTCTCACATTATTGGTTGACATGTTAATTTTAGTAAACGTATCATTCTTTTCATAGTTTCCACCATTAACAATCAACGACTTTCTGAGGGCATCCACTATGATGAACCTATTAAAAGGTTTATAAAGTTGACACCTCATGCAATTTCATTAATTTTCAAAGCTTTTCATGTTATAAACCTCATTCCACTATAGATAAAGCTTTTGGTGGTTTATAAATTTGTCATCTAATGCAATGTCATTAATTCTTAAACCTCTTCAAAATACTAGACCTTTTCATGCCACCTAGATTTGAAATAGTTGCTCACTATGGTGTAAATTTTTTTGGACCTCTTCATAATTTCTTAGACCTATTCTTAAACCACCATAGTGGATGCTCTGTTCATGATCACCGGGATTTTTTCAGGCAACCTTCACCTTTTTCGTCTTCCCGCACTTTGCAGGCTCCCCTCACCGCCTCGGTCGCATTCTCCATCCTCCATTGGGTCTTCTGATTCTTCTTTGGAATCACTACACACTTCCTCTTCCATCTCCACTGCGACAAAATCTCGCACTTCTTCCACCACATTGACACTCAACTGTGTTGCACCGCTCTTAACTTGTACAATCTCTTTGATTAGTCCAATCTCGGTTGTTTGCACTAACACTCTCCCAACTACGACATTTTTATTACCCTCTAACGAACAAAATTCTACGAAATACCGTTTCACACCACCACACTACCGGTACCCCAACAATATTCAACCAAGTTAAACGGCCATCAAACTTAACCCACTCATGTCCTTTATGAATATTCACTAACCATTGTCTAATACCATGATCTTGTTTGTTAATAATGGTATCAACAGTCTGCTTCTTTTTCAAATACAAACATTATGATGAGACCACCAATATATTTGATTAGGACATTTTCCAAACCTTCCATTCCGATAAATGTATGAATCTTCTCTAAATATACTCCATCCTCTTCACCTTCCTGATGATACTACATAATGCTCATTACTTGCGTGTCCGGTTCCACTTCAATCACATGCGTATTTTTGTTATCTCAATCACCCCTCACTCCTGGATTCCCGGTCCATCCATTGTTCTTATAAACTACCTCACTGTACAAGCGTTCATCTCTTTTCGCAACGCATGGGCTTTTCAAAACCTTGTTATATTCATTTTTCAGTGGTCATCCTATTAATAACCATAATGCTCAAACTAAAATTGTTAACCGGCATTAAGTTTCGCATCATCGTTGACTTGAGCATCGTTTTATGCAAATTCATTAGCATCATCTTCACTGTTGCATCATCATAGTCATCATTATCGTTATTAGCATCAAGTTCATCACCAACATTTCTTATATCTGCAACTTTGATATTGATTGATCGCTTGCATCATCGATTCATCTTCAATCATGTTAATCGAATATCTTCTTCTTAAAAGAACCAATCAAAAAAATAAAGCGTCGATCGAGATTAATATCCATAATTTGGCCTCGTTATCAGCCGAGCCTTTCCATCATCATCTTTAAGGAATTGATTATAAAGCCATTTTTACAGTTTCAGAAAAATGAAGAACGAGGATGGGAAACAGATACGCACATACATGAAGAAAAAAATGAGGTTCGTCATGAAAAAAGAGGGAGTAAAGAAATTGGAATCGCTACTTTATTGCAAGTACTTGAAACCGTCAACATTTTAGATGGGTAAAATGACAAAATCAACCCTTTACCAAGGGCTCTAATGCTCTCCTAAGTTTTTTACTTTTAGATTTGTTTTACACTTTTACTTTTACTTGAACTTCAATGTATCTCATCTACCAACTTCAATGCAAATGAAGTCAATCAATGTATCTACCAACTTCAATGCAAGTTAAGTCACACCCAAAACAAACGTACACTTCATTACTTTACACACCAACCGGTTTCATTTGAAAATCACCTACACAGAGAGCAAATTTTTTGGATCTCTAGAGTCTTTTTTCTTCTTCTTCTTCTTCTATTTGTGCTTTGATGCCTTCATCTACTTGACACCACCACATATCTGCTTTCCCTCGTTGCAGGTGAGCTTTTATCTCTTTGCTAGGGTTTCCATGCATTTCAAGTTTATTTTCTTTTGCATATATAGTTTTAAAAACTTTACAAATTTAGAGACTATCTTAAAACATTTCTTGAGTGGTATTTGGATGAAAGTAATAAATTTTCTTTTAACAAGTAGCATTGGAAAGTCTCATTTTGTTTGTTAAAAACTTGGTTTAAAGCGTGTCTCGATCATAATTTTGTTTTAATTTGTGTTTATTTCTGCAGATGGGAGTGCATCTTTTTAATAGTTATGATGACAACATGTTCTTGAGTTTCAGAGGTAACTTGTCGGATTGTATCACAAAAGTATAATGAATTGCATTGCTAAAAAGTATTCAAAATATTGATAATCTTTTGTTATATATACATGCACCAGTTATTGACTCAGTTGGTGAAAAATGTTAGTCATAGCTATAGCACAATTGCACAAATAATAAATCTAGCACAAATTATAAATGCAGTGAGTTTGTGTGTATTGCTCATCCTTTTTTTTTTTTTTTTTTTTTTTTTTTAAAGAAAGAGGCTTTTGAGTTGAATTTGTGATTTTTTGAAGAGAACTCTAAAGTTTTGAATATTATTAGTTTATTTATATTGAAATATTAAATATAATGTTTTGTCTGTTTGAGTTAAAATATATATCTTTATTTTAGTAATCAAGTTTCAGTCACCATGGTTTAAGGTGTGGGTTGGTAGTGTTATATGTGGGCTTAATGAATAATTTCAATTCACGTATGTTTGTTTATGAAGGTGAAAAGGACCACATCACATATCCCACCCCGAATGAGAATACCACCGGAATAAACAACATTATGATAGGTATACACTACTAGCTAGTAGTTTCTCTGTTTTTCATACTTTTTTATTTATTGCATTGTGTTTTGTTTTTAAAATATGTTTTACACAAGGAACATATGTTTTCGTACAAGTTTATGGTTTAGCTGATTGAAAATGTTGACTAATCTGATTTGGTTGTGTTTTGCAGGGTTCGGCTGGATTGAAAATGTTGACTAACACCTGCACCCAATCTGCCTCCATTGGTATATCTCTACGTCTATTTTCATGTCTGTCATTTTATAAACTAATGCATAATCTGTCTTGCTGGTTAACATCTCACATTTTGTATTTCCCACATCTATACCTATGTTGGTGTTGTGAATTATTAATGAAATACTTTGTACGTGTTATGCAGTTCCACGTGCTTACTATGCAAACATGGCTGGATTCCCAGCTCGATCTTATGTGGAAGGAGATCTATCAGATAGTGATTCACGTGGGCTTCGGGCAAAAGGGACCAGCTTGCTGAAGTATGTGCCCTTCCAGTGATTCATGACAATGTCAAAAGTGTCAAGTTTTACTGCTGATGAACTTTAAAAACTTGAAAAAAAAACACATTATTTTGGTTTTTGGTAGATGTATGGGGCTTTTGGTGGTTTCTTTAATCTCCCCAAGTAGTAGTTAAGATGTAAATCATCATCATAGTACATTGCCAAGCAACGCTCTAGTGCTTTTGTTTGTGCTATAGATGATTATGGCGGATCTGATGGTATTTTCATATGCGATGCTTGTAAGCATGATCATGATAGTTTTTGAAAATTGAAAGGTTGTTAACCTTTGGTAGCATATATACCATAGTTAACATAGTGAAGTAATTAATGAATTTCTGTTAGCAAAGTTTAGAATTCATTAGACTGCTTGATATTTACCTCAGAAAGTAGTATATTAAACAATTTGCCTGTACCTTGTGAATTGATTGCTTAAATGTGTATTGCTATAAAAATAGAATGTATACATATTTACATCATGTATCAAGTAAAACAGATGGTACATAAATCATTAGCTCTTATGTTTGTTCCATTAGAATACTATCGTAGGTTTGGCTTGTTGCACCTCCGCGACAGTGACAATGTAGATGGGTTGACGCATATGAAAGTCCTCGATAAAATGTTTGAGTTTTGATAAGTTCGCATGGATATAAGCCAATTTTTATTTTATTACTATTATTATAATTTTTTTTTTCTCATTTAAGCTTAAACTAATAGCACATTTTCTAACTTTTGCTACATTTAGTAATGTAAAATCTGCTATTGATTATCCTGGTAAACTTTTAAAAAAACTAAATTATCCAAGATTATTCGGTAAAAAAAAAAAGCTGTTTAAAAACAAACTGCTTATTATCCTTGTTTGACTTTGAATGTCAAACTGATACTAAAAAGCTTATTGTTTTGTTCCACAATGTAACGTCGACTCGTTGATTCCTTTCTTTCTTGTATTTAGTTGTTTGGAGGTCAGATTTTATGTGATATTGTCCTTTGTAATTTGGATCTTGTTGCTTATGTTGAATTTGTGAAGTTATATTTACTTTTTTCAGTTTTGACCTATATATGTAATCCTGTTAAATTATGATTTACTGCAATTGTGCTTAGCTTGATGATTGCATACTGATGCTCATCATTCTTTGCAATTTTCTTTTGTCATTTTTAGTTATTCAAGTTTTAGCAATGTAAAAAAGGGTGATTCTTGAATTTGCAAATGGCTTTGGGCTTTCTCTGTTTAGCTTTAGTAAAAGGTGTATATATTTCAAATCTTGGTGGCTTACTTCGATTTATTGTCCTTTCAAGCCATTTGATCTATTTTGAAGTTACAGAATTGATGGTGTTTATGGTTGGTTTAATCTCTCTTTTTAATTCAAAGGTTTCTAACATAATCTTATTTTTAATTGTAGATGGTGTGAGGTTCTGAATTGTCCCTGATAAAAAATCAGCTGAAAAGGTATTCGTCCACCCTGATGAGGATTTAGCCTTTATAGCCTCGGTGATTAGCAAAGACGCGTATGAAGGAAGTAGCCAGTTTGTTTCATTCACCGATGAATCATCAGCAAGTTTTTTTTTTCCAAGAAAAGGCATTCAAGATCGGCATCTAACTTCAAAATAGCGAAGTCAACTGGGAGGCTCGCATATTACTATGGGAGGGACCCATTGGCAATGTGTAAAGATCCCGATCTCACTGGATCCTTGAACCACCAAATCTACATGATATATCCCAAGAAACCAGTGGGAGTTGACAAAGAGAAGTTAAGTGGTGATGTGAGCAATGCCGAAAACAAGCTGGCCTACAATGATGTTCAGAAAATGACCAATACCAAAAGCAAGCCTGGTTATAATGATGATCAGTTGTATGTGGGCGAACTAATTTACAACGCCTCATCGATGGTAAGGGGTGATGGCGTAATAATCATTCTTCACCACGACTCCTCATGGGATATGAAACAATTGGGTGAGGATTACGGTTTGGAGTTGCTAATGAAAGTAAAGTTCAACAAGGAGACCTTTCCAGATTTCTCCCCAGGTGGGGGGAAAATGACGTGAAGTTTGATCCCACAGAGTCATCGTTCTACTGTTTCCGTGTTCTGAAGAAAAATCATCGGGTTAGTCTGTCCGACCAAAGTCTATTATAATTATCATTTGGAAAATTAAAATGGAAAAGTGGAACATAGGAAAAGATGTTTAATTCATGGCTAATAATTAACTAAGGTCTTGATATAAGCAGAATCTAAATAGACCAAAATCCATTCGAAGGTCCTGGAAATCAAGAACACCGGTTTCACGTAACACTTTTTGTCTTTTTGTCTAATGTATGTTTCTGCTAAATTGGTGGCTATTGCGTTTTATAATGATTATCTGTTTATTCATTGCGACGTCAATTAGCAAACAATCAGTTTTCAAATGTTTGGGTGTGGCTAAATCATAATTCAGTTTGGGGTTCAATTCAGAAAACTGCTTAAACACTTTATTATTTTTTTTAGAAAAAAACTTATTTCAGTCGCAACTAATCAAATGTGATTATCCTAATTTCAGATGACAGAAACGCATCCAAAAGATACTTCTTGCAGCCCGTTATGTTACCTTTCACTACTAATTCCAACTACTCTACCTATTATTTCAGCCGCCTTCGATTCAGATGCAACCAACTGATGGAAGCAAGAACGCCTCTCAATCTCACGGTGAAACAAGTAGACATGGGCTGCAGTTGTTGCTGGAAACTGAGAAAATTGCACTGGAATCTAATTTGCAAAAGGTAATACAAAATGTTGTAGATGGTCACTTCAGTGGATTGGTCTCAAGTTGCCAAGTACAATGCACTAGCCTAATCTGATTTGGTTGTGTTTTGCAGGGTTCTGCTGGATTGAAAATGTTGACTAACACCTGTACCCAATCTGCCTCCATTGGTATGTCTCTACGTCTATTTTCATGTCTGTCATTTTATAAACTAATGCATAATCTGTCTTGCTGGTTAACATCTCACATTTTGTATTTCCCACATCTACACCTATGTTGGTGTTGTGAATTATTAATGAAATACTTTGTACATGTTATGCAGTTCCACGTGCTTACTATGCAAACATGGCTGGATTCCCAGCTCGATCTTATGTGGAAGGAGATCTATCAGACAGTGATTCAAGTGGGCTTCGTGCAAAAGGGACCAGCTTGCTGAAGTACGTGCCCTTCCAGTGATTCATGACAATGTCAAGAGTGTCAAGTTTTACTGCTGATGAACTTTAAAAACTTGAAAAAAAAAAAAAAAAAAAAATTATTTTGGTTTTTGGTAGATGTATGGGGCTTTTGGTGGCTTCTTTAATCTCCCCAAGTAGTAGTTAAGATGTAAATCATCATCATAGTACATTGCCAAGCAACGCTCTAGTGCTTTTGTTTGTGCCATAGATGATTATGGCGGATCTGATGGTATTTTCATATTCGATGCTTGTAAGCATGATCATGATAGTTTTTGAAAATTGAAAGGTTGTTAACCTTTGGTAGCATATGTACCATAGTTAACATAGTGAAGTAATTAATGAATTTCAGTTCGCAAACTTTAGAATTCATTAGACTGCTTGATATTTACCTCAGAAAGTAGTGTTATTAAACAATTTGCCTGTACCTTGTGACTTGATTGCTTAAATGTGTATTGCTATTAAAATAGAATGTATACATATTTATATGCCGTGCTTATAAGCATGATGATGGTTTTTGAGATATGAAAGTTAACTTCTGCTACCATAACTCTCTTGTTATGTTGTGTTTGAGATGTTTATATATATCATGACATTTTATCCTGCAGTCTCAATTCCTATTAAGAAGTGATATTTTGAAGCAACTAGATTATAGTAAATATGTTGGTTGTTTAGCTGCAAAACAGTTCCAGATTAGGGTTAAGATAATCAATAAAGGTACCGGATATTCACTTGAAATCGTGGTATCACTTTCCAATAGAAACTATTCGACCCTATGCCTGGGTTACACGAATATCTCTATGGGATAAAACCAAGTGAAGTTCTTGTTTTAGGCACAAATCAAGAACCAGATGCGTATAGAAGTGTTTAGGGTTTTGTGTTTAGAGTTGTAACTCGTATCTCCATGCAGAATGATGTGATCTCTATTTATAATAGAGAATACTCAAAACCCTAGCCCATGGTATTATGTATAATTAACGGCCCATTAATGATAACATAATAATTTCCATAATAGTCAGGATCAGTGGTTATCAGTGGAAACATTATCACTAGCAGTGGTAATGTTAACACTATCAGTGGTAACTATAACCCTTGCAGTGGAAACAATAACCCTTGCAGTGGTAATATTAACACATCAGTGGAAACAGACTAGCAGCTGAATCTACTATTAGTAGAATCACACTTCAGTGGAATCACACTATCAGCAGGATCATGCTATCAGCAGAATATGCTATCAGCAGATTCAATACATAACCACTATTGAGTCAGGGGATTCAGTGACCAAATGGGTGTATACTCCATACCTCCAAACCCATTACCAGGTGTGAATTGATCCCTCAAGTGCACTAAATTTACTAACAATCCTCCCCAAATTTAGTTCACTTCCTTTGCATGAAAATCAAACACAAAAACAAAACAAGTGCATAAATGAAAATATCCTGAGGATTGAATTTCCACATTAGTACATATACTTTCAAATATTCGAGAATCAGGGTGTTCTAAGAATTGAACCCTTCAACCCATTTGAATACCTGATGATAAATACACACAAGTTTTCAAACACTAAAATACTCCAGACACTATATAAGCCATGTGTCCATATCCAATTCATAAATGTTGTAAAAGCTAAAAGTCCAAAAGCTTCCTGAAGCGGCAAAACTTCAACATTTACATAGGTGGTTCATCTTTAATTCATGCTCCTGCTTAGCATTTTTTCAAAGAAAATTAACCATTAAGAAGTGAAGACTTCATCCTCCTTTCAGCAGGTAACAAGCACAACCTTGGGATGTTTGTAATACATGTGCTTCAGTCCACTAAATGATCAGCTTTCCACATTGAACTCAGCTTCCAAGTTTCCTTAGAATGGAGTTGGGTATCCTTGCATTCAGTGACTAGTTGGACTTAATCCCATCCCTTTAGCAGACTTCAAAACCAAGTCTCTAGCCAAACCCTTCGTCAAGTGATCAGCTAAGTTTTGTTGAGATTTAACAAACACTATAGATACCACCCCATTCATGATAAGTTCACGAATCATGCTATGCCTAACACCTAAGTGTCTAGACTTCCCATTGTACATCTGGCTATAAGCCTTTGCCAATGTAGCAGCACTATCACAACGGATAGAAATAGGTGCTATAGGTTTAGACCACAATGGAATCTCAAGAAGCAAGTTTTTCAACCATTCAGCTTCTTTACCAGCAGCAGCTAAAGCCACAAATTCAGATTCCATGGTTGAACTGGTAATGCAAGTTTGTTTCTTGGATGCCCAAGAAATTGCACCTCCACCAAGTAGGAATACCCAGCCACTAGTAGACGAATTGTCTTCAGTGTTACTGATCCAACTTGCATCAGTGTATCCTTCTAATACTGAAGGATAACCAGTATATGAGAGACTATAATCCATAGTTCTCTTTAAATACTTAAAGACCCTCTGAATTGCTTGCCAATGATGAGCACTAGGGTTACTAGTATACCTGCTCAGTTTTCCCACAGCAAAAGCAATATCAGGTCTTGTACAAGTCATGGCATACATCAAGCAGCCAATTACCCTAGAATACTCAAGTTGAGATACAGCTTTGCCAGTATTAGGCATTAGCTTCTCACTTGTATCCATAGGAGTACTCACTGGAGTACAATCAAAGTAATTAAATTTCTTTAACACCTTCTCAATGTAATGAGACTGTGAGATAGAAATCTTGTTACTTTCATGTTTAATCCTTATGCCAAGGATAACATCTGCCTCCCCCATATCCTTCATGGAGAACTTTGATGACAAAAATTCTTTTGTAAGATCAACTTGATTTTGGTCAGTGCCAAAGATCAACATGTCATCAACATATAGACAAATGATGACTCCTTTACCAGATTCATCGAATTTGCTATATACACATTTGTCAGCTTGATTAAGTAAATAACCACTAGACAAAACCACTTCATCAAACTTTTGATGCCATTGCTTAGGTGCCTGTTTTAGTCCATAAAGAGACTTAATCAGTTTACACACCTTGTTTTTATTGCCAGGCATGATGAAGCCCTGAGGTTGGTTCATGTAAACCTCCTCATCTAAATCACCATTCAAGAAAGCTGTCTTCACATCCATCTGATGAATAATCAGATTATGAATTGATGCAAAAGCAATTAGCAATCTTATGGTACTGATACGTGCCACTGAAGCATAAGTATCAAAGTAGTCTATTCCAGACTTTTGTTTAAAGCCTTGAATAACTAATCTTGCCTTGAACTTTTCAACAGTTCCATCTACCTTCATTTTCTTTTTGAAAATCCATTTGCTACCTAGTGGTTTGCAACCAGGTGGTAGATCAGTCAACACATAAGTGTTATTGCCCATGATGGAGTCCATCTCATCATTAATTGCTTCTTTCCAGAAAGCAACATCCTGGGACTTCATTGCTTCTTCAAATGTTTTGGGATCATCCTCCACAATGAAGCAATAAGAGTATTGGTCAGAGACCTCACTCCTTGTACCTTCAATTAAGTATAATTGAAACTCAGGTCCAAATGACTTTGGAGTCCTCACCCTATTGCTCCTTCTGAGCTCAGGTTCAGGTTGTTGTTCCACAACCTCAGCAGGAACCTCATCAGCAGGAACCTCATCAGTAGGAACCTCATCAGCAGGAACCTCTGAAACACCATTGTCATTGGTTCCAATTGGAATCCTTTGACTTGGTCTAGGGATAGATGAGAATCTGTTCTCATCAAAGATTGCATCCCTTGATTCAATTATTGAGTTAATTGAAACAGACTCATTAGGTTCTATAACATAAAACCTATATGCCTTGGAATGCTCAGCATATCCAACAAAGATGCATTCAATGCCTCTTTCACCCAAAGTTTTCTGCTTTGGATCAGGGAGTCTTACAACAGCCCTACAACCCCATATCCTAAAATAATTAAGGTTAGGTTTCTTTTTAGTCCACAGTTCATAAGGGGTAACTTTGTTCCTTTTGTTGGGAACCCTATTTAATAAATAGCAAGCTGTTAACATAGCTTCACCCCAGAACCCTTGACTCAGCCCTGAATAGGACAACATGGAATTAACCATCTCCTTCAGCACCCTATTTTTCCTTTCAGAAATACCATTTTGCTGAGGAGTATAAGGGGCAGTCGTTTCATGGATTATACCAACAGACTGAAAATACAGAGTATCCATGTACTCACCTCCCCTATCAGTCCTTAATCTTTTGATCAGGGAACTTTGTTGCAATTCAACTTCAGTTTTAAATACTTTAAATTTATCTAATGCTTCATTTTTAGAATGTAATAAATAAACATGACAAAACCTTGAAGCATCATCAATAAAAGTTACAAAGTATTTCTTATTCCCCAAAGAGGGAGTAGCATGTAAATCACAAAGGTCACTGTGAATTAACTCCAAAACTATAGTTTCACGTTTTACTCCTTGAAAAGGTTTCTTAGTTATCTTGTTCAACATACAAGTTTTACACTTTTCAGTGTTCACATCAAAGGCTGGAATTAACCCATCCTTAGACATATCTTGCATCCTTTTAAAGTGTACATGGCCAAGTCTTGCATGCCATAGGTTTGAATCATAAAGTTTAGATGTAGATATAAAAGCAGAATCAATATTATCGTGAACAATATTAAGTCTGAACATTTGATTACATAAATAACCAAAACCAATAAACACACCATTTTTAGATAAAACAAACTTATCAGATTCAATAACCTGTTTATAACCACAATTATTCAAAACACTACTAGAAACCAAATTCTTTCTAATATCAGGAACATGTAAAACATTAAATAAAGAAACAATCTTTCCAGAACTAAACTTCAACTCAACACATCCTTTTCCATGCACCAGGGCAGTTGACTCGTTTCCCATGTGAAGAATAGAACCATCATTCATTGACTTGTAGGTCTTGAACCAGCTTCTATCTTTACACACATGAATTGTTGCTCCAGAGTCAACCCACCACGCAACATCATCATCCTGCACAAAGTAAATATCAGATATATATGTAACATAATAAATCTTAAAAGACTTATTAAACACATTCTGACCTTTCAGAGAATTGGTGTTACCATTCCCTCCACTTGTGCCTGATCCATTGGATTTGTTTCCAATTTTACCACCCTTGCAATCTTTCCTGAAGTGTCCAGGTTTCCCACACTTCTAACAAGTCACCTTAGGTTTCTTGTTAGGATCAGATTTGGTGTTATCTTGATGCTTACGCTTGCCCTTGTTGTCATTGTACTTGGTGGAGTTGTTATGCTCTACCATATTGACAACTGATGGACCAGTAGCAGTGCTACTCTTTGGCTTGTCAATGTCTTGAGCTTTGAGTGAATCCTCAATGCGCAAGTGACTTCCCAACTCAACAAGAGTTAACTCCTCCTTCTTATGCTTAAGCATATGCTTGAATTCTTTCCAAGAAGGAGGTAGTTTATCGATGATACAAGAGAATGAAATAGCCTCATCCATGTTCATCTTGTGTTGTGTGAATCGACCAAGTATACTAAGAAGTTCATTGTATTGTTCCATGACAGGTCTAGAATCAACCATTTTGTAATTGTTAAAATTACTTACAAGGAACTTCTTACTTGATGCATCCTCAGCCATATACTTGGCTTCCAAGGAATCCCATAGTTCTTGAGAAGTTTCAACATTTTGATAAATATCAAAAAGAGAATCAGACATACCATTGAGAATTAAACCTCTGCATATGTAGTCATCATTCTCCCATTTGCTCCTTGCCCTCATCTGATCCATAGTAGCATCATCTCCAAAGTCTTCTGGAATCTCAGTCGTGAGAACATACACCACATTCATACTTGACAACAAGAAGTGCATCTTCTTTTGCCATCTTCTGAAATCCACACCTTCAAACTTTTCCAACTTGGAAAAGTTAGCAGCCATTTGTCTCATAGCAGCAGCCATTGATTATCCCTAATAGTTTCTATTGATTGTTGGTTGTTTAGCTGCAAAACAGTTCCAGATTAGGGTTAAGATAATCAATAAAGGTACCGGATATTCACTTGAAATCGTGGTATCACTTTCCAATAGAAACTATTCGACCCTATGCCAGGGTTACACGAATATCTCTATGGGATAAGACCAAGTGAAGTTCTTGTTTTAGGCACAAATCAAGAACCAGATACGTATAGAAGTGTTTAGGGTTTTGTGTTTAGAGTTGTAACTCGTATCTCCATGCAGAATGATGTGATCTCTGTTTATAATAGAGAATACTCAAAACCCTAGCCCATGGTATTATGTATAATTAACGGCCCATTAATGATAACATAATAATTTCCATAATAGTCGGGATCAGTGGTTATCAGTGGAAACATTATCACTAGCAGTGGTAATGTTAACACTATCAGTGGTAACTATAACCCTTGCAGTGGAAACAATAACCCTTGCAGTGGTAATATTAACACATCAGTGGAAACACACTAGCAGCTGAATCTACTATCAGTAGAATCACACTTCAGTGGAATCACACTATCAGTAGGATCATGCTATCAGCAGGATCATGCTATCAGCAGAATATGCTATCAGCAGATTCAATACATAACCACTATTGAGTCAGGGGATTCAGTGACCAAATGGGTGTATACTCCATACCTCCAAACCCATTACCAGGTGTGAATTGATCCCTCAAGTGCACTAAATTTACTAACAAAATATTACTCTAGCTTTGTGTTGGCTTACTACCTATAAGAAGCAATATCATCTGACTGCTTAATATTTAGATGCCTAATCAGTGATGGCAACTAAGAACCATATGACCATCTATAGTAGCATTTTTTTTATAATGCATATTCTTCACATGAATTTTCGTTTTCCTTTTACCGGTACTTGCCCCCACACATCAGCCTGTTTGTCTCGGGTTTTAGTTTGACCCATTTGTCTAGGGCCGGTTTAGGTTTGACCCATTGGTTACGGATACTTTTGCCATCCTTAGTTGTGTGCAATAACTTCTAGGAAATTGCATTCATCTCGAACATGTTGCATACTTGCATGGATGTAATGTTCTAAACGATGTTTCGACATAGTCGTTCATTAAGAAAAATATGAACATGGGAGAATTTATTAGAGTTTTTGACAGTAGAAAAGATCTAAAACTACTATAAGGTTTAGTATATTGGCTATGTTTGGCGCGAAGCTTTTTTGGAGCTTTTTGGGGTAATGAGCGGTGAGAATGAGCTTTTTTATTTTTGATGTTTGTTTGGCATGAGAGCTGTGGGCTTTGCTATTTTTTAGGAAAGCTCATTTTCCCAATGCTTGTTTATAGAGCTGTGAACTTTTTTGGTTATTGCTCACAGCTCACAGCTACTGCTCACTGCTACTGCTCAATGCTACTGCTACATTACTCATAGTATTGTGTAAAATTTTAACTTGGGTAGTATGGGATAGATAATCAATTTCTAAATGTGTCAAATTAACCGCTACATTATTTTGTGTGTATCAAACCTTTTTATTTTTTCTTATTTTACATATGAACTTTAATTATTTCTATTATGTGTGTCACTAAGGATATATTATAATGTGACAAAACTTAATCACCATTAACACGTTACTAATTATTTATATGTTTAAGATATTCAGACTCGCATTAACTGTTTGTACCTTCAGTAATAACTATTCACCCTCTGCATTAAACATCTCACAACCGACTTTATGTATCACAAAATATGCATATTTTTGTTTTCTAAATGTAAGCAAAACGGAATATATTAACTTGTTAATTGAAATAGGTTCTCAAAACTCAAAAGTACACTTTGGGTCAAAGTTGACTCAAGAAACCCATAAGTCAAAATTGGCCCATAAAGAGTCCACTTTGTCAATTCGTTATTCTCCTTCCCATGCGCCTAGCACGTGCGTGTCCTTTTGCTCCAATTCATCCAACAAAAAGGGTTTAGATGTTGTATAGAGCCACGTGTGTAATGACACGTGAACAACCATTCAGATGACACGTGATCTTATTTTGTCTCTGACTATAAAATTTTATCAGTAAAAAAAACACAAATACATTGAAAGCCATAAAAAAAAAGACAAATGCTTTTACTTGGTCAACAAGCCAATCTTTTCTAGGTTTTTTAAATGACTTGTTAACTTTGTTATTACACCATTTAGAGATCAAGCTAGACATACGAGCACACAATAACTATTATTAGTGTGTAATTTCTGCATTTCTCCAATAGTACCTTAATAATCAAACACACTCTTTAGCAATTACACTTAACTATTGTTATTAACTAGAATGGCGACGGCCGGCCGTGTTTTGCCCCGACGTGTTTTTTTTATCGTTGTATGTTTTTTAAGTAAGAAACATATAACATTATCAACTAATGGTGGGTGGCCAAAAAGGAGATCACGACTCTAGCACTGGCTCCGGCATTGACACGCTGATTGACTGTGAGGGATGTACCAGGTTCAGACCTTAAAACTGCACTTCAGTTCAAAAACTCGAATAGCTAAAAGGTTATGTGTGACAACTCGTAAAATTCCCGATACGACCTATATTAGAGAAACGACTAATTATTTGGAGTATAGCATTATTCCTAGAAACTAGACGTATTTATATTCAATTTTAACGGAAATAATATTCAGCACGACGGTGTAGTTCCCGTGTCATGAATCCCTCGTTTGCTAGTCGATGCAAGCCCCAGATCACTAAAATGCAAAAGATATAAAAAATTTACAACTATGGTCCCTGGGAGTAAATTACACCGACAGTCCCTACCTTTATCATTTTTCATTTTCAGCTCTAGGGTTTTATTATATAAACCCATCAATAAATCACTAACCCTAGCCTCCCCTCTCAGTATTTCAGCCAAACACAATATTAATTTCGTTTAGGGTTTTTGGGTTAATAAAAACGAAGGTTTCTTTAAAAATAATGAAGTTTAATAGGTTTGGTATCATTTTTGTTGTGTGTTGTCGCGTGGGTCACAGTCAAAACAAAGGCATGCCGTGAGTTTTAAACTCATGACAAAAGTTATTTTTGGGTTGTTGGTTTGTAGCCGTGGGACATGGGTCGAGATAGGATTGGTTAGGATGAGTGTTGTTATTGTTGATGTGGTCGATTATTAGTGTTGTTGTTAGTGTTGAAGTCGTTGTTGATGTCGTGGGATTGGCAGCCGAGGGTTAAGGCCGAGACCGATAGGGTCTCGGCAATGGTTATTGTTATGGTGTCGATATTGATGTTGTCGTGGTGATTATGTCGTTGTTGCCGTTGTTGCGTTGTCGTTGTGTTTACTATTGTTGTTGTCGCATTGTTACCATTTGTGTCATATTGTTGTAGTTGTTATCATGGTATCGGTGTTGTTGTCGTTATTGTGGGTGTGGTGCCGAGGAGATAGAAGCCGAGACCACTAGGGTCTCGGCTAAGTATTGATGATGGAGTTGAGGTTGTTGTCGGTATTGTTGAGATTTAGAAAGGACGGGGATTAGGATTAGAAAACGAGCCGTAGTCGGCCGTTAATTGTTGGAGTTTTGAATTGCGACGAATTGTAGATATTGTGAACATATAATGTTACTTGTGGTTGTTTTGAGCCAAGTTGAGCGTCATCGGAACTTTGTAGTCTCGTGTTGCCTCGACAAGTCAAAAGAGACTATTATTTGGACTTTCGACTATTAGAATATGACTTATTGACCTGAGTAAATCTGGAAACGGGCTCGAAACATAGAATAACTCGTAAAAATATAATTATACTTGAAATCGTAAAAATATAATTATACTTGAAACTTTAATGACACGTAAATATGTATATAAGTTAATTTGAAATATTAACTATCAAATGAAAATTTGTTACTTAATATTTAAAAGATTAACGATAAATACTAAATTACGATAATACGTTATATGGTATTTTCTAGTTAAAAGGAAGTATTAAGTAATGTTAAGATGTTAACTAATATTTCTAAGTTAAAAAGAAAATGCTAGATAACAATAATATCGTTATTTGTTATTTATCGAAATAATAAATGAGAACGAAATAATAAATGAGAACGGTATTAAATTCAAATACAGATGAGTTATTAAATGTTTTGAGGGCTCGTTTAGTTAACGGACTAATTGGGTTATTAAATCCAATTAGGGCTCCGTAAGCATGTCAGGAGAATCTATTAACGAGTGACCCATCCTTATGACTCACCATATCTTCACTAGGTATGAGTTAACTTTCGATTAATAAGTGCATTGAAGGAATTGTTGAACTTATCGTGTTAGCAAATACGATAAGTATCCAATAATTCGCAAGATTTCCTTATTAAACTTTCATTACTCAAGGTTGACTTTGACCATAGGGTTGACTTAGTAGTGATTTAAGTGTAATTGTTTCGGGTGATCTACGTAGTTTGACCCAGTCATCTCGTGTCGAGTTGTGTCTCATTTCTTGTCGACGTCGTCTATTATTCGTCTCTTGGCGTGAGTACTCTTGAGTCTTGTCTCGTTTCTCGTCGATTTCCTTTGTTTACCTTTGGCGTGAGTTCACTTGAGTCTGTGTCGTGTCCCCACTACAAACACAATGATAACAAACATTAATAAATGAATAACGAAGGATTTGGAGATATAAGAATGGGAATTGCTTGGGAGTAGTTAGCTTATGGAGATTTATACGCTTTTGAGCTAGAGATAAAGATGAGTTGCTGTACTAGATTGTTTCGTTTCTGTACCGATATACCGCCTTCTTGATGCTGTTGTGATCTGCTAGATGTCAGGCGTGTCAGTCATGTATATTGCATTGTTATGGCTCAGGTGAGTTCATAGCCCCACTTTTCACTCTTTTCTAATATTTTGGGGGAGTATGCATGCTTGACGTTATCTTGTCTTCTGTGGAGGATCTAAACACACGCCTTGTGTTAGATTGATACTTTGAGTATATATCAACTAGCAAGCGGAATTTACTAGTTAACACTTAGAAGATATTGTATGTGAAATGTATGAGTGTATGTGATGAGTGTGTAAATACTCATCATTTTTATCGTATATGAACTGCCAAAACATCCAAAAACACTCAGAAATGCATCAAAATACAGAAATTATTCCAAAAGTGTGTTTTATATGTTTTAGATGCAAAATGTTTAAAAACAAATGAAAAACGAACAAAGTTTGCATAATTGGCAGTTTCAGTCCCTCAAGTTTCAAAATTTGACAAAACTAGTCCCTGAAGTTTTAAAACGAAAGAAAAGTCAACCCAAGGTTTTCTAAAGTCAAAAATTGTCAAAACAAGTCCTTGGGCAAAAAGTTTGAGAAAATTACATGTGTGGCCCCTCAAAATCCAAAATTGGCATAAAAGGTCCCTGGAGTTTCAGAAAATGACAGATTTGGTCCCTGGTGGGGAATTTTTGGAAGAAAAGTCAACTAGGGTCCTTGGGAATTTTAAAGTGTCAAAATAAGTCCTTGGAATATAATTTTCAACAATTGACAATATTGGTCCCTCAAGTTTGGAAACTTGTCATTTTTGGTCCACGGGATTTAATATTATGGAAATTTAACTTTTGTGGTTCTTGTATAATTGGAGTTTGGCAACTTGGGTCCGTGAAACAAGTTTGAAAAGTATACATTTTCGGTCCCTTAATTTTCAGTTAATTACATGTATGGTCCTTGTGATTTAATACTATACCAAACGGACCTATGTTTAATATTTATACCAAAAACAAACCCAAAACCAACCTTATCACTCCAATCCACAAGGCCACCAACCATCACCCCAGCCCAAACCAACACCAACATCAGCCCACTCCCACAAATAAAAACCCCCCGTCCATTTTTATTTAAAACCTCAGTCAACCCCCATGTTGACCACATTCACCTCACCCTCCACCTCACCTTATCCCTGCAACACCATAGCCCCCCCCCATCATCACCCTAGCCTATTTCCCCCTCCTACACACTCAACCTTCCCCCCTTGCCACTCCAAACAACAACTAAGCTCCAAATCCCCCACTGCTACATGCTATCAGTCCCCAACTTGCAAAACCTTTTTCCCGCCAAAATCAAATACATGGCTAAGATTAAATTGAATCATCCTACGGCCCCAAATCAAGGTGGGAAACATCCAAGGACACTGTTTGAAGGTTATAAAAGAAGAAAGAAGGACACAAGAAGGGTTGGCTAGTTTTTTTTAGTAATTGTAGTATAGTGTAGTAAAACGTTTAAATGTAATTTTAATCTTTAATTGTTCCTTTCAGTTCAATAGTGTTGTATTCAGTTCTTTTAATCTAGTGTAAACTCAAGTTAACTTTAAATTCAAGCTTGGTTATCAAATTCAGTTTTTGGCAATTTATAGTGAGACTGACAATCCCACTAAATATTGTTAAAAGATATTGTTTCATGTTCCTTTAATCTCATTCAATCCTTATTTTAAGTTTTCTTAAGTTCCAATATATGTATTGCAGTTTGGATAAGAAATCAAAAATATCAAAAAAAAAAATAAAAAAAATAAAAAAAATAATAGAAAAATAAAAAAATTGCAAAAAGAAGAAAAAGAAGAAGAGAAGCAGTGAAGTTGGTTCTGGTTTAGAAGCTTTTGGAAAGCTATTAGGGTAGTTTATGGTCCTTGGTTCATGGTTCTTTCTTGAAATGCCATTTGTAAGTTTTTTTTATCACTTTTTGCAATTCTACTATAGCATCAGCCTTAAGCTACAATCTTTGTGTTTTCATGTTTCTTTAGTATAGTTAAGTGAAGTTATTGATTAAAATTGTAGTTTTATTTATTGGTTTTCATTATAGCTCTTTATTTCAATTCCACTACCATTTGAGCTTAAGGGTGATTAATGGTGTTTAGATGTTATCAGTAGTCCTTTTGTGATCAAATAAGTTCATACCATTATCATAGGTACTAATAATTCAGTAGAATAGGTTAAATCAATGAAACTCTTCAAAAAAAATCTTAAATTCAGTATCATGAAGGGGTGTTTGACACAGTGGTTTTCACCACTGTGCATTGTTTCTTTGTTGTTGTTTTTGGTTCTAACATGTTTCTCTGAGTTATATTAGTTAGTTAAAGCTATAATAGATCAGTGCACTTAAGAAAAAGTCAATAATGAACTTGAATCTCATTTTCTTGATAACTGTTAAGAGTTAGGACATTTTAGTTTTCATTTTGGCTATAAAATCTGTTAATCTAGCTTAGGGTAGTTACATTATAGCTTTTTACATCATTTGTAATCATTTAGGATCATTGAAATCTCAGATAAGTCAAACTTAGGAGTTCTTATGAAAAAGTCAAATGTGTATGCTCTCAGAAAATCCAAATCTCCCACAAATTTTTATGATTTTTCTGTTTAAGATGAGAGTTTGAAATTTCTTGGGTGTATTTTCTACCAGCTGAACTTGAGTGTCCTTGCTTTTTTATATTTTTGCAAATTTTTCACTGGGCCCCACACACCTCCAAACACTACTGCAGGGGGCATCACCTCCCCTGCATCAGCAGCTACCCATCCACTGTCTCACCTTCTGTGGGTCCCACAGACCACCACAGTGGGCCCCACAAGCCCCCTCTTGGTTCCTTCAACCCCCCTCCTAGCCCTTTTCAAGTTTTGAGCAAAAGTATGAGCTTAATCTCTCTGGGTCCCACTTGAAATCACCTCTCAAGTTTGTCCCATTTTCAGTGTCCAAATAAGATCTTAAGTGCTTATTTCTTGCTTCTTGGCTTATCTTGTGAGCTTATTTGACTTATTATTGCTTTAACATGTTTCCTTAACTCACTGGAACCAGATTTTACCCTTGTGGGTCCCACTTAAGCCAATTTTCACTCATTTCCTTGTTTCGTCAATGATAGTCAACTGTCATGGCTTATGAGATCCACAGTGCTTATTTTTAAGTTGTAAAAAATTTGTTTTCACAAAAGTTTGTTGTTTTTAGTTGTAAAATAGATTGGTAAAAGAAAAATCCAGAAAAAACAATTTTAATTTTAAATAATAGTTTCTATTTAATGTAATTTAATTTTAATTTTAATTTTTAAATTTTTATAAAGTACTTAGCTATTTTATATTTTTCTTAAATTCCTATTATATTAAAGTATTTATAATAATTTTTTCAGATTTTTATTTTATCATTTAGTATTTATTAGAATTAATCTTAGTTTTATTAATAATTAATTAATAATTAGTTTTAAATAGCATAATTAGTTTTTATTAAGTAAAACCTAGTTTTTATATTTTTCCTAGCTTTTATATGTTGTAAAATAATTTTAGAAATTTTCTTGTAATTTTTACTGTTCATTTTCTATTTTTCTTAATTTAAAATAGTTTAATTAGGTAATTAGTAATTAATTAGTAATTAATTAATATAAAAACCACAAAAAGACAAAAATACTTATTTTTAATTTTAAAATTAGTTTTTAGTTATTTTATAATTTTAGAAATTTTATTTTCACCTTTTTAGTATTTAATTAATATTGTATTATATTTAAGTTACTTAAATAATAATAATTAGTAATAATTAGTAATTAATTAATATTAAATAATTAATTAGTGTAAAAATTTATTTTCTTTTTCTAAAAATTATCTTTTATCTTTTAGTTTGTAAAAAAGTCATTTTCACCCCCTGGGGATTTTCAGATTTCACTTTTCACGTTTTATTTTGTACGTTTACGTTTTATTTAAACGTAACATACGCGTTTTTAGGTTTAAATCGTTTCTGGTTTTTCCTAGCTTCCAGTTTTATTCAAATAGCTTATTTAAGCTATTCTCTTGTAGATTCCTTAGTTAAACCATTCACAAACCCCTTTTCCATCCAAATTCACCCGATCACGAAACCGTTTTCTAACCATCCACACCTCGTCGGGACATAACGACCCGGGGAAACCCTATACTTCCACGGAGCATTGACTCTAGGCAGTTTGACCTTGTTGACCATTCCCTGGTCAGTTTAGTTTGACCGTTTGGAGCCAATCAAATTTTGGCGCCGCTGCCGGGGAGGTTGTGCGCGTATTCTAAACGGTTTTTCAGATTAGTAAATCTGGGTATACACTCATTGTACATTTATCCAACCTTTGTTCATATTTTCTTATTATCAAAACAAAAACGTTCCCAAAAACTTTTTAAATTAGTTTTCAACGAACACAAAAACACAAAAAGATTTTCTTTCTTATAAAATGTTTATAAAAAATACCAAAAATATCCATCTTTACCCTCCTACCTTTTTGATTCTTCATCCCTTTACCCTCTATCCTTTTGATTCTACCTTCTTCCACTTGTCCCATAATTGATTCTAATGGCATCTCTCGATGACGTTTTCTTTGAACAAAGGGCCTTTAAAAGCAAAGTTGAAAAACTTATGGCCTTGTCAAAAATGTCGAGATGTCGTGTTGATTATGATGGACCTTCGATTCCTATTGCCTCTCCGGTGAGGGAAAGAGATCGTGAAACCGAGGTGACAAAGGACCCTGTACTTTCCTCTAACCATGAAAGTGCTAAATACGTCCAACCTACGGTTGTCCAAAAACCTAAGCTCACAATTGCTCCTAAATTGTCAAGAATTGATCCTAACCTTTCACGGTTTACGGTTAAAAGTTTGTCAAGCAAACGTACAGAGCTTAGGGCAGTGACTGAAAAGAACGACTTACCCAATCTTCACGTCTATCAAAAACAAAGACCCGAGACCATAACGGAAGTGGTGGAAATTGCTAGCTCTAAGAGCACACCACTTGTCACACCTCCGGATTTTATTCCTTGTGTTGGTTGTGGTGAGCCACTTTTTGGTTTACCATGTCGTTGGTGTACATGTGTACAATGTGGTAATGATATTCGAGACGGGAGTTGTTTGTTTTGTGGTTCGAGGAATTCATTTCCTTATGATCCTAATCAGAATTCATTCAACGACTTTTCAAATTTTTCCAATTACCCATCACATTCATACGAGCAAGAATCATATTATCCAAATCACAATGATGCTTCGTATGATAATACACCAAACTTTCTGTGTGAATATTTTGGATGTCCTCACCAAGGTTTTGATTGTCAAAATAGTCAAAATTTTGGTTACGACCAATATCCATACAATTCACCAAACCAGACTCAACAGTTTAACTGTTGTGAGTACTCTGGTGGTCCACAGTACCGTTCTGATTGTCAATCGGGAAACACGCTTGTCTATGAGCAGTTTCCCGATAACAATTATGACTCAAGCACATACGACTCACAGCCACATCAGTTTTACTGTTGTGAATACTGTGGAGGTCCTCACTGTAGCTCTGATTGTCAAACAAGGAATCCTTTTCCTTGTGACAATTATGGCTATTCGTCTCAAGACCAACCTCCACAGTACCAATTGACCCAAGCAACTCCTCAATTCCCGCAAGACCTTTGTGATGAGGTTCTTGAAGCATTTAAAAAATTTAAGGAGGGGTTGGCTACTACATCGTTTCAAGATTCTCGTGAGAAATCCATGGCAGAATTACTTGCTGAAAAACGAGATGCTAGAAACGAATTGAGCATGGAAGAATTACTTGCTGAGCAAAGAGCGGCTAAAATACGTGCCAATCTTCGCTATGCTGCTCTATATGATGATGATGATGATGATGACAGTGATGATGAAGATAACATTGTTATTATTCAAAAAGATTCATCAGATTCATCAGTTGTGATTCCTTCCATGGAGAATCAGGGAGAAAATAATGTGACGAAGTCACTAGCCATTGATCAAATGGAACTTGAAAATTCCATAACTACTAGTACTTCTAAACTCCCTCAATCTATTGATATCACACCCGAAGTTCACACTCACTCTCTAAATATGGGGGATGAGCATCTTAGCACTGTTCCTCAAAAGGAAACGGACGAATTCATAAAGTCTAGTGTTGAGATCCTTGTCCCAATCCCAGGAGAGTCACAGGGGACTTTTGATCATGTGTGTGATCTACCTTCTCACCCTGAAAATCCAAAAGATTATTTTGAGACTTTCTCCGATTTTAATGATGATTGTGCATCTTATGGAGAAGTTGAGTATGAAGAGGCACCATTGCCTCATTCGGATGTTGACCCTCTTATTGAGGAGTTCACAGATGAACTTACTCACATTAATCCACTTCCATTAAGAAGTGATGATGATCTGTTTGACCGTGAAGCCGATATGGGAGAAACTGAAAATCTTTTAAACTCTAATCCCAACATCGAGCTTAGTACTTCACATGTTGATGAAAATTCTTTATCTTCTGGAGACATCAGTTATGTGGAAGGATTACCTTCTGAGCTAGTTAGCTTAGAAGAAGTGAATGATGAGACTGACACTGAAATCAAGGATGAAGCACTTCGTGCAACATTATTGAATGTCAGCCTCCTCATTGCAAAAATCGAGGCTTTCAAAGAGAAACCTGTTTCATCTCCTATCCCCATTAAGGATAGTGACATTTTCTCCGATGATCCTATTCCGGAGTTTAAAGCCTTTACTTTTGATCATATGGGAGAGAAGATTAGTGGCAGTACCACTTCTCATTCTCAAATTTCTCTCCCCGAATATGATTCATTCACCTTTGAGGAGTTCTCCGGTGAACTCACTCATATCATGACTCCTCCGGAGTATGATAGCCCGGAGGGAGATGCACTCAATCATGAGAATTTGCAAATTCTTACCCACCCTCCCGGGTTATTTACGAGCTTAACCCTTGAAATCCAAATTCAGGCTAATGAGCCTGCCTTCGAGGAAGAAGATCTTATCATGATTTTCATCATGGTTTTCTTCCTTTTCTTCACCTACAGGGTGACTTCTCATGTTCTTCACTCCTTCGGGAATGAAGATACTATATTTGACCCCGGCATTTTCATGTACCATTATTTTGAGCCGGGATTATATCTCATCGGTGTGGAACTTTCACGTGATTCAAATGTTTATCCAAACATCTTGAATGAAAGTCCGATTGAGATTGTTTCTTCCACACCATGCTTCCCCAAGGACAAATGAATTCGGGGTCGAGTCAAGCTAGCGACTCGGTAAACAAAAACAGTAGCATGCTTATAGGGTTTTCACCCTAAGTGTGGGGGAGTCCCCCATGCTATGATTACAAAAGTGAAAAACAAAATGGTGTTTTCCATGCTTAGCTTGTAATGTTCCCCTTTTACGTTCAAAGAGTCGGCATAATAGCTGGGACTTTGAATATTGAGGACAATATTCATTCTAAGTGTGTGTGTGTGTGGGGGGGGGGGGGGGGTATTTCGCTATTCTAGCGAATTTTATCACATTTTACTATCTTATACCTCCGTTTTTGACCAAAAATTTTAAAAAATTTTCACTGGTGCTTCAAAATTTTTGTGGTAATCAGTCCGCCTTGTCTAACCGACAAAAGGGATTGGCTAATCTAGGAGCAAACGGCTCTTGGTAAAGATAACTCAAATCCGTTTACGGCTTGCAATTTGCCCAAAATTGTATGGTTCCTCAACTCCCCGTCATCCTCAAAAGCTAATGAGTTGGCTAGCCCGCAAGATTATGGCTTGTGGTAAAGGCCGTGGAAAAACCATAATTGGTAATCAGCTCACCAAGATGTTGACTATTCCATCAAGAGTTGGCTAGTCCAGAAGCAAACGACTTTTGGTAAAGACAAATCAAATCCGTTGACAGCTGGTGGTTTGCTCAAAATCACACGGTTATCAGGTGTGCCACAGTTTTTACACCTGGCTACTCCAGAAGTGATGGCTTTTGGCAAAGAGTTTAAAATCCATTAAGTTTTTCTCAAAAGATTGCTAGGGACTAGCAATAGTTTAGTGTGGGGGATTGATGAGTGTAAATACTCATCATTTTTATCGTATATGAACTGCCAAAACATCCAAAAACACTCAGAAACGCATCAAAATACAGAAATTATTTCAAAAGTGTGTTTTATATGTTTTAGATGCAAAATGTTTAAAAACAAATGAAAAACGACAAAGTTTGCATAATTGGCAGTTTCAGTCCCTCAAGTTTCAAAAATTGACAAAACTAGTCCCTGAAGTTTTAAAACGAAAGAAAAGTCAACCCAAGGTTTCCTAAAGTCAAAAATTGTCAAAACAAGTCCTTGGGTAAAAAGTTTGAGAAAATTACATGTGTGACCCTCAAAATCCAAAATTGGCATAAAAGGTCCCTGGAGTTTCAGAAAATGACAGATTTGGTCCCTGGTGGGGAATTTTTGGAAGAAAAGTCAACTAGGGTCCTTGGGAATCTTAAAGTGTCAAAATAAGTCCTTGGAATATAATTTTCAACAATTGACAATATTGGTCCCTCAAGTTTGGAAACTTGTCATTTTTGGTCCCCGGGATTTAATATTATGGAAATTTAACTTTTGTGGTTCTTGTATAATTGGAGTTTGGCAACTTGGGTCCGTGAAACAAGTTTGAAAAGTATACATTTTTGGTCCCTTAAGTTTCAGTTAATTACATGTATGGTCCTTGTGATTTAATACAATACCAAACGGACCTATGTTTAATATTTATACCAAAAACAAACCCAAAACCAACCTTATCACTCCAATCCACAAGCCTACCAACCATCACCCCAGCCCAAACCAACACCAACATCAGCCCACTCCCACAAATAAAAAACCCCCGTCCATTTTTATTTAAAACCTCAGTCAACCCCCATGTTGACCACATCCACCTCACCCTCCACCTCACCTTATCCCTGCAACACCACAGCCCCCCCCCCCCCCCTTATCATCACCCTAGCCTATTTCCCCCTCCTACACACTCAACCTTCCCCCTTGCCACTCCAAACAACAACTAAGCTCCAAATCCCCCACTGCTACATGCTATCAGTCCCCAACTTGCAAAACCTTTTTCCCGCCAAAATCAAATACACGGCTAAGATTAAATTGAATCATCCTACGGCCCCAAATCAAGGTGGGAAACATCCAAGGACACTGTTTGAAGGTTATAAAAGAAGAAAGAAGGACACAGGAAGGGTTAGCTAGTTTTTTTTAGTAATTGTAGTATAGTGTAGTAAAACGTTTAAATGTAATTTTAATCTTTAATTGTTCCTTTCAGTTCAATAGTGTTGTATTCAGTTCTTTTAATCTAGTGTAAACTCAAGTTAACTTTAAATTCAAGCTTGGTTATCAAATTCAGTTTTTGGCAATTTATAGTGAGACTGACAATCCCACTAAATATTGTTAAAAGATATTGTTTCATGTTCCTTTAATCTCATTCAATCCTTATTTTATGTTTTCTTAAGTTCCAATATATGTATTGCAGTTTGGATAAGAAATCAAAAATATCAAAAAAAAAAAAAAAAAAAAAAAAAAAAAAAATAATAATAATAATAATAATAATAATAATAATAATAATAATAATAATAATAATAATAGAAAAATAAAAAAATTGCAAAAAGAAGAAAAAGAAGAAGAGAAGCAGTGAAGTTGGTTCTGGTTTAGAAGCTTTTGGAAAGCTATTAGGGTAGTTTATGGTCCTTGGTTCATGGTTCTTTCTTGAAATGCCATTTGTAAGTTTTTTTTATCACTTTTTGCAATTCTACTATAGCATCAGCCTTAAGCTACAATCTTTGTGTTTTCATGTTTCTTTAGTATAGTTAAGTGAAGTTATTGATTAAAATTGTAGTTTTATTTATTGGTTTTCATTATAGCTCTTTATTTCAATTCCACTACCATTTGAGCTTAAGGGTGATTAATGGTGTTTAGATGTTATCAGTAGTCCTTTTGTGATCAAATAAGTTCATACCATTATCATAGGTACTAATAATTCAGTAGAATAGGTTAAATCAATGAAACTCTTCAAAAAAAATCTTAAATTCAGTATCATGAAGGGGTGTTTGGCACAGTGGTTTTCACCACTGTGCATTGTTTCTTTGTTGTTGTTTTTGGTTCTAACATGTTTCTCTGAGTTATATTAGTTAGTTAAAGCTATAATAGATCAGTGCACTTAAGAAAAAGTCAATAATGAACTTGAATCTCATTTTCTTGATAACTGTTAAGAGTTAGGACATTTTAGTTTTCATTTTGGCTATAAAATCTGTTAATCTAGCTTAGGGTAGTTACATTATAGCTTTTTACATCATTTGTAATCATTTAGGATCATTGAAATCTCAGATAAGTCAAACTTAGGAGTTCTTATGAAAAAGTCAAATGTGTATGCTCTCAGAAAATCCAAATCTCCCACGAATTTTTATGATTTTTCTGTTTAAGATGAGAGTTTGAAATTTCTTGGGTGTATTTTCTACCAGCTGAACTTGAGTGTCCTTGCTTTTTTATATTTTTGCAAAATTTTCACTGGGCCCCACACACCTCCAAACACTACTGCAGGGGGCATCACCTCCCTTGCATCAGCAGCTACCCATCCACTGTCTCACCTTCTGTGGGTCCCACAGACCACCACAGTGGACCCCACAAGCCCCCTCCTGGTTCCTTCAACCCCCCTCCTAGCCCTTTTCAAGTTTTGAGCAAAAGTATTAGCTTAATCTCTCTGGTCCCACTTGAAATCACCTCTCAAGTTTGTCCCATTTTCAGTGTCCAAATAAGATCTTAAGTGCTTATTTCTTGCTTCTTGGCTTATCTTGTGAGCTTATTTGACTTATTCTTGCTTTAACATGTTTCCTTAACTCACTGGAACCAGATTTTACCCTTGTGGGTCCCACTTAAGCCAATTTTCACTCATTTCCTTGTTTGGTCAATGATAGTCAACTATCAAGGCTTATGAGATCCACAGTGCTTATTTTTAAGTTGTAAAAAATTTGTTTTCACAAAAGTTTGTGGTTTTTAGTTGTAAGATAGATTGGTAAAAGAAAAATCCAGAAAAAACAATTTTAATTTTAAGTGATAGTTTCTATTTAATGTAATTTAATTTTAATTTTCATTTTTAAATTTTTATTAAGTACTTAGCTATTTTATATTTTTATTAAATTCCTATTATATTAAAGTATTTATAATAATTTTTTCAGATTTTTATTTTATCATTTAGTATTTATTAGAATTAATCTTAGTTTTATTAATAATTAATTAATAATTAGTTTTAAATAGCATAATTAGTTTTTATTAAGTAAAACCTAGTTTTTATATTTTTCCTAGCTTTTATATGTTGTAAAATAATTTTAGAAATTTTCTTGTAATTTTTACTGTTCATTTTCTATTTTTCTTAATTTAAAATAATTTAATTAGGTAATTAGTAATTAATTAATATAAAAACCACAAAAAGACAAAAATACTTATTTTTAATTTTAAAATTAGTTTTTAGTTATTTTATTATTTTAGAAATTTTATTTTCACCTTTTTAGTATTTAATTAATATTGTATTATATTTAAGTTACTTAAATAATAATAATTAGTAATAATTAGTAATTAATTAATATTAAATAATTAATTAGTGTAAAAATTTATTTTCTTTTTCTAAAAATTATATTTTATCTTTTAGTTTGTAAAAAAGTCATTTTCACCCCCTGGGGGTTTTCAGATTTCACTTTTCACGTTTTATTTCGTGCGTTTACGTTTTATTTAAACGTAACGTACGCGTTTTTAGGTTTAAATCGTTTCTGGGTTTTCCTAGCTTCCAGTCTTATTCAAATAGCTTATTTAAGCTATTCTCTTGTAGATTCCTTAGTTAAACCATTCACAAACCCCTTTTCCATCCAAATTCACCCGATCACGAAACCGTTTTCTAACCATCCACACCTCGTCGGGACATAACGACCCGGGGAAACCCTATACTTCCACGGAGCATTGACTCTAGGCAGTTTGACCTTGTTGACCATTCCCTGGTCAGTTTAGGTTGACCGTTTGGAGCCAATCAGTATGTATGGAACAATGAGAAAGAAACATAGTGTATTCACTATCAAAACAAGCTTCAATATTATTGAAATAATACAAGTGTTTACAGTCACTGATAATAACTAATCCAACAAAACTTGTGCCTAATTTTTCACACATATTTGGGGTTTTGGTCACTCCTTTTTGATGGAAAAGGCCACGAACTCAACAATGTGACGATATGCCACCTACGGTGGCGGGACCTTTGGTGATACACAACGAAAAAAACGTGTGTGACTATATGCATATCGTCACACATTTTCTGGCGTGACCATTAGCAGTTTCTGTACCAATGCTCTTCATCTTCTTCTTTTGGAGAAGTGAAAATCATCCTTTTGGAATTGTCATAACTAATATTCCCACTTCTATGGTAGTTTCTTGTACTTGTTTGACTTGTCTTTTTGGAAGTTTCCACCCATATTTTTTAGTCTTTTGTAGAGATAGTGGCTTCAGGGTCACTAAGACATTTGTCAAATCTCAGTGACACTGGAATTGTTTGTAGCTCATATACTTTATTCACTGACACCGCCTTAGTAAGTAAAGTATTTCTTGTACAAAGAATATTATACAACACTCACCAAATCTGTATCGGTAAGTGACTCACAATTTTATTTAGTGAGTGATTTTACAATAAATTGCACGACCAGGCCTACGATGGTGATCGAAGGATATATGGGGTGTTGTAGTTGCGCCAAGCTTGATTATAACCTGAAGTAAGAAATAGAAGACACTACGTTAAGTGATTGTGCAGGGGTTGGACCCTGCATATCACCTTCGGCGTGTGAATAAGTATTTGGTATGACGAGTTTAGTAAAAATGTAGTAAGGTGAAGTAGTTGAGATTATATACCAGACTTGTGACTCATCCAAGGCTATTTATAAGAGAAGAAAATAGCTTAGAGAGTGTTCCACATTTTTAGGAGATCATGGGGGTGTCCCATGATTTTGTGGTTAACCACTAGGGCTTAATGCCCCACTCTTCCTGGATTAACGGGGGAGTTAAGGAGAAAGAGGGGACATGTATTAGACGGGGGACATGGGTAAGACTCGGTCTTAGTATTATTCTGTCCTATGATTATCGAAGGATACCCCGAAGGGCTTAATCCTTCGTTTGGCGAATTCCCAATTGGTAACTAGATCATACATGATTAGTTTTACGCCATTGGAGATTTTAGGAGACTAGTTGGAGCCTTCAATATGTAAGTTGCGAGCAGGCCCGAAGGAGAGTCCTTCGACCTGATCGAAGGGTACATTATCAAGCCCCCCAGTCGAAAGTGATGTACATGAATGAAGGTACATTGCTTACGACTCAGTCTAACGTGTACACAATCCCGATAGTTTATCAAAATAAGAAGGGAGGGAATGTGTTTTAAATTTAAATATGCATTAAATGCGCTTAATCAAAAACCTAACACATAGCGTCAAAGCTATAATGACATGGTTATCAGTAACCTCAAACGTCCATTCAAAATTTAAATTTTCGCTTGCAGTCCGAATACATAGCATTTATCATAACGCGTGTGTGGCCAAAGATAAAAGTACTAGAGTCCTATAAATACGTATAAGCTTGAAAACCCTAAATTACTTGTACCTTCATTCCCCAACCTTTACACACAGTAACAGAAGTGTTTTACTGCTTCGAACAAAAGGTAATATCCTCAATCTTTGCTCAATAGTTCATTTATAATCGCTTATCATGGATGCTAAACGTATCATTAGACAACAAAAATGCACACTCTCTAAAGAAGCATTAACCACTTTTCTAAAGGATTACCCCATATCCAAACAATTCAAGGTGATGCTTCCTACCAAGGATCAAAGCATCTATGATGCCCTAAAAGGGTATGTTGGTCTATACGTGCATGCCTTTACCCGGTCCAACCTAAGACTGCCTCTCTATCCTCTTTTCTTAGAATTGTTGCAATACTATGAAGTACACATATCAAGATTTAACCCATTCTGTTTGGCCAAACTTACTACCTACATAGTAAAGTGTAGGGCCTATGGGTATGAGCCAACATTGGATGTGCTACAAGGTTTTCTCAATCTATGCCCTGGTGGCGATTGGTTAACCTTGTCTAAAAGGGGAGAGTTAGATGTTCCGGTCTTAGTTACATAACCTTTCATGAATATTACAAACTGGAAAGGGAAATTCTTCTATGTTCAAAATACAATTATACCTCCACAATATCCAGCCCTTCTAAAAGAATCCTTCCATTTTGACCGCAAGAAATTCAATGACCCATTGCCACAAAACATTCGAACTAATTCATTCTACCAGCGTCTTGCTCGTTACCCTGTGGATGTCCAGACCTTCCCAGAGCCCATTCTATATATGGCATGCCTCATTGATCATTGGGAAGGGTCTCCGTTGGAGCCTGAGATAGAATGTGATGGACAGAGTATGTAAATGTATCAATTTAATTAAAATAAATAACTTATATGATGATATTTATGCTCTCTTTTATTTTGTAGGGATGGCTTTCTGAAATTTCGTTGTTTCTGGTGGTGCAAAAGAGGTTAGTTTTCTACCCAAAGAGCCAAAAGAGTTCAGCTACGGAGTTGGCTCTCCTTCCGTATCGGTTAATAATGTTGGGTCACTGAATTCCCCAAACTTCGTCTAACTAGGATTTGAACATAAAATAACATAAGTGTTTAATATCTGTAAACATTATCAAGTCACTGAGTGAACAGTCGCTCAGTGAGTCATCTTCAGGATGCTTAGAACGAGCCTAAGAAGAAAGGTTCTCGATTAAGTGAGGCGGACTCTCAGTAAGTGGCACATGAGCCAAAGAAGAAGGTGATGGATTCAGTGAGTGATGACAATAGCTCACTGAATCCCAATTTCTCGTCATCAACTATGAAGACTGAACATGAAGACATGAAGACTGAAGAATAGGCGGGACTAGGCGGGAAAGTTTGAAAAGGTTTGCAAAAGTGTTTTATCACTTTAAAGTCAAAGTTTCCCTAAATGGCTAAATCCAGTCTGTCATCAGAAAGCACCTTTTGGCCTTAACCCAATGAAGGTTCTTTTGCCAGAGAATAAAATCTATCAAGATTTTGTCTTAGGATGTCTTATGTCTCTTGGGTAATTTAGTGGTTCATACTTGTGTATAAATAGGATCATAAAAAGGAGAAAAGGTTAAGTTTGTGCAATTAATGCTTAAACATTCACAAACCCTTTTCTCCTCCAAATAACATACTTGTACCTGAGATAGCTCAGTTGTACCATAGTTGTTACTTAAGCTTAGCTTAAGTTTAGTGAGGAGATTTACCATACTTGTCATTCAATCCCAAGTGTTATACCGCAAACACTTGGGTATAATTCTTTGATTAACTTCTAATAAGAATTAAACGTTGAAAAATATCTTATCTCTTATCTTTACATTTTACATTTACTTATTGTTAATCAATTGTATCTTTGTTTACGCCATGGAACTTGGTTAGTTTAACTCCATAGTTAGCATTAACCAAGTAAAAAGGACCAACAAGTGGTATCAAAGCCTCTGATTTGTAAAACTTACAAAATTTTCAAACTACAGATTGCTCAAAGTTTTTAAAATCAAGATCCTACCATGGCTGACATTGATGTGCCCTAACTTGTCGATAAAAAGGGTGGAAGCTATACTGCTACTACACCTAGACTTAAAGTTGGTAAATTTAACAAGTGGAAAAAGCACATGCTTTGCTACTTGACTGGGATGGAACCTTATTACATTAAGCTTATTAATGATGGTCCATATGTTCCTAAAACTGCCCAAGGTTTAATCAAACCTAAAGCCCAGTGGACCCCAGATGAGAGAAGGGTGGTCAACCAAGACCAACGCCTGTAAAGCATCATTATATCTTGTCTTCCTGACGATATAATGGAATCAGTCATCAATTGTCCAACTGCAAAGGAAACATGGACTGACTTGGTTCATAGCTATGAAGGTCCCTCAGATACCAAGGAAAACAGGATCATGGACCTAAAACTTAAGTACAATACTTTCAGGGTCAAAGACTCTGAAAGTCTCTCAGAGACCTATACCCGATATAAGACCCTTCTCAATGAACTGGCCAATGATGGTGTCAACCTGTCTAAGCATGAAATCAATGTTGGCTTTGTCAATAGTCTCCCTGAGAAGTGGTTAAACTTCTCTCACGGCCTTAGAAATGCCAATCATATTCAAAATCTTAAGCTCCCTGAAATTTATGGGAGGTTTATCTATGAGGACAACTTAATCACCAGGAGATACCCTGGTAAAGCTCAAGAGACCAAAAAGGCCCTGACAATCTTACCCATATCTACTGCTTTCTATTCTAATGGTGTTGTGAAGGATTTTCAAGATGGTTATGATGATGAGGTTAATGAAAGAACCAGTGAGGAGTACCTAAATGATTTACAAAATGAATTTCATGAAAGGGCACTTCTTGCAAACTCAAAAAGGTTTATTAAAAGGAACAAAAAAATTTCAAATGCAAAAGAAATGACAACACTGAATGTTTCAACTGTGGTAAAAAGGATCATTTTGCAAAAGACTGTTTCTCTAAAACAACTTCAGTACTATTTTATAATTTCTCATGAAACAACTCCTTCTTAGAAACCAACAAGTTTCAACCAAAAATGCTTCAATCTAGTCAGTTTTTCCAAAACAAGTCTGAAAAATTTCATCAAAAAGATTTTGAAGCCGAATATAAAAAGGCCAAGGCCAAACTTGCTTTTCTTGAGTCAGCTCCTTCTGTCCCTCAGTCTCCACAAGTTAACAAATCTTCTCAGAAAAATAAGGGATTTGTTGCTGAAACCTATGATTGGGATGAGGAAGAAGTGTCCTCTAAGGATGAAGAAGTTCATGTCAGTGCCTTGATGGCGCTCTCAGAAGATAACAAGCTGGCTGTGGGAAAGAACCATGCAAGGAATGGAGAGTGGGTGAGCATCACCATGAGAAAGATAAACATCTTACTTTCTATGGATGATGATTCTGATTGGAAATCTTACTTAGATTATATTAACATTGATATAAAGTATGTTGAAGAGCAGAGATTAAATTTGTTTTCAAAATATAACAAATTGAGTTTTGAGTTAAATCAGTGCAGAGATGAACTTCTTGCTTTAAAACATGCCAAGCTTGAAAACATTACACTTCAAATTCAAAACTCTGAACTTGTAAAACAAAATCAAGCTCTTCAGGAAGAACTTAAAAAAGAAAAAGCAGTTATATTTAGCTGGACTCAAAAGAACCCCAAACTCTTTGACTCAGTGAGTCTCACACCCAGTACCAAAAATGTTGCACTGGGAGAAAACCAACTCACTGAAGTCTCAGGGGAGAATAAACATGTAACAGCCTTTCTATCAGCTGGCATACTCTCTAGCAAGGAACTAAATCCAAAACCTAGTGATTGGATTGAAAGAGTCAATCCTGATAGTAAAATGCCAAATTTTAACACTGGAAGGATCTTGGTGCTTGAAAGTCAGGCTATTAAGAAAATACTAGGAGTCACTGATGAACCCAGTCACATTGAGTCCATCACTGATTCTGAGTCTAATTCCCAATCACCACTCCCTCCAGTAAAAGAACTTCAGGGAGCTGCACCTCGTTCAAATCTTACCCCATCTGTCTATCAACCACATTCTCCCAAGGAGAAATCAGGTTTAGGGAGAACTATCCTGAAGAGACCTACCTTTGTACCCACTGAAACCCACACACCTTCAGTCTCCACTGAAGTGAAACCTGACAGTACTGACTCAAAATATGATCAGATTAGTTGAACTTGTCAGGAAACTTAGTGAAAAGTTGGAATCAACTGAAAAATCCTCTTCTAATGATAAAGAACCAACTTCAGCTTCCTCAGGCACCACCAAACCAAAATCCACAAATAAACCCCACAAACAAACCCCTGTTGTGATATCTGTGGAGACCCTTCCCATGATGCATCAGGACATGACAATGTCATTCAGGCTAGAAGAGGACTAACAACATGTTGGAGTATGCTCGTGTCATAATAAATAATTACATGGCTAGACATATGTGAGCCTATGGGTTCACACACTTATACACAGAGACACCATTATATATATCGTATTTATCATATTTACACTATATATACGACTACGTAACTCGGGATCAATAACGGGCTACTAATAACTAAGCTAGTACTTAGTTTATTCGATTGGACCAACAAATGGGCAAGCCCATTTAGGGCCCCCATGGCAAGCCTAAGTGATAAAGGAACAAGGGAGAAAGATCGAGGTGCTAAGTGTAACTATGATCATGAAAATACCAACCTTGATTTGGTGTTTGATTTTTACTAATCATAATAACAACTTACCATATGTTTCTCCTCCTTCCTCTACCCTAGAGCCACGAAATAACACACACCCATATTAGGTTTTGGCGTTTTTGATCTCATCTAACCTTATTCTAGTGTAGTTCAAGGCTAGATCGCGTGTTACGGGGTCAAGACAAGCATCAGGTGGTGATCTATGACGTGTAGTGTGTTTCCATCATAGAGGTGATCAATTTTGGTCACTTGGTTTCATAGGTGGTTCATGGTGTTGGTGATGGTCTCCATATGATTCTACCGATCACGCTACAAAGGTATAACATGTTGTTGTTTATTATTTGATTGATCATATGGCTATATGGATCCGTTGTTGGTGATAATTTTCCGCTGCGTTTATTTGTTTCATATATGTTTTATATTCATACATCACCATTAGTGGTATCACGAGCCATCATATGTGCCATACGATTATCGGGTATGCATAAAAATGGCTAAAACGGGTGTTTTTTTGATGATTTTTGAAGTCATGGTTAAAACAGCCCTAGGGCTCCAATTTTTTCCTCATAGGACGACCCTTTAGGGGTCTTATGATCTGCACTTTTTGGTCCCATATCCATTCGTTATGCACACGCTAATTGGTTACTTGTCAGGTACGTGAAAAATGGCCTAAAACGCGTGTTTTTGATCGGTTTTTGAAACAGTTTTAATCCAGCCCCTAAGGCCATATTTTTTGTGGTTAAATGGTATTTGGAAGGTCCTAATATCAGTGGGTTTTGACCCTTAATTCATAGGAAACACGTACCAAACGGGGTTTTAATTCTTGTCAATTATTTCTTCGTTTTCGTTGGCTAACAATTTATTTCTTGTTATTTAATTTGTTTCCATGGCAAATACATGCATGTTTGTCCATGGAGTTAGCCAACACCATGTTTTAATCATAATATTATGGTATTATTATGTGCATATGCAAAGCCGATGAAAACCTAGACCACTTGTGCCTTGAATTGTTGTGAATGTTGTTTAATTTCGTGTTTTGGGGTTTTTGCCATTGTTTCGGCATTTTTGTAATGATATTCTTTTTTGTTGTAGCCATTGTTTGGTCACTTTTACAGTAGTTTAAAAGTATATTAGTTGTATTTTACTTTCAATATCATGTAATCGTGGCTTGGTGGCGAAAGGCGAAAGAGTTAAAGACATTTTTGCCGAAAAATGACTGCTGGAACACCAGTTGGAGAAACGGAGTTTCCCAGTGATTGGTAAGGTATTTTTGGCTAAAACTTTTTTTGCAGGTACTAAAGACATAGGCCTACAAGTTTCTAGTTTTGAGCTAAGCCCGGGGAAGCCTCCTTCATGGACTTTTTGGCCCCCGAACATAGAAATTATGGAAGGACAACAACTAGTTTTCATGTGCATTATGGGCTTTCTACTTGCTCTTGATTATCTTGGAGCAAGTGGGAGTCCTCCATGTGGTTGTGTGGTTTGTCCCTAGTTGACTCTTGGTTCTCGTGATGGCTTACGAGACCAAGCATATATTTTTTCATCGGTTGACGCTTTGCATTTGTGGTTGTGTGTTTGTGATTTTGCTTTTTATATATCTTGTTATCATATGTAAAATTGCAAATAGTTTTCTATAAACTTAAAACGAAACACAAACCATTTTCAAAACTAAGTCTTATGATTTAGTTTTACTAAGTTTTGAAACTTAAAATCATTGTTTTTTAAAATAACACCTAAACTTGTTATGTATGTTATTTTATTTATGTATTGTCCGAACTTTATTATCCATGTAGGATTAATATTAGTCATGAAAATGGACAACTTGACACACATAAATTAAAATAATGATTAGACTTAAGTTAAGAAAAGTTTTTAACTTGTGCTACGAAGGATGAATGCATGCTTCTTTCGTACACCTTTTGATTCACATCAAAACTTTTACCCGTCAAAATTTAAGTCATGCCGTCCAATATTGAGAACACTTGCAATTACCTTTTGCCTATGCGTGGGACCTAGGTTGAATTGTAACCCAAGGTGACTATTCTCTATGCGTGAGACCTAGATATATTCTCGCACGTTCTAAAATTGGATGACTTAATCGAGTTAAGCGGTGAGACCTTGACTCGAGGCAAAGATGGGACTAAACATGCCTACGTGACACTAGTTGTTTGACACTAGATGCCATGAGTCACATAAGGATCTAAGAGTTGCACTTGTAATGCAATTGGTGATCGTCGCCTACCAATTGAATCTACTATTGCTAGCAGATCAACTGATGTGATAGTAGAAACACAATGTATATCTTAGCCTTTTACGTAAATTAATTGTTTTAAATTGTAAACATGGGGTAATTAATTTATAAAAGGATAATTATCAAAAATACTAAATATGAACTTTGAGAATTCAATTAATGAATTAATACAACACAAAACGTAAACAAAAGTTTGTTCTTTTCTTGTTAAAAGGATCAAACTAAGTCTTCCTTTCCTTGTAAGAAAGAGACTTGTTCCTATCCTTTTCGTTATGAGAAAAAGCCATAATAGGAAGATTTGAATTATCCTAATTCTAATCAAACTCAAAGCATACATACTCTTGAAATCGTGATGTCTTGTAAAAGTCAAAACGGTTAAGTATGGTTGCACATCTTATTCCATCAAGTTCGTTTTATAACCCTAGTTCCGGTTTTGAAACCTTGGATAAATATAAGATATTTGGATAACTAGAGAACATGTTTTCTATAGCTACCAAACTAATATGAGTTAAAATAATTAGAAAATGAAAATATCAATAAATCGAAAAGTGGTAAAGGCAATTACTAGCATGATTACCTAGCAATGTGTCTTAACCCGATAAACATGGAGGAACTGCATACCTAATTTTCAAGTTTAAAATGATGGCTAGCCCATCATCTATATATATTAGAACTTGATATACTTCCTTGAATACCTAAGTACATGTTACTAGTCATAGTGACTCACATTAGCAATAATGTGTAAATATTCAAAGAAAGCAGGAAAGTATCCAATCATCACTCACTCTCCACTGGTTATGTAACACTTTTAATGTTGTCTAATCAAGTGGGAGCTACATGATTGTGTTACTGGTGACGAAACACATGTAATGTTCTCTAATCCAGCGGGAGTTGTAAGCTCTATTAACTTATAAGTTGCCCATCTTATTTCTAGATTCTTGAAATAATACATTACTTTCCACATATGAAGCATCATAGTTTTTATGAGAACCATTGCATAAATTTTATTAGATAACTTGTCGCGTTCTTGATGTTGCTTCCTGAAATGTTATCAATAAAATTGTTATGCATGATTCATTATAAAAGCGATAAAGTTCTACACATCTATATTTTGATTTTGACTAAAATCATATGTTATCTGTGACATTTGTCATATTTGCTTGCATAATGTTGTGCCATGCACAAGTGGGAGAAATCTTAATTGTGTGCAAGGTACAACATATAACAATATGACTAATGTATTTTTCTTGACTGCAAGGTAAGAAAAATAAGGTTCTACTAGGACTTATACACATAAAATGTATGTTGCCCTAATTAGAAAAATGTCAAGATAACATGAAAAGCTACTTCAACATATTTGCTGAATTGTTTAGTAAATATGATTATGTCTTCTTGTAAATTCATAATCATGAAGTATGTAATTAACTTGAAATTACTATTGAGGCCAATTGTCGGCACTCATAATTACTTTAGTTGAATATGTTTAAGTCTCTTGTAAAGACATAAACATCAATTCCGTTAATTGTTGAAAGACTTATAAAGTAAAGTAAAGACATTAATTTGTTATGTCTTCTTGTTAAAGACATGTACACTTACGACGTATAATAAAATATTTAATGTTTATGTTTCTAGTTAAAACATACGCATGAAGTCATTGACTTGGTCAAAGACTTTAAATATAAAGTATGCATTAGGCTAAAAATACTATTGATGCCATCTGGTATGACTTGGTTGGCAGATACGTAAGCCAAAGAGTATAAGTTCATCTAATGAGTTGTGTGATAGTCTCACAACATCTATCCACGTGGAATACCACAACTTTATGGTATGTCCATCATGGATATTGTTTGATCTTTGATGACTTAAACTCTTTTACCTCAAAAGCAATCAAGGTTAGAAAATTGGATGTGCCATGCGTACACCCAATATGGTTCCAACCCAGAAGGAATTTAAGACACCATTGTATTATGGAATGGGATGAATCCCATTATGTCTTGATTGAAGTTCTGAATTTGTTAAATACCTAAGAGCAAGTAATTAACAAACTAGAATCAAGAACTAACGATGTATTTTGGATGTCCCACTTGAAAACAATTTATTGTTATCAAGATGCTGAGTACTTGGAGATTAGTCTCCACTTACAAAAGCAAGTGGGAGCACCTTTAGATCTTGAAGTCATTCAAGAGCTAAATACACAACCTTCTGAGTACACTTGCTAATGTCAATCTAAGGTTGAACATACATATGTTAAACCATAGATTGATATCTCTCATTCATAAATCCGCAAGGATACCCCTAACACCTGAATGATATATTTTATATCAATGTTAAGGGACATAAGTTGGAGGATCATAGTGAACCTGCTAACTAAAGAGATGCATTATCAGATCTTGAATCTGATGAATAGCTCAAAACTATGAATGATAAGATGCAGTCCTTGAAAGACAATCACTCATGGAGCTTGATTGATCTCTTAACAAATCAGTTAGACTGTGAGGTTTAAACTGAGTTTCTTGATGATAATACTCAAAAGGGCAAACTTGTACACACATTTAATACATGCGTAGTAGAAGGAGTTTACTCGTACTCAAGAAATTTATTATGATTAAGTCTTCCTACCTACAAACATTAAATGTATAAAGATGATTAATTGTCATACTTGTTTTCATGTAAATGAAATATGACAATAGGATTTCAAAACACTTTTGATTACTTTTGCGAGGACGATGAGTAATCAAAAGGTTTTATGAATCTATATAATCTTTATTTATGTATAAAAGATATAAGAATCCAAGTGTGGATTAAATCCTTAGCCTGGAATGAAGTTTCACTTAAGGAATTTAGGAAATAAAACATAAAACCTTGTTGCATGTGTTTATTAGGATAAACATAAGCGGTTAATAATCTAAACACAATATGACATGTCATTGAGGGGAGTCTCAATGATCAATCTTATATGATGAGATTGAATGCATGAATGGAAACCTTAAGTTTAACTAAAGGATTCATTATGTAAGTCGTATTGTGTATTGGATTATTTATATCATTTTCATGAATGCAAAGATGAGTTGATAACAACAAATATCTAAGTGAAAGTCATTAGATAATTGTTAAACGAACAATCTAATGGACCTGCAAAGGACCAAAGATTTGTTAAAATGTTTACGGATATTTGAGGATCCTAATTATGTTTTCATTCTTTGATGCTTATATAACTGAGATGATGCTCAACCCTAGTCGTAGTAGGATGACATCATGAATGATGACACCTCTAACTAGATGTGCTCGATTGAGAGCATTAATGCATTATACATTAAAAGAATAAGAATTACAATTTGGGAAACTGTTATTATGACTGTCTAAAGTAGGTGTTTTGCCAGCTTCAAACACACCATGGAATGTATTGTTGCAATACTCGTATTGTACTTGATTGCATACATACAAAAGGACAATCATCATTCAAAACATTTTTGAATTTTGAAATAAGTATTCTCAAAGTTTACTCAGATGACTACTTGTTGTCTTGTACAACAAAATTGATCATGGTGGAAACATTGGATTCCTATCTATAGGTAGTCTTGTGCATATCTGATTTAGTATTTGGATAATGGAACTGCAAGCAGTCGTATTATATAATGAATTGATATACCGGGTATAATCGTCTTCATTTGTACTACTGTGTTCTATATTTGCATGTTTAATCCATGAATAATTTATTTATTCTAAAATTGTCCATTGACAGTTGACGATATGGGAGTATCATCGAATTAAGGCAAATGTGAGCGTGTTGGTGATTTATTTGCCAAACTCATATGTTGTTCATTGTGATGAACATTGGACTGACCCAACCTTCAAGATTTCACTGCATGGATTGGCGTCAATAGTGAATCTCGCAAATGGTTATGTATCTTATCCTTAGACTTGAGATGCAAGCAGGTCTTGCATGTGTGGAATTTTATTCTTTGATATGGTTAAACGCTGTCCTGAATAAGGTAGTTATAAAAATCATTTTTAGGAGTGATTTGAAACACATGAATGACACGTGCAGTCAAAATAGGATTTGTTCCTCCACATGTCATGGAGTTAGATACTATTGGGCCCCTCGATGGATTGAACGGATGTTTGTATGGCCGTACCCAAATGAGATTAAGATGAATCTTAATTCACTTGGTAATCTTGTTCAATATCTAGATCGAGAAACATAATAGTTGAACAATTGGAATGACTTTGATCCATGTCTAGTGTTCAACATAGTATCTGTAACAAAAGGAAGGATGGCATATCAACCATTTAAATGAGACGTTTTAGAAACTTCCCTCGCATATTTCTAGGGGCATTGGCGTGTTGCTAGACGCTAACCTTTGCTTGTATAATTACTTGATTATTATGACGTCGCAAGTGGGAGCTGTTGGAGTATGCTCGTGTCATAATAAATAATTATATGGCTAGACATATGTGAGCCTATGGGGTCACACACTTATACACAGAGACACCATTATATATATCATATTTATCGTATTTACACTATATATACGACTACGTAACTCGGGATTAATAACGGGCTACTAATAACTAAGCTAGTACTTAGTTTATTGGATTGGACCAACAAATGGGCAAGCCCATTTAGGGCCCCCATGGCAAGCCTAAGTGATAAAGGAACAAGGGAGAAAGATCGAGGTGCTAAGTGTAACTATGATTATGAAAATATCAACCTTGATTTGGTCTTTGATTTTCACTAATCATAATAACAACTTACCATATGTTTCTCCTCCTTCCTCTACCCTAGAGCCACGAAATAACACACACCCATATTAGGGTTTGGTGTTTTTGATCTCATCTAACCTTATTCTAGTGTAGTTCAAGGCTAGATCGCGTGTTATGGGGTCAAGACTAGCATCGGGTGGTGATCTATGACGTGTAGTGTGTTTCCATCATAGAGGTGATCTATTTTGGTCACTTGGTTTCATAGGTGGTTCATGGTGTTGGTGATGGTCTCCATATGATTCTACCGATCACGCTACAAAGGTATAACTTGTTGTTGTTTATTATTTGATTGATCATATGGCTATATGGATACGTTGTTGGTGATGTTTTTCCGCTGCGTTTATTTGTTTCATATATGTTTTATATTCATACATCACCATTACAACAGACTCATCACAATCAACTGGGTCCTCTTCAAGCATCAAATGCAAGATATGGGGAAGCTCTATTCACTCCACCACTGACCATGAGTCCATTAAAAAATTCAAAAGGTCCATTAGACCTAAGCCCACTAAGAAGTGGGTCAACAAGCAAAACTTACCCAGTTTGCTGTTTGTGCAGAAACATAACAGGGATCCTGTTTGGCATCTTGATAGTGGATGCTCAAGAAGTATGACTGGTGTGAAGCATTATCTGCACAAATATGTGGAAGAACCAGGACCCAAGGTGGTATTTGGTGATAACTCATCAGCTCCTACTGAAGGTTATGGTTCAGTAAACTATAATGGTATAGTTTTTACAAGAATTGCTTATGTTAATGGTCTCAAATACAATCTAATCAGTGTTAGTCAACTATGTGAAGCCAAGTACATTGTTCAATTTGATGATAAATGAGGAACAATCTTTAATGCCAACAAAGAAGTTGTATTGATTGCCCCTAGAAGAGATGATGTTTATGTCTTAGACATGTCAACTCTTACTCAAAATGGAACTTGCCTTTTCACAAAAGCAAGTGAAACAATGAATTGGCTATGGCATAAAAGGTTGTCTCATCTCAATTTCAAAAACATCAACAACCTTGCCAAACAAAACAAGGTTCTTGGCCTACCTTCCCTGGTGTTCTCAAAGGATAAACCTTGTTCAGCTTGTGAAAAAGGAAAACATCACCGGGCCTCCTTCAAAACAAAACAAAACATTTCCATCAAAAGCTGCCTTCACCTTCTTCACATGGATCTCTTTGGACCTGTCAGTCCAATGGCTATTAACCATGAGAAATATACTCTGGTCATTGTGGATGAGTACTCAAGATACACTTCGTTAAGTCTTTCTCCAAGAAAAGAAACATGATAAGCTTCACTTCTAATGTGTACTTCATCTTCTTGTCCTATATAACCTGTAATGTAATACCTAAAAATTATAAATGTGTAAAATGACCAAAATGCCCCTACAACTAAAAATCATTAATAAATACCTATACAATATTAAATAAGCCTTAACAAGTTACAATTTATGGGAAAATTACCAAAATCGCCCATTGCCCTACGGTCTAGGCATATTAAGCCCGTTTTTAAAAAATTCCCGTTTTAGCCAAGGTTGCCCTGGGCAACTTTCGTATAGCCAACCGAAAGATGACAAGTGTCCTCAAGTTGTCCAAAATACAAAAAAGTTGGCCAAAATACAAAAAAGTTGCCCCGATGTGGCACTCTGTAGTTGGCTATGCACTAGTTGCCCAGGGCAACCCGGGCTAAAACGGGAATTTTTCAAAAAAGGGCTAAATATGCCTAGACCCAGGGCAACCGGGCTATTTTACTAATTATCCCTTAATTATATATGATCTAAAATATTTAGAAAACTAAAATAAAATACGAAAACTATTTTAATGTAACACGAATAATTATTTTGGGCCGTTTTCTTTTCGATTTACAAACAATAAACATGAAGTGAGCCCAAGTAACTTAAGCCCGTGTTATTTCTTTATTCCTTGGCCCATATTCAATCCATATCATCTAAATAAAATGATACGGTTTGTTTTTGTTTCATAAGTACGATTCACCAACAATCTTAAGAAACCCTAACTTTTCTAAAAACCAATCGGTGCTCTATCTTTTGCTTCCATTCGACCAGTAAAAAGCTTCCAAGGAGTGTGATATGAGTTTCTTGCTTTCATTCAATTCATACTCAAGCTAGGTATTATCGTTATTTTATTTTGTTTTCGTTATACTTATGCATGAACTATAAGTCGAAATATACATACATACATATATATATATATATATATGTGTGTGTGTGTGTGTGTGTGTGTGTGTGTGTGTGTGTGTGTGTGTGTGTGTGTATGTATAAGATATTAATCATGAATTGTGAACTAGAAAACCTTAGTCAAACTATATCTTGTAACGTGTAAACAAGGTGTGTTATTTTATCCATGCCGAGCTAAGGTGGAACCATGGATAGGGTTTTGGTTTTTGTTGTATGTCGAATAAGTTGTGATGTGTGTGTGTCGAATAGGTTGTGAGGTAAACAAGGGTTACTTGGTTTGTAGTTTCGATAGAAAAAGAAAAGGAAAACATTATGGTTTCGTTTGGTTGGCCTAAGTCCAGAACAAGGAAGAAATAAGAAACAACCTAGGGTTTGTTTGGCTCGAATGAATTTAGGGTTAGGGTTTAGTTTATTAGATTTGGTAATTAATGTATTAGTTAAGTAATGATTGATTAATAAATGTTAGGGTTAGGGTTTTGGAATTAAAGTTATGGTTCGAATGGGTTTTAATTGTTTTAAGGGGTGTTTTGTCAATTTTTAAACTTAAAGGTTCGTTATGTAAATTAAAATAATTAAGGGTTAACTCGTATAAATTATAGTACAAGGTGTAGTATGTAATTTTGATAATTTAAAGGTTTATTTGGTTATAAATATATAATTAAGGGTATAAATTTTAAATTTGATAACTTGAAAGGTTTAATTTGTAAATTAATAAATTATAGGATTTAATTCGTAAGATATGAAAGTTAAAGGATTAGTTTAGATAATATGAAAAACATGTGATATTTACATTTGAAACTTACACTTTAATATAAATACATTTTAGACCTTAAATTATTATTAAAAGATATAATTAAACTTGAAAACCATATTTATAATTATTTTAAATACTTAATATAATATTAATGTAAAACCTTGTTAAATAAGTAAACCTATCTAATTATGGAAACTTACTAATTTTAGAAATCTGCTAAAAGTGGAAAGTTAATAAAAATTGGAGGACGACTTAACATGTAATAAGAGCAAAGTAAACTAATGAACAAGTTAGTATCAAATTTTGGGGGTGTTACAAGTATCTTGATTCATCCTTCGAACATTGAAACTTTAAATACTTGGCTGAATAAATCTTTGTTGTATAAGACGAAACAAGAGATCTTAGGGAAAATATTATATCTTTAATTGGGTAGGGAGGATTACGTCATTTTGAAAAATGAACACTAGGACACCTACCATTAATGCTTCGTTCCCAAAACGAGAAGAATGCAATACAAGAATCAAAACAAACAAATTGTCTTTAAAATTATAAGTCTTATATGTAAAACTTACGAAGGTTAGTACCGTTCCATGTCCTATCAACCTCCTCTCCGAAGAGTGTTGCGAGCTTGTAGGCTCTATTGCCGTAGGCTTCAGTTATTACGTAGGGTCCCTCCCATGTAGGTCCCAGCTTTCCTTGGTACTCGGCTTCGTTTGCACTATTGAGTCAAAGTACATACTCGCCTGGCTTGAAAGTCGAAGGTCGAACTCTATTGTTATAGTACTTTTCGAACTTATGCTTGTACATAGCCTCCCTGATAGAGGCTATTTTTCTTCGTTCTTTAAGTAAATCTAGATTTTCTCGAAGCCTTTCTTCATTTTATGAGGTTTCGAAGTTCACGATGCATTCTGTTTCAACGCTTATTTCTGAGGGAATGACAACTTCTGTTCCATAAGCGAGGCTGAAAGGTGTCTCCCCGTGGCTTGAATTAGAGTGTCCTATGAGCCCAAAGAACCTGAGGTAGCTCGTCTACCCGTCCATGATGGCTTTGGCCTAGCCTTCATTCGATCCCATTGACAATGTCTCTGTTGGTGACTTCCACTTGACTGTTGCCTTGGGGGTGATACACGGATGTAAATGATTGCTTGATATTTAGACCTTTGCAAAAAGTGGGAAATACCCATTCGGTAAACTGCTTCCCATTATCAGAGATAATGATGTGGGGAACCCCAAAACGACAGATGATGTGTCCCATATGAATTTTTCCATGTGTCTGCCTGTCACTGATACTAAAGGTTTGGCTTCGACCCATTTGGTGAAGTAATCTATGGCAACCACCAAGAATTTTACTCCTCCTGGTGCCACTGTAGAGGTCCGACAATGTTGATTCCCCATTGGGAAAAAGGCCATGCAGATGTGACGGAGATCACATCTTGCTTCGGAAGTCTGGGAACATTCGAGTAGATTTGGCATGCTTCACATTTGTGAATTATGTTTGTTGCATCCCTGTGCATTGACGGCCAATAATATCTCAGCTTCATTATCTTCTAGACAACGGAGCGAGGTCCTACATGCAGGCTACAAGACCCTTCATGTACTTTGTACATTATGTTCGAAGCCTGCTTTGGCCCTACACAACGAAGCTAAGGGGAAAGGAAAGACCTTCTGTATAAATTATCCCCTATTAGCCTGTATTGTGGAGCCTTAATTCTGAACTTTCTAGCCAATTTCGGATCTTCTGGCAGGATCCCACTTATTAGGTATTCTCTTATCGGAGTCATCCAGTTGGATCCTTCCTCAAATATGACGTCCGATACCTCCTTCCTTTGAATGGATCTTTCCGCCAACACTTCGACTAGAACCTCTTTAGTTAGATGAGCAAAAGCCATTGAAGCTAGTTTGCTCAACGCATCTGCTTTCTTGTTTTGGTTCCTTCGAACATGCTCGATGGTGTAAGATGCAAATTCGTTTAGAATTTCCTTAGCTTTATCCAGGTACTGTTTGATGTTAGGCTGTCTCGCCTCATAGGAGCCCTTAATTTGATTTGCAACTAGTTGTGAATCGACAAAAACCAAAAGATGGCGTACCTCCATGTCTCTAGCTAACCGAAGGCCTGCTAGCAAAGCTTCATATTCAGCCTCGTTGTTCGTTGCTTCGAATTCGAATCGTAATGCATAAGTATACTCCTTTCCTTCAGAACTTACTAGCATTAATCCTGCTCTAGAACCATCAGAGCTAGATGCTCCGTCCGTGTATAACTTCCATCCTTCTTTCTCTTTTGAGGATTCCTTTTTGGGTACATCCATAACATGGCTAGGTTAAGATAGGGTTTCAGCTAAGAAATCTGCGAGTATCTGACCTTTTATGGAATTTCGTCCCTTGTACTCTATCTCATGTTCCCCCAACTCGATGGCCCATTTGGCTATTCTTCCTGATTTTTTAAGCTTTGATAGTATTTGTTTGATGGGCTTGTCAGTCAATACCGTGATGAGGTGAGCTTGGAAATACCTCCGAAGACGTCTTGCAGCATGAACCAAAGCTAGAATTCGCTTTTCCAGCTCTGGATAGTTCAATTCAGCCCTTGTAAGACTCGGCTAACGAAGTATATCAGGATTTGTTTCTTTTCCCTTTCTGCTAGTAGTACTGCACTAATACTTTCATAGGATGCTGCGATATACATATATAACACTTCTCCTATGATTGGGGCTGTGAGTGTTGGTAGAATTTCCATGAACTCTTTCAGCTTTTGGGAAGCAGCCTCAGCTTCGACACTCCATTGGAGAGTCTTCTTATCCATGCATCCTTTGAGGGTTTTGAAAAATGGTAGCGACCGATCTGCGCCCTTTGACAAGAATCTACTAAGTGTTGCTAGCATTCCGTTAAGGCTTTGTACTTCTTTCAACGTCTTTGGTGCTTGCAAATCTGTGATGGCTCTCACCTTCGAAGGGTTAGCTTTGATCCCTTGTTTTGTAATTAGATGTCCAAGAAATTGCCCTTCTTCTATGCCAAAAGAGCATTTTTTTGGATTAAGCTTCATATTGATTGCCCTCAGTTGGTCGAAAGTTTCTTGAATGTCGGAGAGTAGGTCATCTTCCGTCCTACATTTGATCACCATATCATCGACATATGCTTCCAAGTTCCTTCCTATCTGTTCGTTGAAAGCTTTGTCTACCAATCGCTGGTAGGTTGCTCTTGCGTTTTTTAAACCGAAAGGCATTTTCTTGTAAAGGTAGACACCCTTTACTGTGTAGAAAGTTGTCTTCTCCTCATCCTCCTTTGCCATTTGCATTTGATGGTATCCTTTGTAAGCATCTAGGAAACACTTCAAACGGAACTCTGAGAGAGATTCTACCTTCCAATCTATCTCTGGTAGAGGATAGCAGTCTTTTGGACATGCTATATTGATGTCGGTGAAGTCAACACACATGCGCTACCCTCCGTCACTTTTCTTTACCATCACTGTATTGGCTACCCAAGTTTGGTATTTCACTTCTCGGAGTATTCTGGCTTGTACAAGTTCATCCACCTCTTTACAGGCGGCTGCATTCTTTTCAGGTGCTAGACTCCGTTGCTTTTATTTAATAGGTTCAATATGTTTGAACTCATTAAGTTTATGTTCCGTGCCGAAGGGTTTGCCATCGATCATGAGTGTTCTCGGAACCTGATGAAATCACGATTATACATGTTTTATTACCAAAAATACCCCCATTTATGCTACTATATTTAACAATATTATGCTTTTAATTGCAAATATTACGTCTTTTTGTTTTTTTTATTTTTAAGGTACCGTTGGAGAATTATTGGAGCAAAAGTGAAGCAAAGTGGTGATTATTTTGAAGATTAGAAGATATTAAAGATTTTTAGAAGATAATTTGGATCTTGTTCAAAAAATCTGACTTAAGGGGAAACCCAATAAAGCCCAAAGATGAAGCTCAAGTATTATCAAGTTTAACCCAAAGAGTATTTCAAGCCCAAGATTCAAATATGAGATTAAGGACTAGAAGTGGAGACCAGGGTATAAAACAACAAATCTCACCAAACTTGAAATTAAATAACATCTAGAAGATTGTGGTCCCTATACTCAACCCATTTCCAACGTCCAAAATTTCAACTATGTAAAAAAAAGGGTTGCCCTATAAGAACGGGGTCTACACCTAGCTGCCCACTTGTCCCCTTGTCCCCTTGTCTTTTTGTCCCCCTTTTATTTCAGTACAGCACAGTTTTTGTCAGTTTCTGTTCCGTATTTCTGACAGTTTTAACCGTTTAACTTATTAAACTTTATATTTTCTGTTCCGCACTTTCAGGTTTATAGCTTTTTGATATAAACAAAATTATAAAAATAAAAAAAAATAAAAAAAAAATCACAAAACGCCAAAATAGGCTCAAAGTCAAAAAAAGTACACCATAGCCCCCGTTAAAATAAAAAAGTAGCCCCCGTCTTTATAACTGATGCAAAAAAAAAATGAATTGCAACCATTATTCTGGGGCTCCACGTACACCACCAGCGGTCAAAATAATAAAATGTGCAATGGTCATTAATGCAATCGGAGGTTATTTAAGAAGAAGGGAGAGCAGCACACGAGGAGACCATCATTCTTCCATTTTTTTTCAATGCAATTTTTTTTCATTTCATTAAATGTCATTTAATTTTAATTAAACATGTAGCATTTTTACTTTTCTTGTAATAGCACACATTTAATGTGTGTAAACGTGTTTTATGCTTCAAGACTTTTATTTAATTAATGTTTTAGCTTAATTACCTTTATCATTTGCTTTTTAATTGCTTATATTTAGCTTATGTTCATTAAAGTCAATGTTTAAGTACCTTTCTTATCTTAAATCAAATAAAGTTTAAGTCTTTTTATAAAAAATATCATTTTTAGTCACTTTAATTTATAAAGTTTGAATCTTTTAGTTCTAAAACTCTTTTTTACCAAGTATTTTTATTAAAGTTTTAATCTTTTTTATATTTTTAGTTAAATCTTTCTTTTAAAAAATCAAGTTTTATCTTTTTCATGCTTTCTAATTAAAAAGTTGAAAACTTTATTTATTTCCCCATCTCAAATTCACTTAAAGTTTCAACCTTTTGAAGATTTGACGAAGATTATTGGGTATTATGGAGTATTTGGGTATATTGAGCATTTGGATGGGGTTTTTAGTTTAGTGTCCTTATCGTCGCTATTACGCTTAATCCATATCCGGTGCTCTCCTATCCTTTTCTTTACTATTATTTTGTTAATTGCCATGTTTTGCTTAATTACTTTCGTCATGTTTATTTTTATTATTATTATGTTTGTTTTTTTTAGCGATATTAGGATGTTAGAGTAGATTTATTATATGCTTGTTTGGTGATTGGTTGATTTAATGTGTTAGTTAAGTAGTGATTTGGAATGGATGATTATAATTCAATCCAAATTACCACTTAGTTACCACTAAAAGTTAACCATATCCAAACGAATATATTTCTCCTTTATATTTTTGCCCTTATCATTTTAGCTTATTTTGTAGTTTATCCTTAGCTTCCTTTAGTTTTATTTTGCCTTAGTTCCCTTTAGTTTTCCTTTTAGTTGTTACTTTGTCTTAGTTATTATTTGTCTTAGGATTCCCTTTAGTTTTTTCTTAGTATATAATTATTATAAATCCCAAAAATTTGCGATATCTAAGCATCCAACTAGAACTTAAACGCGAGTCTCAAATTCATCATTCCTTTAGAACGACAATCCGGGAGATCAATACTTACCGCGATACTTAGGTATTTAGGTTCATATCCGTATCTTTCCCTCCCCTTTATAAATTATTTTTGGTGGGACCCACAATGACCCTTATCAGAACCCCTGTCATGTCTGAGTATGTCCACGCAAAGATATCCTTGTTGGCCCGAAGGAGTTTTTCCAAACTTGCTTTGAAGGCTGTAGGGAGTTGTTTACCGATCACCATTGTTTGTTCCGGGTAGAGCTCGTTTATCACAATACGTTCCTCTGCATCTCCGCAGCTCAGAATGACTTTCGAAGGGTCTTCCAGGTTTTCCTTGATCTTCTTTCCAGCATCTGGTGTCTTTCTTTGGTTGTAACTAGAGTACACAATTCCTACTCTATATGCTGTTTGGAACTTTATTGCTGCATGTATCGTAGAGACCAAAATTGTAACACCCCCATTTTTCACTGATCGCAGCGGATTAAGTGTTGGGGGTATTACTCATGGAATCAAAGACAAGATAATAGAAAACGACTCGAAAGGAGACGTTTTTGAAAAAGTGTTATCATTCATTTATTTATCAGAGTTTTTACAGTAAAAGATGTACTTTTACCAAAAGAGAGGTCCCTAAGATACGTTTTATGACACAAAACTGATGAATGATAACTATTTTGGACATCCTCATGTCCAGTACTTCTCTGTGGCAGGGTTCCTATAGTGCCTAATTACCTAAGATAATATGCTTAAAAGTCAACACGTATGTTGAGTGAGAGTCACAGGTTTAAGTAATTAAGGTATGAATACAAGTTCCATAGGGTTTAGCTTAAACCCTATGTGTGGAAAGGTTTTAGTGATAAAAGGTATATTGCACTAAGCTCATAAACCACACGTTAACAATCCGGGTCATGGGGGCTACAGACCCGACCATGAGGGGATGTGAAGGATAACTTGCCAAAGTTAATCCTTTATTGGGTTCAAATATAGTATTTATTGGTACCATCCAGAGAGATATTAATACCAACAGGAGTTGTCAAACTCCAATAGATCTATTAACTATATTCGCATTCGCGTGGGTAAAATATCCCAAACGATTAGATTTATGAATTTTAGTTATGTAGTGGTGGCAGTTAGTTTACTCGTGCAATAACCAAAGAAAAAGACTTGTATTCGGTTTAAAGCATGTATCCCCCTCACAGGGTTGTAAAACATTCAAAAGTGAGGCTATGAAAACTCACCTGGGTTTTAAGGTAAGTAAAGTAGGGGTTTAGAAAACTCACTCACGTATCTTGGGGGTAGTGTAGGTGTGTGTATGTCAAGTCTTAGTCTAAGTTTCTTAACTAATCACTCTTAGGGTTTTATATATAACATAACACCGTTCGGGCCATCGTAATTCAGAAGTATATGACTCCTCACATGAAGCTCCCTACTATTGTATTATGTTATCAACATAATACCATTCGGGCCATCATAATCTAAAACTTAATACTCCTCACACGAAGCTCCCTACTATTGAGTTATGTTATTATTAAGGTTTAGTTATAACATAACACTGTTCGGGCCATCATATCTCAGAATTATATGCAATAATCGTTTGAGGAGCCAGGGCACTTTAATTCATAAACCTAGCAAACTCGTCAAAACAAAATATCCACATAGTACTCCTCGCATGAAGCTCCCTAGTATTGTGTTATGCTTCTAACTTAAATATGTTTTATATTTATATGAAATAGTCTATTTTTACCTTTTAAGTTTATATATTTACATTTTCTACCCTATACTTATAAACTTATAACAATTAAGCATATAACTTTCTAACTTTTGCACATTTAATCCTATACTTATATATTTTAGAAATGACAAAAATAGTCCCTAATCTATACTAACTTTCATTATTTACCCTTTTTACCTTAACTTTATAATATTTGCATAACTAGTCCTTTTTAGTTTATAATTCATTTTAATTTCTATCCTAAGGTTTCATAAATTTGCAAAATGGGTCCTTATACTAATAAATTCTAGGAAATGACAAAAACAGTCCCTAGACTTTATAGTTTTAGGAATTTACGATATATACCCCTATGCATGTAAAGTTTCGCAAAACTAGTCCTAAATACATGTAAATTATATTTTAACATAGAAACTAAGTTTCTAAGCTTATGTTTAGCTAATATATGTATAAATAAGTCATCTAATTCAGATTATAGCATGTAATAGAGCAATTTAGCACATAAACACATAATTTTCTAAATCTAGGGTTTTGAAATGAAAACTTCTAAAACTAAGTGATCAAGGCTATCCTAAGGGTTCTAATGCATGTTCTAAGAGTTATAGGTCTATTCTAAGGTTACTAGATCAAAAGTTAAAGCTTACCTAGGTCGTATAAGGTGTAATATGGCAACTAGGGTTTCTAGGGCTTCTCTCGGCTTAAACCACAACTCGACATTATCAAGGCCTTGCTACTTGACTTCTATGGGTCTCATACTACAGAATTTATGTGAGTTAAGTAAGAGAAGAGGTGTGGAATGAAATGGAGGGGAGGGGATGGGAGGGGTATTTATAGGTGCGTAAGGAGTAGCGAGCACGCATGGTGCTGCTAGGTGTCGAGGAGGGGGAGGTGGAGTAAGAAAGGCTATGGGGTATTGTGGAAGGTCTAGGAGGTGATGAAGAGCAGCTATGGAGTAGCTAGGGTATGAGATAGGCCGGTTGTGGTGAGGGGAAGCCGAGGGAGGCGGTTTGGGGGAAGGAGGTGACAAGTAGGTGATCCACCTACTTGCTTGGGTGGTTAGAGGTAATAAGGTGCTAGCTTACTATTAGGGAGGTGCTAGGGTGGTTGCTTAATAGTTTTAAGGTACTTAAGTAGCTTAGTTTAAGTGTTTAGGTCAAATTTTAACCTAGTTTTGTTTAGCGAGAGTTTAACATTTTGCCTAGGGTTTAGTGCTTTATTCAGGGTCCTAAGGGTTTTTAGTAACTAATGTAATGTCCTAAGTGGCTTATACTAAGTGGTGATAACTTATGGTAAAGATTTGAGAAAGTTTAGACCTAGTTTCGGGAAGTTATGACCTAGTTATGGGTTTGTGCTTATATGACTTGTACCTAAGTTCTAGAGAGTTGTACTATGATCTAGGGGTTCTAATATATACTAAAGTAACTAATGTAACTCATACCTAAGCCTTAAATACTTTCAAGTTAGTTCAGATAAACAATTAGGGTTTTAAAGCTAACCGGAAGCACATAGGTGCATTTAGGGTTTTCTAGCAAGAATGGTGTATTAGTGTGATAGTTTTCTAAGTAAAAATATGTTTATAAATTTGAATTGACATACCAGGATGTTTACATCAAGTAAACATCGTAGTGGTTGGCATAGGTGGATACGTGAGCTTGTCTAGAGGTTAGTTAGGTCATAAGGATATAATAAAGCAAAAATTTAGCTCGGGAAAATCCTATAGGCATTTTTAATCCAAGGTTGTGCTTAGTGAGGGCCTAAGTTAAGTTAATAAGACATTTATAATCCTAGATTGTACTTAATGAGGGCCTAAGTTAAGTTAATAAGGCATTTCTAACCTAAGGGGAAGTTACTGGGTTGTTACAAAAATGCCCATTTTCTGCATGGAGATTCTTCCCATTATAAGGTTGTATGGAGACTCAGATCTTACAATTACAAAATTTAGGGATTCAGTCCTTGCTAGCCTTCCTTACCCGAGTGTTACTTCCAACAGTATCTCTCCTAGAGGTCATGAACGTTCTCCTGAGAATCCTACCAGAGGTTTTTTAGAGTGTACTCGCTTAGACCTGATCGAAGACTTGAGCTTCAGGAAATAGTGTTCGTAGATTATCTCGCAGGGGCTTCCACAATCCATGTAGACCCTGTTTATTTCTTGGTTTGAGATCACAGCCTTAATAACTACCAGGTCATTCGAGGAGAGTTTGCCTATCTTTGGTGGAAATGTCATTTCTCCTACTTCGCATGTTGCTTGTTCTTCAATTTTCCCTTCTGAATCGAGCTCACCCCAACGAATCATGAGGATCGGGGCTTCTTGCGGAGTAATTTCATTTCCCAGCTGAGTCTCGGAGACTTTTTCCTTCCCTTTCTTTATACCCTTCACCAGGTGTGCTAACTGTCCGGATTTTACAACCTCCTCTATCTGCCTCTTCAGTTCTCTGCATCTATTCGTCTCGTGGCCAAAATCTTCATGAAAATAACAATACTTTGTTGTGTCTCTGTTCATGCATTTGCTTGTCATGCGAGGGGGTGTCTCGAAGGCTTTCGCAGCTTTCTCCGTTGCTAATATCTCTTTCGGAGACTTGGTCAGCCTTCCTAACAAATTGGAGCCGTCGATTGGAGCCCCGTTGGTGGACGCCTCCTTGGCTTCTATCCAAGTATACGTTTTCTCCATCAAGCCCTTATATGTTGCAGGAAGATCCGTTGATAAGAATTCCACGGTTTCGTAGGCCATGTACGAAGCCAGAAATACGTTGTTCTTCATGTAAACCTAGGATCTGTAGAGTTTCGTCTGTGTATCTTGTAACGAAGCTTCTTGTGCTTTCATTCTCCTTTTGCTTAATATTATGCACTGTTAGATGAGTCCTTGTGAACTTCTTCTGCTGGCTAAAATGTGAGAGAAACTTAGCCTTCAAATCATCAAGGTTAACAATGCTGCCTGTTTTCTGCCCGTTCCACCAAATACGGGCAGAATCTCGGAGGGTATATGTGAACATATGGCAAGCAACAGGCATAACCCACTTTTGCATCCTAATAGCTCCTTCGAACAACTGTAAGAAATTATCTAGGTCTCCCTTTCCATCATAAGTGCCTATGTGTGAAGGCATCTTCAAACCATCGGGTAAAAGATAGTCTTTGATCCACCTTACGAAGGGTGTGGTGAATCCTGTAGGTTTTGTATATCGGCAGTTGTAGGGTGGCATGCCTATAGGGGCAGTGTTGTATGTGTTGTGATTTGAGGGTACCCCCGAAGGAGTTGGGTTAGGATATGAAGGGTATGGCGTATTCATGTTGAAGGGGTATCCATTCCCTATAGTGAATGGAGGATAAGCCATGGGATGCCCGAAGGCGGTGTTGCCGTAATTTTGATGAAGACTAGGGTTACTAGACCGTCCATTTGTTAGAGGGTAAACTGAGAGTACATACCATTGGTAGGAAGATTTGCTCCCATGTTGAATGGAGGTGGATTGCCTTCTATGCCGGATGCGTGAGAAGGTTGTAGCGGAATCCCTGGTTCAGTCCCCCCCCAAATGAGCGGCTAACAACGGAGGTAGGTTAACCCCCGTATTTTCCCTTCATTGACTCCTTCTGATAGATCCTTCAGCTACCGTCCCTTCTCTCCTTGTGGGAGCCCTCTCAGGGACTCCTTCAAAGCCAACAGACCTTCCTCCTGTCCTTCGACTAATAGGGGACCCTATGCATAGAGCAGAATGGGTAATCCCTTGTGTCGGAGGCCTTGGTTCCATCTCTATCTCCTTATCATAATCATCACTGGAGTACTCTAATTCCCTTCGCATCTCTGTGTTACGGACTTGTCTTCTACGAGCCCTTAGCAAAGATTCCAGTGATTCGTAGTTAGCTTCTACGAAGGCGGGGCTAATGACTGGTTCGGGTTTGGTTGATGTCGAAGCATCGTGATTAGGTGTTATTTCTGGATGAGATCATTTTTTGAATGTGGATACCGTAATTGGTGGAAGGTTGTTAGGGTAGTTATTGGTATTGGGGTTAAAGTCGAGAAACCCGGCGGGGGTGTAACTTCTCTCTCTTGATTCATGCCGGAAAGTAGCGAGTATATTTGACTAGTTATTTGCTTAGGAATAACGTGACCAATTGTAGTGGGTCCCACGGATGGCGTCACTGATTGTACAATAGTTTGCACGACCAGGCCTATGATGTTGATCGAAGGATATAGGGGATATTGAGGTTACGCCAAGCTTGTGTTTAACCTGAAATAAGAAATACGAAGACACTACGTTAAGTAATTGAGGAGGGGTTGAGCCCTGCGAACCACCTCCGGCGTGTGAATAAGTATTTGGTCTGAAGAATTTAGTGAAAATGTAGTAAAGTGAAGTTGTGAAGATTGCATACCAGACTTGTGACTCGTCCAAGACTATTTATAGGGGAAGAAAATAGTTTGGAGAGTGATTGCACGTTTTTAGGAGATCATGGGGGCGTCCCATGATTTGTGGTAACCGCTAGGGCTTGGTGCCTCACTCTTCGTGGTTTAGCGGGGGAGCTAAAGAGAAAGAGAAGACATGGGTAATACTTGGTCTTAGCATTTGTTTGGACTTAGCGTTGTTCCGTTCTTATGACTTATCGAAGGATACCCCGAAGAGCTTAATCCTTCGACTGGTGAATTCCCACTTAGTAACTAGATCACAGATGATTAGTTTTACGCCAATTAAGATTTTAGGAGGCTAGCTAAAGCCTTCGGTATGTAGATTGCAAGCAGGCCCGAAGGGGAGTCCTTCGACCTGAGTGGAGGGTATATTATCAATAATGTTACGGGAAAGCAACGGGAAACCCAAGCAAATAAATACAACTAACATATACATTCGGAGTGTTGTGAAACGAATTCATTAAGCGGGTAGGGAATTGCGAGAAAAGTTGGGCTATCAATTCATTTACTATATTATAATATAATTATATTTATCGTCGCTATTGTGTGCGGGTATCCAACTACTTATTATTAATCACATGGACGGACTAAGGGGTTTTATCAGTTGCTCGTGAAGCACATGAACTTTTTGGCGTAGTGTAAAATCTTGTCAAAAGTAGCGACTATTTGGAAATCCATCGTGTGAAATTCTTGTAGTAGAATCTTCATTAGTTATAACACAAATTAATGCACGCACCTGGTAACTTTAGGAAAATTATTTGGAGACCTAATTTGTGTGCCTAAACCAGTGTTCTAAAAGGCGCGCCAAGGCGCCGCAAAGGCATCGCCAAGGCGCATGGCTTGGCTTTGCCGCTACGAAATGGACCTTGGCGGCTGATCTAGGCGGCGCAAAAAGGCGTGACCTAAGGCGCGAAAAGGCGCAAAAAGGCGCGCCTTTTGGTAAGGCATGACGTCACTTTTTGAACCTGTTTACTTTTTTTTTTTTTTTTTTTTTTTTAACTATTTTGAACTAGTATTTGGAATTCGGGATATTTAGTATATGGGCCTGGTAAATATATAGTAAGTAGTAGTCTAAATGTCTAATATAGTACGAGTAATATGATCTAAAATTATAAATACATAACTCTATAAATATTTTTTGCCGTTTTAGTGACGCCTTAAGAAACGCAAAGGTTCCGCCATGGCGCGTAAGGTTTGAGGCGCGGCCATGCCGCCACGCCACGCCTCACGCCTTTTATAACCTTGGCCTAAACTCATGCCTAAATATATGTACCATGATCTTGATAGTTTGTGAAAAAGTGAGTCCCGGATGATGCCATGTAAGCTTAGCCAAGAATTTAGGCACAACTTTTAGGCCTCCTAATCATTACTCGTAACTTTATGTCACGCTGGTTTATAGTTTTATACAATCACTTAACCATTCTTATCATCTTTTGAAATCCAAAGCCTTCAACATCCTAAATTTAATGTCAACAACCACCTCTCTCTATGTATATTGAATATGTACGTGACTATCTCATTCACTATTTTCACACAAACACACCAAACACCACCACAGGCCGCAAACACAACCACCATAGATCCGTCTCATTATAACTCCGATGCCTTCTTCTACATGCAACCACCACAGATCTGCATTTCCACGTTGCAGGTAAGCTATTATGTCTTAGCTAGGGTTTCTATTTTAAGTTCATTTTGTGTAATATGTATGGTTTCCAAAACTTTCCATATTTAGATATAAGGGTTAACCAAATAACTATGGTAAATACAAAACCCTACTGTCACTTATAATCTCACAGATCTACCATATGTTTTCAAAAAAAAAAAAAAAAATTACGTACTCTTTAGTTTAATTTGAGTCTCATTTTGTTTGCTAAAAACTTAGTTTAAATTGTCTCTTTCAGATGGAAGTTGGTTTTCGGCACGGAATTATGGTGTGTTCTTCAGCTTTAAAAGGTAACTTCGATCTGTCTAATTTTGAGTTTAATAATTCGTATTTATAAGTAATGTGGTTTAGAGATCATCTTTCATTAATATAGATGGAAGTGTAAAAAAATGTTTGGTTTCTATAAATAATAAAGTTATGTAAAAGTTTTTAGAGTATTTGTATGATATATATTTATCTGTGCAAAGTTTCATTATAAATCTTTTTGAAGTATTTAGAAAAATAGATCTGAAATGGTTTTGTTTTATTTTTCTTGTAACATTTATTGTTGTTGTCAACATCAATGAGATTCTAGGTAACTATTTATGTTTGTGAGTTATGGGTACTAGAAAGTGGAACCACTTAACAGAAGAGTGTATTTTGATTCTCTTTCTTATTGCAGATGCATTTGAAAAACGATATTCCAAGGGAAAGAGCAACCTCAACGATGCAAGATCATGTCGAATGGTTTGATAGCGATGTATGGGGCATTTGAAAATGTTGATGAAATCTGCTGTTAAGATGATTGATCGAGACGGTTGGGTTATTCTTCTTCATCCTACCGAGCCTCCGTAGTCTGATTGGGGCATAAACACCATAGCTAAAAATTGTATGCTCAAGTATGAAAAAGACATCTCATTTGAAGCTGCTAGGTACCCGGGGTTCTGCCCAAGGTAGGCGGGAACTGATCTTAAGTTGGATTTGATACCATCTGCCTTCACCTAGTACTGTATTAACCAAAGAGGAAGAGGAACAAAAAGAGGAAGGATTGGAAGAGGAAGGGGATAGTATGTAGACATGTGGGTTTTTGAAGTTTGAGAAACATTATCGTTGCTGAACTTGTACTCAATTAAGCCATCTTGGTTGGATCCACCTCAAACCACTGTCAACCCACCCTGCCCACCAAATGATCTTGCATCATTTAGGTTGTCTATTCCCTTGGGATATAAAAGATATTCAAAGGGAAAAGACAGCCTGAAGGATGTTAGATCATCTGGTGGGAAGGGTGGGTTGACTCTGGTTTTCGGGGTGGATCCAACTAAGGACCCTTGAACTTGTTAAAAGTGTTGCCGAAAAGAAGTTTC